>CAWUFW010005884.1:625102-1250204 GCA_963921515.1 Calotriton arnoldi | reverse complement strand
CTTCACGTTCAGTTACGTATTGCTCCAGGATGCTTGTTTCCGGTCCAGGGAAGACATGGCTTTGCAGTTCGGGCTGGACTGTTCCCATGAGGCACAGGGTCAGACTGATTTGCATATGGTCATGTCTGAACTTGGGTGGTGGAGTGAGCTAAAGAATGATGATGGATTAAACCCAGATCAGTTGACTGGGGGTGAGTGTTTGATTTGCTCTAACGCTCTGTCCATCATCCCCCTTTGGTATCGCTTTGTTCGCCCTAAGTTGGCAGGGTATGCCCAGACGTGGGTCCCTTGCTCACTTTGCCACTGGATTCAAGATAGCCTGGCTGATGAGGGTTATGAACCCGAAACCGGTCCCAGGATGCTTCTTTCCGGTCCAGGGAAGACATGGCTTGGCAGTTCGGGCTGGACTGTTCCCATGAGGCACAGGGTCAGACTGATTTGCATATGGTCATGTCTGAACTGGGGTGGTGGAGTGAGCTAAAACATGATGATGGATTAAACCCAGATCAGTTGTCTGGGGGTGAGTGTTTGATTTGCTCTAACGCTCCGTCCATCATCCCCCTTTGGTATCGCTTTGTTCGCCCTAAGTTGGCAGGGTATGCCCAGACGTGGGTCCCTTGCTCACTTTGCCACTGGATTCAAGATAGCCTGGCTGATGAGGGTTATGAACCCGAAACCAGTCCCAGGATGCTTGTTTCCGGTCCAGGGAAGACATGGCTTGGCAGTTCGGGATGGACTGTACCCATGAGGCACAGGGTCAGACTGATTTGCATATGGTCATGTCTGAACTGGGGTGGTGGAGTGAGCTAAATAATGATGATGGATTAAACCCAGATCAGTTTTCTGGGGTGAGTGTTTGATTTGCTCTAACGCTCCATCCATCATCCCCCTTTGGTATCGATTTGTTCAGCCTAAGTTGGCAGGGTATGCCCAGACGTGGGTCCCTTGCTCACTTTGCCACTGGATTCAAGATAGCCTGGCTGATGAGGGTTATGAACCCGAAACCGGTCCCAGGATGCTTGTTTCCGGTCCAGGGAAGACATGGCTTGGCAGTTCGGGCTGGACTGTTCCCATGAGGCACAGGGTCAGACTGATTTGCATATGGTCATGTCTGAACTGGGGTGGTGGAGTGAGCTAAAGAATGATGATGGATTAAACCTAGATCAGTTGACTGGGGGTGAGTGTTTGATTTGCTCTAACGCTCCGTCCATCATCCCCCTTTGGTATCGCTTTGTTCGCCCTAAGTTGGCAGGGTATGCCCAGACGTGGGTCCCTTGCTCACTTTGCCACTGGATTCAAGATAGCCTGGCTGATGAGGGTTATGAACCCGAAACCGGTCCCAGGATGCTTCTTTCCGGTCCAGGGAAGACATGGCTTGGCAGTTCGGGCTGGACTGTTCCCATGAGGCACAGGGTCAGACTGATTTGCATATGGTCATGTCTGAACTGGGCTGGTGGAGTGAGCTAAAGAATGATGATGGATTAAACCCAGATCAGTTGACTGGGGGTGAGTGTTTGATTTGCTCTAACGCTCCGTCCATCATCCCCCTTTGGTATCGCTTTGTTCGCCCTAAGTTGGCAGGGTATGCCCAGACGTGGGTCCCTTGCTCACTTTGCCACTGGATTCAAGATAGCCTGGCTGATGAGGGTTATGAACATGAAACCGGTCCCAGGATGCTTGTTTCCAGTCCAGCGAAGACATGGCTTGGTAGTTCGGGCTGGACTGTTCCCATGAAGCACAGGGTCAGACTGATTTGCATATGGTCATGTCTGAACTTGGGTGGTGAGTGAGCTAAAGAATGATGATGGATTAAACCCAGATAAGTTGACTAGGGGTGAGTGTTTGATTTGCTCTAACGCTCCGTCCATCATCCCCCTTTGGTATCGCTTTGTTCGCCCTAAGTTGGCAGGGTATGCCCAGACGTGGGTCCCTTGCTCACTTTGCCACTGGATTCAAGATAGCCTGGCTGATGAGGGTTATGAACCCGAAACCGGTCCCAGGATGCTTCTTTCCGGTCCAGGGAAGACATGGCTTGGCAGTTCGGGCTGGACTGTTCCCATGAGGCACAGGGTCAGACTGATTTGCATATGGTCATGTCTGAACTGGGGTGGTGGAGTGAGCTAAAGAATGATGATGGATTAAACCCAGATCAGTTTTCTGGGGGTGAGTGTTTGATTTGCTCTAACGCTCCGTCCATCATCCCCCTTTGGTATCGCTTTGTTCGCCCTAAGTTGGCAGGGTATGCCCAGACGTGGGTCCCTTTCTCACTTTGCCACTGGATTCAAGATAGCCTGGCTGATGAGGGTTATGTACCCGAAACCGGTCCCAGGATGCTTGTTTCCGGTCCAGGGAAGACATGGCTTGGCAGTTCGGGCTGGACTGTTCCCATGAGGCACAGGGTCAGACTGATTTGCATATGGTCATGTCTGAACTGGGGTGGTGGAGTGAGCTAAAGAATGATGATGGATTAAACCCAGATCAGTTGACTGGGGGTGAGTGTTTGATTTGCTCTAACGCTCCGTCCATCATCCCCCTTTGGTATCGCTTTGTTCGCCCTAAGTTGGCAGGGTATGCCCAGACGTGGGTCCCTTGCTCACTTTGCCACTGGATTCAAGATAGCCTGGCTGATGAGGGTTATGAACCCGAAACCGGTCCCAGGATGCTTGTTTCCGGTCCAGGGAAGACATGGCTTGGCAGTTCGGGCTGGACTGTTCCCATGAGGCACAGGGTCAGACTGATTTGCATATGGTCATGTCTGAACTGGGGTGGTGGAGTGAGCTAAAGAATGATGATGGATTAAACCCAGATCAGTTGACTGGGGGTGAGTGTTTGATTTGCTCTAACGCTCCGTCCATCATCCCCCTTTGGTATCGCTTTGTTCGCCCTAAGTTGGCAGGGTATGCCCAGACGTGGGTCCCTTGCTCACTTTGCCACTGGATTCAAGATAGCCTGGCTGATGAGGGTTATGAACCCGAAACCGGTCCCAGGATACTTGTTTCCGGTCCAGGGAAGACATGGCTTGGCAGTTCGGGCTGGACTGTTCCCATGAGGCACAGGGTTAGACTGATTTGCATATGGTCATGTCTGAACTTGGATGGTGGAGTGAGCTAATGAATGATGATGGATTAAACCAAGATCAGTTGACTGGGGGTGAGTGTTTGATTTGCTCTAACGCTCCGTCCATCATCCCCCTTTGGTATCGCTTTGTTCGCCCTAAGTTGGCAGGGTATGCCCAGACGTGGGTCCCTTGCTCACTTTGCCACTGGATTCAAGATAGCCTGGCTGATGAGGGTTATGAACCCGAAACCGGTCCCAGGATGCTTGTTTCCGGTCCAGGGAAGACATGGCTTGGCAGTTCGGGCTGGACTGTTCCCATGAGGCACAGGGTCAGACTGATTTGCATATGGTCATGTCTGAACTGGGGTGGTGGAGTGAGCTAAAGAATGATGATGGATTAAACCCAGATCAGTTGACTGGGGGTGAGTGTTTGATTTGCTCTAACGCTCCGTCCATCATCCCCCTTTGGTATCGCTTTGTTCGCCCTAAGTTGGCAGGGTATGCCCAGACGTGGGTCCCTTGCTCACTTTGCCACTGGATTCAAGATAGCCTGGCTGATGAGGGTTATGAACCCGAAACCGGTCCCAGGATGCTTGTTTCCGGTCCAGGGAAGACATGGCTTGGCAGTTCGGGCTGGACTGTTCCCATGAGGCACAGGGTCAGACTGATTTGCATATGGTCATGTCTGAACTGGGGTGGTGGAGTGAGCTAAAGAATGATGATGGATTAAACCCAGATCAGTTGACTGGGGGTGAGTGTTTGATTTGCTCTAACGCTCCGTCCATCATCCCCCTTTGGTATCGCTTTGTTTGCCCTAAGTTGGCAGGGTATGCCCAGACGTGGGTCCCTTGCTCACTTTGCCACTGGATTCAAGATAGCCTGGCTGATGAGGGTTATGAACCCGAAACCGGTCCCAGGATGCTTGTTTCCGGTCCAGGGAAGACATGGCTTGGCAGTTCGGGCTGGACTGTTCCCATGAGGCACAGGGTCAGACTGATTTGCATATGGTCATGTCTGAACTGGGGTGGTGGAGTGAACTAAAGAATGATGATGGATTAAACCCAGATCAGTTGACTGGGGGTGAGTGTTTGATTTGCTCTAACGCTCCGTCCATCATCCCCCTTTGGTATCGCTTTGTTCGCCCTAAGTTGGCAGGTTATGCCCAGACGTGGGTCCCTTGCTCACTTTGCCACTGGATTCAAGATAGCCTGGCTGATGAGGGTTATGAACCCGAAACCGGTCCCAGGATGCTTGTTTCCGGTCCAGGGAAGACATGGCTTGGCAGTTCGGGCTGGACTGTTCCCATGAGGCACAGGGTCAGACTGATTTGCATATGGTCATGTCTGAACTGGGGTGGTGGAGTGAGCTAAAGAATGATGATGGATTAAACCCAGATCAGTTGACTGGGGGTGAGTGTTTGATTTGCTCTAACGCTCCGTCCATCATTCCCCTTTGGTATCGCTTTGTTCGCCCTAAGTTGGCAGGGTATGCCCAGACGTGGGTCCCTTGCTCACTTTGCCACTGGATTCAAGATAGCCTGGCTGATGAGGGTTATGAACCCGAAACCGGTCCCAGGATGCTTGTTTCCGGTCCAGGGAAGACATGGCTTGGCAGTTCGGGCTGGACTGTTCCCATGAGGCACAGGGTCAGACTGATTTGCATATGGTCATGTCTGAACTTGGGGTGGTGGAGTGAGCTAAAGAATGATGATGGATTAAACCCAGATCAGTTGACTGGGGGTGAGTGTTTGATTTGCTCTAACGCTCCGTCCATCATCCCCCTTTGGTATCGCTTTGTTCGCCCTAAGTTGGCAGGGTATGCCCAGACGTGGGTCCCTTGCTCACTTTGCCACTGGATTCAAGATAGCCTGGCTGATGAGGGTTATGAACCCGAAACCGGTCCCAGGATGCTTCTTTCCGGTCCAGGGAAGACATGGCTTGGCAGTTCGGGCTGGACTGTTCCCATGAGGCACAGGGTCAGACTGATTTGCATATGGTCATGTCTGAACTGGGGTGGTGGAGTGAGCTAAAGAATGATGATGGATTAAACCCAGATCAGTTGACTGGGGGTGAGTGTTTGATTTGCTCTAACGCTCCGTCCATCATCCCCCTTTGGTATCGCTTTGTTCGCCCTAAGTTGGCAGGGTATGCCCAGACGTGGGTCCCTTGCTCACTTTGCCACTGGATTCAAGATAGCCTGGCTGATGAGGGTTATGAACCCGAAACCGGTCCCAGGATGCTTGTTTCCGGTCCAGGGAAGACATGGCTTGGCAGTTCGGGCTGGACTGTTCCCATGAGGCACAGGGTCAGACTGATTTGCATATGGTCATGTCTGAACTGGGGTGGTGGAGTGAGCTAAAGAATGATGATGGATTAAACCCAGATCAGTTGACTGGGGGTGAGTGTTTGATTTGCTCTAACGCTCCGTCCATCATCCCCCTTTGGTATCGCTTTGTTCGCCCTAAGTTGGCAGGGTATGCCCAGACGTGGGTCCCTTGCTCACTTTGCCACTGGATTCAAGATAGCCTGGCTGATGAGGGTTATGAACCCGAAACCGGTCCCAGGATGCTTGTTTCCGGTCCAGGGAAGACATGGCTTGGCAGTTCGGGCTGGACTGTTCCCATGAGGCACAGGGTCAGACTGATTTGCATATGGTCATGTCTGAACTGGGGTGGTGGAGTGAGCTAAAGAATGATGATGGATTAAACCCAGATCAGTTGACTGGGGGTGAGTGTTTGATTTGCTCTAACGCTCCGTCCATCATCCCCCTTTGGTATCGCTTTGTTCGCCCTAAGTTGGCAGGGTATGCCCAGACGTGGGTCCCTTGCTCACTTTGCCACTGGATTCAAGATAGCCTGGCTGATGAGGGTTATGAACCCGAAACCGGTCCCAGGATGCTTGTTTCCGGTCCAGGGAAGACATGGCTTGGCAGTTCGGGCTGGACCTGTTCCCATGAGGCACAGGGTCAGACTGATTTGCATATGGTCATGTCTGAACTGGGGTGGTGGAGTGAGCTAAAGAATGATGATGGATTAAACCCAGATCAGTTGACTGGGGGTGAGTGTTTGATTTGCTCTAACGCTCCGTCCATCATCCCCCTTTGGTATCGCTTTGTTCGCCCTAAGTTGGCAGGGTATGCCCAGACGTGGGTCCCTTGCTCACTTTGCCACTGGATTCAAGATAGCCTGGCTGATGAGGGTTATGAACCCGAAACCGGTCCCAGGATGCTTGTTTCCGGTCCAGGGAGGACATGGCTTGGCAGTTCGGGCTGGACTGTTCCCATGAGGCACAGGGTCAGACTGATTTGCATATGGTCATGTCTGAACTGGGGTGGTGGAGTGAGCTAAAGAATGATGATGGATTAAACCCAGATCAGTTGACTGGGGGTGAGTGTTTGATTTGCTCTAACGCTCCGTCCATCATCCCCCTTTGGTATCGCTTTGTTCGCCCTAAGTTGGCAGGGTATGCCCAGACGTGGGTCCCTTGCTCACTTTGCCACTGGATTCAAGATAGCCTGGCTGATGAGGGTTATGAACCCGAAACCGGTCCCAGGATGCTTGTTTCCGGTCCAGGGAAGACATGGCTTGGCAGTTCGGGCTGGACTGTTCCCATGAGGCACAGGGTCAGACTGATTTGCATATGGTCATGTCTGAACTGGGGTGGTGGAGTGAGCTAAAGAATGATGATGGATTAAACCCAGATCAGTTGACTGGGGGTGAGTGTTTGATTTGCTCTAACGCTCCGTCCATCATCCCCCTTTGGTATCGCTTTGTTCGCCCTAAGTTGGCAGGGTATGCCCAGACGTGGGTCCCTTGCTCACTTTGCCACTGGATTCAAGATAGCCTGGCTGATGAGGGTTATGAACCCGAAACCGGTCCCAGGATGCTTGTTTCCGGTCCAGGGAAGACATGGCTTGGCAGTTCGGGCTGGACTGTTCCCATGAGGCACAGGGTCAGACTGATTTGCATATGGTCATGTCTGAACTGGGGTGGTGGAGTGAGCTAAAGAATGATGATGGATTAAACCCAGATCAGTTGACTGGGGGTGAGTGTTTGATTTGCTCTAACGCTCCGTCCATCATCCCCCTTTGGTATCGCTTTGTTCGCCCTAAGTTGGCAGGGTATGCCCAGACGTGGGTCCCTTGCTCACTTTGCCACTGGATTCAAGATAGCCTGGCTGATGAGGGTTATGAACCCGAAACCGGTCCCAGGATGCTTGTTTCCGGTCCAGGGAAGACATGGCTTGGCAGTTCGGGCTGGACTGTTCCCATGAGGCACAGGGTCAGACTGATTTGCATATGGTCATGTCTGAACTGGGGTGGTGGAGTGAGCTAAAGAATGATGATGGATTAAACCCAGATCAGTTGACTGGGGGTGAGTGTTTGATTTGCTCTAACGCTCCGTCCATCATCCCCCTTTGGTATCGCTTTGTTCGCCCTAAGTTGGCAGGGTATGCCCAGACGTGGGTCCCTTGCTCACTTTGCCACTGGATTCAAGATAGCCTGGCTGATGAGGGTTATGAACCCGAAACCGGTCCCAGGATGCTTGTTTCCGGTCCAGGGAAGACATGGCTTGGCAGTTCGGGCTGGACTGTTCCCATGAGGCACAGGGTCAGACTGATTTGCATATGGTCATGTCTGAACTGGGGTGGTGGAGTGAGCTAAAGAATGATGATGGATTAAACCCAGATCAGTTGACTGGGGGTGAGTGTTTGATTTGCTCTAACGCTCCGTCCATCATCCCCCTTTGGTATCGCTTTGTTCGCCCTAAGTTGGCAGGGTATGCCCAGACGTGGGTCCCTTGCTCACTTTGCCACTGGATTCAAGATAGCCTGGCTGATGAGGGTTATGAACCCGAAACCGGTCCCAGGATGCTTGTTTCCGGTCCAGGGAAGACATGGCTTGGCAGTTCGGGCTGGACTGTTCCCATGAGGCACAGGGTCAGACTGATTTGCATATGGTCATGTCTGAACTGGGGTGGTGGAGTGAGCTAAAGAATGATGATGGATTAAACCCAGATCAGTTGACTGGGGGTGAGTGTTTGATTTGCTCTAACGCTCCGTCCATCATCCCCCTTTGGTATCGCTTTGTTCGCCCTAAGTTGGCAGGGTATGCCCAGACGTGGGTCCCTTGCTCACTTTGCCACTGGATTCAAGATAGCCTGGCTGATGAGGGTTATGAACCCGAAACCGGTCCCAGGATGCTTGTTTCCGGTCCAGGGAAGACATGGCTTGGCAGTTCGGGCTGGACTGTTCCCATGAGGCACAGGGTCAGACTGATTTGCATATGGTCATGTCTGAACTGGGGTGGTGGAGTGAGCTAAAGAATGATGATGGATTAAACCCAGATCAGTTGACTGGGGGTGAGTGTTTGATTTGCTCTAACGCTCCGTCCATCATCCCCCTTTGGTATCGCTTTGTTCGCCCTAAGTTGGCAGGGTATGCCCAGACGTGGGTCCCTTGCTCACTTTGCCACTGGATTCAAGATAGCCTGGCTGATGAGGGTTATGAACCCGAAACCGGTCCCAGGATGCTTGTTTCCGGTCCAGGGAAGACATGGCTTGGCAGTTCGGGCTGGACTGTTCCCATGAGGCACAGGGTCAGACTGATTTGCATATGGTCATGTCTGAACTGGGGTGGTGGAGTGAGCTAAAGAATGATGATGGATTAAACCCAGATCAGTTGACTGGGGGTGAGTGTTTGATTTGCTCTAACGCTCCGTCCATCATCCCCCTTTGGTATCGCTTTGTTCGCCCTAAGTTGGCAGGGTATGCCCAGACGTGGGTCCCTTGCTCACTTTGCCACTGGATTCAAGATAGCCTGGCTGATGAGGGTTATGAACCCGAAACCGGTCCCAGGATGCTTGTTTCCGGTCCAGGGAAGACATGGCTTGGCAGTTCGGGCTGGACTGTTCCCATGAGGCACAGGGTCAGACTGATTTGCATATGGTCATGTCTGAACTGGGGTGGTGGAGTGAGCTAAAGAATGATGATGGATTAAACCCAGATCAGTTGACTGGGGGTGAGTGTTTGATTTGCTCTAACGCTCCGTCCATCATCCCCCTTTGGTATCGCTTTGTTCGCCCTAAGTTGGCAGGGTATGCCCAGACGTGGGTCCCTTGCTCACTTTGCCACTGGATTCAAGATAGCCTGGCTGATGAGGGTTATGAACCCGAAACCGGTCCCAGGATGCTTGTTTCCGGTCCAGGGAAGACATGGCTTGGCAGTTCGGGCTGGACTGTTCCCATGAGGCACAGGGTCAGACTGATTTGCATATGGTCATGTCTGAACTGGGGTGGTGGAGTGAGCTAAAGAATGATGATGGATTAAACCCAGATCAGTTGACTGGGGGTGAGTGTTTGATTTGCTCTAACGCTCCGTCCATCATCCCCCTTTGGTATCGCTTTGTTCGCCCTAAGTTGGCAGGGTATGCCCAGACGTGGGTCCCTTGCTCACTTTGCCACTGGATTCAAGATAGCCTGGCTGTTGAGGGTTATGAACCCGAAACTGGTCCCAGGATGCTTCTTTCCGGTCCAGTGAAGACATGGCTTGGCAGTTCGGGCTGGACTGTTCCCATGAGGCACAGGGTCAGAATGATTTGCATATGGTCATGTCTGAACTGGGGTGGTGGAGTGAGCTAAAGAATGACGATGGATTAAACCCAGATCAGTTGACTGGGTGTGAGTGTTTGATTTGCTCTAACGCTCCGTCCATCATCCCCCTTTGGTATCGCTTTGTTCGCCCTAAGTTGGCAGGGTATGCCCAGACGTGGGTCCCTTGCTCACTTTGCCACTGGATTCAAGATAGCCTGGCTGATGAGGGTTATGAACCCGAAACCGGTCCCAGGATGCTTGTTTCCGGTCCAGGGAAGACATGGCTTGGCAGTTCGGGCTGGACTGTTCCCATGAGGCACAGGGTCAGACTGATTTGCATATGGTCATGTCTGAACTGGGGTGGTGGAGTGAGCTAAAGAATGATGATGGATTAAACCCAGATCAGTTGACTGGGGGTGAGTGTTTGATTTGCTCTAACGCTCCGTCCATCATCCCCCTTTGGTATCGCTTTGTTCGCCCTAAGTTGGCAGGGTATGCCCAGACGTGGGTCCCTTGCTCACTTTGCCACTGGATTCAAGATAGCCTGGCTGATGAGGGTTATGAACCCGAAACCGGTCCCAGGATGCTTGTTTCCGGTCCAGGGAAGACATGGCTTGGCAGTTCGGGCTGGACTGTTCCCATGAGGCACAGGGTCAGACTGATTTGCATATGGTCATGTCTGAACTGGGGTGGTGGAGTGAGCTAAAGAATGATGATGGATTAAACCCAGATCAGTTGACTGGGGGTGAGTGTTTGATTTGCTCTAACGCTCCGTCCATCATCCCCCTTTGGTATCGCTTTGTTCGCCCTAAGTTGGCAGGGTATGCCCAGACGTGGGTCCCTTGCTCACTTTGCCACTGGATTCAAGATAGCCTGGCTGATGAGGGTTATGAACCCGAAACCGGTCCCAGGATGCTTGTTTCCGGTCCAGGGAAGACATGGCTTGGCAGTTCGGGCTGGACCTTTCCCATGAGGCACATGGTCAGACTGATTTGCATATGGTCATGTCTGAACTGTGGTGATGGAGTGAGCTAAAGCATGATGATGGATTAAACCCAGATCAGTTGACTGGGGGTGAGTGTTTGATTTGCTCCAACGCTCCGTCCATCATCCCCCCTTTGGTATCGCTTTGTTCGCCCTAAGTTGGCAGGGTATGCCCAGACGTGGGTCCCTTGCTCACTTTGCCACTGGATTCAAGATAGCCTGGCTGATGAGGGTTATGAACCCGAAACCGGTCCCAGGATGCTTGTTTCCGGTCCAGGGAGGACATGGCTTGGCAGTTTGGGCTGGACTGTTCCCATGAGGCACAGGGTCAGACTGATTTGCATATGGTCATGTCTGAACTGGGGTGGTGGAGTGATCTAAAGAATGATGATGGATTAAACCCAGATCTGTTGACTGGGGGTGAGTGTTTGATTTGCTCTAACGCTCCGTCCATCATACCCCTTTGGTATCGCTTTGTTCGCCCTAAGTTGGCAGGGTATGCCCAGACGTGGGTCCCTTGCTCACTTTGCCACTGGATTCAAGATAGCCTGGCTGATGAGGGTTATGAACCCGAAACCAGTCCCAAGATGCTTGTTTCCGGTCCAGGGAAGACATGGCTTGGCAGTTCAGGCTGGACTGTTCCCATGAGGCACAGGGTCAGACTGATTTGCATATGGTCATGTCTGAACTGGGGTGGTGGAGTGAGCTAAAGAATGATGATGGATTAAACCCAGATCAGTTGACTGGGGGTGAGTGTTTGATTTGCTCTAACTCTCCGTCCATCATCCCCCTTTGGTATCGCTTTGTTCGCCCTAAGTTGGCAGGGTATGCCCAGACGTGGGTCCCTTGCTCACTTTGCCACTGGATTCAAGATAGCCTGGCTGATGAGGGTTATGAACCCGAAACCGGTCCCAGGATGCTTGTTTCCGGTCCAGGGAAGACATGGCTTGGCAGTTCGGGCTGGACTGTTCCCATGAGGCACAGGGTCAGACTGATTTGCATATGGTCATGTCTGTACTGGGGTGGTGGAGTGAGCTAAAGAATGATGATGGATTAAACCCAGATCAGTTGACTGGGGGTGAGTGTTTGATTTGCTCTAACGCTCCGTCCATCATCCCCCTTTGGTATCGCTTTGTTCGCCCTAAGTTGGCAGGGTATGCCCAGACGTGGGTCCCTTGCTCACTTTGCCACTGGATTCAAGATAGCCTGGCTGATGAGGGTTATGAACCCGAAACCGGTCCCAGGATGCTTGTTTCCGGTCCAGGGAAGACATGGCTTGGCAGTTCGGGCTGGACTGTTCCCATGAGGCACAGGGTCAGACTGATTTGCATATGGTCATGTCTGAACTGTGGTGATGGAGTGAGCTAAAGCATGATGATGGATTAAACCCAGATCAGTTGACTGGGGGTGAGTGTTTGATTTGCTCTAACGCTCCGTCCATCATCCCCCCTTTGGTATCGCTTTGTTCGCCCTAAGTTGGCAGGGTATGCCCAGACGTGGGTCCCTTGCTCACTTTGCCACTGGATTCAAGATAGCCTGGGTGATGAGGGTTATGAACCGGAAACCGGTCCCAGGATGCTTGTTTCCGGTCCAGGGAAGACATGGCTTGGCAGTTTGGGCTGGACTGTTCCCATGAGGCACAGGGTCAGACTGATTTGCATATGGTCATGTCTGAACTGGGGTGGTGGAGTGAGCTAAAGAATGATGATGGATTAAACCCAGATCAGTTGACTGGGGGTGAGTGTTTGATTTGCTCTAACGCTCCGTCCATCATACCCCTTTGGTATCGCTTTGTTCGCCCTAAGTTGGCAGGGTATGCCCAGACGTGGGTCCCTTGCTCACTTTGCCACTGGATTCAAGATAGCCTGGCTGATGAGGGTTATGAACCCGAAACCGGTCCCAAGATGCTTGTTTCCGGTCCAGGGAAGACATGGCTTGGCAGTTCAGGCTGGACTGTTCCCATGAGGCACAGGGTCAGACTGATTTGCATATGGTCATGTCTGAACTGGGGTGGTGGAGTGAGCTAAAGAATGATGATGGATTAAACCCAGATCAGTTGACTGGGGGTGAGTGTTTGATTTTCTCTAACGCTCCGTCCATCATCCCCCTTTGGTATCGCTTTGTTCGCCCTAAGTTGGCAGGGTATGCCCAGACGTGGGTCCCTTGCTCACTTTGCCACTGGATTCAAGATAGCCTGGCTGATGAGGGTTATGAACCCGAAACCGGTCCCAGGATGCTTGTTTCTGGTCCAGGGAAGACATGGCTTGGCAGTTCGGGCTGGACTGTTCCCATGAGGCACAGGGTCAGACTGATTTGCATATGGTCATGTCTGAACTGGGGTGGTGGAGTGAGCTAAAGAATGATGATGGATTAAACCCAGATCAGTTGACTGGGGGTGAGTGTTTGATTTGCTCTAACGCTCCGTCCATCATCCCCCCTTTGGTATCGCCTTGTTCGCCCTAAGTTGGCAGGGTATGTCCCTTGCTCACTTTGCCACTGGATTCAAGATAGCCTGGCTGATGAGGGTTATGAACCCGAAACCAGTCCCAGGATGCTTGTTTCCGGTCCAGGGAAGACATGGCTTGGCAGTTCGGGCTGGACTGTTCCCATGAGGCACAGGGTCAGATTGATTTGCATATGGTCATGTCTGAACTTGGGTGGTGGAGTGAGCTAAAGAATGATGATGGATTAAGTCCATCATCCCCCTTTGGTAAGTCCAACAACTTGCCATTGTTAGATTTGTTATATGCAGAAAAGAAGTGATAGAACTTTCTTTTCAGTGAGCCAAAATCCATCCTTACAGCAGCCCTTTTCTGATTGCCCAGACTCTGTCAGGCTGAATCACACTGTCTTAATAAGGTGTGAAGTGACCTGCTAGAGAGAAAAAGGATTTCCTGTGCGAGAAGTACTGAAACTGTAGAAGTAGAAGGCAGGATGAGGGTGGAGTAGCCAAACTGGTCTTCAAAGAGGGAGTGACACTTTTGGACAGCATAGGCTCAACCTTACATCCTACACCCCCTGCCATACAGGTACCCTGTAATTAGATTAGTGAAGGGGCTGGAAGGGGAGTGTTGAAGAATCTTAGCCACTCCAGTGGGTTGGCTTAGCCACATTTTACTCTTCAGGACAGACTTTCTCCATTCTGGATTTGAGAAGAATAGTGCTTTCTGGGACAAGAATATGCCACTATTTGGATGAAGTGGTCATACCTGAGTGTGCTGCGCTGCATCCTATTGGCCAGTGGTGCCTCCCTGCTTGACGCCCAGGAACACTAAATAAATATGGGGACTGTTGCGAAGCAGCTCAGATCTGCTGCCTGAAAGAACAAGGAGAAGTTGGACTGCCCTGCTAGAACCATCATCTGCACACAAAGGATTGCACTCTGAAAGACTGCACCTGCTGCACAATCTTGTAATACAATCCTAAAGACTCCCTGAAAGCTACGGGTTAACAGAGCCCACCTGCATCATCTCCACCAAGAAGTCCCCATTCTGGTGGGAATCCAGTGGACTTTTGAGGATTTGCCCAGGTGCATTGTGGGAAAAGTAGTTCCCGCATCCCAAGGATCACATCAGAGCTTCTAGAGCCTTGGAGTGGTGTTTAAGACATGTTGAACCCACAAGAGGAACTTCAGGAAGAAGTTCCAGAAGTTCGAGGAAGTTTAGAGCAACTTTTGTAAAAATCCCCATAAGCTGACCAGGTGCATTGTGGGAGTTGTAGTCCCAGACCTCAAGAGTCAAACCAGATCATCTGAACTCTTGGCTGGTGCTGTGGACCACTTTCCTGCATCAAGAAACACTTTTGGAAGTAAGTGTAAAAGTGTTACAATGTGGGTGGCCTGAGCACTGGACTTTGTTCCAGTCCAGCGCAACCTTTTTTAACCCTTTAAGCGCTAGCTTTACTTTTAATCTTTAAAAATTCATATCTCTGGTTCCCTACATTGGATTTTTGTCAGTTTGGTGCCATTATAATCATGTGAATATTACCTAGATTTATACATTTGTTTTTTATTTTTATTGCATATTGTGTCTTACATATTTAATGTATTGGTGCTGTTAAATGCTTTACACACCTGTCTCCTAAGTTAACTCTGCCTGCTCATTGCCAGCTAACAAGGGTTGAGCAAGGGAATAATTTATTGAGACCTTGACTGGACCTGTTATTGTGATTATGACTTTATAACTAGTGGTAGGTACCTACTTACCCCTACTAATAAACCACTTACCAACATGTTGCCATCTTCTCATGGGTACTAATGATCCTAATATTTCTTGCTGGGGCAATAACCAGGACTGGATTTTAATATTAATTTCGGATTTATTGTGCCACTAAGAGGGAGGTACTTGTGCAACTATTGTCAAATGTGGTTCTGACCAACAGTTCGTGAAACAGAAGAAAGTTCTCATTGCAGACCATGTTTTTAAGTTATGTACAATGATTAGAAAATTATTATTTCACTGCTTTTTTTTCTAACTAGCATGCACATAAAAATATACATGGTTTGCACAGTTAAATGTACACAACTCTAAAACTAACTATCTTGAAGGATTTAAATTTCAGCATTTCCTTTATGGCTTAGGGTAAGAAGCTAACTGCAGTTATTTAAAATGTTTCTTTTTATGTGATGTTAAAATGCCTATGATGCATCTTTTTCTCATCTCAGTCAAAAGATGAATGTGAAATGAACGAAAATAATAACCTCATAAATCAACTTGATCTTAAGCATGCGATGTTAATAGCAAATGGAGTCTGCCATGACCAGCATGATCTGTCAAACCGATAGTGTTGTGTCATTAGTGGGCAAGGAAGAAGGAACAAGACTCATGCATCTTTTCCTAAATCCTACAGATTTCCGTCTGACAAGGGCATACGCCTGAACGTAACTCTTTCACTAAAGGCAACTAAGGCACTCGTCTTTGCATGCCAATAGAGAGCACTTGCTTTCTCCATGTTGTAAAGCATACAGATGTCTCCATAAACCCTCAATATACGTGTATGAGTGTATTTTAAATGAACATTTGAAAACTCTAATGCAATTTTAACCCCTACTTTCACATACTTGGCTGTCATGTTTTTCAAGGAAATGTGTTTTCTCTTTTTAATGGAACAACCCAATTCAAAAGTTTAAAGAATGTACAAACATAAATATAAAGTGGAATATGTTTGCTGCAAGTTAATATATTAAAATAGTTTCAAGGCCACACGTATTTTTTTTTTACTTACGTCTGTGATTTATTATTTTTCCTGATGAAACAAATGTTATTTCAGGAAGAGAAGCAGTAAAAGGAAGATGTCCCGTAAGTGGCCTCTCCACAGTCACATTAATGAGTCAGGTGCTAAGAGAGATAGGTTATATAAAAGAGGTCAGTCTCTGCTAATATATATAATTCTTGCCTGGGAATCGTGACATCAGGATTAAAAATCCATTATCCATTAACTAATCCTCTTCTAAATATTTTTTACAACAAATTAGAGAACCATCTGACAGTAGATTGCCTCTCAATATTATGGTACACCAATTGCTATATTCTCCTCAATTATAAATCTATCACTTGGGTAGAGCATCATCTTAGTTAAAATTGTATTCCAGAATGATTAGGATCCACACAATGAAAAAACATAATGCTACTCTGTCAAGCTTTAAGCTAAGAAAAACCCACTTTTCCTCTGAATCCGAGACATTACCTCTAATGTCAACATTTATTAGAAAGGATCACCACACCACCGTTAGTAATGGCAGTTGCACAGTGATATGTATAACAAATTGAAGTTCTATTTAGTTTGTTAATTAAATAATCAGGTATGTGTGTTTCTTGCAGTAGCACTGTTTGGCATTTCCGCCTAGCTAAATTAGAAACTGGTCTACGCATCTTTATTGGATTGCATAAACCTTTGACTTTGAATGAGGTTATACTTGAATTATGCATTTGATATCACAAAATATGGTCCTACAGATCTTCAAAATATGAGAAAAGAAATGAAAGAATGTAATACTAGTGACACCAAACCATACAGCTTGTCAGTGTCAGTTTTCTAACGTTTACCCTAGTACAACTCTTATTAGCTGTCACAAAAGTAGAGAAAATCAGGATGTAAGAAACTGGATTAATTATTTCATATAGCCAACTGCCCAAATCTAGGAATTATCACAAATCTTGCTACTGCTTACATCTAGGAATGATGCACACTCTTCTCAGAGTGAACTATTGGAAGTAGTAGTAGTAATATTTGTTTATAAGTCATTAAAAATCATAAATATTGTTAAAATATACAAATAACAACGCAAATAAATAAGTAAAATACGGGGGAGGACAGCCAATCATGAGAGATCACTGTGCACAAAAAGTCATCTAGCAAATACCCGATATTATAGGTGCGTGCAAAATAGTGCATAAAGTGCAACAGTGCAGGTCTTCTGTCATGGTTAATCAGGACCAATCTAAGATGTAGGCCGATGAGCCCTGATTCTGCCTGGCATTCCACAGTGGTCATGTGCTACTGTAGAATTAACAGAGCCCTATTCTGTGTGTAAAATTATGCTGAAAGTGCATCAGTGTTGATGTTTGGTCATGGGGAATATTCGGATAAGCTGGGGCAGATATCCAACCTGTCGGGATAGGGAACCAATAAGCATGTGTTGTCTCTAGCAGCCTTTCTATTATGTGAAATAAACTCCAAGGATTCTTGGCAAGGCCTTTCTTAACCATCCGCCTTGACCCCCACCTAAGTCTGAGAGTTAACTTTCACAAGGGATTTAAAAATGTCCAAACAGTGTACCACTCATAAATTAAGCATTTTGTTCCTTGGGTGTAATGACTCAATTACTGCTGATCTGCAAGACCTAATCCCTAGTGCATTACATTCCTTTTTCAACATGATTCTTCAATGGTAGCCTAGAGCGGGGCAAATACAGATAACATGCTGCAGCGCTTCATCTTTCTGGTGACATATACAGCATTTCTGATCCCGCCTTTGACCCTCTTCCTTCCACTTTGGATATAAAGTCTAGAGTTGGAAGATCACCAAGTCTTAGTGACAATAGTTCCTGCTTGAGCTTCAGAGAGTAGGTGGCTTCCAGCAGGAGGACCTCTTTTTGGTCATCATAAGATTTCAACACCAGCCACCCATATGGCCGCTTCTTCTTTGTCTTCCAGCAAGCCTTGTAGCTTAATGGATTTGTTTACTGCTCTTCTAAATACTTAGCCAGATGTATTTAAGTTCCATTAACTGCCCAATTTGAGCTCTTCAATGCTTCTTTCAAGGTACTTTTTATATTCACCGTTCCCACTTTAAAGGTTGGTTTCAGACAAAGCTAGGTTAGCGAATGAAGGCTGATTGCAGTTTGTGGCAGGATTTAACGAACGCCAGGACTGGCGTGGGACTGCTTTATCAGTTACTCAAGCCTCACTTCAGTGAACGACGCAGATCTTGGTAGCTAGAAAGTTTGTTTATATGACCGCATCACCATTTTGTCCAAGAGGCTGCCTCTGCACCTATCTTGATTTCTGCTCCTTATGTGAGTGCAGGTATCAATTTCGCCTTCATCACTAAAACCGATAGTTGGAGATTGTTCCCCCAGATGGATTTTGCTAACGATGCAAAGATGCAGTTGAGGGCTTGTACTTTTTCCTTAATTGCCTTCCTTTGGGGTGCAAACAAAGCCCTTGAGTCTGTCTTGACACTGAAGTATGCATATGAAAGGGTCTTATCAATTGTAGCTCCGCTAAGATGCAATTTGCACTGGTTTAAGATGCGGCGATTAAGCGAGCTGACTTTCTTCTTCTCACAGTTTATTTCCAGCTCATTTGTCCTCTGTGTATGTTCCTAGACAGTCCAGTTATCTCTGCAAAACCATTCTGGTGTTACTAAGCAGCAGCAAGTTATCTGCGTACAGGATGTTTGGCCACCAAGGGTCAGGGCACAGATGCCTGTCCATCTATTGCCAAGGAAAGATCTGCAATATATAGGTTAAGAAAAGGAGTGCTAAAACACAATCTTGTTTTATTACGGTTGTGGGGCCTGATTCACAGAACTAACTTACGTCAAAAACGTAAAGTTAGTACTTTTTGGTATTCACAGAATACACTTACTCATTTTGGTATTCACAGAATGAACTTACTCATTTCGGTATTCACAGAAGTTAGTAGTCCTAACTTTAGGACTCCTAAATGCCTTCTGTGAATACCGAAAGTCTTAAAGTTAGATTTTCTCAGTTTAGGAGTAGTAAAGTTAGGACTCCTAACTTTAGGACTCCTAAATGCCTTCTGTGAATACCGAAAGTCTTAAAGTTAGGATTTTCTCAGTTTAGGAGTAGTAACTACTCCTAAACTGAGAAAATCCTAACTTTAAGACTTTCGGTATTCACAGAAGGCATTTAGGAGTCCTAAAGTTAGGACTACTAACTTCTGTGAATACCGAAATGAGTAAGTTCATTCTGTGAATACCAAAATGAGTAAGTGTATTCTGTGAATACTAAAAAGTACTAACTTTACGTTTTTGACGTAAGTTAGTTCTGTGAATCAGGCCCGACGTTTTCACTTCCCTTGACAGATTGGTGCCATCCCTGGTTTTGATCTTGACCCAAGTGTCCAAATATAACAGCCTAATAGCTCTCGTATGTGGGCGGGATTCCCCACTGTTGGAGTTTAGCCCATAGTTTGCCACGTGAGGCTTGGTCTAATGCTGCCTTAAAGTCAATGAAGCACATATAAAGCCATGGGGCCCGATTCACAGAACTAACTTACGACAAAATCCTAAACTTACTACCATTTTGGTATTCACAGAATGAACTTACTCATTTTGGTATTCACAGAATAAACTTACTCATTTTGGTATTCACAGAAGACACACATTTTGTGTAATTTACACTATTTTGTGTAACTTACTCATTTTGTGTAACTTACACATTTTGTGTAACTTCATACATTTTGTATTCACAGAAGGCACTTACTCATTGATGAGTAAGTGCCTTCTGTGAATACCAAAATGAGTAAGTTAATTCTGTGAATACCAAAATTGTTGTAAGTTCATTCTGTGAATACCCAAATGTGTAAGTTCATTCTGTGAATACCAAAATTGTTGTAAGTTCATTCTGTGAATACCCAAATGTGTAAGTTCATTCTGTGAATACCAAAATTGTTGTAAGTTCATTCTGTGAATACCCAAATGTGTAAGTTCATTCTGTGAATACCCAAATGTGTAAGTTCATTCTGTGAATACCAAAATTGTTGTAAGTTTAGGATTTTGACGTAAGTTAGTTCTGTGAATCAGGCCCATGGTATTTACTGTGCTGAGGATGAGACCTACTGCCATAAGGTTGGATTAGAGTTCCTTGGCTCTTCGTGAACCATGTCTGGTTTAGTGGAAGTCTGCTCGTTTCTGATGACCATACTTCTAGATCTTGCAGAACAGAGTGGAAAAAGACCTGAGATCTTCATTCAGCAGCATGATAGGCGATAGTTACTTGGCAAAGATGCAGCACCTCCCTTGAAAATAGGGTGGATGATCGAACCTTTCCAGCTTCCGGGGATAACTCGTGTTCCAGGATGGTGTTAAACATCCTGGCCAAGAAGCTGGCCCACCGCAAGTAGGAGTGCTTAAAAAGTGCATGTGGAATTCCATTTGGACCGGGGGCACAGTCAGACCGAGATCTTTTGATGATCTTGGTTATCCATGCAAATGTATATACTAGATGTACCAAAGAGTCGGTGGTCCAGTTTTCCCCCTGGAGTCACTCCAGACTGGGTGCGTCATGGATGCTTCCTTTGAAGTGGGACTTCAGGACCCAACCCTCCTCACTTATATTTGCATTGTGGGCTGCATTTGGGCTATTAATCAGTTTACAATTTTTTTCGAATCATTTGACTTTGAAGTATACAGCAGTTGGACCCACAGCGCTTCTTGTTTCTGATCTTTTAAAAGCCTATATCTTCCTTTTCAGTAGTTTCCTCTCCCTGTGCAGAGCCAGTAATAGGTCTCTGTCCTCAGGGGATTGCCATAATTTCCTGAGCCTTCAGCCTACTTTAGCTCTTCTCAGGTGGACAGACCTCGACAGGACTATAATCTTATGGCACCCAAGCTGTGCTGCCTTATTCGCACCGCTGGCAGGATATCAATTTGTCAGGTCCTCTGTGATAGCTACCCAGACCCAGGGGTGACCACCGCTTCCTCTGCCTGGTCCTTAACTGAGTTACAGCTCCACTTCAGAAGTTTGAGATTGTCTGTACTATCATCACCTGCATCAATAAAGCCCCAGTGAGAGGGTAGTGCCCGGGGCTCAAAGAGTCTTAGAAGGGGGGACCCTGACTGCCCCCTCCTGTTTTTTTATGAAATGCCCCCCGAACCTGGCCTTTAAAAACAAAAGAGGGAGCCCGTGCTTGTTTTTTTTTTTTTAATCCTGCAAATTTGTGAATTTTACAAATCTGCGGCAAATTTAAAAACATAGAGGGTTTACGATGGCGGACGGAAAAAAATCCAACCGCAATGGTAGCGGAAAATTACTGTCCGCAGGTACCGCGGAAACACCGCCGACCCTATTATGATCAACCGCCAAAATATTCCAACCGCGGCGGTAGGAGGAATCGAAAAACCGCCCGTAGACAGCGGAGAATGTGAAAATCCAACCGCGACGGTCGGTATCATAGCGGAAACACCTAAAACTGCTGCCAGGCACGCGGAGTAACCGCCAATGATATTATGATATCCCCGATGTCACAGAGGTACGTTCCACTGTTTCCGTCCGCCGCGGTCGCTAACAGTAATGAATGTGAGATACGGCGGAAGGCCTGAAGCATAGCCATCGCTGCGGATGCTCCGCCAACAAAATGGCGGCCAAGGAAAAAAACACACAATAAGGCCACCAAATGCACACAGGCAAATAGCCCTGCCCCCAAAATAACCTAAACATCCCAATGACACACCCCCATGGCAAATTCAAATATACAAATCACAGGACAACCCACACAGCACACTTGACAGCATTACACCATCTTGACACACCCACATAGCTGAGCATAAAACCAGCCCCTTCCCTGACCACAATCCTTTGCACTACTCCAGCCCTGAAGGAACCAAACCCTGCAGCACATTGGAAAGGAAAAACACCACACATCTCACCAGCACAACAACACACACACACACCACCTACACCACCCACACCACCCTCACAACTGCACCCCAAAACATCTGCACAGCACACACCACGGCACCACAGAAAATGCCAAAATTCACAGACACTGAGCTGACAGTAATGGTAGATGAGATAATTAGAGTAGAAGCACAAATCTTTGGTAGCATGGTCCAACAGACACCATTAGCCACAAGGACAAACATGTGGGTAAGGATAGTGGACAAGGTCAATGCAGTAGGGAATGTGCCCCGCAACAAGCATGAAATCATGAGGCGGTGGCATGACCTGAAGAGTGTTGTCAAGAAGAAGAGGGCCAAGAACCGTCAGCTGGCTGATGCGACTGGTGGAGGCCCTCCCATTCCACCAAAGCCATTCTCTGCGTGGGAGGAGAAGGTGCTTTACATGTCAAGGAGTTGCACAGCCCAATGCACATTTGTTAAAAATTAACCACGTACTCAGTATTAAACAAAAGTTCATCCAATTTATTTCAATATTCTGTTCATGTTTTGTCCGTCACGTCATAGAAAATGAAGTTCCAATTTTCACGCATTTTAATCACTCTCGGATTGCCCATCCGGGCCTATCCACAGGCACGTAAGGAAACTCCATTGATCCATTACATTGCTTCACCCAATGCATTTCAGGTCTTTATCTCGACCTTCTTCAGGGGTATCTACAATTATTAAAAAATGCATATGTCAACCCCATATCATTTATGTGTAACTGTAATTAAACACCCAAACACATTATACCTACTTCCCAAATCATAATCCAACATATTTCTAAACAAATAAACACTCCTTACCACCAACCCATTCCCCTGCGTTCAACCTCAATATCCTCCACCTACTTTACGTTCGATGTCTCTACAATCCCTCTCCAGATCTAATAATCCATAACATTGTCATGCAACTGTTCGGTAATACCGCATATCTTACTCTCCCCAACACCCCAGTTTGTACCTGTAATCAATATGCTGTTGTTTCGAACCGTAAAACCGCCTTATGCAAAACACCATGTTGAAATCCTCGCTCTCCCAACCTTTCTGTTTTTAAATCAAACGTTTCTCTCTCTGAGCCCAGGTGAGATCTGGAGAGGGATTGTAGAGACATCGAACGTAAAGTAGGTGGAGGATATTGAGGTTGAACGCAAGGGAATGGGTTGGTGGTAAGGAGTGGTTATTTGTTTAGAAATATGTTGGATTATGATTTGGGGAAGTAGGTATAATGTGTTTGGGTGTTTAATTACAGTTACACATAAATGATATGGGGTTGACATATGCATTTTTTAATAATTGTAGATACCCCTGAAGAAGGTCAAGATAAAGACCGAAATGCATTGGGTGAAGCAATGTAATGGATCAATGGAGTTTTCTTACGTGCCTGTGGATAGGCCCGGATGGGCAATCTGAGAGTGATTAAAATGCGTGAAAATTGGAACTTTGGGGCATATTATCAAGGGCTTTATCGCCGCGTTAGCGGCACTTTTTGCCGCTAAAGCGGCGATAATTTTATCGCCCTATTAGCAAGCTGTCGCTAACAGGCGTTAGCGACAGCTTTCAGGCGTTAGAGGCCACGTTTACCATCGCCTTGCATGTCAGCGATAATTATCGCTAATGACATGCAAGGAAGGCGTTCCCTACTAAAAGCGACTGGAAACAGTCGCTAACTCCACTACCCCTATTAGCAAGGCAGGCGAAGCGATAAAATAATTTGCGCTAAGCGCGTTTATCGCTATATTTTATCTCCTGCTAGTGAGGATGACTTACCTGTTTAAAGTATAGGAGGTGGATTCTAATGCTGAATCCACCTTAGCGAGTAATGCGAGAATATCGCTGCTTTTCCAGCGATATTCTCACATTTTGCCGCTATCGCTGGAAATATTATCGCTATGGAGATAAACCTTGTTAATAGGGTGTTATCACAGCGATATTTTCCAGCGATAGGCGGCGTTAACCAAAGTCGCGCTAAGCGCGGTTAGCGATAAATATCGCTATTCCTTGCTAATATGCCCCTTCATTTTCTATGACGTGACGGACAAAACATGAACAGAATATTGAAATAAATTGGATGAACTTATGTTTAATACTGAGTACGTGGTTAATTTTTCACAAATGTGCATTGGGCTGTGCAACTCCTTGACATGTAAACTACGTGTCACAACTTCTTAATTGTAATACTCGTGCACTAAAGGAGCGGAGTGCACAAGGAGTGTATGCACGCCGAAACTGAGGAATATGATGAGTTTAAAAACAAGAATAAACCAGGGTGTGCTGCATATTTATTGAAAGGAGAAGGTGCTTGCCATCCTGCATCCAGAGAGTCTGGAAGGAATACCCGGGGGAGTGGAGGCTGGTAAGTACTAACTAATGGATACCATGAAACTGCCATGTACTGTCTTGCACAACTACAAAGCTACATCCCTGAGGCACAAGTACACTCATCTGCACCCCAAAAACAAACACAGGTCACATTGATGTAACATCCACCCCACCTGAAACATCACAAAGGTAGACAACATCAACTGTGTTGTATGTGTCCAGGCAAGCAGCACTACAACTCCCACCAGGCACACCCTGTCCCATCCCTCAGCAGGATGGAGCACCCCCTCCCACCCAGAAGCATGTTTCAGCCATTGTGTTCTTCACCCTCACCTAGCAGGTAGGTAGCCATCTTTCCAGCGAGATGTGTTTGGAATAGGGAGGCCTGTACTACAACTCCCACCAGGCACCCCCTGCCCCATCACTCAGCAGGATGGAGCACCCCCTCCCACCCAGAACCATGTGGCAGCCATTGTGTTCTTCACACTCACCTAACAGGTAGGTAGCCATCTTTCCAGGGAGGTGTGTTTGGAATAGGGAGGCCTGCACTACAACTCCCACCAGGCCCCATTGTCCCACAGCTGATCAGGATGGACTACTCCCCCCGAGAACCATGTGGCAGCCATTGTGTTCTTCACCCTCACCTAACAGGTAGGTAGCCATCTTTCCAGGGAGGTGTGTTTGGAATAGGGAGGCCTGCACTACAACTCCCACCAGGCACACCCTGCCCCATCACTCAGCAGGATGGAGCACCCCCTCCCACCCAGAACCATGTGTCAGCCATTGTGTTCTTCACCCTCACCTAACAGGTAGATAGCCATCTTTCCAGGGAGGTGTGTTTGGAATAGGGAGGCCTGCACTACAACTCCCACCAGGCCCCCTTGTCCCACAGCTGAGAAGGATGGACTACTCCCCCCCCCCAGAACCATGTGGTAGCCATTGTGTTCTTCACCCTCACCTAACAGGTAGGTAGCCATCTTTCCAGGGAGGTGTGTTTGGAATAGGGAGGCCTGCACTACAACTCCCACCAGGCACACCCTGCCCCATCACTCAGCAGGATGGAGCACCCCCTCCCACCCAGAACCATGTGGCAGCCATTGTGTTTTTCACCCTCACCTAACAGGTAGGTAGCCATCTTTCCAGGGAGGTGTATTTGGAATAGGGAGGCCTGCACTACAACTCCCACCAGGCCCCCTTGTCCCACAGCTGAGCAGGATGGACTACTCCCCCCACCCAGAACCACGTGTCAGAAAGTCCACCTAAAAATGACAACTGAACTGGTAAGCAGACAGTGCATGCACCCCACCATTCCTCAACGAAAGCATTGAGTAATGCCAACACAAGGCCTCACATCACAACAAAATACACCCCAATTAAATACCATTTGATAGTATGCGTATTTAACTGTGACATAAACAGAACTGTGACTCAACTAAACCCATGTGTAAGCAAATCAGGGACCATATATGCACTGCACCGAATGCTACCTGTAAATTCCATGGATGCTGAGCATGAAGGACCATAGTAACAATAAAAAGGCATGGTCTGTTGAACAATGAAATACAAGCACAGAACATTACAAAGGTATGCATGAGATAACAATGGTACAATGTCTAGTACATGTGCATATGTAACATTTGCCAGGAAGAGTAATCAGCAAAGATGCATTACATCAAGTTGCATAGCAGCCAGTTGTCAGATGACAACCTTTCCATTTAATACAAAGCGCTTCACGTGGGGCATGGTATCCAATGACTTGTCACACCATGGAAAAAGATGTATGTACCTCCACATCATGTCATGACGAACATCACTGTGCAGACATACAATTTATGAAATACGTAACTGTGTGTTGCATAACATGTAAATAAGAGACATCAAACACAGCAAGCCAGATGGGTGTAAGTCAATGACTATGTACCCTCTGTTCCACAGGTGACCAACAACTGACTGCAGAGGTACGACAACGTCAACCTGCAGAGCCAGTCTCCTCCCCCGGAACATGGACACTCTGATGCAGAGTCCCTGGAGTCTTTGGATGAGGAGCTCCAAGCCGGCCCATCTGGTGTGCCAGGGCGCAACCGGTCACATGACCCCACTGCCCCCCACCATCAGCAACAATATCAACGCTGACCCCTGCTGGACCGACCTGTGCCACCACCACCACCACTGTTGCCTGCAACACTCGTCCTGCCCCAGAGGATGCCCAGCCCACACCATTAACTGTGGAGGGCAGGGAGAGGAGGCGTGTGGCTAGAGTGGTGAGGCAACAGGGCAGTGATAGCAGGGCAGGTGGGAGGACAAGTGGGACTCCAACACCACAGGACACTGTGACCGAAGCCCTGGCTAACATCACCAGAGTTGTGGGTGCCTATGAACGCACACAGGCACAAATGGGCCAGGCCCACGAAGATGCCCTGGAGCTCCAACGTCTGCTGAGGTCCATGGACAACCGTATGGGACAAATCGTGGACCTCATGGGCCAGTTAGTGGCGGTACAGAGGGACAGGCCAGTGCCACAGATCACACCTCCACCTCCCCCGTTGCCACGCAGAATGACAGTTCATCATCCACCCCTGCGGGCACGGAGAGGGGTGACTCTTCAGACCCCACTGGCCCAGCAGACGATGCCCCCCCTGCCAAAAGAAGAAGGGGCCATCCAAAGAAAAACTTGGGACTCACCCGTGGCAAAGCACCTGCCAAACGCTAGTCAAAGAGCCAGCCATGATGGCAACACTCTTCACCCAACCATTGACTCTGTACACTGTCCTTACCCACACTGCCATGGTAATGGCATCCGTCTGTTGGACTGTGTCACCACATCAATGTGGTGCCTACTTGATTGTCTCATCTACCATCACTGCCAACTCATAGATTCACCATTCACACTTATGTAAATATCCACTTCCCTCTCACATATACCAATTGAAAATAAACAACAATAACGCACCAAAGTAGTTGAGTCTGCTCCATGTTTATCACTGTATGTGCAATGTTTACCATGGTTACAATGTCACAGTAGCATGGATACTCTGTAAGCAAGGAGAGGTAGAAGGGACCTAGCAAAACACAACAGAACAAAAGTCACTAGTCAGGTGGTGGCATCACAGCCATCACACAACACATGTCCTCAACGTACACCAATATGCACACATTACAATGTGCAACAGTACCAACATATACATCCTGTAGCTGTGCCAAACTACCCTGTATCCAACACATAGGCAGCCAGCACTGAGTCAACAACAGGATGCAGTCACAAAGATCACATAGACCTTCACGCAAACAACTACATCAACAGACAATGGACCAGTTGTACATTGTCACTCACTTTCAAGTGAAGTAGCGGTTGATGAGCTGCTGACGCTGGTCGACACCTTCCTCCTCTCCACTATCCTCGTCACTGGACATTTGTGGGATCGCAGGTGGGGGCCTCGGCTGGTCATCATCGTCCAGGATCATGGGGATTCCTTTCCGTAAGGCCAGGTTGTGCAGCATGCAGCATGCTACCACTATCTGACACACCTTTTTGGGTGAGTACATGAGTGCCCCTCCGTTCCTGTCCAGTCAGCGAAATCTCGATTTTAGGATACCAAAGGTTCGCTCCACCACCCGACGTGTTCTCCCATGGGCATTGTTGTAGCGGACTTCAGACGGTGTCCTAGGATTGCATAGTGGGCTCAGCAATCAAGGTCTGTTGGGATATGCAGAGTCACCTAGGTGTGAAAAACACATACCGATTAAGTGATACAACTGTGGCAGAGGACAGCATGGCACACACAGCACACAACTTGACTCTGCCCACTCACCCACAATCCATGCCCGCTCCGGAAGTAGATTGGCCATCAGCTGGGACACAATGCTGTTGTGCAGGATGTAGGAATCATGTGCAGAGCCGGGAAACTTGGCACAGACATGCGATATGATCATATCGGCCTGGCACACCACCTGCACATTGATGGAATGTGAATGTTTACGATTCCTATATATGTGTTCCCGTGCCTGTGATGGAACCAGGCCAACATGTGTGCAGTCAATAGCACCTACAACATTAGGGACGTGCCCAAGGGCATAAAAATCTGCCTTCACAGCCGCCAAAGCCGCCCTCCTTGGAAAACTTATGATTCGGTCTTTGTATTGCATCATGGCCGACAGGAAATCCCGTAGCACCATGCTGAAGGTGGGCTGAGACATCCCCCCTGCAATGCCCACTGTCTCCTGGAATGACCCACTAGCCAGGAAATGCAGTGCCGCCATCACCTTCGATTCAGTTGTTAATGCTGTTGGGTATGTCCTGCCAGCCCGCAGGTGTGGCTCCAACATGGCACACAGGTCTTGGATCTTTGTGCGGTCCAGACGGAATCTGAGTATTACGTCATCATCCTCAATGTTAGCCAGCAGGGTGACTGGACGATACACATTAGGTCGCCTCCTAGGTGAGATGAAAAGGGACACGTCATTGCAACAGAACATGAGATGTGCACAAATACGTAGCTTTTGATTGACACAGCGCAAACATTGACTGGCATCACAATGCACCATACAGTGCAAGTCAAAAGTCGTGACACCTTGAGAAAACATTGTAGTACACTTGTTCAGTATTCGCACAGTGAGAACAACCAACATGGAAACTGTTTCTGTGACTGCTAATAGTCACATTTCAAAATCTTGTGTAAACAGCCCTGACAGTATATGATACAGGACATGTGTGAAACAGAAACATTGCTGGCTTCCAAGTGGCTGCTGTACCTGCCACACATTCTTGTGCAATCATGACAGGGGACACATGAACAACACAATGTGTCTAGTTCTGAAGGACTCATTATGGAATTTGAGCCACTGCAAATCCACACAAGTTTAGAGACACTCACGTACATATTCACAAGCCTGTGCTAATATCCACTGTCATCAGTACACATGCCATACATGCTGGTAATCACAATTCAAAGTCAGTCAATGACTAATAATGAAAAGCATTTGCAGATTCTGTGTTGCCGTGGAACAAGACACAACGACACCGCTGCACAATATCATCAACAAGCAGACAGATTGTCAATGTGGCACACAAAAAGTGGAAAAGGTACGTGATCCAAAAGGACTGTAGACAAACGTTAATCTGCACTTAAGTTGCACTATGACATGCAGTATGAAGGTAGCACTGCCCAAACACACAACTAAAGTACACAAGTTGCCATGGAGCTAATCATCCAGCTGCTTGGAGACACAACAGTGCCACAAAAACAACCTACAACACCACCAGGACAAAGCCACACCAGTATACCTACAACTCAGCGCATGAATATGCTGAGTACATAACAAAAACACAACAGCCTCATACACATAACAACAGCGGATGTCATCACACAACACAGGTACTAAAGGACAAACATCAAAAGCATCCTGAGCCACATTCCCCACAGGCTGTCAGGAACAACACAGCGGACTATCAACATCCCTCCGCAGACAAAGATGCTGGCTGTGCATCACTTGTTGGCCTCTGGTACCTTCAAAACAACAAACGTTAGAGTTGGATGAGTGTCACAGCCAGCCCTATCAAGGTATATCTCACCTGTCTTGGATGCCATCATTAGCTTGATTTAACAGCACCATCAGTTCACCCACACTGCGCAGGAACAGCTTGTGCCCCAGAAAGGCTTCTACGCCATAGCAGGCTTATCCACTCGTGTTGGTTTAATATCACTGCACACGTGTCCTACTTGTGCACCCTGCCAAAACTGCACACAATTACTGCAAATGAAAGCACACACATTACATCAATGTGCAGCGAATTGTGGCACACCGTCTACTGTTCACAGATACCATATCAAATTTACCAGTCAGTGAGCACCATCACCACTTTTGGCTACAGTCCATCATCCAAGGCAACAATCTTCATGTGAACAAGGTCAATGCACCTGTCCTTGGTGAGTACCAACGTAACACATCACACACATCAAATCCACTATCAACATACTCACAACTGTGGAAATATACATGTAACAAAATCACATATGACAGGCCGAACAACATGAGCACATACCAGACACAATGTCACAAGTAATGGTGATAACATTTGGCAGATATGGGGACAAAACATACCCAAAGGCATAGATACAAGTGAAAAATAATAAGGATGTACAGAATGCCAAGTGTGCCGGTGATGTAATTAACATCCTTGAGTATGTAGAGCACACACATGTCCATGTGGACATATACTGTTGGATTTGCTACTGCGAACAATAACTTTACATGAAGGCTGTAATAGGTGATACCAAACAGACAACAGTGTGACATATGTTGTGAGTAATGAAAATAATGCTGAAATGTTTGTACAATCATGTACTGTATAGTGACATATTGTGTGAGATATGGATATGTGTGTAAATATTGGGATCAGATATGAAATTGGGGGTAGTTATTTGGTGTCAGATATGAAAATGGGGCTAACATGTGGTGACATATATGAAAATGGGGCTAAATTTGGGGGTCAGATATGAAAATGGGGCTAAAATGTGGTGACATATATGAAAATGGGGCTAAATTTGGGGGTCAGATATGAAATTGGGGATAAAATGTGGTGACATATATGAAATTGGGGCCAAATTTGGGGGTGAGATATGAAAATGTGTGTAAATGTGGACTCAGATATGAAATTGTGTAGGAGTAATGTGCCCCATTAGTTCTTTCAGTGTGGCATTTGGTGTTAGATATGAAGTTTAGGCTGTCATTACTAACTATAGCCCATTTAAATTCCATCAAGAGCCATGATATTTTGTAAGTGACCACTGTTCGAAGTACAGATATGACCCATGACATTGACACAGCACGATGTGCCCATTGGTGCCTTAAACGTGCTCAAACAACACTGTCACGCCCATAGTCAACAATGTCATGCTGCACCCTCGCCTTAGCTACTGCCTGGCACCAGCGGTGTGTCACCGCCATAGCTCAAGACACCATAGCGGGATTGATAGGCATATACACATGGCTAATGGCGGTTGGCTTGCTCCAACACCCAGATCCCGGTCACTCATAGCAATGCATGTGCCCGGAATCGTGGTAGCTACCGCCTGGCACCGGCGGTGTGTCACCGCCATGAACCATGCCCTTCCAGCCAATGGAAAGCGCAATCGTGGTTGCCTGATGCAAGTTTGAAAATCACGGTAGGCGTGCTCCGCCACCGCAGGCCGGTCATTGAATGCACCTGAAAGATGCACCACCGCGGTACCGCACGCCTGTCCCCTGCGATGTGTCACCGCCATTGACTATGCCCTTCCAGCCAATGGGAAGCGCAATCGTGGTTGACTGATGCAAGTTTGAAAATCGCGGTAGGCGTGCTCCGCCACCGTGGGGCCGGTCATTGGATGCACATGAAAGATGCACCACCGCGGTGCCGCACGCCTGTCCCCTGCGGTGTGTCACCACCATGGACCATGCCCTTCCAGCCAATGGGAAGCGCAATTGCGGTTGCCTGATGCAAGTTTGAAAATCGCGGTAGGCGTGATCCGCCACCGCGGGGCCGGTCATTGGATGCACTTGAAAGATGCACCACCACGGTACCGCACGCCTGTCCCCTGCGGTGTGTCACCGCCATGGACCATGCCCTTCCAGCCAATGGGAAGCGCAATCGCGGTTGCCTGATGCAAGTTTGAAAATCGCGGTAGGCGTGCTCCGCCACCGCGGAGGCGGTCATTGGATGTATTTGAATGAGGCAGACCTGGAACACCAATTGCAGGAGCTTAGAACCACAGAAACGAGCCCTGGGGGCTACATATGTGTGTGAGGGAGCCACACATTGCCACAGCTCACTGAGCCTGCTGCCTGAGAACCCTCACCTGCTACTGCCTCCAGGGACTGCTGCCTGAGACCCCTCACCTGCTGCTGCCTCCAGGGACTGCTACCTGAGGCCCCTCACCTTCTACTGCCTCCAGGGACTGCTGCCTGAGACTCCTCACCTGCTGCTGCCTCCAGGGACTGCTGCCTGAGACCCCTCACCTGCTGCTGCCTCCAGGGACTGCTGCCTGAGACCCCTCACCTGCTGCTGCCTCCAGGGACTGCTGCCTGACACCCCTCACCACCAACTGCCGCTGCTGCTGTCTCCTGCCCACAGTGATGGCGAGGACTGAGAAGATCCGAGCCACTCCCTTCACCCCCGAGGAACTGGAGGTCCTGGTGGACGAGGTGCTCACCCAGTATCCAAGGCTATATGGTGCGCCAAATGTCGTGGTAAGTATCTCAGGGTGTGAGTGAGAGTGCAGGGGGGGCACACATGAAGTTGATCTGCTGCAGTATGTGCGTGAGAGTGTGGGGTTGGGTCATGCACTGCCTAGCATGCTGTTTCCAGGGGGAAGGTGTGTTTAGCCTATTCAACACGTTTCCCTGCCTGCACATCCAGATGTGAGGGAAATGTAATGTCTTGTCAGACATACAGTGAGGCTGCGCCTTTTCAATTCAGGAGTCAGGACAGTGATTTCCTGTCTGAATGTCTGTGTGTGTCCCTGTTGTCCTTCACAGGCCCATCTGTGGCCTTAGCTAGTGTTGTTGTCCAGAGGGTAGTGAGGGCATTGTTTCTGACTCAATATGCGCCTCATCTCTAGTTCTGCACTATGCTCAGGACCTCAGTCCCCCAGGGTGACACTCTTGTTGGTCATTCACCTATGACACTGTACATTCCAACAGTCTTGTGCCCAGACCCTTCCATCAACACCAGCATGTGCACATACTCGCATGTGTTGGCACTGTTTGTGTTTCCAAATAGTCCCTCCATGTAAAAGATGAGATGCCCCACGTTGGACCTCTGTGTGACCCCAACTGGCCTGCATATTCACTGCCCAATCTGACAGTGACACAACACTGAATGTACAGAGTGCCAAATCTGTGCTTTTCCTCTTGACTCTCCATCAATGAGCCATTACAGAGATGTAGATTGCACACGACAGGCCTTGTGATGAGGGTTTGCATTTGTGAGGTCATGTCCCTCAATGTGACATCCATGACACAGTGTGGCAGTTTAAGGGCAAGTGCTTTGAGGGCTGCGTAGTGTTGGGCACAGTGAGTATTCACAGTGACATATGTAGTAATGTCCTGCATGTCTTGGTATTCCCAGAAACTTGCAGTAGATGTGGTCAGCATACACATTTTGCTCTCTGCTGGCATCCTGCATGGCTTTGAGATAGGCATGTACTGTGTCCACCCTCATACCTGCATGCATTAATGTGTTTCACACATGATGATGTTTGAATGTCGCAGATTTGTTGTCTCTGCTAAAGTTATGGCTGAAGTTGGTATGAGTCAGTGTCATGCTCCTGCACTGTGAAATGGTGGTAGGTTACACTGATTATTGCACCCTCTTGTCTCCCATGTCTGCAGCTCAAAGTCAACCAGCGCAAGGCCGTGTGGAGGGCCATTGCATGCAAGGTGCGTGCACTCGGTGTCTCCAAAGGACGGCGCTCCCACTGTCACAAGAGGTGGGATGACATCTGCCGGCTGAGCAGGAACGTGGCCGAGATGACACTGGGGCTGATCCCTCGGGCCGGCAGGTTGGCGCGGCGCAGCATGACACCACTAATGGCACGCATTTTAGAAGCCTGAACTGGATGCACATCTGAAGGGGCATCAGCAGCAAGCTGGTGGTGAGTATTCTGTGAGTGTGACTTTGGGTGTTGTTTGGCTGCATGTGCTCCAAGCCTGGGCCAGTGCAGGGCTGTGATGTTGCTAGTGTGATGCAATGGTGTGTAAGTGGCCACAGTGTTGGGTGCAGTTGTCATGCATTCCCCCAACATGTACCTTCCCATGTCATTGGTGTAATGGCCCTTGAGTTCACATTTGTAGTTGTGGCCTTCTGGTATCATCTTCATTGGTGTCGTCACGGACATCCCATGTCAGGGTCCAGCAGAGTGCATGATCTGAGTGTGCCATCATCAATGTGTGCATTGCCTGACGTCAGATTTGTGCTGGCTACACATCTAACACCAATGTGCAACTGTAGTTGTGCCCCAAGATACGACATGGTGGATGGCATGTGCTCATGACCATTGTGTGCGGATATGTTGGAGTCTGTCTCTGTGTTGGACACTTCTGCTGGCTCAAGATGTGACAGTGGCAACACGTTGTGAGTAGAATCTTTTACCCCCTCAGGGCCCTAGGTGTGCACAGATTGATATGTGTGTCTGGTTAGCTGAAGCCACCAACAGGCCAATTGGCTGTGTGTCCATCACGTGGGTGAATTATGCCAAGTTTGCATTATGCCACGGTAATTTCGATGTTTGGATTGAGGTTGCACAGTGTTACTGCCCATGGTGTTGTCCAACATGGATGATTGTTCATCATTAGTGATGCTTCCCTTGCAGATATTTGTAAACTTGATGGAAATGTACTGATCCTACCTCTATCTCTCTCTCATGCAGCATCTCACATGGGCACAGAAGGACAGGGGACGGACACCAGTGGTGAGGCATCAAGCACAACTGCTGCACACCAGCATAGTGACACGGATGTCACCAGCGCATCAGAGGGGGACCGTAGTCCTCTAGAGGACTCACAGCCAGAGACGCAGAACTCTACGTCATCTAACGACGGCCGAAGGAAATGGGGACTCTGCCTCTTTGTCCACCACACAGCGTTCAGTGCCCACCGTCCCTGCTACTCCCACTTTTGCTGCCCGTGTTCGCACCACAAAAAAGGGAAGAGTGTCCTTCATCCCAGGCACCGCTGCCCCTGCCCCTGTCCCCCCTGCTGCCATTAGTGCTGAGTCTGTGGACCTTTTGCGCCAGTGTGGGTCAGACAGCTCTCCTCAATGCCTTCCTGGACCATGACAAAAAATTGGCACATGTGGTGGCTTACATGGAGGGCGTTCATTCCGACGTGGATGGGCTACACCGGACTGTACAGTTTCTGTCCTCTGCAGTGACAGCAGCCATTCAACTTGCCCAATCCCATAGTCCAGCTCCAGTCCCTAGGCCCACCACCCTGCCAGTGGCCACATCTGATGAGAGTGACCACACACCCCAGACATCAAGGGACAGGTACGGCACACGCAGCACACGGCAGCAGCAGCCCAAGCAGTCAAGGCCGCAGACACCATCTCCACAGAAAGGTAAACCCACACCAGAGCGCAGAGGCAAAAGCCCTTCAGGCCACACCCAGGGCAAGGATGGCAAGAAGCAGGCCTCAGGCTCACATGCCTCAGAGGCATCCCCAGCCAAGGACTCACCTGTCCCAAAAGTGTCTCGCAGAGACAAGCACAAAGTTTCCGTGCCCAGTGACAAACAGGTGCCTGCTAAGGGTACACGTAGGAAGAGCTCCAAGGCAAGTTCACCCACAACATCTACTCCCATCCAGAGCCCTGTGAAGCAGGGAAAGGAGGCCACTGTAGGGGGAACACCTGGTAAACAGGTGATGCAGGGGCAGAGGCAAACCGGGGCCAAGCGTCCCAAAGAATCCAGCACGTCCCCAGAGGGGGGACCAGCATCTGCACATGAGCCAGCTTTTGTGACGAGTGTGCCTGTTGTATACACCCCACTTGGCATTAATCCCAGGACAGGGAAGCCATATCAAATCCCCAAGAAGTGGAAGGGCACCCCTCCAACTTCTCCCACACACTCTGGGTCTCGTGCAAGCATGAGTCCACCTCCACGTGCCACCACCCCACCTGGTCCTAGCAGCCCTCAGGCTTCCCAAACCATTGCTGGCTCTACCACACCTGGACCTAGCAGCCCTCAAGCTTCCCAGAACACTGATGGCTCTACCCCAGCTGGGCCTCTCTCTCCCCGAGCCAGTACACCAACTGGCCCCGACAGACAGCCACCTCCTAGTCATACTGCCAGCCAAGTCTGAGTGTGGTCACCCTCACACACATGTCTCTCCCACAGTGGTACCATGGACTGCCCATTTGTGATGCCCTGAGTGTGTTGCTGACCATGGCAGGGTACTGTACCACACATTCCTAGTGCTGGATGTCATGTACTCACTCTGCACTTTTTACTGGCCCTTGGCCTTGCTGTTCACTGCTGTTTGCCCCTTGCCTGTGCTGCTTCTCATGTACCTCACCTGCACTTTGGACTGGCCACTGGCCTTGCTGTTCACTGCTGTTTGCCCCTTGCCTGCGCAGCTTCTCATGTACCTCACCTGCACTTTGGACTGGCCACTGGCCTTGCTGTTCACTGCTGTTTGCCCCTTGCCTGCGCACTTCTCATGTACCTCACCTGCACTTTGGACTGGCCACTGGCCTTGCTGTTCACTGCTGTTTGCCCCTTGACTGTGCAGCTTCTCATGTACCTCACCTGCACTTTGGACTGGCCACTGGCCTTGCTGTTCACTGCTGTTTGCCCCTTGACTGTGCAGCTTCTCATGTACCTCACCTGCACTTTGGACTGGCCACTGGCCTTGCTGTTCACTGCTGTTTGCCCCTTGACTGTGCAGCTTCTCATGTACCTCACCTGCACTTTGGACTGGCCACTGGCCTTGCTCTTGTCTAAATTTTGCTGCATAACGGTGTGAAATGTAAATAAAATAAAAGTTTACTCCTGTTGTCTGCCTTGTCAGTGTCCTTGCTAACTAAAGGGTTACTGTGTGGGTATGGTTTACTGTGACACATGCTCTATATGCCACTCTCCATTGCCAATGTCTTGTTTCCTCTGATCATGTTGTTTCAACTTTGGTGTCCCAGACTTGTGCATCTGTGTGTGTTGGCTTAGATGTAGGTGTGTTTGCTGTGGACTGTTTAACTTCCTGGGTGTGTTGTTGTCTGTGTGATATTTAGATTGTTGTTGTGTGTGTTCATGGTGTGTCACTCATCTCTGTTTGTAACTGGTATGTCTGTTGTGCACACACTGCTTGATGTGCATGCAGTGCTGTGAGTGTATGTTGCCTTGTCCTTGCCTGTTGTGCACCCCCTGATGTTTAGCTGTTGTAGCATGTTGATATCTTTGCATGTGCATGTGTTATGTCTGATGTGGCTGTGTGCAGTGTTTGTGTTGTGTTTACTCATGCAGTTGACAGAAGCTCTATGTGTGGTGTTATATTTGCCTGTCAGTGTGTGTGTTTTGTTGTTGTGTTTGATTCAGATGTGTGTTGCCATTGTGGTGTGCCTTACTTGTGTGTCTGTCACATGGACTGAGGTCTATTGTAGTTCCTGTGCTTGTTTTATGTGCGTCCTTGGTGTTTTCTCCTCTCATATTTGATGTGTCTCTTGTCATTGTTGTGCATGTGCAGGCATGTGGTACATTATGACACCATTTTTAGTTGATGGGTGGTGTGATATGTCTGTCTGTGTGTCATTGTAGGCCCCTTTCTCCCTGTTTGTCTCCATTATTGTTTTGTGTGGATGCACTTCTTATATGTGTTGTGGTATGTTGTCTGTGCATTTTTCCTGACTGATGAGGTTGTGTACTCCTGTTGTGTCTGTGCTCCCATTGAATTTGCACTGTTTAGCTGCACAGGTCTTGTCTGTTATTGTAGTAGTTCTGTTTGTGTGTTTTGATTAAGTTCTGTGTTTGACTGTTGTTTTTGTGCGTACAGTGGTTCTGCCATCCCTGTGTGTGTGTGATGTTTGTGGATACCCCCAGGGGGTGTGTTTCCTTGTCAGTGTATTGACTGGATATTATTGGCAAGCTTCTGTGTGTTTGTCACTGGTGTTGTGTGCTGCAGGTGTGATGGGTGTGGGGGTTGTGTGGAGGTTCATAATTGTGTTTGACAGTCATGGAGTGTTGCAATGGGCCCTGTGTGTTGTGCTGCTGACATACTCCTGTGATGTATTTGGATGCAGATGTGTGGCTGCTCAGTGTTAGACTTACTACCCTTCCTTTCATCCCTGTGCCTATACATGGGTTGCCTTTCTGTCTCCCTGAGTTGTTGCAGTGAGGTGACTGTGGTTTGACTTCACTCACTGTGACTGCCATGTGTGATTTGTTGAGCTGGGGTTGTTGTTATATGTTCCTTCCCTTGCATGTGATGTACACTTTCTTGGTGTTCAGGTCCGTGCCATTCCATTTGTGTGCACCTTAGGTTTTCTATTTGTTGTCCTCCATTGCTGCTGGCATGTGGTCTGTGTTTGTTGTGTGTGTCAGTGTGGGGTATGGCTGTGTGACTTGTCAGGCTGTGTGTCCATTGGAGTGTTTGTTCATTGTCTGTGTGTGTTTATTTTGTGCTTGGACTCAGTTTACTTGCCATGAGTGTGGTGTTGGTGTGTGTGTGGGTTCCCCTGGCCCTGTGCTTCTACGCTGTGTGTTACTCTGCAGCCACACCTGATGAGGCTATCTCCCTAGTTGTTTGTTGTGTGGTGCAGTGTGTGTGTTCATCTGGCTGGTTATTGGGCATGTGTGGGCACAGGAGGGTCACGTGGCATGTCCCTTCATGTTGTGGGTGGGCCTAGTGTGTGGAGTGTGGAGGTGTTGTCCTGTGTACTTTGTGCACTGCCCATGTCTTGTGCTGGCCCAGCCTACTACATTGTGCGCATTTTTTAACGCGGATTCACCGCTGCGGTCACGTGACCTGGACATTATATCAAGATCGCGGACATGGTGACCGGGATGAGGAGGGGTGGACTAGTGGCAGGTAGGACGTGTGTGGCTACACCTGTGGTTGTGTTCCTGTCCCCACCAGGGTGTCTGGTGGGGGCAGGGACCTTACATCAGCCATGGGGTTGTGGGTTGTGTTTGTGTGCAGAGTTGTGTGCTCGCGTACCTGCGGCGGCGTCCACCACGGTCCATGGCTTGCTGGAGGTGTATCATGTACAGCACCGGGAAGACGTGTAGTGCCAGGTCCATGGCGGTCGGCTCCGGTATTCTTTTTTGTGCTCCGCTGTGGTGCTTCTGCCTGCTCAGATTGGCCGGTTTCTCCGCTGTGGTGTGCCTGGCTTTTGGCGCATCCTAATTTGTACGGCGGGAGGGACGTCATTCCGCATGGCGGTGGCTCTCGATTGGTTGTCTCCGCCGCGGTGGCGGGCGCGTTTTGATGGCGGTCCACGTTGCACCGCGGCGGACGGACAATGGGCTGTGTTTGACCATTGTAATATGGCGGACGGGTGCACTGCTGCTCACGGGCGGAAAACAGCGTTTTATCCCACCGCCAGCATCGCGGAGGTGCATCCGACAGTCATCGTAATGGACCCCAAAATGTTTGCTCTGCTGGGAAGACCAAGGCTTGAGGGTCAGGTTATTCCTACCCTGTCCCCTTTTGATTTTTTTTCACTTTTTTGGGGGGGGAGTCAACTGAAGCTGAGTCCCAACATGGCTGCCAACACTTCCTAGTTGAAGTGTTGGCAGCTAATCAGAGCTCTGCATTTCCCTGCATAGGCTCATCATTGTTCGCAATTATTTGTGAAGGACCCACGGCCACAGATATCCAAATATGGATTTCCTTTAATTTTTCAAAAACTACTGATTAACACCCAATAACAAAAAGATCTGTTTAACCAGATCTACCTTTCTTCCAAATTTGGTGTGATACCATCCAGTAGTTCGGGTGGAGGCGTGTACAAATGTCCCAAGGAAATTAACATTAAGTCACTTTTTTTGACCCCCTGCTTTTTCTCGGCCCCCGCTTCATGGATCCCCCCAAAACTTTCCATGCACAACACTAACTATGACACTTCTTTTGGAGAATTGTGTGAAATTTGGGCACCAAAGATATAGGCACCAAAGATATAGGCAAGTCAAAAAATTATTTTCCTATGGAAACATGTTGCATAGGACTAACTATAACTACTACTGAGGGGCCGATTCCGATTCAGGCCGGAAATCACTCCGACCGAGCCGGACCCGGAGAGATTTCCGACCGAATCGGGCCCTAGCAGCCCGACCGAACGAGTACAATGCGTACGCATGCAATCGGACTCGATTCGGTCGGACTCCCATTGAAGTCAATGGGAGCCGGTCGTACAACGCGTACGCGGGCTCCCATTGACTCAATGGGTGCGAGGCAAACAAGGGCGCCCCCCACAGCGGGTACGCGTTGATGCGACTCGTGCCATACATGCACAGGTAGGGGGGACCCATGGGTCCCCCCTGTGTGCGACTCGCATGGCTATGCATACAGGGGGGTCCGACACGGACCCCCCAAGTCCGGCTCCAACTGCTCTTTCGAGCCGGACGGCGCGAGTCGGTCGGAATGCTCGCGGCGCGCATCGTACTTGCCCGGCCAGGGAACGTCTCCATTGTGCGGTGCGAGTCGTGTCCGTGCGAGTCGGTCGGAGCGGGTCGGACCCGCGTGCGAGTCGGTCGGCGATTTTGCGTGCGCTCGCATCGTACTCGCTCGCCCGGACGCACGTATGAATTGGTCGGGAAAGAGGGCTCCGAATCGGATCCGGTTAAGCCGAATCCGATTCGGTGCCCTACCGGCCGAGATCGGAATCGGCCCCTAAGTCGCCAGTAGGTATTTATAGTTAGGACTTAGTTTCCATAAGAGGAGCATTTTTGATGAATCCTCAGGAAATTTTCAAAACTAGTATGATGCACCCTTCAGCTGCTGTCTTGAAAGTTTCGTGGTGATCTGTCAAACAGGGACCCAGAAAAAGGGGGTCCTTAAACACATTTTACCCATATTATTTCCCATAGAGATTTAAGACACTACTAAAGCCCGAACTGCTGAAAGTATTCCACTAAATGTAGCAGAAAGGTAGTTGTTGGTCCAGAAAGCTACCTTTTTTTAAATTGGCGTAAATCAGTTAAGTAGTTTTGGAAATATTAAGGAAAATTCAAATTTGTATATATAGGGACGTGGATCCACTGAGGATCCAACAGTCCTTGTGCTCAAATCTGATTGGCTGCCAACACCTCAAACCAGGAAGTGTTGCCAGCCATCTTGGGAAACATTTATTTGTTTAAAAAACTTTGCAGGAGCTGCAGCACCCGTCTAAGAAAATAAAAGAAAAAGAGGTGCAGCCTCCTATGCTTCTTTTCTAATCGTCCCATGGGTGGGCCAGGTCCTGGGGGCAGGGGAAATTAAAGGAAGGGAGACATCAACCCCCCTCCTGGGCCTCATGAATGCCCAGGGGACCACCACCTCCCTGGGGCTTATGTGAAAATAAAGAAGTGACTGATAGGACTCCCCCTGGACCACATGGCAAACATAAATTGGGGTGCCCACATGGACCCCCCAGCCCTTGGGATCACCACCTGCTCAGGGCAAAATTAAATGTAATGGAGGTACATGTGGAACTCCCGGGGACTACCACCTCCCTGGGGCCAAAGCAAAATTAAAAGTGGGAGGGGGGCCATGTGGCTCCTCTCCAGACTGTTCTCCAGGCCTGCCCCCTCACTACCGGTTGGAAGATGAAGTCCCCTTAGATGCTGAAGTTCATGGGGACAAGAACCCCTCCTGTTACCTCCTAAACAGCAGGATTGCTGAGAGCTCATGGGAGGCCCCACCCTCTTTCTCCACCACTCTGCAAACGCACCTCCTGGCACACTACTGGTTAGGGGATGAAGTCGTTTTGGCTGCTGGGGGTCCTTGGGGCCAACAACCCCTCCTGTAACCGCCAGTAAGTCCCACATAGCTGAATTGCCAAGAGCTGGTCAAAGGCCCTGCCCCCTTTCTCCACCCCTCTGCAAGCACACCTCCTGCCAAACTACTGGTTGGAGAATTAAATCCGCTTGGATACTGAGGGTCATTGGGGGGGTCAAGAACCCCTCATGTTAACCCCAGTAACCTGTCAAAGTGCTCCAGCCCGCTGGAACCAGAGGTTCCATCTCTTTCCCTGCCTGCAGACATGTGAGTAGGAAATAAGAGATGAAACTTTTGCTCTTGCACAGAGAGAGCTGCATTTGAAGTGCATTAGCAATGCTGACTCCCGCAGGAAGCAGGGAGTCAGCTTGGACCACAGGCCATGAGGCTCCCCTGCAGTCCCCATGCTGCACACTGGGTGTCCCGGTCCCAGGGAATGATCTTTCATCATGTTTAGCAATGATAATGCTAAAATTGATGGACGCCTGGGTTCTCTTTAGTCCCAGAACTGATAAAAAAAGAAAATTAGGCTTTAATCCAATTTAACTAACAGAAAATGGCACCTTTTACCTTAGTTTCCTGCTGGATGTTACTCACATGTCAGTGTTGTTCAAAACTATTATAAATACTTTATGAAAACGTAATTCTTTACTGTCAGATCATCTTGTCAGTGTTTCTGTCTTTTTGGGCATGTGCTTCCATCACATAGTTTCACAGTTTACAATGCAGGGCAAATGAAACAGGGCAGTAAATGAATGTGGTAATAACAGTGATGGTATTCCAGAATCTATGCTTGGATTTTTTATTATGAACATTTATATTTTGCATAGGGTGCCCTCTGCTCAAGGCCATGCCATGGCCTGATCCTCTTTGGTTTCTTAGGGCAGCCATTTACAAAAGAGATTCCAAGAGGGAAGACTTTCCTTCCACAAGCCTAGTTTCATTCATCCACTCCCAGACCCACACTGACACTCACGCACCTACTCACAGACCCACTTAGAGAGTCATGCACCCATTCACAGACCCACTCAGAGACTCATGGATCTACTCACATCCCCACTGAGAAAGTCATGCACCCACTCACAGAGCCACTCAGACACTCATGCACCCACTCACAGACCCATTCAGAGACTCATGCACCCACTCACAGACCCACTCAGACACTCACGTACCCACTCACAGACCCACTCAGAGTCTCATGCACCCACTCACAGACCCACTCAGAGACTCGCATACCCACTCACAGACCCACTGAGACAGTCATATACCCACTTAGAAACCCTCTCTGAAGCTCATGCACCCACTCACAAACCCACTCAGAAACTCATACACCCACTCACAGACCCACTCACACTCACTCACAGATCCACTCAAACACTCACACACTCACTCACAGCCCCACTGAGACACTCAAACACCCACTCAGAAACTCATGCACACAATCACATAATCACTCAGATACTCATTCACCCACTCACAATCCCCACTCAAATCCATGGACCCACTCATAAACTCATGCACAGGCCCACTCTCGTACCCACTCACAGACCTACCGAGACACTCATGCACTCACTCACACACTCACTGTCAAAGGTTACTGGTTACAGTTAGGAAATAAAATCAAAATACCTTAGGAATTCACTTAAAAATGAAACATTACAGTGACGTTATAGTTAGGAATGACAATAAATTTTTTTAGAAATTCATTGAAAAGAGCAAAAGTTACAGGGACACTATAGTTAGGAAAATAGAATTAAAAAAAAATTAGAAATTCACTGAAAAAACAAGGGTTATAGGGACTTTATAGTTAAGCTCAGATTTCACTTGTACAAAACCTGTGAAATTCAGCAGTTATAGTTACCTGAGCTAAGTATAACGTATTTTCCAACAATGCACTGCTTATGACCTCACATATTTCATCACTCATAACATAGTCAGTGACATCACTGATGACATCTCAAATGACATCACTGATGGCATCATCCATAGGGCATCTCACACACTCACTTACACCCCCTGTAGTGTAGTTTCTACTCCATCAGTAGGAAATGCGCATTTGTGGATGACATAGACTTTGGGATGCACCCCCGCAGATTATGTTGTCCCTTAGACCAGCTAGCTCATAGTGCCACCATAAGCCCCCCTAACCTAGACAAGGAGCAAACAATTCTGGCAACCACTGAACATGACAACCCAGTTTCCTCAGGAACCATGGTGACAGACCTAGAACCTTTCGCTCATGCACTCATGCTCTCGTTTTCTCAGAGAAATATACAAAGAATACACAGAGAGTCGTTTTCAATATTTATTGAACCAAAGTTATTTTTGTATAGAAAATATGTGCTGCAGGGATCAATAGACAGAAACATATGAAAGTTATAATTAGTGTCAGGATGGTGAACAAAGCAAAAGGTAAAATAATATAACAATATGGCATACTCCTACTATGCAGACCCTAACCTACACGTCTACGGTGTATGTGTATGTTCTGCTACGAAACCCCTTAATGGAAGATCCAACTCTATTACCTGGTGTGTAAGAATGTAGGACCCCGTCTTGGTGACGCACTGTACACCTGTCACAGAGATGTCCTTCAGCTGCCGGGCGATAGCTGCAACATGTAGAGACCTCTTGAAGTCAGCAGGAGTGCCTCCTCTGACTATACCCACAAAATGGATGTTTATATATAGAAAAAGGCATCCTTCTCCTGGGCCGAGATTGTGATCAGGCTGCCATTGTTTGTATTTTAAAGATAGCTATGTTACCATATCTCCATAAATAACAAACACATTTGTACAATGTCCCTGTAGGGCTTGTACACAATGACAAGGCAATATGATCGTTTTTTTCCAAAGGTGATTTGTGCAAGCAAGGTCAGTGTTTCCAGGAAATAACCCCAAAGTTTCACAAATTCAAATGTGTGTCAAAAGTCCATGTGGAAAGTAAAGTCGACTTTAGGGAAGATTCATGTAAATGTAAAAATGGCAAAGTTTCCTACTAGGCCTAACTGGGACACATGATACCCCATAGAACCTCTCATACACCCACTCCTATTCCCACATAACCTCTCACATACCCATTTACAGACCCATACCAGTACTCACACAACGAAGCACTCATCCATAGTGCCACTCACACATCTATTCACTCATAATGTCACTCACACACCAACTCACCCATAAAGCCACTCCTGCACCCACCACTCACAATACAGCCACTCACAAATCAGTAATACAGACATACAGACATTTACACACCTACTCATAAACCCTTACAGCCACTCACACACCCACTCAATTAACCATACAGGAACTCACACACCCACTCACTCACCCATGCAGGTACTCAAACACCCACATATTCACTCATATAGCCACTCACACTGCCACTCTCTCACCAATACACCTACTCACACACCAACTCACTTACCCTTACAGCCACTGACACAGACACTTACTCACCCATAAAATTATTAACACACCCACTCACACACCGACAGAACCACGTACATACCCATTCACACATCCATTTAGCCACTCGCAGACATTCACTCTCCAAAACAGCCACTCGCACCATCTCACTCATCTATACATACACTCAAACAGCTATTCAATCACCAATACAACTACTCACTCACCCACTCACTCACCTATAAAGCCACTCAGTCACCCATACAGCCACTCCCACACCTACTGACACACCTATGCAGTCACTCACACAGCCAGTAACTCACCCATACAGTTACTCATGCACCTACTCACTCTCCATTATAGACTCTCACTCACCCATTCATATTACATAGATATATATTCACTGTAAAAACAAACGTTAATGTGATCATATATTTAGGTAAAATATTCAGCATCAACGTAATGTTTTAAACTCTAGAAACTGTAGAAATTCACCAGTTATAGTTATCTCAAGTAACTATAATTATGCCCTATGGTAACTATAACTCACGCCCCCACCATGCACAGTGTTTATCATGAATAATTTCATTGCAAATGTTGCACAGATATTATCAGAGATGAAATAGAAGATATCATGAGTGATATAATATGTGGGGTAATTAGTGTATGGCGAGGACACAAGTTTTAGTTACTTAGGGCACCAATTATAGTTACTTGAGATAACTACAATTCTGATTACTGGATTTATGTTTTTTTTTTTATAGTTTAAAACATTAAACAGCCAACCCCAAGCTGTGCAGGGCCTGAGGTCATGCATGGCGGCATTTGGCCATTGACCCTGGCCTGCGCCATGGTTGCGTCCAACCCCCCGCTTAAAAGTGACCTCCGCTGCGCACAGCCTTCATCGATGTTGGAGGGCGGTTGTGCCTTTGCCATGTGGCATATTATTGACCTTTTGGGCCCGAGGACACATCCCCGAGGCTTAATCCAATTAAACAGGGGAGGGGTGGCATGCGGCCCCTCTCCCAAGCCTTCTTGGTCCCTAGGGTCCACAGACCCAGGGACAAATATCATTAAAAAGGGGAGGGGGCCATGCAGCCCCGACTCACCCCTTATTAGGACACGGGGACCCCATAACCCAGGACCCTATGTATTTTAAAGGGTAGGGAGCCATGTGCCACCGAGCCTTATTAGGACATGTGGACCACATCCCCCAGGGCCTTTTTTTGAAAGTAGAGGGGGCCACATATTTTTGAGAATTACAGTGGAGCACCATTACATTAATCAGGCTGTTAGAATACCATTAGTATTTTCTGACTAATAGGTATAGCATTACACAAGTTGTCCAAACTGGCATAAGTGCTTTAAACGTTGTCACTTGTTCTTACTTCTAATGACAGAGTACCTGAATGTGGTGTAGAAAGCTACCATTGCATCTTAGATCATCCCCAGAAAAGACTATCTTGCCCCCTGAACAACACATTTTGTGATGTTCCAGTGATGCACAGGGCTTAGCCATTTCTACAAGGCCACGTAAAACCACATTGCATGGCTTTTCTTGGCCTTGTAAATAGGGAGTCGCTGCCTTGCCTTACTCTGCGGGAAAGCCTTATTCCATGGGTGTTGCTGTGGGTATTCCCACTCAAAACCCATGCAATTTGACACTGCCCCAGATTTACAAAAGCAGGTAAATCTGGGGCAGGAACAAAACCTTGCGCCTCCCTAGAGCAGACATAATGAGTAGAAATGTTTACACTTCTCCTCGTTTCTTCCTCTTTCTAAATGTACTGCATTCTGAGGCACCCATTGAACGAGGAAAACGCCTCTTGTGATTGTTTTTGTGCAGGAAGGTGCCCCTTCCAGCACAAAGACAATTGTGCCAACAACACAGACACCATGGGGCAAGGGTGCCTGAGTTGGTGCATGGCTGCTAATTGTGCGCCTGCTGAAAGGACAGGAATGCAGCATATCTTGTAAACACGGTGCATTCCTGTCCTTTCGAATTGGTGTAGGGCAGCACAGCAAAATGACTTGCGACGCTGCCCTACACCAATTCTTTGTAAATATGCCCCTAAATGGGACCCCTACATAGAATTTTCCCACAAGGAATGTGTGATGTTTGAGAGGTGGACTCCAAAGATGGAGAGCTGGAGAGGACCATGGCATGTGTACTGGGATCCTAGGTCCCTGCATGCAGACATTGCACACCAGACAACAGCTCATGCCTAGTAGGTACTGCAAGCAGTAGAAAGGTACAATAGATATATTGCTTGTCTATTGGATGTAAAACGAACCTACTGCATAAAAGCAATTGAAAATTCCTTGAGTAACGACATTTGAAATAAAGTTATAGTCATGATTTGAAAAATACAATCTACTTAAATTGTCTTTGTAGTATGAGCTTCTCATAAATATCTCCTTTCGATTCCCTGCCGGTGGCAACACTATAAACAAGATTACAAAAAAAACGGAATAGGCTCCACTGAAAATTAAGATTTAATTACAAGCCTCTAATGGCAAATTTAAAAATATCGTTAAATATTGGCATGTCAACAAATCTTGATTTATTAAACGGCTTCTGGATATTTGTTTCCATGGAATGTGCATGGAAAGTCACACCCTTATTATTACTGCTAGGAGGTACATTATTTCTAGGCACTTGTTAGCTAGTCCTAACAGGCCAACATCAGTATTTCCAGTTGGGCAAAAGTTTTTTTTGAGGTATAATGGAGAGAAAGCACTTTCAGTGATTTGTTTTTGCCATTGATAAATAAAAGCGTGATTAAAATTGTGTTTCCCAATATCAGAGTCTTGACATATTTCAGCCTTCAGTAAGCAAGATTTAGCATTTATGAACATCGATCTGTTTGTAGCATGAGATGCCAAGTCTTCATGATAGTCACTGATTTGAAAAAGGATCAATTTTGTAATAAAATGTGTGTTTACTCAGTTCTTTAACTTGATAATCTAATTGCAGATTTGCTCAATGTTTTCGGCACCAGGTGAAAATAATTTTAAAATGAATATGGTTTCATCTGCAATGTGCAGTGAGAAAACAGCTGTTGTGGTTTCATAGAATAGTTTGAATTGTCTGTTGGGTGCACAAAACTACATAATTGTTCTGCAAAACCTACAATTTTGAAATGTTAATGTACCGAGGGAAAGACTGGAGCTGAACACAACAATATAGTCAATGCAAAGAAGAATTTGGCACCCTAAAATCGTTACGAACCATTTATGAACATGTATCCTTACCTCATTTGCTGACACATTTACCCCATGTTTTAAAAGTGCTAAGGTATCATAATCCAATGTGTTCAATTGTTCGGGACCATGTCCCAAACACTTTGATAAAAATGTCTAAATTCTCCTATTGGTGCATTCTTGAGTACATATGAAAAACCAGAAAGATAGCCTTTTTATAAAAATTTTAAACAGCCTAAAATGTTTTATAGGCTTGAACACTCAAACATGTGTTTGCATATGGAGATTGGATACCTAGATGAATCCAAACTAAACATGTACTGACATTTAGGGCCAGATTTTCAAAGATTTAGCATCAAGTTTGCATCACTTTTTTGACGGTACGCAAAATCCTTTGCGGATTTATAAAGCAAGCCAAATGGTATTTGCATTGCTTTGATAAAAGAAAATCTTGCAATACTTTGCATCAGGTAGGTGTTCCATGGGCATTATTGTTCATCCACCCATGGATTTTGACACAAACCCATATATACAAAAATTTGTAAACATGGGTTTGTATCAAAATGGAGGACCTGCATAAGGCTGGCATAAAAAGGAGACATATCCTTGGTATTTCTCTTTTGCATTTCACAGAAGGTTCTGGTCACTGGCATTGGTCTTGTCCACTCCCTTTGCCTATCCCCATTCTGTCAGAGCTCACGTTCGACATCAGTTGGATGCATACAGCAGAGTTTGAGTATCAAACCTGAGCTTCAGCCATAGACTTGGACTTCAGTCACAACCAGTACCCACTACAGTATTTATGTACACATGCTGTAACCTTACCTGAACAAAATGGAGCTATATAAATGGTCAAACACAATGATCACAGAATAAAGTTAGACTGTTACTTTGTCTTGATGTAGTGCTCTTTAAATACGTGTGCCTTCAGCTCTTTTCTGAATTGAAGTTGGCACAGTCCTGATGGATTAGGGATGTTGGTTCAGATCCTGATTGCATAAATGAAGAAGGTGTGTTGTCTTTCTAATTTCCACTTCTTCTTCTCTAAGTGGACCTGTGAATCTGATTTAACAATTTATTTTCATATCACAAGGGTCATTTGGCATGTCAAGCATGAGAACAGTTATATAAGACATGATGTAGGAAAGTAGGATCTGCTTCTTATGGTTACCCCCACTTTTTGCTTGATGTTACACTGTTTTTGACTAGTCTGACTGGGATCCTGCTAATCAGGACCCCAATCTATCTGCGTTCTCCTTAAAATGTCATGCATGTACTTAGGTACACTCTAGATTGGATACTGGGGTACCCTTGTCAGTCCCTAGTATAAGTTACACATGTATCCAGGGCATAGGTACCCCAGAGGCCTCCCATGGGCTGAAGCATGTGTTATGCCACCCATGAGAGGCCATGCAAAATGGAACTACAGGCCTGCCATTGCAGCCTGTGTAAGATGGTGCTTGCACCACTTACTTTAGATATAGGTTTACTATATCTATAGGTCACTACACTTAAAATCTTGAAGTCACCCCTCTAGCAGGCCTTAACAATCCTGAAGGCAGGGTGCTGGATTTTATGTGAGACGGTGCCCCTGCATGAGCAGAGCCCCTCTGCAGCCTTCGGAGACCATTCTCCCGGGTTGTCGGTGACGCAGCCAGACATATAGGTAGAGGTGCGTTATATGCTCGCGTAAATGCTATCTCAAAAACGGCTGCAACAAACTATGTTGTGTTTGGTATCAAACACCTTGGAATCATACCTTCACACTGGTAACAGGTGTGGGAGGTATGATTCCACCATTCAGAAGCGAGCTGGTCTTCCCGGTACCAGCCTTCTAGACCCAGACAGCACAAAATGGTTGCTGGCGACCAGAGACATATTTCTGCTCCTGCTGCTGAGCCAAGCTCGAGCAGAGGAAGGCAGCACAATTGGCATCCTGTCACAGGGAGGTGTGACCACCTCCCAGACAGGATTTAGTGTATTGGGGCTGGGTGGGTGCACTTCCAAAGTGACTGAAAGTCTGCATCTGGGGCACACTTGGTGTCCCTGTGCATAGTCTGGTTCAAACCAGTCCTGGGAGCCGTTGGCTCCTGCTGTGGCCCGAAACTGGACAAAGGAAAGGGGAGTATCCTCCCCACTGTCCTGACCCTCCCCTGGGAGGGTCCCCTGAATCTGTCCAACCCTCACGCATGGGTACAAAAGGGCTTCCCTGGCTGTAGGACCCTAGATTCGACTTGGACAAGATTCTGATCAAGATACCCCTGACCTTCGACCGTCTGGACACTCTGGACTTCGCTGGACTTCGAATGGGCCCGACTTCATCTCCTTCTCCGTCCAAAGCATCGTCTGTCCCCGTGCACCATACAGGTTCCGTGTAGGACATGTGGAGCATCAAGTACAACTGCAGTTATCTCCCTTACGGTGAAGGAGTCACTCCCCTGCATTTGCAGGCACCGTAACGCAACTGACCTGTCTGCTGATCCTGAGCTTCTGCAGACTCCGAAGGCTCCAGCATTACAGGAGGTTTGTTCCTACATTCTTTGATGTCGAGCTGCCCTCTCACCAAGTTTGAGGCCAGTGTCCTTCGTGGGGACCGCATTACCCGAACCCCTGTGCATTGCGTACTTTAGCAAGTGCATGTGCTTGTTGGCATTCCCCAACTAAGTTCATTGGGCTATCGATAGCCCCTACCTTTGTGCACATTTCCTACAAAGGGCTTTGGCCTCCTTTCACTCTGTGCCCTGCAAACTGTTACTTTGTGAAACTGCTAGAGGTCCCCTTGCGACTCCTGTGCCTTTGGCCTGTGGGTACATTTGAGGGACAACACTGCTTTTCTTGGGCTCCCCTGGTTGCTCCAAGCCTGCCCTGACTCACCTTGCTGTGGTGAGTCCCCTGGTCCTTGCTGTGCCAGACCGTAACCTTCTTTGACCTTCTTCGTCGGTTGCCACTGCCAAGGCTTGTTGGTGCTCCCGCCGGACACAGACCCCTCAGCACTCGACATCCTTTGTGGGACAGCTCGTATCCATCTCCTGGTTGTCCTCGACGTCTCCTGGTCCCTGCAGCTGTAGAGTCAAGGTCTCCATCTTCACACCTGAAGCACCCGACATTGGTGGGCATTCATCTTCCAAGTCCCTGGTCACTCCTGAGTGACCCATACTCTGTCCCCTCTGCTTTCAGAATCTACCTGTGGGTTCCACCGGACACTTTTCTTCTTTCCAGCAGTGGCATTTCTTTGAAGACTCCCATTGAGAACGACGGCGGTTTCCAACACCACTTCGACCCTATGCACCCGGCTTCCCTGGGATAGGTAACTCTGGGACTTCGGTATCCACAGGTGGGTTGGCTCTCCAACTTTCTATGTTCCAAAGGGTTTCTTCGTCATCCACTGGGAAGGGTCCTTAAACTTTAAAACTGCAACCGCGACTCTCCCATTCAATTGTACGTAGCACACGGTTGTGTTCTCACACTGCACCCGTCCTCTGTGGGGTCCCTACTTACTCACCTGGGGTGGTTCCTTGGGGTCCCAGCAATTCTACATCCTCTAGACACTGTCTTGACTCGAGTCGTGGTTCTTATACCACTATTTTACTATATGGAGCCCACTGTGTATTAGTGCTGCTTACAATTGTTTCTGAGCTACAGTATTGTGTGTTTTGTGTTTATCTGCGTTTAGCAGAAACTGTGAGGTATTTAAGGTGTGTTATAATAATAAATACATATTTTTATAACTACTGTGTTGTTCTCCTTTCATTTAACCAATATAATAAGATTGCATTCTGGTAAAACAAACTGCTGAACATTACTTCAAGTCTAAGACTGAAGGCTGCTCACCACAGCTACCACTTGCATGGCTTTCTAAGGTTATCTTTGACCTCTTAAATTACAATAAGTGTTGTTTGGACTGGTGCAAGGTGCTCACTTTAATTAGTGGACAGCATATACCAGGCCAACTTCTCACACATGAGCTTCCAGTGTTTATGGTTTAGGTGCAATTGTAGCAATTTCACAATCAATTCAGGCTGTTTTAGGTATGTTCAGGATTCTGTGTAATAAGCTCCATTATAGAAAGCATGTGGCACATCTTGATGAAAGCATTGTTTCTAAAACATGTCATGTCAGATGATTTAAAAGTATTGTTTTTAGTGGTAAGCAATTTTGTGACCATAATGATAACCAAAGGCCAGATGTACTAACATTAAAAATACCGATTTCCTAATTGTGATTGTCTCCGAATCGCAATTAGGAAATCGATTTCCTAATGTATGAAACTCTTGAATTTCATTAGCGATTCCTAGTGATTTGGAAATAGAACTACCTCATGCATGTTAATGAGGTAGGTCGCAATTTGCGTACAATTTGGAATCACAGTTATCACAGAAATAGTGGCCTGCTGAGGCCACCAGACCACATGCCTGTGATTGATTTTTTTAAAAAGCAATCTTTGTTTTTCTTTTTAAATCTAGCATGTTTTTCTTAAAGGAAAATGGGATGCGTTTTAAAAAAAAAATGAAACTTAGTTGAATTTTTTACGAGTAGCCAGTGGTCTGTGGGACGCTTGTCTGCTCTTAAAAAATATTTGTTTTCGATTCTCAAAGGGGAAGGGATCCCATTGGGACCCCTTCCCATTAGTGAATGGGTTACCACCTCCTTCACGAGTCGGTAAAATATGAATCTTTTGCACCCGTGGATCGGTCGCAAAACATTCATACATCAGATTTGGTGTTTGGAAGGGATGCACTAAACACGCCCCTTCTAAATACTGTATTGCAAACACAAATTGTGATTCGGTAATGTGTTACTGAATCACAATTTGTGTTTTGAACGTGTAAAAGCATTTTTGTGCTCAGAAACTGCCCAAATGCCAAAAATGGTTTGTACTTGTGGCCCCAAGTACTTGGCATATCCGCTCGAGGAGTTGGCTGGATTTGTGCACTCTGCAGAGGAAAGTGGAATTTTAGAATTCCGCCTTTCAGGTGCGAAGCAGAATTTGTTTTCCGTTTGCGTCCTCGAGTTTTGTTTTGGCACTCGACCGCAAGTGCCAAGAGTCTTGACGGTGCCAATCTAGTGCAGGTATTGATCGCAAACGGAGTGGTCAAGCAGCTTTTCTGCTGGAGATGCAGCTGAGAGGCTTTTAGAGTGGATTTTCTTCTCAAACAGGCTTTTGGAGTTGTTGTTTTTTTGTGCAAGAAGCCTTTTTTAACTTTTTTTCTCAAACATGAAGGAAGTGCCCCAGAGACTTCAACTTCCTGTTCCTGTCCAGCAGGCTCCTCCCAGTGCTTTGTCCCTCTCCTGGTCACTTTTCATTGGGATTTGGAGCTGGACGAATCACTCTCCTTGTCTGCTGCATATATACCATTGGATTCAAGGACTTTGTAATTGAGATTTCACAAATAAATTGAAAAAAAACCAATGTATAAGGGTGTTGTTTGTTTGATTGAAGGCATGCACCTAGATTTATTTAATACTTTAATGCATTTTTAAAATGTATTGTGGTGGGTGGCCTGCAGTTTCAGTAGGGGCCAAGTTATTTTTTGCATGTAATTTTTCTTCTTCTTTCTTTGTGGTGTTTGTTGAATTGAAACATCATTTAGGCCATTGATGGCATTGGATTAAAATACACGTGTTTTTTTGCAGTATTTCATGTTTGTATGTTCCTGCAAATAGTATATAGGTGGGGTAATGCCTTTGAAGGATGTGTGTTGATTTAAACATTTTTAGCCCTCCTAATTTTCGTTTTTGGCATTGCCAAATTAATGCTGTGTTCTCTCTGTTACCATGCCTCCTTTGTTTGACCAGTGTGTGAGTGTGTTTGCCATAAGCCACCATTTGTCTTTGTTCCCCATGCCATGTGGCCAGTAGCCATTTTGTATAGTCAGTGTCCATAGGCCTGCATATGTTCTTTGTTTTCTAGGCGTCCTGCTTGTTGTTGTAACACTGTGGCTGGCGTCCATTTAATGCAGCCCGCCAGTATGTTTTTGCCATAGGCCTGCAAGTCTTCTTTTTTGTGGTCATGTGTTCTTGCTGGTAGTTGTTGTTGTGACCATGTGGCTGGCGGCCATTTTGTGTAAGCACTGGCAGCCGGTGTGCTTTTGCCATAGGCCTCTATGTGTTCCTTGTGTGGCCATGCCTACTTGTTGGTTGTTGTTGTTGTTGTTTTTTGCATGTCATTTTTCTTCTTTTATAAAGGAAAAATGTTGCACAGTTCACTACATTGGCTCCATGTTTTTAATAAGTTTGCAATATTGATTTAGATCACTATTTGGCCAGGTCTGCCAATGGGCCTTACAGCCACTAGGCCTAGTACTAGTCATGGGTGTGTGAAACAACTGTGTCTGTTGAATTAAAACATCATTTAGGCCATGGATGGCATTGGATTAAAATAAAATAAAATGTTTTATTGAGGTATTTAATGTTTTTTTTTCCCTGCTAACAGTATATAGGTGGGGTAATATATTTGATACCTTTGGAGGATATGTGTTGTAACCATTTCTAGCCCTGTTAATTTTCATTTTTGACATTGATGAATTAATGCTGTGTTCTATGTGTTATCATGCCTCCTTTGTCTGGCCAGTGTGTGAGTGTGTTTGCTATAGGCCACAATTTGTCTTTGTTCACCATGTCATGTGGCCAGGGGCCATTTTGTATACTCAGTGTCCATAGGCCTGCATGTGTTCTTTGTATTCCAGGCCTCCTGCTTGTTGTTGTGACCATGTGGCTAGTGACCATTGGTGTAGCCAGTCAAAGTGCTTTTTCAATAGGCCTAGATGTCTTCTTTGTTGTGGCTATGCTTTCTTGCTGGTTGTTGTTGTTGTTTTGACCAAGTGGCTGACAGCCATTTTTTGTATGCAGCCAGTGTACTTTTGCCCTAGGCCTGCATGAGTTTTTTGTTGTGGCCATGCCTCTTTGCATGCTGTTTGACCATGTGGTCGGTGGCCATTTTATGTATGCAGCCAGTGTGTTTTTGCCATAGGCCTGCATGTGTTCTTTGTTTTCCAGGCCTCCTGCTTGTTCTTGTGACCATGTGGCTGGTGGCCATTTTGCGCAGACAGTCAGTGTGATTTTGCCCTAGGCCTGCATGTCTTCTTTGTTGTGGCCATGCCTTCTTGCTCAGTGTTCTTGTTGATGACCATGTGGCACTGGCTGGCAGCCATTTTGTGGTTCATTTTTTTTTTTTTAAATCACTTTTTAAATGTTATTATTATTATTTTTAATTTTAATTGTTTTTAATTTTTTTTTTTTAAATTAAATATTTTTGTAATTTTGATTTTTGTAAAAAAAAATATTAATTTTCCTAACATCTGGCATCATCCCCATGTCTGTTATAGGTGCACTGCACAACAGCATTCATTGTCTAAGGATTCTTCCCTTGTCAACTGTACCTCCCTGAGTGCCACATCCCAACGTGATGCACATAAAGCGAACAGTTATATCTGTATGTTGTTGTTGTTGCCCCTTCTGATCCTTCCTGAGTGCACTGTACACAATGAAAGTTTATGTTCATGTGGTTTTATGAATAGATAGTTAGACTGTATTGCTAATTATTTAAAATAATTTATGTAACCACACTATTGTTGGTTTGCACTACTAATTGAACTGCAACAATGCCATGTTCCACTCATGTTTTTCTTGCTTGTTTGCTTTTAGGTGCACAAGAGAAGAGACATCACCCACAGTACTGCCAGACAGAAGGCCTGTGCACGACATGATGCATGAATGACTATGCAACACGGGCCTTTCTTCAGCTTGTGAAGCTAAGTGCTACTGTCAAATGACAGCTTCAAGATGACTCCAAAGAAAGATGCTGCCAAGAAAGTGGCCACTGGTTGAGGACAAGAAGCATATTTCTACCACTGCTGTGCCAACCGCAACCTTTTTCAGGAAAGTTGTGCATGCAGCACCAGCCTCCGATGAGCAAGCTGAGAGCAGCACTCCTGCATCAACAACACCACCCCCCAACCTAAGTCCAGGACAATGTCTGTCAGTGAGGCAGCCAGTGCAATCATGTCACCGCCTATGAGTCGTTATATTTAATTGGATTTGTCCCTTTCGCAAAGCAGTACATAATCACTTCAGGAAACAGAGCAAAGTGGACAGCAGCTGCAGCCCGTAATAGTACATTTGCCTGATGTTAGCGCAGAACTGGAGGTTAAGCTTCCTTCTGAGCAAGAAGATGAACCTCCTCTATTAGAATCATTGGCTCCCAGATCTCGAGCAAGGAGAAGGAAGGGTACTACTGCACCATCTTCTCCAAGCACCACTTCTGATGATGATAATAGGGACATGGAGTGGACCCCAGCAGAGCCCAGGAGACAAAAGGAGAAGCAATTAAAAAGAAAAGTTCTCAAAAGTGGAAAAATGGAAAGGGGTGATGAGGAGGATGATGACGATGAGGTAGTCATGGTGGAGGTTGACACAGAGGAGTCTGGCATTGCTATTCAACCTGCTCCGATGGACGCGGCATAGGTAGCACCGCCACCAGCTCCCATATTTGCAAAGCCCCAACTGAAACCTGCACTAACCCCTACCACACGAGAAGCGGAGAGGCAATTGACAACAAGCCCACCTACCTCCTATTGGCAGTGGCACAGTAAAAAAGTCTTCCTTCCCAGTTTGGGACTTTTTTATTGTTAGCAAAGAGGGGGGAGTGCAATGCAGTATGCAGCATTTGCAGCACAAGTGTCCATGGAGGTAAGCCTGGTACACATTATGGTACTGGAGCTCAAACAACCAGTATGAAAAAACACCACACAATCCAGTGGGTGGAGCACCTTAAAAAAATTGCTGAATGTGGACATGGTGGTGAGGAGAGCCGGGGAACATCAGCTACAGGTCCAATCACAGTGTAAGGTGAGGATGAGGATGAAGAGGGTGACAACTTCACGTAAAGTTGCCCTGTCCCCAGCAGTGTGCCAGCAGATTCACCCACCTCAGTGACTTCACAATGGCACAAGATTCAGAGTGAGATGGAGACACCACAGCATACAGTGATTGCCCCACCATGAGGCACATTGAGTCTATCACTAACATCTACTTCTCGAAAGACGCTTGTGTCAGTGACCCAAGAAAAGAAGAAAATCCATGCTACTCTTAAGGGCATGTTTAGGGAGTAGGGGCCCTAAGAACAGAACCACCCAACCGCACGCTTGTACAATGGGAAGCTGGCAAAAATGTTAGCTCTAGACCTCCTGCCTTTTTCTTTTATGGAAGGAGTGGGATTCTTAGAATTTGAGGCAGCCATCTGCCCAAAATGGAAAGTACTAAGTAGTCCCTGTTTTGCAGAGTAGCTGTTCCAGCTATTCATTACTATGTGCTGCACTTTGTTTGACCAAGCTTTGCAGCATAATGTTGTTCACACCATCCACCCGACGACAGACATATGGACCAGTTGTCAGGTGACTGATTACATGTGCATCACTGCACACTGGATCTCTTTTGTGGGGGTAAAGCAAAAGACATCTTCAGGTCTTGGCCCTGAAGAAAGTTTTAAGAGCGTTCAGGGCAGGCAACATTTGCCATGGGAAAATAACATACAGCTGTAAACATCTTGGAGTAATTTAACAGCAAAGTGTATGAATGGCTGCTACCCAGAGGTCTCAGAATTGGATTTGTTGCTATGGACAATGGCAGTAACATAGTCAAGACCATTTCAGACAAAGGCTATTTCAGGGTCCAGTGTTTGACCCATTGCATATACCTAATGATGTAAGATTTTCTCAAAAAAGAAGACATAGGGCCCGATTCTGATGCGGTTTGGAAAGCTTCCAGACCAAATGGGTTTGGGAATGGTTTCCGACTGACTCGTATTGGGATAGTCCGACCGTCTGAGTACGATGCATCCGGATGCTTCCAGATACGATTCGGTCGGACTACCATTGACTTCAATGGGAGCCTAAGTTCCGACTGAATGCATAGGCTCCCATTGAAGAAAGGGGTGGCTGGGGAAAATCGGGCACCCTGTGGGGGGCACCCCCTGGTGCCTGCCACACTGCATGGCTGGTAAGGGGGGTCCCATGGGTACCCCCAAGGGCCTGTTTGGGAAGGATCCGGGTGCAGGGGGGCCCACTACGGGTCCCCAAAGTCTGATTCCGACTGCCAATTCAAGTCAGACGGCACAATTCGGAAAGGCTGTCCAAATCCAGCATCGTACTTGGTTGTTCGGAAACGCGGCCGGTAGAGACGTACGATTCTGCTCCGTACGGCTCGGTCATTACAAATGCCGTCGGGTTCAGATTGGGATATTCCTAACGCCAAACTTGCATCATACTCGGTCGGTTGGAAACCTTTCCGAGTTGGTCAGAAAGACACATTCTTGATCTGATTTGGACGGAGCAAATACCGTTAGAAGGCCTTCCTAACCGCATCAGAATCAGGCCCATAGCAACATACTGACCACCTGTAGAAGAATTAGCACTCATTTCAGCCATTCTTTTAAAGCCCAGAAGCAGCTGTGGAATATTCAGTGTAATAATAGAGCACCAGTTAAAGCCCTGATACAGGAGGTGCCAACATGTTGGAACTCGATCTTTTACATATTGCAATGCCTGCTTGAGCAGTACAAGCAGGTCAATGACTATGTCATTCCAAGAAGAGGGGATGCATTTGGGAAAGCTATAATTATGAATGTGGACAAATGTGGCCTAGTCAAATGCCTGAAACAGATGCTACTCCCTTTTGAGGATTACTCATGGAAGTTAGCAAGGAGGCCAGTATAATGGGCAAAGCTATTCTGTTGTTGCATCTCCAACAGGACCAGGTAAAGAAGGTGTCTGAAAGGTTGTCCCCTGCAGATGTGAATGAAAACACAGAAGCACATGCCTTGGTTGAGACCTTAATCCTTTCCTTGGCTTGTAATACAAGGCTACAACATGAAATCATCAATTCCAAAGAGTACATCTGTGCCACACTACTTAATCCTCAATACAAAAAAAAATGTGCCCACTTTTATTCCTTTTTCTGAAGGGGATGTTTTAAAATACAAGGGGTGGAATGTAGAGCAAGCCAAAGACTTGGAAGAAAAATGTCTGGAACTTCAAGTCCCACCCCGCAGTTCTAGGGTGTCACTTTCAACTTCCAGAGAGGGCAATCTTGTCTCACAGCAGCCAACAACACCATCAACCAGAACAGCGGCAACAACAGCAACAGAAGGACTGGACCCAACCTCTGCATTGTATTGGTTTCAATTAGCAGGGCTCAAGTCTAGTGCAGAGGCGATGGCAAAACAGGTTGAGCAAGTGGCATCACCAATGACCATCCACAGGATGTTCTAGCAGTATCTGGATGATCCAAAATAGGTCGATGTGGATCAAAATCCATTGATGTATTGGTATGGGAAGATGCGTCAATGGCCAGAGAACAGCAGGCTGGCAATAAAGTATCTGGCTTGTCCTGTCACCAGTCTGTCTGTTGAACATGTGTTTAGTGCAGCTGGTACGGTTGTTACAGTGAGAAGGACCAGTCTCTGTCCTCAAAACATGGAGAGATTGACTATGATCCAATTGAACCAACATTTTATACCACACCATTACTCCATTCCTGAAACAGCAGCACAGAAGGAGGCTGATTGGTCCAAAATTGAATCAAATGTGTTAGCTGACCAACTTCAGGATGAACCACCTGAGTTTTAAGACAAACTCTACTTCCTAGGCTTAGTATGGCAATGCCCCTATAGAACATTTTGATTATTTCTTGTGAAACTTAGTTCCATCTTCGAAAAAAAAAGTAGCTAGTGGAACATTGTTATTTTTATGTCAGATTTATGCCGGCCCACCTCTTTTACTAGTCACATATATTGCCGGATTGCAGTTAGACCAGTGTGCATTGAAGAAGTCTCCACAATTCCTTCATGACATTGGGGACCTGCCTGCCCCCCTCGCATACCTATTGCCATCCCTTTCTGCATCACTTAGCTCGAGAGGGTCTGCCCCAGAAGAATATTTATTATCTACAAGACTGCCTGCCAATCACAAATTCCAATTTGTTGCCTGCATCAAAGATGATTGAATACCTAAGACCTAAACTACCCATACTTGGATTGGAAGAGGTAACTTCAACTATTGCAACAGTGAATGACTGTTTGTGTGAGTGATGATGATGATTGACAATTCATGCGGTTCCAGACAGTGAGGCAGGGTGCTGAAATATAAAAATACAAAGAGAGGGTCCCTGAAACGTTAATTCGATTTGAGAAGAATCCAGGGAAGGATACTAATAACTCAAATCAACATGAACTTCCCCAAAGTCTAGATATGTAAACAATGCGTTTATGATATAAAAATACCATGCGTCAGACCAGTGTCATTTATAATTTATTGATCTTAGATATTAAAAAAAATCTTTTTTGTTTTTCAATTTTTTAACATATAGAGTAATGATATTTAACAATTATATATATACAGTTTGTGAGCTCCTCATACATAGAAAGAACAGATGAGCCGTATAAATACACTGAGAACAAAGACAAAAAATAATTAACTGCATCACAAATTCAGACAAGACAATCACATGCAGTCATACAGAGGGAAAATATACACATCAAGACATTAACTACAGACAAGTCATAGGGTCCTAAAGCTTAATTTATATTGTAATAAAAATTATAGTGCAACATTAAAAAAATTCTGATATATTATATAAAACACAATATTATGTTGACAGAAATGCGCTGACGCGCGTTTCGGAAGTTTACAAATCAATGTAAGCGAGTGGTGCAACCTTCATCAGGGCGCTGTCTATATATTTAGTTCTGTGGTAGCTGCCATCCAATCCGCATTTATTCAAAGACAATATCAAGCATGAGGGGGGTCACAACAATCTTCAAATATGTTTTTTTTGAGAAATGACGATGATAAAAGTGTACTTTTTACCTGACGTAACACGCTCTGCGCTGTTGGCCTGGCGGGCTGCACTGCGTCATACTCAGTGGACACGCAAGCTGACTCAGTGCACGCCTCTCTGGCATGGCACTTGGCTCCGAGAGGTCAGTGGGTTGCAAGGTTTTAGATCATGGGACCTTATAGGAATCTCGCAATTGGGGGATGTGTGGGCAAGCGGCCATATGCGCTCCTTTCAAGACCTCTGAACCCATTATTTCCTGCACCCATCTCAATTTTACAAATACTTGCAGCTGCGACATGCCTTCCACATGCACATAACCGCTGACACAAGGATCCCTGAGTATATCGTTCCCCCGAGGCACAGACTATGCTGGGGGACTTAGGCAAAGGGGGTATCTCTCGCATTTATCGGACATTGGTTAACAACACCCCGACCCCACTGGACAGGCTTAGAAGCCAATGGGAAGAGTGGGTGGGCCCGCTCGATGAGGAGGATTGGTGTGATGCCCTTATGGCACCCAAAACGGTTACTGCGTCAGCCAAATTCCGATTGATCCAACTATACTACTTGCACTCTGCCTACTTAACCCCAGTGCGCCTCCTTCAGGCGGGCTTGTACCCGAGCGTGTCCTGCACGAGGTGCGGCCACGATCCGGCTGATTTATTCCACATGGTCTGGGCCTGTCCTGACCTGGCACGATTCTGGGGTGATATCGAGGAAGAGCTTACAGAAATATTGGGGTGGGTAGTCCCTCACGACCCGCGACACTCTCTTCTGGGGATTATGGATAGGCTGGATGGGTCTAGAAACGAAAAGTTATTTTTCAACACGGCAATGGTAGTGGCCAAGCGAGACATAGCTGCGGCATGGAAGTGTCCAGATCCATCCTGCTTAGGGAGGTGGCGAAGGGGGGTAGACTGGTGCGCGACACAATAACAAACCATGTACGAGGCACAAGGGTGTCCCAAAAAGTATCGCAGGGTGTGGGGTAAATGGCTGGGTACCGTGGAATAATTAAAGCAAAGTATATAACCGTTATATCTACTTGTACCTTACGGAGTCGGGAATTATGATATGCTATGTTCCTGTATTTGGCTGTGAATTGTCATCCTCCGTGTCCAATGCTGATTTGCTGGTGTTGTTTTTTCGTCAAAACAATAAAATTGATTATCAAAAAAAACATGGTAATTTGCATAGACATTTATGACTCCTACCTTTATTTTGAATAATTTATAAATGATTTTACAACCTGTGCTACTTCAGCTTCACGCAAGCTTTGAAGAAGCAGAAAAATAAATTACAGATTGTTCCACTGGACTCTACTCGATTTCACAAGGTAATATTTGTATACTTAATACCAGAAGTCTCCTTATGTTAGAAACACAGATGCTAGCAACATGATTCCTATAACAGTATTACTTACTTCCCTGTATTTCGAGCTTGCTGCAAAATATTTGTGTTTGAACGGAGAATGTGCAAAGGTTTGCAAAAGCATTAGCTTCTCCATCACGGATAGTGATGTTATGCCATGTGAGGTTCAGTACTGTTCAACTGCAGCTGATTTCTCATAGTAATGGCTGATTCACTACTGACCATGTATTTTGTAAAAGAAAAATGCATTAGTTCTATATACATATATTGCGCTACAACTTAAACTTTAATTTAGTTGCTACAATCGTTTTTTATTCATTAATTTTCAGAACGCATTTCCTAAATTTCAAGGCACTGGCTTTGATTGCAGAGGACTTATCATGAACATCAGTAGTACATGAAAGGCTATATTCTTCATTAAAATCATATGTGTCAATACATATAGTTCTATCAAATAGTAATTTTACAAGATTACTTGAGCACAACCCACATTTAAATTCAATAACTGCCACATGCATCAAGCTAAGCAATTGCGATTCCTTAATAGCGATTATTAGGAATCGCTATTAAAGAATCGCAATTGCCTATGCATGTAGGTTTCGCAAAAAAATAGCGATTCCTACACATCTCCTAATAGCGAATCGCAAATTGCTATTAGCTATTAGGTAATCGCAAATTGCGAATGCAATTTCAAGGGTGCCAAGGAGCCAAAAGGCCACCCTGATGCACCCCAAAATTGGCATGTGTGTGCACCACATGGCACTTAGAAAAATGACATTTTGTGCATAGGAATTGCAAATTACCATCAACTTGAAGTTGACTGTAATTTGCGATTCCTTAATGCAAAGTCGCATTCTGAGAATGCTTCTTGCATTGCAATTCCCTAACTGCATTAGCAAAATAGGTAATCGCAAATTTTGCGATTACCTTTTTTGCAAATGGCTTTGGGCTTGATGCCTCCCAAAAGGCTAATTACCGGTCGCAAAGGGGCCGATTCTTGTATCGGTTCGTTTGTGACCGGTAATTAGCTTGATGCATGTGCCCCTTAGTTTCTCATTATCCTTCTGTGCATTGTTTCACTGCCAAATATTAAATCATTGCATTGCAATGGAAATATTACATGCCGCCCAAGGATTCTTTACTGCTCCAGAACAGGGTAAAACATATTTATTTCCCAAACATCTAAACCCATGGAATGTGGATGACGTGGACCCTAACATGTATATATGCTGACCATAATGCACCCTTCAAAGGACAGAGATTGTATCCATTCCACTGTTAGAAAGGATCCCTCTCTGATGCTATCAAGCATCTAGAAGTCTCATCCTAAAGTACCCTCCTTTGATGACGGGCCAGCAGTTTCCTAACTTGTGCCGACCACAATATGGTACTTTACTTGGGTGTAGGATAATCCAAGCAAATAGGTGAGAAATACCACTGGATATGTTTGTTTTAATTTGTAGTTCATCTACCACAGCCTCTGTGACTGTAAAAGGACTCAGGGGCATATGTACAAGCCCCTATCCCAACAGGAACGTCACTTTTTGTGACGTTTCCGTGGCGATAGGGGCTTTGCCTTATTTACAATGCAGCGTTAAGCCACTTAACGTGGCTTAACGCTGCCTTGTAAATAAGGCCCCCTTTCATGCTATGCTTAGCGTGAAAGGGGTGGGCAGTGGGTTTTGTGTGGGCGTTCCACCGCACTACCCATTGATTTTGATGCTGCCCCTATTTACAAAGGCAGCGTAAATAGGAGGCAGTGCCAAAATTAAGACCAGGGAAAACCTGGTCTTAACTTGGGGAAATGAGGAAAATGCTTTATTTCTCTTCGTTTTTGCTTTTTCCATGTGTGCTGCCTTGTGCAGCACACATGGAAAAAGCAAATGCCTTGGATTGTTTATGTGTAGGAAGGTGACCCTTCCTACACATAAACAATCCTTTAAAAAAATGACATTTTGTAACTTCCATGTGTGCTGCATTAAGCAGCACACATAGAAGTGACAAAATGGCATTTCAGGATTGTTTATGTGCAGGAAGAGACACCTTCTTACACATAAACAACACTCCCCTGCATGCAGACACCCTTGCACTATGGTGCAAGGGTGCCTGCATTGGCGCTACACTGCTAAGTGTAGTGCCAGCGCAGGGGGAAATGCAAGGCTGCACCATATCCTTGTAAATATGGTGCAGCCTTGCGTTTCTGAAGTGTCGAGTGGGGCGTTAAGCCATGACAGCTAATGCCTCACTCCGCCACTTCCTTGTACATATGCTCCTCAATTTGCACATATGGGGCGTTATTATATCAGCGTGCCATGGGTGCAACGGGCGTTTGTGCCCGCTTTACGCTCCCCGGGGCACTTTGGTATTACAGAAAGGGCCATAGATGCTTGGCTTGTGCATTCCCTTCTTTAACAGCAATAGTGCTGGCTCACGTAAAATGCCAGCGCTGTCTTCAGAGGGTGCTCTCTCATTTGCATGGGGGGGTGGCCCCATGCAAATGAGGGAATCCCATTGCCGCTGCGCCTGTGCCGTATTACAGATGCAGGCACGGGGGCAAATAAGCTATCAGGTGGAGTCCTGTCAGTGTGTCCTTTGATGGAAGCCATCTGGAGGGGGAAAAGGGGCCCCATGGACCCTCCAGACATCCCTTTGCAGGCGGGTGCAGTCACTCACTGCACCCACCTGCAAGGGGATCTCTAATCCCCTTTCAAATTTGAGGCGGGTTGCCACCTTCACTGTGAAAACACCAAGAGGTTTCAAAGCAGCTGTTACGTTTTTTACAGAAATGCGCTGCCCCCAGGGCAGCCCAAGTTTGCAGCTGCCCAGGGGGCAGCGCATTCACCATAAGGCGACGCATTTTCATTGTTTGCACTGGGCGAATCTTTTAAAAGGTGCCCCCGGCGCAAGCAATGAAAATGCACTGTTAGCATAATATGGGCCATGGTTTTTTAGAGGCAGGTGCAAACTTCTCTTGAGGAACATTAGGAGCTCATTTACACAGTAAACTTACACTTTTGTGTAAGTTTATTTTTTTTTGTTATCTACAAATGAATGTTTTTATAGTAGCTTTATGAATGCTGAGACTCCACAGACGGGATGTAGAACTCTGCAAATTAAAAATGATATGCCTGTCCTACTTGTATTCATCACATTTCTGCATGATTCTGCCTTCAACCATGCCCAATGAAGAATATTACCATTTATCTTCCATTCTGTCACCAATATCAAATAAAGCAGCATTAACTAACTTTGTTACCTTCTATTGCTGCCGCTGAGCTCATTATCACAAAGTCCCCAAAGTGACAAAGGTGAGTGTTAATACATGAACTGTAGCAAAATACCCCTTGTTTCTCGTGGTCACCCCTATTTTGTGCTAGATTTTTCTGCTGGTTTTTGTATTCTGTAATCTGATACACTGCCCAATATATGTGCTCTGAACTAAGAAATGTCAAATTGATATACACCTGATTGACATATTTAACTTATATATACATCCCCAGAATATGGCACCAAAGTGTACCCATGGGCTGTAAGTTAAAGGTCACTAGTGGACTGCAGTGCATATTATGTCATCATTACTGTGACAATGCAAAGCAAGTCTCCACCTCTGTCCCTGCAACCTGGGTAGGCAGGCCTAAACCTTCCTTTTTAATACCTTTATATCACCCCTAAGGGGCATATTAATGATAATTGTGGCACAGGGTAGCGCAGCAATTGACCTTGCTGTGCTTCCCTGTGTCACAGGGAAAGGGCAGGAATGCACCATATTAATCCAACACAGTGCATTCCTGTCCTTTCCCCCGGTGCTGGTGCTGTTTTGTCAGCCTAACGCCAACGCAGGCACCCTTGCACCATGTTGCAAGAGTGCCTGTGTTGTAGGCAGGATTGTTTTGTGCAGGAAGGAGCACCTTTCTGCACAAAAACAACCATAAAGGTGTTTTCCTCTTTCTCTGTGTGCTGTAGAACAGAAGCACACATAGAAAGATGAAAAATTAGAAGAAATAAAGATATTTCCCCTTGTTATGCCTCACCTGGAGAGGTGTATCTTTTTGAGGCTTTCTGAGATTCACCAGGATTGGTAAAATTGGGAATGTGTCAAAAAACATGTGATGTGCGTGGGAACACCCACAGCAATGACCATGGAATGCCTCAGAGCAGCAAAACACTGCCCGGCATCCCTTACCCAGAACCAGGCCTGCCGCTTGCTGCCAAGGTTAAGGGGAGGTGGCCCTGCACAAAAGAAATGAGTGCAGCCACCTCCACCTCGGAGAATAAGGCCGTGGGCTGCACCCCTTCCGGGCGCCGCCTTCCACAGGGAAGGCGGCTCCTCCTGTTGTTGTTTCACCAGGAACTGTAGGAAGCACTAGTCTTGGCCATGGTTCTGGAGGGCGGGGGTGGAAAAGAAAATGTAGGAGTAAAATAAGTCAGGAGAAAAAGAAGGGAAGTAAAAAAAAATAAAAAGGCAAGTAATAGAAAAACAGTACAAAAACGCAGTAAAACACACAAAAAGTAGAAAAAAAACACAAAATATACACTTGGGAAGAGAGAGGGATATATATTAAATCAAAAAGATCCGATAAAAGGTTTTAGGGACAAAGGATTGGAAAGATTTAGGAAGGATCGAAAAACAGGCCCCAGAACCATACCCAGACAAGAAAAACAAGATAGTCGCGCCCATGTGCGACCGCGTGGTGAATTTTGCATGATATTTGCCCCCGAGCACGCAATCCGCATTGCCAAACGTCAAAAACATCGTGCGAGCATGCGTGAGCATGCAGAACAAGCAACTCTGCATGCTCACGGAGCTCTGTGTTGCAGAGTTTTTTTACCGCTTCGTGGAGTTCCACATAGTGCAGCTACGCAAAATCTGCCCGGGCTTAGTTCCCGGCCGCCAGGTGCCTGCAGGGTTAAGGAGCTTGCATGGACTGGTTGGAGGCATGGTGCGGCGTACGGAGATGTGTGTTGGCACACTTCAGGTGAGTACGGGGCATGGCTGCCTGTGGCATGGTAGCAGGTGCTCTTGCCAGCTTCTCTTCCTATGGCTGTAACGAAAGTCTGCGGTGCTTTCCTCTGGCCGGCAAGGGGGTGGATGCTTGTGTCCCGGGAGACGGTCTCTCCTGGGATTGCTATGTCACAGCTGGGGCTCCCTCTGGTGCTTCTGTCAAGGCGGGACTGTCTTTTCTGGCTTGGCCTGTTAGTTTCTGGTGTGAGGCTTTGGGCCATTTTCCTGGTGTGTGGCAGCCTCTGGTCTTCATAATTTCCCCCTTCTTTCATGCCTGGGCTTTGGCGGTGTGTTTCGGGGCCTCCCCTCTCGGTGGTGCAACAGTGTCTGGGGACATGTTTGGCATACCCTGGGTTGCTAGGAACCTGTGGTTGCCGCGTTGGTGGGTTCTGGTGTCTCTCTCTGTCCCTTGTTGCTTTGTTTCCCTGTTGCCGGGCCATGGTTGCTGTTGGCCCTGTTAGGGGATTCCTGCTGGTGTGCACCTGTGTCTCTGGCTGGTCGACATGTGGCTTGGCCTACATGGTACTGGTACATGTCTGGGGCTCCTTGGCATTCTGCGACAGGTGTACGTTGTGGTGTGTTTCGTGTGTGCTGTTGGCCACTGCTCTGTTGTGGTGTGTGTACTGCAGTGTTGACGTTACAGGTTAACCACATGTTCTCGCTGATGGCTCCTACAGTCTCTGTGAGTGGCCATCTGTTTGCTGCGTGCTGTTTGTTTTTTCTTTGACCCCACTGTTCGGCCTTTCACACTTTGCATTTGGGTATTTTCTGCCCAGCTGGTGGTCTGTGGTGCTGTGCCTACATCCAGCTGTGGTGGGCATAGTTTTCTGACTTGGTTTGTCCGGCTGGGGATCTGCAGTGCTTTCTCTCCAGCAGGCGTGTTCTTTTCTTTTTTGGCACTCCCCTTCGCGCTTGGCTGCCTTAACGAATGTGGAGGGCATTGGCAGGTGTTTGATTGCTCTTTTCACATTTCCTCGCCTGCCTGGGCAGTTGCCTGTTGGCCTTTGCTGTGGCCGCATTTGTCATTCATTGTGGGGGTCGGTCTGGTGGGCTGTGTGTCCAGTTTTTCCTGCACCGCTGCCTGTTGCTGTGCTGCAGGCTTGTGCTTCATTTTCCTCCTTTTTAGCTCCTTCCTCTGCTGTCTGGGTTTTTTTTGCCTCTTCTCGTGGTTTCTGGCTCTAAGGCTGTTGATTTTGCTGGGGTTTGGGGGGGCTCTGCCTCCGCGTCGGGAGGCTGCGTCTCAGGGGCCTTATTGCCTCTCAGCCTCTTTTCCTGGATCGTCACCTTTGGGGCCTCCGCATGTGGGGGTCTATGTGACAGGCTACTCGCTTGGTTCCGTGTCCGCCCACCTGTTTCCTGTATTACAGGCTTGGGCTTTCCTCTTCACTTTTCCTTTTCCGGGTGCGGGTGTGCAGTGCCTCCCTCCGGTGTGTTTGGTTGCTTGGACACAGATTTGGCTACTGCTTTGCTGTTGCTTTTTGCTTCTGCCTCTTTCCTGTGTCACTGTGGCTGACGTGCTGCCTTGGCATGGGGCTGCTGCATGTCTCGGCTTCCTCTGCCTCTTTGGTTTCTGACTGGGTGTTCGTGTGCTGTTGTGTCCTCTGCTGCATTGGGCTAAATATCCCGCCTGTGCAGCTTTTTCCTGCTGCCGCCCCTTTTCCATGCTGGTGTTTTGGGCTTCTTGTCTGCCTGGTGTCTTCTGGCCTTCTGGGGTTTAGTTGTGCATTGTGACACCATCGGCCTGGGATGTTTCTGCTGACCTTGGTTGTTTGGTGGCTTCCCTGCTTTTTGGTTGCTGGCCTTGTGGCTCCATTCTCTGGTGATCACTGTGGCTTTGCTTGTGGTTTTGAGTGGCCTGCTGTGCTGTCTGCCAGCACTGTTTTTGGTGCCTTGCAGCCCGTCCTCCGGGGTATGGGCTCTGGTGTCCCACTGTGCTGCACAGTCCATTTCCTCTCCTGCCCTGTGTTGCCCTCGCTGGTCGGTATGCTGCTTTCGCATGCTCCTGGAATATCCTTTCCTTTGTGCTGTGACCGACTGTTTGTGTGGTTCGCGCCTCTTCCTCTGCTTTGTGGGGCCTGTGCACCACCGTGGTTTCCTCTGGCCTGGTGTGGTGGTGCCTCCCTTTTCCTGCATGTGGTGTGGCGGGATGTTGGTAGCTGGCTTCCGGTGTCCCTGGGATGCATTGCTCCTGTGGTGGGCTGTGTCTCTTAGCTGCCCTTCTCCTGCATTTCTGCACTTCCGCTGTTCTCTGCTATGGTGGTGAGTGTCTCAAGGGCTGCTGCGCTCCTGCTGGTGTTCCCGCTTGGTGTTTCAGGGTCTGTTTCGCTGTTGTGCTCCGGTGTGGGGTTTCCCCACTTTTGGTGTGGCGGTGGTCTGTGTTTTCAGCTTCCCCTGTGCTCTGGTTGGTGGGGTGCTGTTGTTGCAGCTTTCCGGCTGGATTATTTCTTTGTGGCCTTGCCTATTGGCTGCTCCTCATACGTTTCAGGGGCTTTTTGCATTCGGAGCTGGTGGTTCACCATTGAGGGGTGACCTGTCGGTCTTCTCCTTGCCTCTGATTTGATGCTAGCTCTGCCTCATGTGGGGTGTGGCCTGCTTCCTTCTTGAGGCAGGGTTTTTCGCCTCTTGCTGTGGCTGTGTCTGTGGGTCCTGTGGGTGGGCTGTCCACATACAGTTGTCTCGCCATGTTGTATTCCTGGTTGTTTTGTCTGCCATTCTTGTTGGGGTGTCTGTGACATCCTCTCCTGCTATCCTGGACTGTCCATCTTTGGTTATCTTTTGGGGGTGCCACTCTGTTTAGTGGCCTTCGTTTGTCCTTGTCTTTTGTGGTTCTGTGTGTTTTCTGTGGCATCGGGCTTTCCAGTTCCTGGTCCGGCCATGTGGCCTGTGTCCCAGTCTCCAGGTTGGTGCCTGTGTGCTGCCTTGCTTGCTGTCTGTTCTTGGAGGTAGGTTTCTTCTGCCCTTTTTTATGTCGGCTGTTGGTCCCCGGGGGCTTCTTCTCCCCTGCCCTGTTCATGGTGCTGGCTGTGCTGAGGTTTCTGCCATGTCCTGGCATGGTGTGCTCCATTCCTTGGGGTTCCGCTTTGTGCTTCTCTGCCTCTAGTGCTGGTTCCCTCCAGGCTTTATTTTCCTGGTTTCCTGTTCCATTGCGGGGGTTGTTGTTTTTCCCAGGCCTGCTTCCTGGTCCTTTTTCGGAGTTTTTCAGTTCTCCGTCCTGTCCCTCTGGTGCTCTGCTCGTTGGGCTTTGCTTCTGGGGTGCAGCCGCTCCGGTTCCCCTGGTTGTGCCTAAGTCCTCTGTGGGTCCTGTCTTGGTACCCTTGGTGTCTTGGCGCTGTTTTGGTTGCTATCTGCTCACCGGTTGGCTAGTTTTGGCTCCTTGTCTTTTCTGTCTGTCAGTTACTGGTGTTGGTGGTCATTTTGTTCTTTGGTGGGGTCCAGGCTTTGTGCTGGCGGGCCCCCTTCAATTTGTTTTCTTCTGCTTGGTGCTGGTGCTCTGTAGGTTTGTCTCTTGGGGTAATTTGTTTTTCCCTTTGACTCTCCCTCTGGGGTCTGTTTCGAGTCTGGCTATAGCGGTTTGTGGCATTCCACGGTGCTGGCTTCCATCTCGTCCTTGGTTTTGCCTGTGGTTTTCCCTTGTGTTGCATTTTCTGTGCAGTTGTCCTGGCCATTGTTGGCTTTGGTACATCTCATTGAGTGGGTCATCACGGTGAGAGGGACAAAGGGGTAATGCTGCGATTACTTACCAGTAATACCATTACTTTGAGTCCTTCTCTCGCAGTGATGACCAAGACCCTCCCTCCCGCCGTTTTTGGCCTGTCCAACTGTGTGCTGCTTTGGGATTGGTACAGAACAGGAGGTATGGAGGGGCTTTTATGAGTTAGGAAGGTGTGTGATCGGAGGCACAGGCCTCATTGACTGACTCAGAGTAATGCTATTACCAGTAAGTAATCACAGCATTAGCTTGTATCAGATTTGGTTTATGTATTTATGACAAATGTTCTTAAAAGTCATGTACTGCAGGAACAGACGTGGGAGTTTGGGTCTCTAAATTTTGCTTTCTGAGGTGAAGGAAGTGACCTGATTAGGGTCACCCGGGTCACTCGCGACCACATCTCAGCCTTCCATACAAATGAAGAGTCGGTCAGACAGTAGAGAATACAAACCAAGAAATGTTTATTCAGATACGCTCGAGTGGAGCCCGGTCTGCCCAGTCTCTAGGAGTGTTGCAAAGAGGGATTGACTTCAGCAAGCATAACGATACATTATGTACATTTCAGAACCAATGAAGGTACGCCCATAATGGAATTTTCCAAGCAGATGCAGCTAAACAAAGAAGTACAGAAGGATAGGTTTCGATTCTGGGGCCAGGCACATACTATCTCCAAGCTAAGGTTACTCTGCCCGTGCCCACCACTAGACTAGTTGGAGAAGGCCTCTATCTTGTGGGAAACATATGTGCTAATAAGAACAGTGTATTCATTAGCAGAGCAAGGCTCAACCTTGGAGAAGCGAAACTTTCCACAACCCATTTTCATGAAGAGGCAAGAAGCAGTTTTCGAGCATGATTCAAAATGGCGGCTGAACCTAAAATGGTGCTGCGAATGCTAACTTACATAGAATAATGCACAAGCAAAAATAGCGAAAGCGTTTTCATTGCAACAGACCCTCCTTTTAGCATGAGCTAACAATTTTTCAGGAAATTATCAAAGATAACATTTTCATAGACAAAGGAACGTCAGTATTCAGAACAATCCATATATTCAGTGTCGGGAATAGAGGCTGCAAGGAAAGATGTGGTCTCAAAAATACCTTCTTCAATCTGCATTAAATCATCAATGTCCTTCTGTAGCATAATTGCAGCATTAGTATCATAAATTGATATTTTCTGTTTGGGTGTGAGGGCGTTGACACAATAGGAACAACAAGCTGGGAGACATTGTATGCAGAGGCAACATGTAAGGAAGATACCAGCAACCACAGCCAAGAAGGTGAGAATCTTCCAACCCCAAGATGTGAGTGTGTTCCAAAACTACCCCGATAGTGTCCAAGTACCTGTTTCCTGGTGTATGTCAGATGAGAGTCTATGCAATTTTTGTATAGCTGCATACACATTGGGAGCGTGATCAGGAATGTAAACACAGCAGCTACTTCCAATGACACAACAGGCCCCTCCCCTGTCTGCCAGGATGACGTCTAGCACCATCCTGTTCTGCAAAGTGACTAATCTCGTAGCCTGGAGCTCAGCAGTGATATTTGTCATCATCCCATCAGTCGTATTGATAACCTCCTCAACAACTCTTGTCAGCTGACGAATTTTAAGGTTATTAGCCATGGGGCCCCAATAAGGTAGTAGTCCTTTCACAGCATCCTCAAATTACTGTGCGGTGGTGTCGGTCTGATCTATATCTTTCGTATCAACAACCCTCTTGACTCAGGACAGATATGGACTTTTAAGTTGCAGTCAGTGAGTTTTGTGATAGTTGTACGGGGCAACATATACAGGGGGAAGAAGAAAACAGAGATAACATGTACCAGACCATCCCCTCAAGAGCCAGACGTGAGCTTGTGATCCACAGACAAAATAGACATTATGGGCTAGAATCAAAGGCAGACTATTAGTCGTATTCATTCTGATGGATACATCTGCATGTGGATTCCTCGCCTTTTGAATTACCCCTGCGCCAGCATTCCCACGGAAACTTTTTCCTAGCTCTTCCACGTCGACGTCACAATGACACGGCTCCGCACGCGACTCCGTCTGACGTCATCGGAGCCACAAATAGACCTCGTCGGCGTACTGACATCAGTTCCCTTTTTTCTGCGCCGACAATGCGTAACGGTTTTCTGGGACTCTCCATATTACTTCTTTAGTTACTTTGTTTCTGCTGTTATCCTTTGGAGTGGCAGTGCGATGGCGTCGAAGAAGTCAGGGTTTAAACCTTGTAGAGAATGTGGGGGCCATATGTCGATCACGGACCCCCATGAAGACTGTTTGTGGTGCCTCTCTTCGGACCATGACTTCGATGGGTGACCCAGTTGTCGAAAGATGAACCCAAAGGCCTTGAAGGAGCATGAGGCCAAGTTGTTCATGGCGAAGGCAAGGAAGGAGAAAAGAGGCCGAAAAAGATCGAAGTCGAAGTCGTCGACTTCGCATGCTTCAAAGTCGAAGAAGCACAAGAAGAAGAGGAGGCATGGTTCTCGACGTCATTCGTCGAAAGGTAGGGCTTCGAGATCGCCCTCCCCGGCTCCGAGACATCATTCTAGAGATGTCATTTCTCCATCGCCTTTTCCTTCTCCTCCAGCGACTCCGGCTCATTCTCCGACACCGACAGGTTCTCCGGCACGTTCACCGATGCCAAAAGGTACTCCTGAGCTGAGCACTTTGCCGGCGCCAAGGGATTCTGCTGAACCCGTATCAGTGACTTCTCCTGTCTTGGGCCCGACGTCACCAGCACCTTCACGGTGTCGTGGGGATCAGGATACGGCTCCTTTCCCATCCTTTCCTGGGCCTGGTACGGATCCATCGCAGTTTCTCAACGCGATGTATGGCGGATTTGCCAAGGCAGCCTACCCTACCGGTGCGCCTTCGGGCCCCGTGGGTCCGCTTGCATTTAATTTGGGCGTTCCTCAACATTATGCCCAGGTGCCTTTCATGCCTTTTATGCCGACGGCGCTGTCCTGGCACTTTCCGGCTCTGAGGTTCTTGACGCCGGTCTCTCAGTCTCCGGCTCCATCTGGAGGTTGCTCCTCTTCTCGGCTTCATACGGCGCCGTTGCCCGCGTCGGAAGCTGTTCCTTCGACGCCGGTGCCTGTTTCATCAGCGCCGCATGTGGCTCCGTGGACGCCGAATCCTGTTCCGAAGATGAGGTCTAGGAGAGAGGCGCAGTGGCTTCTTGAGGAAGAGGAGTATCGGCAGGATGAGGCTGAAGAAGGCGAGATTGAAGAAGATGAGTTTGAAGGCCTTCAGGAGGCAAGTGGATTAGATACTTCCCCAGAATGGGAACTTTCATCCCCAAAGGCTTTACCCTCGCAAGATGTTGCTCCTTATCATGCAGTTATTAGAAAGGCTGCTGAACTTTTAGATCTTCAGCTTTCCACTGCTGATTTCAGGCCTAATATTCTGACGGAGGTATTACATTCTCCTTCCTCTCTGGTTGAGCCTCTTTTGCCATTTAATGAGGCTTTAACTGAGCCTATTTTGGAGCTGTGGAGGAAGCCTCTTTCTGCACCTGCGGTTTCAAGGAACATAGCAAGAAGGTACAAGCCTGCTCCAAATGATCCTACATTTCTTTGAAGTCATCAATCTCCTGAAAGTTTGGTGGTGCAGGCTTCCTGTTCAAAGCAATCAACGGGATGTTTCCCCCAGACTCCTGGGGACAGGGATTCAAAAAAATTGGAACAGTCTGCTAAAAAGGTTTTCTCCTCTTCAAGTATGGCTTTGAAATCCACCAATGCAACCTGCTTGTTGGGGAGGTATATCCATGCCTTGATGAACTCAGCAAAGCAATTAATTCCAAAACTGCCGGAGAATGATCAGATATCTTTTCAGGAGATTGTGGCGGATACCCAGGCAGCAGCTCGTCAGGTTATTCAGTCTGGATTGGACACTGCTGATTCGGTGGCAAGAGTGATGGGCTCTTCTGTTGCTACAAGAAGGCATGCCTGGCTTAGGTCTTCAGGTTTCTCTCCTGATGTTCAAAATACTCTTCTTGATCTTCCCTTTGATGGTTCAAGGCTTTTTGGGGAAAAGGCTGATTCTGTGCTGCAGATGTTTAAAGACAGTAGGGCCATGGCTAAATCTTTAGGACTCCAATCCCAATCTAGAGGACTTGGTTTTAAAAGGTATCGCGGCTTTGGCAGGTTGTCTTCCGTTCGAGGCAGTCAACAACCTCAGTTACAGCAGCAGCAGAACCTCAAGTACAAAACTTACAGAGGGAAGAACAGAGGTCGTTTGCGGGGTGCCCGTCAACTCTCCTCCTCCTCCTCTTCCTCTTCTGTCCCTGCCACTGGTGTCTCTGGAAAGCAGCCCTAGATCCCCCATCTTGGAGCATGCTGGTCCTGTAGGGGGTCGGGTGTCCCATTTTCTACAAGATTGGAAATCTATAACATCAGATCTTTGGGTTTTGAATCTTGTGGAAAATGGGTACGCCCTTCCCTTCCTGGAGTTTCCCCCTCCTTACCCTCCTCGCCAGGGCGGGTGTTCAGAGGACCATTTGTTGCTTCTACAACAAGAGGTTCTTGTGTTATTGCAAAAAGGTGCTATAGAGGTGGTCCCGGAGTAGGAAAGGGGTCAGGGAAGCTACTCCCGGCATTTTCTGATTCCAAGAAGGATGGCAGGTTAAGGCCTATTCTAGACCTAAGGATCTTGAATTTTTACCTCAGGCAGGAGAACTTCAAGATGTTGACCCTAGCTCAGGTTCATTTGGCGTTGCAGCAGGAAGACTGGATGGTGTCGATCGATTTGCAGGATGCGTATTTTCACATCCCTATCCTGAAGTCGCATCGGAAGTATCTCCGTTTCACGGTGGGGTCCCAACACTACCAGTTTGCGGTCTTCCCATTTGGCCTTACTTCCGCACCTCGAGTCTTCACAAAGGTGATGGCAGTGGTGGCAGCTCATCTCAGGAAGTCGGAAATTCCTGTTTTCCCTTACCTGGATGACTGGCTGCTCAAAACAAAGTCGCCAGAGATGGTGCTTCATCATCTGCAGGTAACAGCGCGGCTGTTGTACGTTTAGGGTTTTTCGATAAATGTACCCAAGTCTCACCTGGTGCCCTCCCAGCGCAACCTGTTCATAGGCGCTGTACTGGATACTACAGTGTGTCGAGCCTCTCCACTGCCGCAGAGGATTCTCGACATTCAGGAAATGATTCCCTTGTTTCACGATGGAGCGGTTGTTCCGGTCCTGAAGGTCCTACGCCTGCTCAGTTTGTTCGCTTCCTGCATTCTGTTGGTCGACCATGCATGCTGGCACATGAGGGCGCTTCAGTGGTGTCTCTGCAGGCAATGGTATCAGCACAACGGGAATCTCAGGGAGTCAGTCAGGGTCTCCAGAGAAACTGCAGCGGATCTGTCTTGGTGGAGTGTACAGGCCAACTTGTCTCAAGGGAAGCCCTTTCAGCTTCCTCCACCGGTGGCCACAGTGATCACGGATGCCTCCACTCTAGGGTGGGGTGCTCATCTGGGGGATCTGGAGGTCAAAGGTCTTTGGTCTCCAGAGGAAAGGTTGCTTCACATCAACCTTCTGGAATTACGGACTATTCGTTTGGCACTAAAGGCTTTCCTTCCGTCCCTTCGCGCATGTGGTACATCAACAAACAGGGAGGTGTAGGGTTGTATCGTCTCTGCAGAGAGGCTCTGAAACTCTGGCCCTGGGTTCAGGGCCATCAGATTTGTGCATTTGCAAATCATCTGGCCGGTGTGCTGAATGTACGTGCGGACAGTCTCAGTCGGCATTACTTGGCCGATCACGAGTGGCGGCTTCATCCAGAGGTAGTCCGTCTTGTTTTCAAGATTTGGGGATTTCCTTGGTTGGACCTCTTTGCCACTCACGAGAACACGCACTGCCCGTTGATCTGCAGTCTCCAGTTTCCGATGCAGGGAGATTTGGGGGACGCGTTACAGTTGGATTGGGGTTCACAGCTCCTTTACGCGTTTCCTCCCATACCCTTGATTCCTCGAGTTCTGAGGAAATTTCGCCAAGACCAGGCCCAAGTCATATTGTTCGCCCCATATTGGCCAAGAAGGGTGTGGTACACAGATCTTCTTCACCTCTCATCGCACTCTCCGCTCCGTCTCCCTCTCAGAGCATATCTCTCGCAGTCGCAGGGGCAGGTTCTACACCCCCACCTCCAGAGCTTGCACCTTCATGCCTGGAGATTGAACGGGGCAACCTGAGTTCTTTCTCTCTCCCACCGGATGTGGTGGATGTTATTTTATCATCCAGGAGACACTCCACCAAATCTATTTATTCATCTAGGTGGTCCAAATTTGTTAAATGGTGTGGAGAGAGGTCCATTGATCCTTTGAAATCCTGTTTGTCTAACATTTTAGAGTTTTCCCCAGCAGGGTTGTGCTGTGTCTACAGTGAAGGGATATTTGTCCCCTTTATTTAAGTCCCCCCATTGTTATGAGATTCATTAAGGGCCTTAGTAATAGGTTTCCTCCCACTCCTTTCATTATGCCTCAGTGGGATTTAAATCTTGTTCTTACACTCTTGATGGGTTCTCCTTTTGAGCCTTTTCATATGAGGCTTCTTTCTTTTAAAACGGTCTTTCTGATCGCTATTACCTCGGCTAGGAGGGTAAGTGAGCTTCATGCTCTTAGTTCCAAACCTCAGTTTTTGACCATTCATGCAGAAAAGTTGGTTCTCAGGACCAGGGCTGCTTTCCCGCCTAAGGTGGTTACCCCTTTCCATCTTGGGCAATCCATTACTTTACCTACCTTCTATCCTCCCCTCGCGGCCCTCACCCTTCCAAGGAGGAGGAGAGACTTCATCGCTTGGATCCTAAGAGGGCTGTCAGTTTCTATCTGGACAGAACCAAGGATCTAAGGCTGCACGATCAGCTCTTCGTGGGCTATGTAGGGCAAATGAAAGGCAAGGCTGTGCACAAGCAGACTCTCTCCAGGTGGATCAACTTGTGCATCCAGATCTGCTATGCCTTGGCCAAGAAGGAACCGCCTGAAGGTATCCGAGCGCATTCCACCAGAGCTAATTCTTCTTCTTCTGCTTTGGCTAGAGGTATTCCTGTTGTTGATATTTGTAAGGCAGCAACTTGGGCCTCCCTCCACACCTTTGCGAAGCATTACTGCTTGGATTCTGAGATTAGGAGGGACGGCCATTTTGCACGCTCTGTGCTTCAGGATTTTTTGGTATAGGTTGGTGGACACCCTCCTCCGGGAGTGGGATTGCTGTGAGATTCAATTCAAAAGGTGAGGAATCCACAGGCAGATGTATCCATCAGAAGAACAAGTTACTTACCTCCGTAACGCTTTTTCTGGTGGATACAGTATCTGCCTGTGGATTCCTCACTGATCCACCCTCCTCCCCATTGTCCACCTTCGTATACCAAAGGTTTTATGAATTATTTAACATGGCTGTTTTCCTGTGTTTTTTAAATGCCTTGTTTCGTTCATAGGAAATGCTTAGTTTGTTTTGCTTTCCCTATGATACTTTATACTGTGTGGTTTTTATATTTATATTGTATACTGTGTATACTTCAATTATGATGTCGGTCCACCCGTTCGCCTCGAAGGCACGGAAAAAATGGGTGGAACTGACGTCAGTACGCCGACGAGGTCTATTTGTGGCTCCGATGATGTGAGATGGAGTCGCGTGCGGAGCCGTGTCATTGTGACGTCTTTGTCGACGTGGGAGAGCTAGGAAAAAGTTTCTGTGGAATGCTGGCGCAGGGGTAATTCAAAAGGTGAGAAATCCACAGGCAGATACTGTATCCACCAGAAAAAGCGTTACCGAAGGTAAGTAACTTGTTCAACTGTAGGTAAAATTACATTTACTGTCCCCCACCTTTATCTCCCCAGTCCCTTGGACACAAAAACTAGCTGTTGTATTTACCACTGATACAGGTATCCGCTTATCTTTGGTAATATTGCGAGCTTGGAAGGATTCAAAGTACTCAGATGTGTTAAACCATTGGAAATCAGCCATTTCGATTCGAAACCAGGCATTATCCTTTACCTTATGTTACATATTGTAACATGACTTTGAGGACAATGTGCCTAGAGTCCCTTGTCCTGCCGGTCCTATGGTGGTAAACCCTTGGTAAAAACGTAAATAATCATAAAAAATCAATCGCAGTGTAAGAATCAGAAGATGTCATACCCAACGTAGAAAGGTGAAATTGGAAGTACACCAGTCGAAACAATTTGTACCAACAATTGCAGCTGGCAGTATACGACAGGGGCATCGACAACAAATTGTCGCTCTTATGAGTGACCGAAGGAAGTAACTCAGAAACCCAACAATTAGTGGTATTGGACACATTATGAGTCTGATGCAACATTTGTATAAATACATTTTCGGTGTCGAACTTTCTATGAGCTTCTTTGTGAGGGGCTAAAGTAACAAAAATGTGCTCAGGGTGAGCGGGAGTTGTACCAACCAAGGAATGTGCAAGAAACTTCTCCTCTAAAAACCAGGATATTCCAATTATTGTTGCTAGTGCAATCACAACTACTAATATGCCAATTATTTTACTCTTTGTCGACCAACCCTTCATTGAACGCAGTGGTGCAAAGGGCTATTCCTCCTCATCAATAGGCCGGCCAAAGGGATGCATAGTTAAACAAGGAAAGAAGTGCCACAAAAAACGATGGTGCAACTAAAATGATAGCAAAGATAAGTGTTCCCAGTGTCCGTCAGAATCTTACTGGTACAGGCTCCCATTGTTCATCAATACATTGGCGCTCTTGAGCACTGGCGGTGGAGCTTTCTCAGTCCTAAGCTCGCGATGTATCCCACGTCGATCAGGAAAAGGTACCCCCAAAGGGATACCCTTTAAGCTACCCTGTCCAAAGTTCGAAGACAAACAGTGCTCAAGTCTCACATGACCCGAAACTAATTTTGCTGGTACTATCACAAAATACACCTGACTTACACAGCCCATATCTATCTAATCTGACTTCTCTTTTTGTGCACGGTCCCTCAACGGAGGACGCAAATTGTACCTGGCAGCCCCATGGACCATTGGATCAACAAACAGTGGCTCCTTAATAGCTTGTATTTCTGGGGGGACCGCTGCATTTAGCACTTCATCATTTTCCAAATCTGTTTGGGTCCACGTTAGTTTTGCATCACTGAAGGGGAAAAACTGAGGCACTTTCTTACACTCAGTGTCCCCTATGACGTCCCTCACCCACTGACATAGGGCAAGGGTATCCTGTGGCAGTGAGAGGCGTGGATCCAGTTCTTTCGGTCGGCGACCTTCACCGCAGTTCGAGTAGCCAGAAGTACCTGCTCGGCTCCCTTCCAGCGAGGCTCCAAACTTTTCTTCCGCTGGAAATTTTTGACTAGTATGAAGTCTCCAAGCCGAATGTCGTGTCCCGGCCCCTCTGGTGTAGCGGGTAGGGACTCGTAGACATGTTGGTGAATAGAACGCACACTTTCAGATAACTGGTACAGGTAGTAAATTAATAAAGGGTACTCAATATCTGAGAACCGACGGGGTCGCAGGACGCCCCAGACATTTGCCGGGCGTCCAAACATGACCTCGTGCGGGGACAATCCTGTTCTAGAACGTGCTGTTGTTCTTGTCAACAAAAGAGCTATTGGAAGAGTATCTGGCCATTGTAACCCTGTCTTCTCCTGAATCTTGGCCAACTTCAATTTGAGAGTACCATTGTACTTCTCAACTAATCCTGCTGACTGTGGGTGATTTGCAGCATGAAACTTTTGTTTTATGTTCAAACCATCGCAAATTAACTGAATGACCTTTGCATTAAAATGACTTCCGTTATCACTCCAAATCAAACTGGGCAAGCCGAATTGAGGAAAGAACTCCTTCAAGAGTACCTTTGCGGTCGTAACAGCGGTATTGTCTTTAGTGGGGTAAGCCTCAACCCATTTACTAAATGCACAAACAACCACCAACACATACTTCAAATTGTTACACCTGTCTAGCTCAATGTAGTCCATCTGAAGGACCTCACTGGACAAAGTAGGTGGTGCAAAATTACCGGGTGGGGTAGGGGTACCCTTTCCAGGATTGTGCATCATACACACCATACAGTATTTCACTAAATGTGCAGCTGTTTTTGGGATGTTGTCATTCTGACATACAGGGTCTAACAACTTGCAAATACCTTTAGCGCTAATATGGGCTGGGCCATGGGCCATTGTGACTACAGGGGGAACATATGCATCTGGCAACATCCATCTCTACTTTCCAGACTTATCAATCCAACATCCCTCATCGCTCAATTGTGATGTACTTTTTTTTGCCACACTGCTAATTCTTCTAGTGTGGCCTCGCTCTGTATTTCTTTCACATTCTCAAGCATATCCTCAAACATTGTAACTTCAGGTACCCACATAGCAGGTCCTGCCACAAACATTCTCTTCATTTTTGTCCGTGCCGTTTCCTTAGCTGTCTGATCAGCAAAAGCGTTCCCCCTCCCTACATCTTAAGTAATTTTCCTATGGGCGCTACACTTCACTATTGCCAACTTCTTAGGGAGTGTCAAAGCAGACAAAAGCCTCAATATAAGGTGACCATGCTGCATTTTTGTACCATGGGACGTAAGGAACCCTCTCTCAGCCCAGAGTCGCCCGAAATTGTGCGCAACCCCGAAGGCATACTGGCTGTCAGTATAAATATTGACAACCAGTCCCTCGCTCAATTCACAAGCTCGAATAAGGACGGCTAACTCAGCTCCTTGGGCTGACTGATAAGGGACTAGTGATGTCTCTACGACTGTACGCAATGGAATGATAGCATAAGCAGCAGTTGTAGTGCCATCTGGTAATTTGAAACAAGAGCCATCAACATATAGTTCCCCTTGTGGGTCAGATAAGGGAACATCAGTCAAGTCTACCCGTCCTTTCGTCTCTTCTTCCGTCCGGAAGATACAATCATGTTTCTCATATTCATCATTTTCAGGAGGGAGGGGTAGTAACGTGGCTGGGTTCAGAGTGGCACATCTTATAATCGTAATATGTTTGGCTAACAAGGTCAATTCATAGCCAGTTAGACATGCACTGTGAGGGACTGGTCTTTGCCTTATTCAAAAGTGTATCCACAGCATGGGGTACCATGACTGTAAGGTCAGTATCAAGTACAAGTCCAGCCAATTGTCTTATAGAGACAGCCACAGCCACGACCGCTCTTAGACAGCTCGGGAGAGCTCATGTGACAGGGTCAAGAACAGCAGAGAAATAAGCACACAGCCGTTGCTTATCTCCAAATTTTTGTATTAGAACAGAAAGCGCACAACCCGCCGTCTCATGGACATATAATACAAATGACTTGTAGTTAGGCGTGCCAAGCACTTTGAGCCGAACAAAGCGCACTTTTTAGTTGCTCAAAAGACTGCTAACATTCAGGCCTCCAAGGCAGGGGCTCATGCACATCTTTAATGGTTAGTGCGAGCAGGGGCTTGGTTAGTAAGGAATAGTTGGGTATCCACTGACGACAGTAAGAAGTGATACCTATGAAGGCACGCACCTCTTTCTGAGTCTGTGGAATGGGCATTTTAACAATGGTACTAATGCGCTCAGGAGTCAATTTCCTACCCTCCTTCGACAGTAGGTGACCTAAACAGGTGACCTCCTGTCGACAATACCGAAATTTGGAAAGGGACACTTTATGTCTGTACTGTGCCAAATGCAACAACAGTTTAACTGTACTATCCCTACAACCTCATTCTGTGTCAGAAGCAATGTCAACGTACTAAACCAATACATTACCTGTGGGGAGCGAAAGGGAATCCAATTGGCTCTTTAGGGCTTGACTATAGATTCTTGGGGGCATATTATCAAGGAAACGCGATAAAAATCGCATTTCCCGCTTTGCGCGATTCTTGTTAACGCCGCTTATCGCAGGATTTAATCGCTGAGATATCGCGTTATTATCAATGCATATCTCCATGGCGATTAAATCCTGAGATAGCGGCGTGAAACAGAATTGCGCAAAGCGGGAAATTCGATTTTTATCGCGTTTCCTTGATAATATGCCCCGTTGTCTCAGCCGTACAATCCACCTGCCATTATAAGTATGGCTAAGTCGGTTTCAAACCAGGCGTTACAAACCCGCGATAACCGTGGTTAGCGCAGTTTATTTTATCGCATCGCGGGTTTGCTCGAGGCTTGCTAATATTGAGCTGCCGTGTCAGCTCGGATTTCCATGGAGAAATGTAAAGGAACGCCTACTTTGCATGTCATTAGCGATATTCATCGCTGACATGCAAAGTGGAGATAAAAGGGCTGCTTACTCAAGGAAACACGCGTTAGCGTGTCCTTGATAATTGAGCGTAACAAAAATCGCCGCTTTTCAGCCGAAAAGGGCCGCTAAAGCGGCGGATATCGGCTTGATAATATGCCCCTCGGACTCTCTATGGCCTCATATGCCCTGAGGAGCTCCACAGAATCTAAAACTATTGCCAGCTAGTTTAAAACCGAACAAATACCTGCTATCTGGGTGGATAGGAACACTGAAGAATGCGTTTTTCAAATCGATGACAGAGAAGAATTTGGCAGTAGAAGGAATCATTGTTAAAAGAGTAGTAATGTCGGGGACCACAGGAAACTGGGGGACTACTATTTTATTAACTTTGCGCAATTATTCACAAAACGATAGACATCTGCATGATCATCAGAGGAACCCGAAGGTGTCCATTTTAGAATGGGAAGAACAGGGCTATTACAAATATTAGCAGTCATCTCCTCAACCACTCCTTTCTCAATCAGATCCTGCACAATGTGCAATACAGCTCGCTCACCTGCCTGTGGTATTTTATACTGACGGATACGAGGCAAAATAGCATTGTCTTTAACTGTGATCGAAATTGGGGGTATCTGTAACAGTCCCACATCTGTGTCGCCTGTGGCCCACAAAGTGGGCAGCACATCTTTAAACTCAGCTAGAAGGGGCGCATCTTTGGACAGACACTGTGTAGCACGTGCCACATCCGAACCGATTTTTATGTAAACACCTGCCGGGGAGCAATGGATCGTAGCATGCAATTTCTTCAACAAATCCAAACCCATCAAATTCTCTCCACAATTAGATGTCAGTAAAAATGGCAAATCCATGGTGAAAGGACCAATGGCCAATGCAAGAGGTCTTGAAATGGGGCTCACAACCGGTACACCAGAAAAACCTACCGAAACATTATTATGGCCAGACAGAGCTGACCCAGGGACCAGAGAGAGAGAAATAGAACTGTTTGTTGCACCTGTATCCACCAAAAATTCCTTAGCCGAGCCATGCAAGTTCGCAGTAACATAAGGACTGCATTTATTTTTTTGTTTAAATCTGTTTTTATTGATTTTTTTGCATTCTTATGAAAGGCAACAGATGTTTGGATAGCTGTCTATACAGTTAAAGAGGAAAAAAGGGGGGAAAAGAGGTTGGGCTATGATACATGTACAACCACCAATCATCAGTATGACATACATTTCTCTTTGCGTATGTGTTAGGCGTACAGTTGATAACATACAATTCCTACCGTAAGGGATAAAGGATAGCCCCTAGTCTTCGACCAAGGTTACATACTGTATAGAATTACAGCTAATTACATTAGAGTATCGGCGAGATCGTGGTGATGTTCCACAAAAGTCCTTCCAGTTCATTCACCGTGGGCTTCCGAACAGATGATATAAGAGAACGAAAACAACAACAATATTGACCAGTCTATGTGTACTGATCCCTCCTCTGCCCCCGCATGTATCTCCCTAGCAATTTCTAATCAACCTAACATTTGTCCCCCCCTGTCAGCGGTGTCCGCTTCTGTGTTGGCTGTCAATTAGTTTGCATGTGTCCATGGAATATCACAGCCTTTCCCTGGTGGTGCGTGTGGCTCCCGTTACTGGCTCGCAGTCCTCCCGCTCGGGTCGCCCCTCAGGACCTCCCCCTTCTGCCTGCTGTAGTGCATGGAGGAGGCCCTCCCATTGGGTTGCTATGGGTTCTTTGCGCAGTCCCAGTGTTTCTTCCCGCTGAATGGCAATCCCCTCTGCTTTGGCCCATGCTAGCAGTGAGCAAAGTCATGCACGCGCGTGAGGCGGGTCCTTCGCTTTCCACCGTTTAGTTAAAAGGCGCTTAGCAACCACTATCCCCAGGTCCAGAAACCTGGATGTTACCTTTGTGGCGGGGGTCCTCCTAAAGTGGTGCAGTAGGTATACAGTCCATTCAGGTATGTTGCGGCCTGTGCATGTATGTAGCAGTCTGCCTATTGTGTGCCAGTATGCATGTATTCTAGGGCAGCTCCATAGCATGTGTATAAGTTCAGCCCCTTGTTCAGCACACCTCGGACGCGTCGCATCCGTGCGGTGAAAGTACCTGTTGATCATTGCAGGCGTGAGGTATGCCCTATGAACAATGAAATGAAATGAAATGAAAAGGAAATTTATAAAGTGCAAAACAATCACCCGAAGGTGTCAAGGCGCTAACTGTATTTGTCAGAATCTCATGTTTCTGTGTATGCGTACTGGGCTCTTGAGCATTCGTTCCCATTCTTTATCCGCTAATTGTCGCCCCAAGTCCAGCTCCCATTTGCGGCGGAGCGGATCTAAGCTGAGTGCTGCATGAGTTCGGAGAGACGCCGCGAACCAGCGTATAAGGTGTCTTCCACGCCCCATGACATGCAAATACTGTATGGTGAGGTGCAGACTCGGCTCCGTGGTTATGTCCCCCCATCTGGCCGTTAGTGTTGCTACCAGTGAGCGGTGTGTGAGGAATTGCCCCGGTGGGAGCCCTTCATCTTCCACTAAGGACATATACGGTATGAGTGCCCCATCCTGGTACAGGTCTCCTAGTGTCTGTAAATCGGCTCCTCGCCATTCTGTGAGTGAAAGGGACGTGAGTACTGTGGGCCCGCTAGGAGATTCCTCTAGTGGTATTGCTGGCGCATAGGGTACAACGGTTCTGGTAATATATAGGCACCTGCGGTAGCATTTGTATGCCACTGCTAGTAGGAGCGGCTGTGGGAGAGGCTGTGGCGGTGCGGCCTTAGTGGCGGGATGAAAAAGCCTGACTATTTGTTCTAGCGAGTATGGTGGCAGCGTGGTTGCCGTGTCCGTGCGGCCTCTATCCGCGAGCCAGCGGGCTATCCACTGCAATTGGGCAGCCAAATAGTAGTGTTCAAAACAAGGCGCAGCAAGGCCTCCCAGGTCAGTGGGCAAATATAGTTTCGCTAGTGCCATTCTATATCGGGCGTTACCCCAGATAAAGTCCCTGAGTAGTGTAGTGAGCATACCAAAGAAGGTTGCTGGTATATATAAAGGCAAATTGGCAAAATAGTACAGGAGTCGGGGAAGAATCACCATCTTGGCTAGCGCTACCCTGCCGGTGACCGTCAGCGGAAGTGTGTTCCAGAATCGCATTTGCGACCGGATTGCTGTTAAGGCCCTCCCCAAGTTTCCGTCAAACAAATCTTTCGGCTGGCGATATATCTTGATCCCCAGGTAGCGGAAGGTGCTCTCTCTCTCCATTGTACTCCTGTACCATTCAGAGTGTATCCTGGGTCTTGACCTCCCTCGCGGAACGCATATATGCAGGATTTGTCCACGTTCACTCGCAGTCCCGAGATGGCAGCAAATTCCTGCAAGAGGAGCGCCAATTGGTCAGGTATGTTTTCTATGTCCTTCACATAGACCAATAGGTCATCCGCGTAAAGTGACACTTGGTGTATCGCATCTCCCAGGGGTATACCATCTCTCAGTGTCGTACGTATCGCCTCCGCCAGGGGCTCCACCGCAAGTGCGAACAGTAGGGGGGACAGGGGGCACCCCTGCGCACCAGTATGGCATCAGATATGTACGGCCCCAGTTGCACCCGGACCATGGGATTTTTGTATAGCAAGTTGACCATTTGAAGGAACCCCAGGCCCAGATCGTATCGCACCAACACTGCAGATACATAGTTCCATTCTAAGCAGTCAAATGCTTTTTCCAGGTCTAATATGAGACACCCCGCTCTGGGCCATTTCTGTATGGCATCTGTCGCCACCCTGAAAAACCACCGCAGGTTCAGGGAAGTGCTCCGCGCAGGCACAAATCCATTTTGGTCGGTGTGGATCAGTTCAGGGACCACTTGTGCCAGTCTGTCTGCTAACACCTTGGCGAGTATTTTATAGTTGGTATTGAGTAGGGCTAAGGGTCTATACGAACCCAGGGCTGTGGGATCCCTGTTCGGCTTTAGCAGGGACACCAGGTATACTTCACGCATCGAGGGGGGTAGTTCTTGCTCCTCCGGAGCTGTAGTGTATTGCGCGTGGAGGTTTTGCATGAGGGATTCGCGGTAGGCCTTGTAATACTCGGCCGGCAGGAAATCCGGCCCTGGCATTTTCCCGGATGCCATGGACCCAATCGCATCTCCGATTTCTTCTAAGGTGAGTGGGCCATTAAGTGTCTCCTGGTGTGCCCCTGAGGCTGTGGGCAGATGGACGGAGCCCAGGAACCCCTCTAGCTCATGACCTGGGCAGCGCCCTCTAGACTGGTACAATTGGGCATAGTGGTCCGTCATGGCCCTGTGTATCTCGCGCTGCGTATACACTAGGGTCCCCTCCGATGTGCGTATGGCCCCTATCGGAGAGTGGCTGTTCTCTTGCCGTAGCAGCCAGGCGAGCAATCGGCCTGCTCTATCGGCCGAGGCATGCGTGCGAGCTGTATGGGCTGTGTAATTGTGGCATCGCACTCGCTCCAGTAGGTCCGCATGTTTGGCGCGGAGCCTTTCCAGTCGGCTCGAGTCCTTGCCCCTCCCTTCTCCTTCATGTTCGTACCCCAGGAGCTGGGATTCTAACTTCGTAAGTGTGGTTGGCAGCTGCCTATGTATATTCCATGTGGCTCCCAAACAGTGCCTGCTGATCGCTATTTTGAAGGCATCCCATTCCACGAGTGCATTGCTTGCTGTACCCTCATTGAGTTCGAAATATGTGAGGATGGCCGTCCCCAGTGATGAACGAAACTCTGGGTCTTCTAGCGCAGTCGTTTGGAGGCGCCATGTGGGTATGGGGGGATGGTCCACCTCCCAGCTAAGTTGCATCCACAGGGGGTTATGATCGGAGTGCGTCCGCCCTAGGTATTCTGTTTTCGTGACTAGTGGGAGCAGCGATTGGGAACCCACTACCCTGTCAAGATGTACATGTAGGTTTTGCACTGCTGAGTAATAGGAGTAAATACGTTCAGTAGGGTTAAGAACACGCCATACATCCAGCAGCGCCCAATGTGAGAGCCAATCTGTGAGTGCCTGAGCGTTAGACACAGCAGAGGTTCTGTTAAGAGGGGGAACGATCTATCTATGTCAACGTTGAGTACCGAATTGAAGTCCCCTCCCAGCAGCCAGGGAAGCCCAGCGTAAGGGGTTAAAGCTTGTGATAACCGTACCAGAAAGGAGGGTTTGTCTACATTTGGGGCGTATATCGATCCCAGTAGTATCGTTTGACCATTCAGTCGCCCTCGCACTAAGGTGTATCTGCCCTCATGATCTATTACCACATCCTCACAAACAAACGGGGTGCCCGCCCGCACCCAGATTAACGTGCCTCTCGCGTGCGCTGAGTACACAGTACCGTATAGCTGCCCTCTCCAACGCCTGCGCAGTCTGTCTAGTTCTGCCTGTGTCATGTGCGTTTCCTGTAATAGGGCAATGCCTACCGAATGTCTCTGGAGGTAGGCGAATATTGAGTAGTGCCGCATGGGTGTGTGCATGCCGCGTATGTTCCATGTTAGTACGTTAGCTCGTGCCATTGCTAGTATACTTATTCATCTGGGATAACAGGAGTAGATCTTGCATTGGTGAGCGCGTGTCGTGGGTAAGCAGCTGTGTACCGGTCTGTTGTAACGAAAACATCAATTCAACTTTGAACGTCATAACAACTGGGGCGAACTCTGCGGAGATATCCGTCCAAACATCTTAGCAAATTATAATAGTAAACTATCCCAGTATGGTGCCTGGTGGGGTCGTGTGCACAATCGGCGCTCTACCGTGACATTCCCTTCCCCTTCATGTTTAGGAAATGTGCCATCTGGTTAATCATCTAGGCCAGTGTGGGGGCTCGCTGTGAAGCATGGCTGAGTATCGCCGCGTATGTGCCTATTCTCCGTGGCGGTTCACGCAGCGTGGCCAGTCTTAACACAAGTGGGTGCTCGGCTATCGTGTGATGTACCCTGTGCGGTTGCTGACCCAACAGTGTCGACCCGTGACTACAGCACCCATTAATATACATAACCAAACTTCATAAACAAGTCTTTACTTGCGTGGGCTGCCTCTGGTATAGGTCAACGCGACAATGTCCCATCATATGATGTCATCAGCAGTCTGCGGGGTTACCACTGGGAGGCTCATGTCTTCAGAATCTTCTGTTGACGGAGACGATGAGCCACTGGCTGCCACTGAGTCAGTGAAGCATGTTTCCGGACGCTCCCTATTTTGTGCGGTTCCGAGAGTCGCAACCGCCTCCAGTATGTCCTGCCGCTCCATCCTGATCTTCTCCGGGCTCGGTGCAGTTGTCCCCAGCTTTGAATTTCTATGTGCCTCGCTTCTCCCTCGTCTTCGGACTCTTCTGCCTGCCAGCTTGTCGGCATCCGGGCCCGGGGGGCGCACTCCTGTCCACAGTCCTGATTCCTCCAGCCAGTCCCACGCCTCCTCAGGGGAGTCAAAGAAGCGGACCCCTCCTTTCGTTACCACTCTCAGTCTGGCAGGGAATAATAGGGAGTAGGGCAATTCCAAGTCTCTAAGCTGGCGCTTCACTGCCGTGTAGTTGCTTCTGCGTCGTTGCACGAGCACTGTGTAGTCTGGGAACAGCATGACCTGGCTACCACTCACTTTGAGGCTTGCTAATTTCCGGGTTTCACGCAGCACTGCATCCCTGTCTGTATAGTTTAGGAGTTTAAAGAGGAACGGGTGTGGTCTGACTCCCGGCTGAGGTTTCTGTGCCGGCACGCGATGCGCCCTCTCCACTGCAAACTGTGGCGATAATGTTCCCTGGGGCAGTATGTCCCGTAGCCAGCACTCAACGTAGTGTTCCGGATTCCTCCCCTCTTCTCCCTCCGGAAGGCCCACCACGTGAATATTGTTGCGGCGGGAGCGCCCTTCCGCATCCTCAACTTTATCTTCCATTGTATGCATACGATCTATCATGTCCTGTAGGGCAGCGGTGTGGCTCTGGGTGACAGGTTGAAGTTCCAGAAGTGTCTGGCTATGGAGGGTGACTTTCTCAGCCAATTTGCGGTGGTCCGCGTGCAGCAGGGAGAAGTCCGAGGTGACCCTATCAATCCGTGTTTCCAGGGAGGTTCTGGTTTGTTCTAGCGCGGTACCGATCTTCTCCACCGCCGCGAGCACTGAATCCATTTTGGCTGCCGCCTCTTCCTCTCTCATGCGTGGGGGATCTAAACTACCCACACGCAGCATTCCTTGCTGCATCTTGGCGCGCATGCGACCCATCACTAGTTGCTGCGCAGATGGCATTCACGTCCAGCTTAGACTGTTAGTGGCCTCAGCAGGTGTCTGGACGCAGCATGCGACCCAGGGCCAGTCTGGTGTATTCACAGTTTAGAGGCACCAGAACCGCGCGCGTGGGCCCGCGTGCTGGAGGTGGGTCTCGCCCTCAGGAGTGAGGTCTCCATCGCAGCGGCCCTGTGTCTGCGGGTCTCCTTCTGCGTAGACTATCTGGGCTCCGGGCCGAGTGTCTGTCAACAACGGGCCAGCACCTCCGCTGCTTGTGCCTCTGCTCAGCTTCGGGCTGCTCATGTCCTTGTCTTCCTGGGCCACAGCGTGTTCGCGGGGGACAAGCCAGGCGGGCTCTGCCAGCGCCTACCGCTCCGGTCGTTCCCTCCTGTGGCGCACAGCAGCCACTGCATCAGCTCTTCTGCTCCCCTTTGACTGGCGCTGCGTGAGCCCCGAGGTTCACTTCTGTGGCTGACACCTTGTAGGCCCTGAGGCGCTCCCGCTCCCACACCGTCACCGTGGATCTCCCAGCGTAGGTCACCCCCAGCACCTCACCCCTGCTACTTATTGCCAGTTTCCACCGGTACGGCGGCACCAGATCTCCCGCGCGCGGCTCCAATGGTGCCTCCCTCCTGAGCCTCAGCCTCCGCCCCGGGGACCGCTTGCCTCTCTTCACCTACTGGGTCGCAGCAGGGGTCAGCATCGCTGCACACTCACTGGGTCGCTCTTCGGCTGGAGGGTCGCCCGCCGCAATCAACCTCCATGCGTTTTGCCACCTGGGCCTGGGGCGATGCGTGCCATCAGCAGGCGAGGGCCAACACACCCTAGCCCAGCTACCCGCTCCAGGTCCCGGTGAAGTGGGCCTGCGCTCCACTACGTATCGTGGCTCCGGTGAGGAGCCCAGGGTCAATGTAGTATTGCCGGTGTCCGTCGCTACAGCCTCTGCTCCTTTTGGCGTTTTCCTGCTGTTGGGCAGTCCGCGACCCTCTTCGTGGGCCGCAGCCCGCTGGTCTGTGTCGTTTCAGTGATGGGGCCTCTGCGGTCGTCCCTGCCGCGCGCCGCTCACCGGGAGCAGGATGTTCCCAGTGCCGCTCTCCGGCCTGTCGCTGTCAGTTTCACCGGCGTCCCCGTGGCGGCACGGAACCGCTCCGCGTGGATAGCCGCCTTCCTCCGGGTAACTGCCTGCCTCTTCCACCCGTAGGGTCATAGCAGAGATCTGTCTCGCCGGCTGTCTATCAGGTTGGGCTCCGAACTGGAAGGCCCTCGCTACGGCAGCCCTCGGCTTGGTCCGTGGCGTCAGCTAGCTCCGGAGTGTGCCGCTCTTGATCAGCCGCCTGTGCACGCCTCCGCTGCTGCAAGTGCGCCGCTTGTGTAACACCGGTTCCGGGGGGCCTCACAGGGGGGGATGGTTGCCCTCAGCCTCCGGCAGGCTACTGTCCCAGCAGGGGCTTCAGCACCAGCGCGGGCGGCCTCCGTCCGCTGCGCTCTGTCTCCACGCGGCTGCTCGGTGTGTAGGCCGTGCTCCTCACCTTGGTTGTAACTGCGGCCGCATTTAGTTAAGATGCACTTGTCGGTACTTTTCGGAGTCAGTGACTCTTCGCCCCTCTGGTCCCGCGCTTTTCCAGCACGGATGGCACGGCTTAAGGATGATTTTATTGGATAATGAGGGGATGTCGGTCCGAGCGTTAGAGACTCGCGTCCACCATGTTGGCTGGCTAGCCACGCCCCCCCATAAGGACTGCATTGATCTACAGGTATTGGAACTGGTCTCTCACTCTGTCCCTGGCTGTCCTAGCTGTACAGCATTCCTGTCACCCCATCTGTGCTGTAGTCATCATGATAATACTGCCCACCCCGAGGGTCATCAAAGTAAATATTATCAGAACGACCCTGTGAGGCTGCAGCATTCTGAACCCTGTCCGCTCCTCCAGCTCCACGACCCCGTCCACGAGAACCTCGTCCTCTGGGGGCCGCCACCTTCTGCAACAACACAGGACACTCGCTACGTCAGTGTCCCTCCTCCTTACAATACGCACACTGGTCCGGCCCTAAAGGTGTAGTATAAGGCTGCCTGCTAGTGCGCAGAAGCTGTCGGGCCAAACCACTACGTCCTCTACCATTCCCTCTAGAAGCATGCTGCAACAAAACCTTCATCTTCAAATCCTTGTGCTTCTTCTCCGTCCTCTCCTTATCCTCATTAACCCTGTATTCATAATACTGCGCCATGTTCAAAATAACAGAAGGGGAAGAGGAGGACCATGTGCTCTGGAAGCCTGCAATCGAGTCGCTATTTCAGGAAGCAAATTAGAAACAAATCTATTGATAAACAACCGAACACCTCCCTCAATCGATAAATCCTGCGCACTATAATCCAAAAACACATCTTCAAATCGAGTGAAGAAATCAGACACACTCTCCTCTTTCTTTTGACGACAAGCTGATAACTTGTCCCAATCAACTTTTCTCGGTGGAATAAGAGAATTCATATACGTGATAATGCGACCTGGCAAAGCAAGTATCTCTGCTTTAGGCTTCTCACCGTGCTTCCTCTCCTGATCCCATACTTTAATTTGATCCCAGGTACCACCCAATTCCGCAACATGATCCTGGGTGTGTAGCTGTCTCCAAATATCAACCGGAACCAGTAAACCAAAAAACATTTTAATGTCTTCAAGCGTCATTACTGTGGAAGAGGCAGCTTCATTCAATTCTTTATAATAGGCAGTAGGATTTTTCCTAGGATAAGGTGAGTGTTAAGAGACAAAACTTCACTCCTTTTCCATGGAGTATAAATCCATTGTTCTTGGAAACTGGCCACTACACCTGGTCTAGTAACAACATTGTGCTGATCCCTTAGTTCTGGTATTTCAGGGTGATACTGGGGTGGGACTCTTCTCAAGTAGCCTACCCTGGTAAGCGATCAATGTCGTAATACTGCCAAAAACTTGATCAGGCCCCATATCAGTGACATATACATGATCTTTAATGTCATATAAAATCGGCGGTGCTGCATCTTTAAACAACATCCCGTCCACCAGTGAAAGTGTAACACACTGTTCAGTGACCCATGACATTTAAAGGCACATGTCATATGAGACTGCCGGTATGTAGTCAGCATTTCAAATAGGATCAACACACATTAAAACTAAAAGTGATCCAAACAGTTTTTTTTTAAATTCACCTCACCTTTTTTGTTGTAGGAACCCTACAATGTTTCTTTTGAACTTTACCCCGCCCTGATGAAGACCTTCGTGTAAAATTAACCTTGGTCCACATGTGAAGGTCGAAACGCGTCGGCTATTTGTATATATAGGTCAAGAGTTTACTCCTGGGGAAGGAAAACCACTTCTCCATACAGTTTGAGCTCAATTGGTATAAGCACAAATATCGAAGTTTGAATGAACACTCTGACCTACTCAGGACTTTGAAAATATATCAGCTTAGAAGACCCAGTTGTTAAAGGTCTCAGCAAAAACGAATAAGGAGACTGTAGGACTGATTTTCTTCATCATCCATAAAAGAGTTGCTTGTTTTTATTACACTGTGTTCCCTTTTTTTGTGATTGTGTTGATTCCGTCAAAGGTTTCCTTCAAATGTTTGTTTTGTAAATGTTTGTATCATTCTTTGTTATGTCATGTAAATATGGATATGTGTTTTTACATGTGTTTTGTAAAAATTGAATAATGGCACAATTGGTGCAAAGTTCTTTAATGAAGATTTAAAAAAATGGGAAAAAATGTTGAAAAAAAACTTAAAAGAAGACAATTAAAAAAATAAGAAACTCAGAGTCAATAAAAGGGACATCTGATGATAAATAATTGTTGGATTTATGGTTGGGGAGGTTTCTCTTCATAGAATATATGCATCTTTAAAACACTGCTCCCAAAGACCAATCAAAGTCGCAGACATATGCTTAAGAGCATGCTGTGTACAAAAGGCTCATAATCTTTCATCACATTCCACACATCTTCCACCCTGTAAATCTGGATTCGGGCCCACTGCGCAGCCTGATTAGCCACTACCCTTTTCTCTGCATCTCCCACTTCAGATAGCACATATGGACCCATGCGCACTTTAAACTTTGTCCAATCTCCGTCTCCAAACTCGTGCACAAGCATCCCATCACTCAAGGAAATCGGAGGATGGAAAACCAAGGAAGGAGAGGCCACTGGGGTGACAGGTAGTAACGATGCTGAGGGCTGCATCGCAGGAGAAAGAGCTGGCAAGAAAGATGCTGAAACAATGGGCGTGAGTGGGGTGCTAACAGTCAGAGTTGCTGCAGATGGCAAGGAAGCAGAAGGAAGAGAAAGAAGAGAAGAGAAGGAGCCGATGCCGCGGCGGTCGGAAAAGCAGCAGTAGATACAGGAACTGAGACAGTAAAAGCAACAGTAACAGACGGTTGCGGGGGCAACTGAACTGTGGGGTATATTCTTTGCAGGGCGTATGGGAGTCTACTATCTAATAACTCCTCCACAAAAGTATCTTTTTCCTCTTGGACCACATAGAATTTATCAATATTCAATCGAAACCTCCTATCTTCACGTTCTATCCCTATCTCCTGTTTCTCTCTATCATGTGCTACGGCCTTCTGAGTCAACGTCTGCATTCTCCCCTTCCGGGCCTGTTTAGCTTCCTTTTGCCACGTTCGAAGAGAAACAAACATAGACTGCCTACTTTGCTTCGCAAACAATTTCTCCTGTAAAAACCCAATTTTTTGTTCATCAAAAGTGCCCCTCAACGGCCACTGCAATTCGGCATTGTCCCTCATATATTTGTGCCATAACGTACTAAACATAAAAGGGCTGAGGCCATGTTTCACATACATATCAAAATTAGGAGTGCCTTCTGGACGCGCTGGCTGACTTTCCTCCAGTCGAGCATCTGCAGAACAACAACAACAGCACAAAGAAACTAATTTACTTATTCCAGGCATTTTCAAAAGAAAACAAGTTCACTACTTATGCCTGGCAAAGAATATGCAAACACTTTTTACCCAAAATCGGTCCCCAGACCGTACCAAATACAAACCAAAATGGTACCGTATCTACAAAGAACCAAAACAAACTCACCTGATGCATGCAGATCAAACAAATGTATTCTCCACTGCCGACTCTTCGGACCAAACGGTCAGATCCAAGGGTTTTGCCGTTCAGGACCCCAGTTGGGATGACCACTGGGCGAGGAACCATCCGGCGGGACCGAAGGGGCAGCTGCAAGTTACAAGAACTCTCTCATGCAGGGATCCCTGGTCCTCCCGTCCGACCCGACGATAGCCCCGACCTCCCCACCCGTCCACGGGAGGGGATGGGTCACCCGAAGGAGTCGCTGTTCGGGCGCCAACTGAAGGAAGTGACCCGATTAGGGTCACCCAGGTCACTCGCGACCACATCTCAGCCTTCCATACAAATGAAGAGTCGGTCAGACAGTAAAGAATACAAACCAATATATGTTTATTCAGATACGCTTGAGCGGAGCCCGGTCTGCCCAGTCTCTAGGAGTGTTGCAGAGAGGGACTGACTTCAGCAAGCATTACGATACATTATGTACATTTCAGAACCAATGAAGGCATGCCCATAATGGAATTTTCCAAGAAGATGCAGCTAAACAAAGAAGTACAGAAGGATAGGTTTCGATTCTGGGGCCAGGCACATACTATCTCCAAGCCAATTTCACTCTGCCCGTGCCCGCCACTAGACTAGAGTGGGAAAAGGCCTCTATCTTGTGGGAAAGGTATGCGCTAATAAGAACAGTGTATTCATTAGCAGAGCAAGGCCCAACCTTGGAGAAGCGAAACTTTCCACAACCCATTTCATGAAAAGGCAAGAAGCAGTTTTCGAGCATTATTCAAAATGGCGGCTGAACCTAAAATGGTGCAGCAAATGCTAACTTACATAGAATAATGCACAAGCAAAAATAGCAAAAACGTTTTCATTACAACAGAGGTGAATTCATGTGGCGCAATAGAAGGGTGAATAAGCTAGGGAGTTGTTTGTCGAGTTATTACAGGCAAATTCTCGAGTCCAATGTGAGTCTCTCTAGTGGATTCCTCTTGTAAAGATTCACACCACAAGAATTGCTACAGACACTGGTTATGCTTTCTCTCTTACCATCAGTTTGAGGATGGTGACTAGACAGCAGTTTTACCTCTATTCCCATTACATCACATATGGTCCGCTAGAAATGGGAATTGAACTGGGATGCTGTATTATGATTAAAACTGAAAGGATTCAATGCAAAAGTACAACAGCTTGTACAAAAATGGTAGCTAACTTTTGGGCTGTGGCAAAACCTTTGAGCAGGGTAAAGTGTGCCATTATTATAAAATGGCCAACAGTGACCAGTAAGGTATTGTAACCGAATAGTACACAGTATAGATGTCTTTGCCAGGCAGCTTGGTCGCACCCATATTAAATCCATCATTGACCTTTATAAAGCCATATCTATCCCAACACTGTCTTTTAGCTGTGAGATGTTGTACTATAAGGCCTGCAACACTATTCATGTTGCAGAAAACAAAATCTTTATGAGGGTTCTGAGGAATCCCCAAAGTGTATTCTCCGAGATTGTGCATGAGGAACTAGGTGTGGGTTGCATTTCTGACTATAAACAAATTCCCCCCTTGTTATTGTGGTTTTCTATCTGGCTGAAGGGAGACCTTGCTTTTAACAGAAGGATCCTAACAGATTGTTCTTGGATCACGGGCATCTTATCCCTTGGCTGCATTACATTAAAAGCACTCTGAGTGGTCTAGGGAGACCCAATCTTTTTTTTGAACCAGATCATATCTCCAAAGCAGATATCTTGTGGGTCAAACAAGCTTTCATTTCCAATGGACATGAAAAAAGGGTTGAACATGCGCTGAGTAAAAGTTCATGTGTTCATCATTCTGTGGTCAAATCCTTGTGTAATACGAAATTGTATTTGAAGCCTGATATGCCCATTCTTCATAGTCAACTCCTGACCTATTTCTGGCTGAACTTGTTCCCCCATCTCATATCTGGCTCGCAGAAACCCTCTGAGCCTCTGATTTGCACATGTGAAATGGCTGTTGCACTGGACACTTACACATTGTTTGTATCTGGCCTAAATTTACTAGTTTATGTCATAAGTCCCCTTCTTTTGCCAATTAATTTTACTCAAGCAAGACCAGCTTTACTTTATTTCCAATTTTTATCGACTCATAATGTCTGTTTTTATTTATCCTGATTTTTAGGTGGGTCTTTCATTCTTAAGTCTGAGATGTGATGTTTTAGATATTGTATCTGCATTGCCTTAAGGCAATTTTACTGAACTGCTTTTATTTATGTAGTTTTATGATTTATGATTTGCAATGTTCAACGACGACGGTTAACCTAACCCAACGTATAATTGGTGACTGCCTGAAGTTGGAGGGTCGTAGCAGGATTGGTTGGCTTAGATACGTAGAAGCAGAACTAACTGCTATCGGGCAGGAAGATTTGTTCAAGGACCCCGCCTCTTATAGAAAGGTCCATAAACAGAAAATAATTGACCTATATAGGCAGAGGGCCAGTTTTGTTCGTAGGGAAAAGAATTGCCATCAAAAAGCATGTACTGCTTATGCCCTTGTCCCGCCAAGATCTGGGGAAGAGTACTTTTATCTCTCACGCATCCCTATAGTCCAGCATAGATTTATTTTGTTGCGTTTCTGCTTGAGCTTCATTCCGTTGATGCTTGGGTTCCCAGAGAGGAAGTTCAGACATGCTGACCTGAGTTTATGCCCCTGCGACAACTTTTCGCCCCTATCTGATTTACACGTGGTACCGTTTTGTAAGTTCTACCAAAGTGAAAGAGAAGCGTTTATCCTCCCTATTTTAAGTTGTCATAACTTTAACCAATGTCGGGTGGCACTGTATTTTTAGAGTCCTTACCTAACCCCTATGTCTGCTTCTCGGTAGCATCCTTTCTGTGGGCTTGCATGAGGAAAAGAAAGTTAATGGGTGTATTGTCTTAAAGTACTGTAAGGGGCACTCAAACTCAACTATGTTTTTAAAGTGTTTTATGGTTTAGCAACATTTGTCTGATATGATGGAATTGTGCTTTTATGATCTACTTGTAAATAGATCGAATAAAGATTTTAAACGAAATGATTTGCAATGTTCAAATTGAATAAAGTGATTACTGGCTGAATAATATTCATTTTACAAGTATATAAATACATTTTATTCACACATTTATTCTTATATACATTTTAAAAGTAACAATTAACAAACCATAGCAAGGTAACTTATATAGTCTTTATATAAATGCAATACATCAAGTTTTTCTCTTTTTTTTATTCATTTTATGGATCTGAAGAGCCACAGCAAATTTGAGAAGGGCGCCCATACTGGTACTCTATGATTACTAGTTCCTGTGATGAAAATCGCAGTGGATCTGTGGATTAAATAAAAAAAATTAAAAAAGTATAAATATTATATTCAGGCCACACAAATTTTAACATTTATATCAGATAAACCATATCCATATATTATTGTTTGGAAGCCAATCTGTGTTTCACAACATATTTATTTTACAAGTTTGGCGAATTCGTAGATCCACTGCGATGCCTCCGTGGATATGCCGTGATTCCAGGAAAACACCTAAACCTGAGCTTCTCATTGGATACAGTAAGTCTCCACGCAGGCATGTTGCAAACCACACCGTAAATCAGTTATTTGGGTTTCAAATCTCTCTGGAGACAGACTGAAAACCACAGCTCCATCCTTTTTTGGGCTTTCCTTCAAAAGTACAGTTTTAAGTAAAGATGTCTTCTGCTGAAGATAGAAGACAAGGGGAAGAGCAAAGCAAAGAAGAAGGCTTACCACCTCCAAAGAAGTCCTGCGACATTTGGAAATAAAGTTCTTTGAAAAATTGTCCAATGTAATATATGCAGCAAAAAACTGTTGAGAGGTACGAGGAAGAAATATTCACATGGCACATCCTCTATCTGGAAACATCTGAAAACCATACATACAAGGACGTATGACAGGATGATGAGAGAGAAGGAAGGTGGTGCACCATCATCGGTAACTGGACTATATGTGGGAGCCACCCACCCAACCTGATGATTACCATCCCTGCTATTTCACCGAAAATACAAGACATGTGACTCATTGCGGCAAATGCCATATGCCAGTTGGGCAAAAAATGTCATCTGTTGCCCAGTTTATGGATGCTGTCAACAAGTAAAATTTGGTAATTTTGTTTTCACCTCACCTTATATTCCATTTTAAACACAAGTATATATCTGAAAAGCAAATATAGAACACATTTCTCTTTACATTACATACTATTACACTATATACTACAAGCAAGTGAGTAGATACATAAGTGGTTATGTCAGTGTGTAAGAGGCTGTGTATGTATGTGAGTATGGGTATATAAATATGTATTTGAGTGGCTGTACAGATGGGTGACTGGGTGTGTGAGTGGTTGAGTGGATATGTGAGTGAGTGTTTCAGTGCCTCTGTGGGTGTGTCACTGGATATGTAAGTAGCTGTGTGTGTATGTGACTGGTGTGTTAGTGAATGTATGGGTGCCTAAATCTGTATGTAAGTGACGGTATGGATTGGTAACTGGCTGTTTTAGTGGGTGTTTGGGTGTGTAACTGTGTGTGCAAGTGGCAATGTTAGTGGTAGATACATAAGTGCTGTGTGGGTATGTGAGTGAATGTGTAAGTGCTTCTGTCTCTGTCTGGCTGGGTGTGTGAGTGGCTTTATGATTCTGCAAATGGGTAAGTGAGTGACTGTATGGGTAGGGGACTGGGTTATAACTGGGTGATTGGGTGTGTAAGCGCACATGTAACTGACTGTCTGAGTAATGGGTATATGAATTGCCATATAGATGTGTGAGTAGGTGTGACAGTGCCTTATGGGTGTTTAAATGACTATGTAAGTGGATGTATATGTGTGTAAATGGGTGTGTGAATGGTTTTATGGGTGTGTGACTGAGTGTGTCAGCCACTGCCTAGCTATATGAATGGTGGGTGCATACAAGTTTTTGTGGGAGTGTAAGTACCTGTCTGACTTTGTGAATGGGTAAAAATTACATACAATTAAATTACATACTTTAATCAAGCACCCACATCTAATTTCGAACACATTCATATTCATACTGGCTTAATACAATAACTATATTTTCAGTATAGCAATCTCATTTGCAGCTCACTATATTTTTAATTAATGTTCCCATCTAACCCCCCTTCTATTTTGCCTTTTACTGTTGTGTCTGGAAGCTACACATTTTCTTTCAGCTTATATAGACTCATAGGTTTTTGTTTTAATATACTTGTTTATAGTAGAACCAAATAAAAACAAAGCTGTAAAATGTCCTTGCTGTTGTCCAACTTTTATTTAATATATGTTAATATCTGTTTTCCACTGCATATTTCAAGTCAGAAATATGGGAGTCCTCCTCCACTCTCAAAAGTACCATTACTCCTGTACTTAACATATCACAGACTTCCTTTCATCTTTTATTTTTGTTATACCACTTCTAAATGGTCACTATTTTTTAAACCTTCCCATGTTTCGTGTAAAGAAGTTACATTTTTTTTGTGGATCTGCAGATCCACTGCAGTGCTCAGCATGACCCCCCTTGTAAATCCATGATGGATCCGTGGATCCACACAAAAGCCTTTAAAAGCATTCAACAATCGTCTGTTAATGCTTTGCATTTATATTTTATTTGGTAAAATATTGTCAATTACAAGACATACCATTCCTACTGAGCAATCTTTGTACACCAGTCTGCTATTCAGTTTCATACTGCAGTCTTGTTTGTCCCCTTCCCTCACACCCTTTTAGCTCTTTTTCCATAGTAATCATGTTTCCAATAGTCTATGCCTACCAGTAGGTCAAAAGTTCACAAGACTTTCTCAGAACAGCATACTAGCTTCACATTAACTTAAACAGGTGTGGTTGACTGTTTGCAATTTTAAGTATATCCCAAAACAACATACCTTTTTTAATTTTTCCAAATCCAATCACATAGTCCTTTTTTCTTAAACTCACTACCTAGTTTTAGTTCCCTGCACATCTCCACCACCCAATCAAATATGTTCTTTTATATTTTACATACTATCCTCCATTGTAACTACCTATCATCTACAAAACAGCCTCATTCTGCTGCAGCCTTTTTCTGTGTGCTACTCCTGCTTGTCTCCAAAAGGGTCAGAGTCTGAATTATGGACCGTAGGTTTGTGTTTTGGGACAGGGAAAGTGCTGGAAAGAGTGGCATTGACAGAGACCTAGGTTTACCTAATGTAGACATTACTTGGGTTGGCCATAGAGGGTTAAAGTGCATCAAATGCTGCCTTTGGTTGAAAGCATTGTGGATTGCCAACATCCAGACCTCATGATTGTGCACTGTGGTGGCAATGACCTAGACACAATCACTGGGGTAGGCTAGAAATCCTAATGAAGGACACTTTGGTAAATTAATGTCACTTTTCCTACATACTGCCTTGGTGTTCTCCAAGATTTCACAAATACAGAAGTGGCAAGGTCAACCCAGTTTTGTCCATAGATATAGAAAACGTGTTATGTTAATAAATCTGCTTCCATATTTCTCTGAGACCACAATATGGACTCTATATACCATAAAAACATTTGATTCCACATGCACAGAATACATTGAAAAGATGAAGTCCATGTCACAGACACAGGCAACAGGGTGTTCCTCAACAACTTCAAAGACTGAATCCTGTTCTAAGTGTAATTATCATCTACACACCATAAACACAAAGGCTCTTTTCAGAGGCAACACTTTTCCCAAACACTGGTTCCTTTTGTATTCAAATCATTTTTTCAAATTTTTCACTTGGATCAGCTGTGCATTGTCGGCAAAATAAGGGGTCTGCTGATTATGTTACAGGCAGATCAATGGCAGATCCACAAATCCGTTCCCAACCAAAAGCACACATTCAACACAAAACAACAGCACATTTAACACAAATATATTCTATTACAATGTATATAACTGTATCACTGCCTGTGTGTGGGTATGTGAGTAGCTGCATAAGTAACTGTGTGGGTGTATGAGGGGCTATATGAATGTTTGAGTTGTGTTAGTGACTGTGCGGGTGTGTAACTAGGTGTGAGAGTGACTGTGTGGGTGTGTGTGTAGCTGTCTAGTATCTGTGTGGGTGTGTGAGTGGTTTTCTGGATCTCAGAGTGGGTGTGTGAATGGCTCTATGGGTGTACAAGTGGGTGTGTGAGTGACTGTGTGGGTGTGTAAGTAATTCTGTGAGTGAGTGAGTAAGTGGGTGTTTGAGGGGTTGTATCGGTGTGTGAATGGGTGTAAAAGTGATTTTCTGCCTCTCTGAATGGGTGTGTGACTGGCTGTATCAGTATGTGAGTTGTGTGAGGGTGTAAGTTTGTGTGCGAGTGTGTGTTAGGTATGTGAGTAGGTGTGTAAATAGCTGTGTGGGTCTCTGAGTGGGTGGGTGAAAGGCTGTATACATGTGTGTGTGGGTAAGTTTGTGAGGTGGGTGTTTGAGTGCCTGTGTGGGTCTACGAGTAGAGGTGTGAGTGGTTCTCTGGGTCTGTAAGTGGGTGGGTGATTAGTGGTATGGGTGCGTGAATGGGTATATGGGTGTGTGAGTGTGTAAGTGTATCTGTTAGTGTGTGGTGGGTATGTGAGTGGGTGTGTGAGTGGCTGTTATGGGTCTGTGAGCAGGTGTGTGACTGGTTGTATGGGTGTGTGAGTATGTAAGTGTGTCTGTGAGTGTGTGGTGGGTATGTGAGTGGGTGTGCAAGTAGCTGTTTAGGTCTATGAGTGGGTGTGTGAGTGGGTGTATGGATGTGTGAGTGGTGTTGAATGTGTGAGAGAGTGTGTGAGTGGGTCTTTGAGTGGGTGTATATGTTTCTCTAAATTTGGGTCTGGATCCACGGATCTGCCATGTATTCATATGGGGGAGCCACGCTCAGCACTGCGGTGTATCTGCAGATCCTGGTGCATGAAAAATAGACAGTTTTTGATAATTTCTTGCCCATGAGGGGTCCTTCACAGACATCTCCATCAGTCGCATGGGTTCAGGATACCTCTATTCTGACCCCTTATAGCCTATTTCTGCTTTATTTCCCCCAAGGAACCATGTCCTGATTCACAAAATGGTGGTCACAACTTTTCTTTCAGTTTGCGGCCTGCCAATCTTGTCATTGCTGTTGGGGATTGGATATGCTTCTCTAGATATACATAAAGCTTTTTCACTAATAACTCTAAAACTACTGAACAGATTACACCAAATTACAAAAAAACCTCTTTCTAGACCAAGATAAAGCTTTCTGTCAAATTTGGTGTAATCTCGTTCAGCGGTTCGGGCTGTAGTTGTGTCTAAAAGCCCTATGGGAAATTGCATGGGGAAAACGTCGTTTGGGACCTCCCATTTTTCTCAGCTCCTGCTTGATGAATCACCCTGTCACTTTACAGACTGCAGCTGAGGTGAGTGGTAAACTAGTTTTGAAAATTCTGTGAAGATTCATCAATTGGCACCAAAGTTGTTAGCAAAACAAAAAACACTTCCTATGGAAACTAGGTCCTAACTATAACTACCTAATTGTGACTGCCATAGGTAATATTACATGCTTAGTAATAAACACAGACATTTATTACTACACAAGAAAGGTCAAGTTACATGCTAATAATATTGTAGAGCTACTTAGTCTAAGACTCCTGGATCATCATGCTCTTAGAGCTGCATTGTTCACAGAATGGGCTTATGCCGTGTTCTGTTTCTGCCCAAATACATTTATCACTAATGCACATGACAGAATAGAATAGCACAAACCATACATGCAGACACACAATGAATAATATTTCATTTATAACCGTTGTGGAGGGATGTGAAATTCATGATAACCCACTTGAGACCTCTTGTGAAAATTGGTGCAACTCCACAATTGTAATAAATACCATATTATACCACCTGCCAGAGGGCATACATTCAATATATGATATAGGTATTTATATTGGAAAACAATATTACATTCCCAAGGTAATCCAAATATATATTTACAAACACCAACATATTTCATGTACAGTTTAACAGTCCACAAGTTTAGCAACATGCTCAAGCAAATATTAGAGAGGAGTGTCATGAGAAACCAAACTTCAGAAATATGCACTATGCTGAAAATTATATAATTGGCGATTTATATATTTTTAGACACCTTTTGAGTCCATATGGTGATGCACTAATTATTAAATTTATCAGGTTTACATTGGTGAATATTTTACCAATGTATGTTTCATGATGGATGTATTCCAAATAATACAAGATGTTCTTCAGCATGGTTAGTTTCTGTTAAGCAGACTAATCACAGAAACCTGCTGCTCTGAACTTTCAATATTCACAGCATGCAAGAGAATCAAGATGTTCAGGATTAGATTGTTTATTTAATTTTCAGTCTGTAAAATTTCAACATGGTCAAACACCAGATTAAATATTGTTTTGGGTTGGATTGTATATTTTAAACACACTATGAATGTTGTAGCCAAATTTCAATTCCAATTTTAATTACATTTTAAAAGGATTGTAAAAGTAAGAGGGGGTATGGCTTAAAGACAAGTTAGTTCTCTTTCATACACACTTTTCATTTCAGGTCACACAATGTGTTTGGCCGTCAGCCTTAATCTTGAGACGCATAAATGTTGATTTATTTTGAATGAGTTCATGTTTGATTTGCCCTATGGTAGAAGAAGCTATGTGCTAAATGGGACCTACAAATTATTAAAGATTTCAAGTATTGATCTCCATTAGGTTTCTACCTTCCCCTCTAGATTCAGATCTTTCGGGGATGCTACTAAGTAGTAGGTATTCATGATGTAAAGTGAGGAATATGGATGTAGTAAAGTCTAGTTAGGCTTTTGGAAGGAGAACTACATTTCTTTGACCTAATGTGCATGATCGGGCCTTCCCCTAGGTGTCTTTGATTTTGGACTGATATACTATGCAGGCTGGTCACCACCCTGCACAGCACTCTTTGTACAACTGATATTAGTATGAAAGCACTAGCTCTTCATTTCAAAATTCTCCATAGCTGAAGAGGATGTAATAGAAAGGAAGGAGGGAGACAGAGATTAAGCTATGCTTACCCGTGGAGGATGCAACTTCAAAGAATATATTACCTTGCTCCCCCCTCACTGAGATGGGAAATGTCAAGAGCAGGTAGGTCTATTTGGCGCCACAGTTAAAGGTTTCTTTGCACGAAGATAAGGCGTCCATAATCCACATTCACTATTCAGGTCAGACTGACTATTGGAACAGCAGTAGGTAAAGAATAAGTCTGTAGTAAAACTTCAGCTCCTCAGAGGTAAAAACTATAAAATGGAAAATACCTATGAAGATGCAGGATAAAAAAAGGAGGAATTAGGGCCTTTTGGCTAAGAATCCAGTAAAAGAAGATAAAAAGGAATTAGAGCTCTGAAAACAAGTAACCAGGATGTATAGCAATGTGGTAACTCTCAACTAGCACTCAAGGTCAGTTTAAAATGCTGGGCCTGAAAACAAGAAGCCATGGAACACTAGAGTTGAATTTCTGCCATAATGGATTGGGAATTAATATTTTGGATGTATGACAGAACAACGCATGCCTTTACCATGCATGCCTTTACAATGCAGTTTTTACAACACATCTACCAAGCACGTCTTTACCATGCATGCCACTGCCAGGAGCATACATAGAGGTACATTATTAGTACCATTACCACACATACCACTAAAACTCTAACATCTACTGCACATTTTTTTATATATAGAAATTGTTATTTATGTAGTAAAAAAAAATATTTCTTTAAAACGACACAGAACACCAGAAAACAAGGCAGCACTGTAACTTTTTTATACACATTTTCTAAAATAAAGAAATAAATAATAAAAAAATACATGTAAACATAGAGCAAACAGCTTAAGAAACACTTTCCACATGTACACAATAGTCTTTCCACCATTTCAACCATATGTATGTTGCTTGTTGCCAACCAAGAAGGCTGTTGTAAAATGTGAAGAAGTACTTAAGCGTGTTTTTTACAACAAACACATTAATTATACATTCAGTTAGAATATAGCCCGAATTATCGAATACCCCAAATAAACATATAAAATCAGTCAGCCACCATTTTGTGTTCAGTGGTACACTGACTTTTGTCCTGACCACACACACCATTGAGAACAGGAGCTAGAGAGCCACAGACAGGTCCAAACACTGCCATCTATCTAGAGAAGTAAGTAGAAACTTGACTACTAATGTTCTCTAACTATAATAACAATATCACAAAAACGAATATTTATTCAGAAATTTTTAGTATTTTATAGATTTTGAAAAAGTTATCTACAGCCATATTTTTCAGTTGAATTACTTATTTTACACCAACAAAAGGTAAAAAAAAATGCCCTCTTATTTCTCAGAAAATTGTGAAAATGTTATTTATAAAAGAATAAAATGTGTTACCTAATCAGATTTGCTCATAGACAGTGACTGGAGAACAAAATGACTATTCCAACTCTGCCGAGTATTTGCCTTAGGGAATGTGCTGGACAATGTTTGGGGGCAAAATTACTATTCTAAGTCTGCTGGGTACTTACCTCAGGGAAGGTACCAGACAGTGACAGAGGACAAAATGACTATTCTAACTCTGATGGGTACTTACCTCGGGGAAGGTGGTGTACAGTGACAGGGGGGCAAAATTACTATTCTAACTCTGTCAGGTACTTACCTCAGGGAAGGTGCTGGATAGTGACAGAGGATAAAATGACTATTCTAACTCCACTGAGTACTTACCTCAAGGAAGGTGATGTACAGTGACTGGGGGGGAAATTACTATTCTAACTCTGCCAGGTACTTACCTCAGGGAAGGTGCTGGACAGTGACTGGGGACAAAATTGCTATTCTAATTCCACCAAGTACTTACCTCAGACCTTAAAAGCAAAAAAGAAATTGGAAAGTAAATGAAAACAAAACAAAATCAGTGCAGTGCATAATCAGAGTCCAACTTTGGAAAAAAATCCAACATACACAGATGAATTAGCCTGTAAACAACAGGAAATGCAAAGAAAACAACAACAAAACTGTGAATAAAAGTCCTAGGAAAATTATAATTGATTTTGAATTACAACTCATTAATACTATTACTATGATTTACCCTGACACCCAAATTAAAAGACCATTTTTTAGTTTTCCTAGGCATATTGTCAAAACAAAATTTAAAAAATCCTTGGCTGAGCATTACATGTCCAGTAGCAAACTACAATTTGAGTTGAAAAAACTAAGAGCTTTGTGTTTTGTATCTCCTGAGTGTGTGGATGAGCTCTACACATCAACTACAGAATCAAAATATTTTACACAAAATGAGGAAAATTTGTCTCACTCCTAAATAACCTCATGGACTCTTGGATTGACCATCTAAGCAGGTCGCGTCACAGGAGGAAGCCAAGGTTCCCCACTGACTGGTGGAACTGTTACTCGACCTTCTTAGAGGGAGGTGCAAAAACAAGCAATTCATTTAACAAATCTATTGGAAGATCTCACCCTAACCTTTATAATTTCCTGGGAATTTTGTCAGGTAGTCTGAACCCTTGTGTAGCTAAAAAAAGGAAAACAATGTCCGAGAGTCTTTCGCCATAAATCCATCAATTTCCATTGACGGGAGCTTCAGACTACCTAGACAATATTGCCCACATCTTACACTTCTAACAAAAACTAACAACCTGCAGAATCCCTCGCCTGTTTTATCAACAATTACAAACTCAATTGCTATTTTCTAGAACATTTTTAACAGAATTAAATAAAAGTCTGTGTTTCTACTTGTAGTTGTCTTCTTTGTTTGACTCTTGGTGATATTTCATTCCACCTGTCAACAAGAGTCTTGAGTATTTCAATAATCCAAAAAGTGAAACCAACATCCACGAAAAAGGCCAACTCCCGGTAAAAATAAAAAACATATCCTATGCTCCATTAATTGGCAACCCCAAAAAGAAATTCCCAATGAAAAAGCAGTTATTTAAAACTTGCAAAAAAGAACATCCAATCTCCAAAGTGAAATTCCCAGAAAAGGTCCAGCAGTAATCCATTCACAAATCCAATGTTTCTTCTTTAAGACATGGTCTTTGTCTAGGAAAGTCAGAAAATGGTGGAAAAAACACGATGCAAAAAAATGTCAATGTTGATTTATTTCAAATAGATTTAAAAAAGTTAGAACACATTTTGTTCTCAAATTTTTAAGCCTAATTTGAAAAAAAACAACCATCCAAATGTGTGCATACAAACACAAGGTGCATGGGGATGTAAACGTAGATAAGGCAGCAATACAAACACAATTCTGTACTATACAGCACCTATCTACCTCCCCCTTCTTTCCTTACAATAAACTAGGTCCTGATTATGAGTTTGACGGTCATGGTACCATCGTTAAAACAGCATCAGAATCACAGCCTCACAGCTGGTGGTCCAGCTGCACTATTTTGATGCATGCGATTACATAGACGAAAGACTGCCGCGATCCCACAGCCGCCACCAGGAAATCCTGATGGTGGCATCGGCAGGATAGGCCAATGCGTCTGTCGGAGTGCTGACCGCAGTGTTACCGCCAGCCCAATCATGATGTACCTTCCAACCAAAGTGACTGTGGCGGTCCAACCACCACATCTGATCTGGTGGAAAGGGAGGGATCTAAGGCTCAGACTCACCAGAACTCAGCTTCACACATCCTGTGCCGCCATGGAGCCAATCACAGCGTCCTGCTGCTGCTGTTCCTGCTTGATGACATCCAAAACAGCACCATCATTGACACAACCGATGGTAAGCTATACCTTTACCCTATTTCCATCGACTCCTCAGCAAATAGATGCCCCACATGGATATGTCAAGGGATTTGGGTTCCCTTGGACAAACACATTTTGTATTTCACTTTGCATTTAGGAAAAGTTTAATGACAAGTTGCTAATAAAATGATTAGCATAGAACACAACAAATAAATAATTATTGCTCACTGAGCACTGCAACCTGCATGCCCTGCAGTTCGAGCAGGTCCTGTTCCCTTCAGTCCGCCGGAACAGCAGCTGGTTTTGGGTGCGCTGGACCCCAGAGCTGTGACACACAGCCTGGTGCACTCTCTCCCACTGCTGCTGATGCTCCTGGAGGCCATACCTACTGCCAGGCATGCTGCCTGAATGGAGGGGAGGTGGCAGTGCACAAAAAAACTAACACAGCCACCTCCACCTCTGAAAAAATAGTGTGGCCTGCACCCCTTCACGGCACTGCCGACCACAAAGTAGGCAGCTGGTACTGCGGTTGGTATGGGGAGGCCTGGCACTGCCGCTCCCCTGCTCTGCCATGGCATTGGGTGGGGGAAACTAGAAACAGGAAAAGGAATGAAGGAAGTAAAGCCAAAATGAAAAAAGTGCTAAAGTCACATAAACACCCCAAAAAATTACAAAAAATGTAAGATAAAATAGCACAAAGACACACACAACATATCATAAATAAAAAAAGAGGGTAGATAGGTTAGATAAGGGGAGGATTGAAGAGATTAGAGGAAGATTAAAAAAATAGGCTCAGCACCATAAACAGAGAAAAAACAAGATGTCCACACCCATGTGAACCACGTTCACATGCGATTTCCGGTGAGAGTACGCACTTCGCGTTGAAGAAAACGTAATACACACACGAACGGGTGTGACGAGTTTATCCACCCGTTCTCGGAACTTCACATAGTGTGACAGAGTTTTTTTAGCACTTTGCAGAGCTCTACGTAGCATGACTATATGAACTCTGCCTAGGCCTAGACAAAATGTCAAGTAAAACTAAGGCTAATGGGTAGTCCTTTTGCATAATCTGTGCCACAGCACACTCCTGTGCCACTAAATCTGCCCTTACTGACACTGCCAGGGAACCTCCTCACAAAGGGGCATCCATTGGGCATGGCAGGCACCTCGACAATGGTACTTGGGAGGAGGCGTTGGTTAAGGTTAAGGGAGGGGTGGGCTTGGTTTCGAGAGGGTTTTTCTTGGACGTCTTACGGGTATGGCTGGGGTTGGTAGGGTGGGATCGGGTTTTTCAGTTGTGGATTTGGATGTGGAAGGAATAGGTTGAGGTTTGGGAGAGTTTTTTTGACTTTGGGAGTGGGGGTTTGGATTTAACAGGGTTAAGGGCAAGGTCAAATAAGACACTTTCACGGGGAAAATGGGCAGGATGTTCCGGAGGGAGTTGGGTTTGGGAGGTAGAGGGAATGGAAGTGAGAGGAATGAGTGCTGTATCTTCTGTGTGATTTGTAGGTGTCTGTGGTGTGGGTGACTGTGCGCATTTATATTTTTTGGGTGTGTGTGATGTGGACGTGCTGGGAATGTTGGATGTTGTTGATGTGTCTGTGGCTGTTGGTGTGGTGTCTGCAGGAATGCTGGATGTTGTGGATGGGTCTGTGGGTGTGGTGGTTGGGATGGGTCTGTGGGTGTTGATGTGATGTCTGCAGGGATGCTGGTGGTTTGGGATGGGTATGTGGGTGTTGGTAGGGTGTCTGGGGGTCTGTTGAGGGTGGAGGTGCTAGTGAGAGGAGTGAGTGCCTGGTGAGTGCAACTTTTCTGCTGTTTTTGTTTGTGTGTGGTGCTTGGGTCTGATGAAGTGTGTGTGTGCCGATGTGTGAGTGTGGTTCGGACAGGCATGGAAATAGGAAAATTGGATGGGGAAGGGGCAGGAGGTGAGATGGAAGGTTGGGATGGACGGAAGACTGCTGTGAGGGAGGAGGCCAGAACCTGAAAAGACCTCTCTGGCTAGACATAGCACAATGGATGCCTTCCAGGTGGGCCGCTGTCAATGTCAGCTGGCTTCCTGCCCCTTGATGGCATTCATGAGTGCAATCTGACCATCAGGGATGTTCCTCAGGAGGTCAATAGCTCCTTCACTCAGGGCAGCGGGGGTAACAGGGGCTGACATGCTTGGAGAGAAGGAAACGGCTCCCCTCTTTGGGAGCAGGCCTGGCCAACTGTTTGGAGAACAACAGGGAGGGTGGCAATAGAACAGGGGGTGGCGGAGAAGGATGAAGGTAGAACTAATCCTGTGGGGTCCACCATTAATCAGGAGGATCCACTGTAGGATGCCTCAGATGATGGTGATGATGAGCTGCTGTCCTCCGTGGCACTCCTCACACCCTCCTGGTCACTGGGTCCCTCTGTGTTTGAGGTGTCAACTCAGGAATCACTGTGACCCGCTGTGTGCCCAATGATGTTGGCCTCTTCTCCTTCACCTGCCCTGGATGAATATGAAATGACATGTGAAAGGGGTTAATTGCAACTGCTTTTCCACACCTGTCCACACGCATCAACAGAAAACACGTATTATGTGCACATATCACACCAGCTTCATGGTTTACTCTATAGGCTTCATGAGCACATGCATGCATGCTACATAACCTGCTAAAAGTTAGTTACACTTATGTCAAATCTCCAGACAGCTCCAAATGCATTGAAGGCTTGTCTACACTCCATCCCTATTTCCATACTACTGTAGTTATTCACAGTGCATACTTTGGCACTTGTAGTATACCACAGGAAAATTATGTAACCAAATAGGATGGATAAAGTTTTTACACTTACACAATGTTCACACAAGGCCTAGATTTCAACAGATATTCATTTTCCTTATAACACATCATGATGTCATGAAGGTCAAGTTAAAGACCAATGAACCATCAATATATGCTGTAGCAGAAATCTTGCCACATGCAAATGTTCATTGCACACTGATGACACATTTTATTTGATGCTTCATCTTATGTCCACTACCTAAAAAGTCTAATGAAAGCTGTACTGAAGTAGTTTAACTATGTATCACATGTAGCATAGAAACGTAGCCTTTTAACATTGAGGGCCACATTTTTGGGAGATAGATACTCCAAATTCACATAGCATAAGAGTTCATATAGCCATATGAACATCCCTAACCCTACTTGGTACAGGTGATAACACCATTCATAGATTGCATTCCTACATGCCAATACACCTTTGAAGATTGTTTTGTGTCAGTGAATATCTATGACATGAAGATGTGGGATTATTATAGTCCTAGAGGGATGGGACATTATAGCACTATAAGTTATAGCAAACACAAATTGCCTTGTGAGGATGAGTGTAAACACTCACATATGATCTCTACAATTCTACATCTCACTCCCCGATACATGTCACTAGTCAGAAGAATGAATTTTGAAAAACTATTGCAGATCAACTAACAACAGGGAAAAGTACACTGGGCAAAATGTAAGCACTAATGCTGATGGTACTATTGATAGTTGCATACTCATGTCACTGTTGAATCCCAACTTACTAATGGCAAAGAGTTGTCCAGTCACTGCATGCCATGTCACATGTAATAGGGCCACCATCACATGAGAGACAACAGTGAGGAAACATTACTTCTTACACAAGGAGGACAAGCAGCCTGTTTGGTACAACTGTCACCCAGCACATCAAAGAAAATGAGATGAATTATAAGTTCACTCTGCTCTGTCTGCTCAAGACAGCAAATTGGTAGTAGACTGGACTCTGCTGTGTTCCTGGTCATAAAGATAATAGGCATAGCACATCACCATGCACCTACTACCAGACGAACACAAACAAAGTTAAATGTCTTAGCACCCACTACAAAACTCCAGAAACCACACCTATACACCCTTCTATCCCAGCTAACACATTTCCACCATCACCTGCAAACAATACCCAGGTCTATCCTATACCACTAACCAATCCACACATCACTACCACAATCCAAATCCACACCATACTTAACTATATCCAATCCAAACACACACTCCCTGCTCTAATTATTCCTAACAGACCTCTTTTTGTCACTAACAAACCTATACTCAGCCTTCCATCAGTTTTCCAACCAACACTCTTCTCTAGTTTCTACCACAATAACAGAACCACACAACACTTACACTCCACTGCACCACACATATTACCTCTTGCAGCAATCAAATCTAAGACAAACACTCTTAACTGTACTTCATCCCCTCTTATACTCTAATCACAAACACATCACCCCCCTTTACCTTACAACTTCCACTCACAAACAATACTATACAAACAAATCCATCTAAAAAAACAAATACATCAGCACCTCATTTCACTACTCTTCAAAAACAAAACATAACATGCACACCAGCACAACAAAATCTCTTAAGAGCAACACCTCATAATACTTTCCATCACAAACTACAAAGATACACCCACCTTTCAGACTATACAAATGAACAAACTCCAGTGCCAAGCTTTCTCTCTTTCCACCCCAACTAACACATATACAGCAACACAGCAACTCTTTTTTAACCGTCTCTTATCCGTTGGACAATTTAGAACCTTACTAAATGACCTACATGCTACACCACCACCACCACTAACTCATACACCTTCTGCCCTAAACAGATGCAAACAAAATAAGCTATGTTCCACACCTCACAACTTCAATTCTCCATGCCTACTACACAACAAGATTACACTACAAAAACAACACAGCACACCAACTCACTCTCAACCACCGTCTCCACCACACACACATACAGACCCATCAAAATACCTTCTTAGCTTGCTGTACGAGGAACACGATACAGAACAGCTACACCATTGCTATCTTCATACAGCTAACCCCAACACTCAGGACACACCTGCTACAAGCCCACAAAATACTGCTCACTCTTCTACAAAACAAAATCACTCTATCGCCAAAGCACATTCTCTAAACTGTCTACTAATAAATGCTCGATAGCTCTCTAAAAGCAAACATTACATCTACTACCGTCTCACTGATGCAAAACTTTACATACTATTCATAACTGAATCATGGTTGGGAGAAGATATGGTTCATGTCCTGCATGAAGCCGTTCCTCTAGGCTATCAAACGATCACCCAAAATTGTATAGGCAATTTAGGAGGTGGCCTAGCTGTTGTGTGCAGACAAACATTACATATCACTAAAGCTGACGATGTCTCCATAAAAGATTGTAAGGCCCTTTTCACCAGATGCAATCCTAAATCGTCTTCCTCCTGTAACTTCCTGCTCCTTTACAGACCTCCACCTTTCAATGCAAAATTCCCAGACACACTTCTAGACACAGTTTCAAACCTGAAAACACTTCACTCCAACCTATGCGTTCTGGGTGATCTCAACATTTGGTTTGACAAACCCAATATGCTCCATCCGAAAACAATCATCGCTGTCCTAGACACACTGAACCTGCATCAGATCGTCCACAAACCCACACACATTACTGGACACATCCTAGATGTCAATTTTGCTAATACAGAACTAGTTACCTTTCAGACAATGACTCCAGTCGCGTGGTCAGACCACCATTTGCTTGCTTTCCAACATAAAACATCACTAAGCGACGCACCTAATACCACTTACATGCATCCAACTATCGACTCTGGTAAAACTCAATTTAGAAACACAACTAACATCCAGTACAGATTTAGACACAATAAATCCTGTTCAAAAACTATATGAGTGGCTACAGGAAGCTTTTGATATCCTGATACCACTAAAAACCACACAAAAGAACAAAAGAAAACAAGCACCTTAGAGAAATACAGAGATAAACGAGATAAATCATCAAATTAGAAAGCTGCAACATGCCTGGCTGAAAACAAACACCAATCAAGAAAAAGTTTGCCTACAGAAAATTAACAGATTATACAAGTCAGTTATCAAAAAGACTAAGAAATATACTATTCAGACAGAATTCAAAATGCTAAATGTGCAAATAAAGAATTCTGTAAAATTCTCAATGAATTTGGTTAACCAATTTGCCTAGAAGGAGCTCATCCTACTACTTAAGATTCCACAGACAAACTGGAAAATCATTACACAGCCAAAGCAGACAAATTGGATTCATACTTAAAACAAAGACAGTGCACCAGCACTGACCCTTTTCCAAAACAACAATCCAAGAATCTTGTAACTGAGCCTCTCCGTTCCTTCCAACACATTTCACACAATGAATTTATGGACCTGGTCAAAGCAAGAAGGACTGCTGGCAGCCCTTCTGACCCATGTCCACTGCAAACCTTCAAGACAATACTTCTAACAACTTCAACAATTCCTTAACTACAGGATTATTTCCAGACGAACTCAAAAAGTCACACATACGCCCATTTCTAAAGAAAACAAACTTGGATCCACTGAACCCTGACAACTACAGACCGATTACAAATGGGCCTTTCCTGGGCAAACTGATAGAATGAGCAGCATTGACCCAGATGTCACAATTCATTGAAAATAATGCCATACTTTCAGACGTCCTAACGGGATTCTGTCCTGGAAGAGCCACAGAATCTGCCCTCTTTGCCATCTGGGATGACCTGAAGAACACAGCTGACCACAACGGGGTTGCTGTGCTACTTCTCTTGGACCTCTTAGCTGCCTTTGACATGGTTGACCATGACACTCTGACACAAAGTCTTTACGAAGCCAGCATAGAGGGGACTGCTCTAGACTGGATCACATCCTACCTTCGCAACAGAATTAATGTCATCCATACCCCCCTTTCTCGTCCAAACCGTACTTCACAAAATCAGGGGTCCTCAAGGCTCTATCATCTCGCCCATGCTTTTCAACATCTACATAAAGTTCTTACCGGCACTGATAAATCAATTTCACCTCACGTGTTATAACTATCCAGATTACACACAAATACTCCTTCAACTGGAATGCCCCAAAGACATTGGAAACCCGCCAATTTTCAGTTGTCTCAGAGCCGTGGATCAATGGATGACATGGAGCCATCTAAAATTGAGTGTTTTCAAAATGGAAATACTTATGTGTGGGATTGGAAACATTATGACCCGCTCACTGCGTGTCCTGATGATCTGGGAGCACCACCTAAAGTATTGAAAGAAGTAAAAAACCTTAGAAGGACCATGGACTCCAAGCTATCAATGAATGCCCAAGTAGACAAACTAACAAGATTAAGCTTTGTTGCTATAAAAATTCTGCAATGAATCTTCCCCTATTTGGGATTTCCACACAAGGTCCAGGCTACCATCTCCCTTGTGCTGTCCAAACTCGATTACGCCAATAGCCTCTACCACAGATCACCTTTAACATCCATGAAAAGATTACAAAGGATTCAGAACCCGGCTGCCAGACTACTCTTACATATAAAGCCGCAAGACCACATCTCCTCTGCTTTGAAAGCCCTGAATTGGTTAACAGGTTGCCAGAAGAGCCATATTCAATCTGCTTTGTGTCACCCACAAAGCGATACATGGAACAGGACCGCTCTTCATCAGAAATAAAATCACCAAGCACATTCAACAAAGGAACCTCCACTCTAGAGTGGCACCTCGCCTCAACATCCCAACGTACAAGAAAAAAACCATAGGTGGCACATCCTTCTCTGTTCAAGCAGCCAAACTATGGAACTCTTTACCCCCCAACATAAGATCCACAGATAACCACCTTATCTTCAGAAAACTACTCAAGAATTGGCTCTTCCACACATAATCACCATACGCAAACATAAAAATACAGCATATGCCTCTGTATATAAGCATTTATTTGTACTATATATATGTACCTATATATGTGTATTGCTTTGTATAAACAAGTAGAATAAATTAAAAAAAAAATATATAGATATTCATTTGTTCTGTTTAACAAATGTGCATATTACTGATAGTTACTTGTATTCTATGTTTTTAACATGTATATAAGTGACTGCATAAATAAGTAAATCTTTTATCATAACTATTTATCTACAATGGCTTCACTACTGAATTACAAAAAAAATGCAATTTTTTTTATTATTTAAAGTACAATAACACTTGAAAGCCGGAGTTTATTTAATGCATCTTTAATCTACATATACTACCTTTCTTTATGCTTCTATATACCTTCCATGTACTTATGGATCTGTATATTTGTTATCTTTTCTTCTAATTCAGCATACCCAATGCACTACCCTATTTATCACCCTATACCGCTCTCAATATTGCCTCTACCTTAACTCTTGGACTCATCTCAAACCTCTTTCTACTACTCTTTCCAATGTACTACCCTATTTCTCACCTTATACCTCTACCAATATATCCTCTACCTCCACTCTCTCATTCAAAACCCCATACCACTACTATGATACCCATAATAACCATTCTAGACTCTTCCCTACTCTACCCCTCCTTGCATCATCACATACCTCTTTTACTATTATGATCTCCCAAAACAAGTCTTTCCAAACCCTTCCCTCTGATTCTTCCCCCTCCACCTCCCTTTTACTCATCCCAAGCCTCCTCCTACCGCTAGGAGCTCCAAAACAAAAATAAACAAAAAAAGTTCTAAGTCCTTCCCTCCACTAACCTTTTCAATCCAAATAACAGACTAACATGTCCACCATTCAAATTAATTTCCTATTTCCCTATACTAATTCACCACTAATCCTTTATGGTTTCCGGATTAGCCTGCTACCCCCTGAAAAAGTGCTTCAACACCTCATCAGAGTTAGCAAGCACTACATAAATGCAAATCTTGTTCCCTCTTCTATCCCTCCACTATCCTTCTCAATCCAAAATAACTGACTAACATATCCACCACTCAAATTACTTTCATATTTCACTATACTAATTCACCACTAATCCTTTATGGGTTCCAGAGTACCGTGCTTCTCGCCGAAAAAGCATGTCAACCCCCCATCAGGCGTAGCAAGCGCTATATAAATGCAAACCTTTTTCCCTCTTCTATTCCTCCACTATCCTTCTCAAACCAAATAACTGACTAACGTATCCACCACTCAAATTACTTTCATATTTCACTATACTAATTCACCACTAATCCTTTATGGGTCCTGGAATAGTGTGCTACTCACCAAAAAAGCGAGCTTCGACGCCTCGTCAGGGGTAGTAAGAGCTATATAAATGCAATTACAATACAATACAATACAATAACTCTTCTTGTGCGTCGCACTTGGGCCACCCCCAATCTTGATGTGGAAATGCCTGCTTGTAACACACAAAGTTGGCAATATAGCATGTATTACTCTGGCCAGGACTCACCCTGTGTAGCTGCTGTTGGGCCCTCTACTGCCTATCACGCTCCGGGTAGACCACTGCCAGTATATGGGCCATTAGGGGGGTCAGGGTCTGGTCCGTGCCCCGTCCACATTGGGAGGACTTCCCCAGCTGGACCTCCACGATCATCCTGGTCCAGCGCCTCAGGTCCTCCCACCTCACCCTGCAATGGACACTGCATGGGATAAAGACCTCCAGGGTCTTCACCTTCTGGGCAATGGCTCTCCAAATGGCTTTCTTCTGATGGGCGTTGACCTGTATGGATATAACAGATGAAGAAACAGATTGTAACAGCACATTTTTGGATATCTGGTTGGTTCATACATATTTTGTATAAACCTAGCACAAGCATTAATCAATAGTCAACACACATCACAGGCTAAGCACTACAAAAACATGAATACACACTTTTGTAGTCACCTGCTGACTACCCTCAACCCTGGTTATGACCTACACTAACTAAGCCAGCCCACTAACTTAATGTAGCCCAGAGCCATCCTACATGTACTGTGATGTGAGATACTAGGACACACGTCACACCATTGTGACTTTCTGAATGGTACATTACTTGTGCATGAGTGTACAGACACCTTTCAGCCAGGCCCATTGATTGATGCATACACTCCATAGAGCCTCGAACCACAGTATAGACTACATCCTAAGACAAAGGTCACAATGAAAGGGCAGGCATGTGTGTCACTGAGAGCTTTCTCTCTGGGGATGTGTGGACATGTAGACTACTTAACCGAATATTATAATACGTCTGACTGAGTTTGTGTGGTATTTACTGTCATCACAGGGCACTTCTTTTGTTATATATGGTACTGTTATAGGGATGACAATTAACATACCATTGCAAGTCTTGTATCTCTTCAGAAGTAACCAACTATCTACACTGTTAATGTGTCACATGTGCAATAGGCCTGCGCAGTGCAAGTGTGATGTATGGAAAAGTGACAACAGACCTGTGGGAGTAAAGGGCCGGTCATAAGTAAATGACACACATTGACAATGTGGGTAAATGGAAATACGTAACAGGTCAGGGGCTTACCTCAGTCACCACTCCAAATGTAGTTCAGGTAAAAGCAAACAGGGCTACCATTTGTTCAGAAAACTCATTTTGGGAACATCCATGGATCTGCAGGTCTACAGGGAGATTAGTCTGCGCATCAGTTGCATTGCCAGAGTTATTCTGCCCCAGCCTGGGCCATGGACCATAAGGGGTACAAGTAATTGTCAGGACTTGTTCTCTGCAGACTGGCCATACAGATCCCACATGAACATCACATTCCCTCCAATTCAATGCATAAAAGCACAATTTCTGGCCATCAAATACGTGACCTCAAGGTTGTGTTGCACTCTGAAGGGGTCTGAGAGGTATAGCTAGCTCCCAGACAAAAGTTTGATATGAGAAATAGTAGGAAGAAAAAGGTCTGGCAAAATCTGGTGAAAGGTGTTTGTTGAGGAAGGTTATGACACTTGCTTACGTTTGTTAATGTTGCTTTGTTTAGAAATTGACTATGAGAATTGTGTCATATGTATTGTTTCATAGATAATCTCTTGTTTTGGTCTGTTTTAGGTGCCCCTGTCACGTGGCCCATGGGGACATTGTCGTCTTCCATAGGTTAGCATGAGTGCACTGTAGACTGTCCGCTGCTTTGCACAAGTTACTACATGCGTTTATTTTGCAACTGCTTCTTTTAATATTTTCACATGAGAACCTACTGTTGTGTTCACGCTTTGCAGGTTCCTGGGATTTAGACTGAACATTGTGAACAAGGTCGAACAACAATGGCCCTTGTTATTCTTTTCTGGTCAGGCCCTAGCACCAAGACATAACATAAAGATGCAGCTGTTGTTTGGGAACACGTACTTTGGTCTTATTGGAATACACGGATAGGTAGCACACACTTGGAGAGGGACCTTTCCAGGGAGCAGAGCATGACAGCACCTATGATGTAGCATTACCATCTATAGACTGAGGTACGGGGTCTGCAAATAACACAGAGAGATCTTCTAATAAATAATCATTGTGCGTCTATGCAAGGGGAGGGAGGTTAGGCTACTCTGTCTCTTACTATGACGGCTCCTTTTATGGTCTACAGACTACTTGATATGCTGGCCGTATTGTGTTATGCATTTTTCTGTTTGTTGTGGTACGTATACTGCATATTAGAGCACATTAGTTAAAATAAATATTTTAAACTTGTTCGTGTCTCTATCAGATCTTTTTGTGGACAAGTACAAGAGTGTGAGCGAAAGGATGTGTATTGTAACCGCGATTCCTGAGAGAGTTTTGTGTTCTGGGGTGTCTAATCACTTGTTCCTCTATAAGTGAGTAGGAGGGCAAGTGAGACACTATAGCTAGTCGGTTCTGGGCTCATAGGTACTAAGGTGGTAGGATGACTCAGTCCCTATATATACTAAGGTCCCATAATCCTACGCATAGTTCTGTGTTTGCGCAGAATCCCTGCAACACCTCCACCATGGCATCTTCATTTGAACATTCTAGAATTGTGACATTAACAGGTACATGATGCTGTTTAGATGTATGAAGTGAACATGGATTGTTCCTGGGAATGTCTGTCACAGCTTGCACATCGATAGGATGGACGTTTGGAGGGTTACATTGGACTTGTTCCTTGTAGTGTGTTGGACCTACTGCAACATGTGTGTCATCATGTGCTCCATTTTAATGTTGTGTTGGGCCCAAATCATGCTATTCTGCCTTCACATTGGCTAAATCCTCCTTCTGCATGAACCAGATGTAGCTGTTGATGTTCCTCCTCATTGTAGGCCAAAGTGCTTGTGGCACATCATTGACATTTGTTTGTGACATTACACCAGATGCAAGCAACACTGAATTGGAATGACCCTGTGATCAGAAATTGTAGTACTGCCATGTGTCTGTTTATTGGTTTAAATGATGTGGGATTCCGTTTGTGAGGTAGGTGATATGGCTCCAGCTGATGATATAGACCAATGTTTATGTTACTTATTAGGAAATCCTCCGATGTGTCCCCTCCTTCTGTGCTGTTGAGGTCTGCACCTGAAAATCGGATCACTGACAGAATGTTTGAGTCATGTATGATTTGCTATGTTTCTGACATCATGTCAGCCTATGATTGGAACAATGGAATAAAGATGTTATAAGACCAGACACTTGCATCTATGGGTTGGTGTGACATGGTTGCGATCCTAAATTAAAAATTTGTTTACATTCAACTTATCCATGCTTACACAAGTAGCTTGTTTTGGCATTGTAAAGTTCACATGGCAGTATATAGACGTTGCTAGATGTGAGAGATAGTACAGGAGTTTGTGACTAGTGTATTTATTGAGGTGAACAAGCAGAAAATAAACAATGTGCAAAACCAAACAGGGAATCCAAAAGTGACGAAGTCAGTCATGGTGAATGAAAGCATAGTTAGAGATGCTAAATTCCCTGAAGTCCAGATTCCAAAATACTACACCGATTAGAAATAGAAAAGTGTATGTACTGCACACACTGAAGGGAAATTAGGTGTGAGGTTTCTTACTGACGGTGGTGGGCGTCTTCTCATCCACACCTCCTTGATTTTTGTGTGGAACTCCCCTCTTGCGAGGGAAGGTGTGATCCCTTGCTGCCGAGACAGGGCTGTATGCAGGTGGTCCTTTCTCTGCCAAGACCTCCCTTCCTGTGGCTGCCGTAGATGTCGATTGCCTGGATTTATTTGGACCACGGAAGAGGTAGATGGTGGTGGAAAAGCAGTGTAGAGGGTAGTGTTGATGTGCTGCAGTACCCCAATGAGCCAGCCCATGTGGGTATTGTGAGTGGCAAGCTCCTAGTATATGTCTCTCTGCAGCTTCTCCATCACCCGGATTTCCGTTAGTACCTGGTCCATCACGCCTTGGGTGTCCTGATAAGCTCCCAAGACTTGCTCAATTGTAGCCTGGGTGTGAGTGGCCCCAGTGGACTCGCTCAGCAGGACCACGGTACTCTCCCATGAACCCTACCCACACAGGCCTGTGCTCTTGGCACAGGCTGCACCCTCCCACTGAGTCCTGGTTCCTCAGTGACTGGGCTGGTGATTGTCACTTTAGAATCAAGGACTAGGGGGCACAAGATATTAGTGACTGTGCTAGGTAGACAGGTTGGGGGCACAGGGGCTGGTGAAATGTTGCAGCTGGGGTGGGTGGTGTTGTGGGCGCAGTGAGACCCACTGCTACCGTCTGACAAGGCTGACCAGATGCGCCAGGAAGGTCGTCTATGTCCGCATCTCCAGGAGTGTTGCCATCACTGAGGGCTTCATCCGGGGGTGGATTGGGAGTCTGTTTGGTGGCCAAGCTCTGGCCAGGTGCTGTGCCAGATCAACCTGTTGAGAAATAGAGAACATTGTAATTGGTGGAAGTGTGGTATCTACATCCACATTGTTTGTGTCACAGTAAGTAGAGACCTAGGAATAAACAAAATAGGTAGAGATTACTTTTGTGATCTATTTCCATGGTATTGAACTTGTTTACAAGACATTTGGAGACATTCAATACATGTAGTAGAATTGAGCAGTTCATTAGATGTGCTGATATGTTGCATTTCTGATTAAGGAATGAATATGACATCTCCCAAACATTCAAGCCAGCACAGTGTAGAAGTATCATGTGTATTTGACCATTCCAAGGCCTAGTTGTGTACAATACAGGCGAACACACACCTTAGTTGTATGTTTAGCATTAGTCATGTGAGCAGTGCACAGTCAATAGGTCACCTGCCACTTATAATCAGCCTTACATATATTTGAGGTACACACTTGGTATGGTGTCACTCATGCCATCAATAGTTTCAGTTGAGGAGACCAGGACAACATCAAGCTAAGCAGGTAGACATGTCTTTGAGTAGAGCATTGTATGCAGATTGCTCAGTCCATGAGGAGTGGAAATAGTTGTTAAATGGCTGACAAGTGAGAATGGACAAACAACACTATTGCGTTTTGTTTTCTGTTATAGAAACAGGGCCTTATGGTACTTGTAGTCATTTCTATCTCTACTTCCCCACACTTGACAAATGGGTAACTCCATGAGAGATGACCATCAGTTGTAACATGGCTGACAAGTGAGTATGGGCAAACAACACTATTGCATCTTGTTTAAAGTTACGAAAAGAGGGCCTCATAGTAGTTGTAGTCATTTCAGTCTCTATTTCCCCACACTTGACAAATGGGTAACTCCATGAGAAGTGGAAAAAGTTGTAGCATGACTGACAAGTGAGAATGGGCAGATAACACTATTGCATCATATTTAGAGTCACAGAAGCAGGGCCTTGTGGTAGTTGTAGTAATTTCTATATCTACTTCCCAACACATGTCAAATGGTTAGTGTAACATACATGTTGCCAAAATGCAGTTGGGCATGACCATACATTTACATATTGACACATACAATGGATGGATACAAATGATCGTATATGCAACAATACACATTGAAACTGACAATCTGATACTTTGAGTACTGCATGTTAGGAAAGTAGATAGAGAACACATTTGCAAAAGCTAAGATGAGAGCATACAGGACATTGAAGTGTTGTGATAGGTAGTGAGGTGTTACTTTCCAGACTCCGCTTCCCCCGCTATTCCTGTCATGAGTTCAGAATGCAGGATGGCGTAGACCTTATCCTCCCAGGGAAAGTGTTGTAATGGGGCACTGGGAGGTCCACCGCCAGTCTTCCGGGCCTCCAGGTGATGCTTGGAGGCCAGGAAACGGACCTTTACCCTCTGGTTGTGGCCCTCTTCCTAATTTCCTGCTGTGTGCACAGGGTGGTATATACAGCATTCACATTGTCGACTATCCTGGTTCACATTTCCATTATCCTACTGAGAGGAGTATGTTGGACTTGAGCTCAAAACAATTGTGGGTTTACTCTTATGATTCCATCCACCATGACTGACAGCTAAGCCTCTGAAAAACGTGGATTTTTTTGTACATACCATAACTAGAAATTAAAGTGGGTGACAATGACTAACAAAAAAAAACACAAAGGGATATTCGTAAAAATTCAAATAAAGTGTGTGGAGGTGTTAAATGCGAAAGTGGAAAATGTGAATCCTTATGATGCTTTGTCTTTCTGTGCTGCAGTGTAGAGGCACAGGATCATGGTCTGGGATGGGGTATGTTTTATAATGTGATTTTCTGGTATGATCACTTGGCCAATGGCCATCAGCTGTGTAGTTTTTGTATCCATCCAATGGGCACTGTTGTGGGTCTTTGCTGCGAGCATACCGCTGTGGTCTACGCGGTTGAGGAACCGCTGTTAGGGGACCATCAGTTCAACTGTGTTTTCGTAATCATCTCGGCAGGAAACCGCTGCCCTGACAGCGTCGGAGTATGCATCATCAACATTGCAGGCCTCCCAGCCCAGGCAGAAACCACAACTTCGGCGGTTTGGTCTGCCTGCATCGTCGTACAGTGGGTGGAAACTGCCGGCTCAGCAGTCTTCTAGGGACTGTCAGCATGGCAGTACGACGGTCAGACCGCCAAACTCGTATTCAGGCCCTTAGTTGTAAATGTAATGCATGGTAATGACTGCGATGGAATGGATGTTTCCCAAATTTTTCCTATATGGATTACAGTGTTTATCATCTTAAGGTAAAACTTGGAAGTGAACAATAGTTCTATTTCTCCCTCAGATTATGACTCAAGCATTTGCACATCTGAGGCCCTACTCCCAGTCAAATATGTTCCCAATGCATCCCACTTCTTTTAACAGAAGAAGATCAAAGCCTACCTAGGTGATACTGTAGATAGTGGTACAAAGCCATAGTGTGGCATTTACAGGAGGCGGAAGCCTAATGGTGCGACAGAAGAACCTCATCTTCTCATCACCACTCAAAGCTCACCAGAACAATTGGGCGTAACCACCACGCTAGACTCAAGCTTCCATCAGGCAACTCGAAACAACGTAGTACAGCGAGCAGAGCAAAAATGAAAGGAACAAAATTTGCAAGCTACCAGTTCTCCCCCTCAACATTTGCCACTTACTCAACAGGAAGAAGTAACAACCTTGACGGGCGCCAGGAAATCAGTAGAAAGGACATCGCCAGGGCATGGTCAGGCGACTTCTCAAGGCGACCATCACAATTCCAATGGCGACATGTCCTTTTTAGCATCTCAAGAGTGGGAGGAATTAGTTGCCTCGTACAGCCATGACCCCAAAATCTTAACAAACTATGGGCCTGATTCACAGAACTAACTTACGTCAAAAACGTAAAGTTAGTACTTTTTGGTATTCACAGAATACACTTACTCATTTTGGTATTCACAGAATGAACTTACTCATTTCGGTATTCACAGAAGTTAGTAGTCCTAACTTTAGGACTCCTAAATGCCTTCTGTGAATACCGAAAGTCTTAAAGTTAGGATTTTTCTCAGTTTAGGAGTAGTAAAGTTAGGACTCCTAACTTTAGGACTCCTAAATGCCTTCTGTGAATACCGAGAGTCTTAAAGTTAGGATTTTTCTCAGTTTAGGAGTAGTAAAGTTCCTAACTTTACTACTCCTAAACTGAGAAAAATCCTAACTTTAAGACTTGCGGTATTCACAGAAGGCATTTAGGAGTAAAGTTCCTAACTTTACTACTCCTAAACTGAGAAAAATCCTAACTTTAAGACTCTCGGTATTCACAGAAGGCATTTAGGAGTCCTAAAGTTAGGAGTCCTAACTTTACTACTCCTAAACTGAGAAAAATCCTAACTTTAAGACTTTCGGTATTCACAGAAGGCATTTAGGAGTCCTAAAGTTAGGACTACTAACTTCTGTGAATACCGAAATGAGTAAGTTCATTCTGTGAATACCAAAATGAGTAAGTGTATTCTGTGAATACCAAAAAGTACTAACTTTATGTTTTTGACGTAAGTTAGTTCTGTGAATCAGGCCCAATGTGAGCACAGAGACAAAAGCCAAACGACTAAAGACTCAATCTGGGCAACAATATTAAGTACGATGCAATATTCAACTGCGGCATTACAATACCAATCCCATAAAATGGACTTACAGCTCACAGTGCTCCAAACTTTAGCAGACTTTACTTCAGGCATTGACAGGAAGCTAGCCGATTTAAACGGACTAATAAAGAAAGGGCAAGAAGCGGCCTTTAATGATAAGTTATCACAGCAAGAATGTACCTGTGCCCCAATAGTGGACAAACTATTTATGTTACCATCACTACTAGGTGACTTATTATCCACCATGAAAACAACAACTGAAACTCAGGACGCAGAAAGCTGGGATCCACCCACAAAGGGGGAAATAAAATCAGAACCCCAATCGACTGAGATGACAACAACAAACAGGATTTACAACACAGGAGAGAGCAAGTCCCTGCAAAACTCCAAAGTGGAATCACCTGATAAAGCGGCATCACCTGAACCATCTGACAAAAACACATCAGAGAATACCCGTCATAGGAAAAAAGGAAGGGGAGGAAGAGGAAAATAACCTTCCAGGTCCAACAGCAGGATAACCAGCTACTGTCACGATTACCTGCTACGAATGCCAGCATTACAAATACTCTACACTCCCCAGCTCCATCACTGGAAGAAGGCACAAAGGACACATTAATAAAAATAAAATCGCAACAAACACCGCCAGGGGACCCGCATCCCCCATTAAAAGCCAATCAAACTGATGTTCGGTCTCACGCAACAACAAAAAGACGACCTGTCAATCAACTAACAACAAACCCAAAATCCCATAGTAATACACAGGAGTTCGAAGACCTGACACATGCGCCAGCCAAGTCTCCCCAAGTCTGCAGTGCACCCAGGAAAGATGACCAATCTGCAAAATTGATGCCAAGCAGCGGTCAGCAGGACACTCATAAAGAGCTCCATCAACCACTAATGAAAATTCTCAAACATAGCACTGACGCGCAAGATATAACCTGGAAACCACATGATCCACTGTCAACATTTCAAAACAGTACTGACAGTAAATCAAACGACTCTAGGCCTTATCCGCACACAGCCATTACCAGTGATGGCTTTCAGCCTTCGATCCAGGAATCCATCAAGGAAGAGGAGATAGACACCATCATATTTTCCCCTCATTATAAGTCGCGAGGTCGAGCAGATATCCTAAATAGAGGGAACGTGCTACGGCTTTTGCAAGCCATTTCAGAATTAGCCAACATCAACACCTCTGACCTGCTCTCCATAGAGTTCTCGCCAAACAACAGTCTGCTAAGCTCTGAAGCGTCCAAAACCAGATGGAAAATGCCAGAGATAGCAAGCAGAATCATCCAAGAAAGAAATAGACTCCAAAACTGGGGGATCATTCTGAAACCAGTGTCAAAACCACTATACCCAGCACCATTTCTAATCACCGAAACTATCAGTCAATATAGAAAGTCCACCTCAGTGCTAAGGGGAGCAAGGGGCCGCTCCCCAATAGAAGGCCAATCGTTTCCGACTCAACCTACACTTATGAACAACTGGCAGAGCCTACAACGTACAATACAGTCAGCGCAACCAAACTGACATCGGATGCCCAGTCCATCAGATCCTCGACCGGGTTACAACGAAATCAACATATGTATTTGGAACATCAACGGCTTATCCTCCAAATTAAGCGATCATGAGGTCTTAAACTACCTAAAATCCTTTGACATGATCCTACTCCAGGAGACCTGGGAGGACAAACCCTTTGAATTACAAGGTTACACCTCTAGTTTTATCCCGGCCATCAAGGGATCTGACTTCGGTCGCCGCTCGGGGGGTCTACTTTTTCTATCCTCAATAACACAAATTGGTGAAATTCTTCCCTTAAAGATTCACATTGCCCCTCCAAGTTGCATCCAGGCTTCAATAGTTAAACTATTCCTTAACCAGATGGTTCAGAAGGTAATAATAATAAATATCTACATACACCCCAAACACAAATTAAGGTCAGCCAAGGAGCTGATCAAAGAAGTAAAAAGAGTAATGGAAGAAGAGGACATAGACAACATCATATTGGCTGGAGATTTTAACATGCACCTCTTAGGGTTCAATCAGGACGACGAATCCACACAAGATCTTACAGGTGCATGGGGAATTCCGATTCAAGGTCCCTCAAAAAAAGCCAAACCAGCAAGGTGCTCGAATTACCTTCTTCTGGAACTAGAGCACCTAAACTTGAGAGCAGTAAATGGACGTTTCAAGGGGGACAATCCTCCAGCACTTACATACCACTAAGCCAAAACATCCTCTCACTTAGATCTCACATTTGTGACCCTAACTTTGTTCAATAAAATAGCCTCTTTCCAAATAGGCAATAACGAATTCAGTGATCACATGCCACAAGAAATGAAAGTTCAAGCGAATTCAGCTTTACTTCAGGAGGTCGAAAAAACCATTGTCTCAGTAGAAACAACAAACCTCAAACGAATAAGGTGCAACTCAACAAACATAGAAGCAGTATCAACGACAGCCAAAGACCTACTCTACCAAGTACAGGACAATATAACTCAGCCGCTGGAAAGCTGGGAGAAATTTGTTGTGTCTCTCGGCGATAAAGCCACAACCAAAATGGGTCTGAAACAAAGGAACAGAACAGTCCTGCCAAAGATGAATGCAAGGAGCCCAGTCTCAAAGAAACTGAAACAAACGATAAATTACACACTCCGGAAATCACCGGGAAACCTGAGTCTGCAGCACTCCCTTCGCGAATCAAAGGCTCTTTTTAAGCGAAGAAGATGGATCAACAAAAGAACTAGGAACAACAAATTTTGGGCTAAACTCCTTCATGATGCAAAACAGAAAAATAGCGCCAAGTTTTTGCAATCTGTTAACAGATTACAGCGGCCAAACCATCTCGGCATCAACTCCCAAATCACCGAAGCAGCCTGGATAGACTTTCTATTTAACCACTTTAATGAAATAGAGCTAAAGGCAATCCCTTCCGCACATCTGGGAATTGAAAGCCCTAGCAGGCATGCTAAGGAAGTGACACATCAAAGCCCAGCCCCATAAGAGGAAAGGGATAGCACAGAGTCAATCCAACAGCAACGGGAGAAAGAATCAACTTCTGCACAAAACCGCACACTCGGAACAAGGGATGTGCACAGCAGCCAAGTAGTACCACAAATTAAAAAACAAATAGCTAGGGGCAGACAGGCGGGAGCACCTGGCCCCAACGGCATTCCGCCAATGCTGTTAAAAAATGACCCGGAATTTTGGAGCAACGCATTGGCCCCAGTTTTTAAGCATGCAGCCACAACTTCGATAATTCCTGAGTCATGGAGAGGCTCAATCATAAGCCCAATTTATAAACAAGGTGTGAGGTCCGAGCCAAAAAACTACCGCCTGATACCCCTCATAGACATCCAGGCTAAATATTACGCAGGGCTCATCTTAAACGACCTAGCCTCTTGGGCTTCTGAGAATCATATAATCCCACCAACACAAACAGGGTTCCGGAAAGGACAAGGAACAATAACAAACATTATGGCGCTGACCTTGCTCATGGACGCAGCTAATCAGGGAAAATACCCCCTCTTTCTTTGCTTCATAGACTTTACAGCTGCGTTTGACCATGTCGACCGAACAAAACTCTGGCAAAAATTGGACGGTTGGGGGATACCGCCCCCTCTCCTTGCCCAACTCAGGAACCTGCATACCAACACATGGGTCAGGATAAAGCTAGGCGCTGGTTCACATATATCAAAAAAAATACCCACCTTAAAAGGGCTAAAACAAGGGTGCGTCCTAGCCCCACTGCTTTTTAACCTTTTCTTAGCGGACCTCCCGGTGGAGCTGAACAGAAGTATAGCCCATGCTCCAAAACTAGGAAACATGACACTGTCAAACTTGTTATATGCCGATGATCTAGTTTTGATAAGCAGGACCCCTATTGGACTTCAGCATCTCCTGAACGCGACTCACAGATTTTCACAACAAAACGCATTAAAAATAAACTTCAATAAATCTAAAATTATGGCAGTAAACTACCACAAGAAAAAACACCCTAATTGGTTCCTGGACGGTCACCATTTAGACCAAGCAGCTAGCTATAAATACCTGGGTATAATATTAGACCAAAACAACTCTTTCAAACCACAAATGGAATCTTTACGGAGAAAGGGGGTAATGACCTACCTAGCCATAAAGCCACTGAAGAAGTTGCTACTGGACCAGATGCTCGACCCTTTGCTAAGGGTCCTGCGAGCTAAACTACAGCCCACAATAACGTATGGGAGCGAATCGATGAAGGGAAAAGACGCAACAATCCTTGATAATATAATATCCAACTCTTACCGAGTGATCTTCCAACTCCCTAGAAATGCTTCCCCAGCCCAAATACGGTTGGAATTTGGGCTTCAAAAACAGATAATGGAAAGAAGGGGAGCATATGTGAAATGCTGGCTTAAAATTAAAGGAGACGAAGAAGGATCCCTGAACAACCAAATCTGGATGGAACTGTCTCGCACTGAAAAATCGCCAGCAAGAGAATATCTGCAGAAATCCATCAAACGTTTAGGCCTAACAGACCTGTGGAACATCTCAACAAATCATTTAGTCTTTAAACAAGCTGTAACAAAGGTAACTCGCCTATTATCTGTTATAGAGGACAAAAAAGCTTTAGCCAAACGAGCACATGGCTGGGTGGTACTAAACACATACAACATACTTAAACCCCAATCGTACTTGAATACGGGAATAAAAATCACCACCAAAGAAAAATTCCTAAAACTCCAGATGGGGGTCGGACCTTTCAATGAATTCCTACCTCCTTGGAGAGAAGTGGAGGTGACCAGCTCTGCCGTCTATGTGGCTGTGGTGTTGAGGATGTTATCCACGTTATATGCATCTGTAACAACCTAAGAGATATAAGGATAACCTTGCTAAAAACCAATGTTCAGACAGCATGGAGTTAGGTCCTGCAGACAAGCGGTAATGCTGTGCTTTAATCCAGAGATAGAACAGCTAAACTGCCGGCTAACTAAATTTTTTGATATAACCGCAAAAAGATTGAAAAACCCGCCCGTATTGGCTAAGGACTAATTTTCATCAGAATAGACACTGCTTGGAACAATATTTACAGACTTTTAAGAATATGGAGCAGAAGGTTTTAACAACTCGAGTTCATTCTTTAATGACTTTTTATTCTCATTTATTTATTGTCGCAAAAACGTTGGGTCTTTTAATAGTGTCTTTTACTGTATAAGAGCTAGATATTTTATTCTAAATGTATTAATGTATGCAATGGATTTAATTAATCAAGCATAATAATAAACGTTATTTTTTTCTTCTTATTTTCTAATGGTGCAACAGTGGATGGCAGTGTCCCTCAAGCATATCTGCAGCTACAACCTCCTCAGTGTGCTCTGACCACAGGGAACGTACTATGCCATTCACAGAGGTGCAAGGACTGGCTCCCTAACATGGGTAAAGGCTATATGCAGCAAAAAGAAGTGGAAGGCATCATGGAGCCTTCGCAATGATCTTTAGTATGAAAAGCAGAGGTGTGCATCATGAAATGGCCATGAGTATAAGGACTTCAACAGTGTTGGGGAAGCTAGAGACACTGTGAAAGTCACAGGATAGCTAGGCTGTTCAATTTGTGTGATGTATACCTGATCCCGGAGGGTTTACCAAGGATCATCTGAAAATATGGAACACTGATGGTGGAAAGTGGGTTTCCACCATGAGAAGCAGAGAGGTAGTTTATAGTTGTGAGTATAGTCTGTGCAAAGAAAGGGAGAGTACTCCTATGAAATAGTAGTGGACCTAAGAGTGAACATGTTTTCTTTCCCAGACTCATATACAGTGTACATGTGGTGAGTTTTCATTGGATTATAAGTAAGAAATAGAGCTACTGCATTAGGAGAAAAGGCAGAATTGATATCTAAAATCTATGGATGGTTGTATTTCTTGACAAAAATAATAGCCCCCTACTAAGTTACATGCAGCATCACCAGGTCTTGTCAGAAACATGGGGGCATATTTACTAGAAAATGTCGAAGCGCTGACCTGTGCCAAATCTGGCAGAGCCACACTCCAACATTTTTAAAACGCAGGGATGTGCCATATTTAATACATTACGGTGCACTGCTGTGTTTTCCTTGCATAGCCACTAAAATTATCTGCCTATCGCCAGCAGAGGCACCTTTGCACCATAGTGCAAGGGTGTCTCATTGCAGGGAATGATTGTTTATGTGCAGGAAGGTGTCCCTTCCTGCACATAAACAATCTATAATGGCTATTGTTCACTTCTACGAGTGCTGAATTCTGCAGCACACATAGAAGTAGCAAATCGTCATTATTTAATGATTGTTTATGTGCAGGAAGGAAACCTTTCTACACATAAACAATCATTAATGGCTTTTTGCTCTTTATATGTGTACTGCATTCTGCAGCACACATAGAAAAAGCAAAAACAAGGAGAAATAAAAGCATTTCTCCTTGTGTACCATTCTAACTCCTGATCTTGCATGTCGTTAGTTTTTGGCGCTGCCACAGAATTACACCTCCTTGTAAATCTGAGGCTGCGTCAAAAAGCAATGGGTGTTGCAGTAAAATGCCCATAGCAACACCCATTGCACGCCCCTTCGCCGCAGAGGACAGCAGCGGAAAAGGGCATATTTACAAGGTGGCTTTAAGCCATGCTAAGTGGCTTAGCGCCACCTTGTGAATATTTAAAATGGCGCTACGCCACCAGAGCGTCAAAAAAAGTGATGCTCTGGCGGTGATAGGGGCTTATAAATTTGCCCCCTGGTCTATCTCTGCACATGAGCACTTAACTGGAGAAAAATTTAATTTGAAAAAGTTAAGGCCCGGATTTTCAAAACTGTAAAACCTAAAGGTGCTGAGCTGCATTGCGTGACAGGGAGAGAGCACAAAAGTGTTTGATCTTCTAAGATATGGTACTATCCTGCTCTCTCACTAGTGCTTGCTAGGAATCAGACTACTGAGCGCCACGCACACACTTTAGTACCACAGTGCAAAGGGGTCTGAATGCCATAGAAGTGAACTTTCCATTACAAAATACTATGCTTAGACTAATTTTAAAACTTTTTCCCACGTGGATGCAGCACACATGCAAAGTGGGAAAGTTAGGAGAAATGAAAGCATTTCTCTTTTTAACTCCTGCTGCGAAGTGTCATTATTTTTTGGTGCAAAACCCTGTCTACTGTTATCAGGAGATAGGGCTTTGTGTAAAAAAAACATGGGTGGTTGCACAGGAACACCTGTGTACTACCCATGGAATGCCCCTTTGATGCAGAAAAATGCAGAGCAGCTCTTTGAGCAGTTTTGTATTACTTTCAGGGAACCTTCCAGTTGAAAACAAGTTTTGCTCTGAAAAGTAAATAAAAAAAAAATTATTAACACGTTTACGTCACTTTTGTGATGCAAACCCAGCACAAAATGTTTGTAACACTGCCCCTAAGTATACAATGGCCATCGAAATAATAGCAACAGAAAAAGGTTGCCAACATTCAGTCAAGAGACTACCACATTGTGGTGAATGGGGGTTTACCTAGCCTGGGCATAGTTCGCGGAGTTTTGGTACGTGGAACTTCGCGAAGTTACAAAAAAACTCTGCGAAGTTCCGCAAGTGGCAGAGTGTAGTGCGAACAGTTGTTTGCGCTGGTCTTTCTGCTGCTCAGGTAGAAATTCTACCCGAGCGGCAGCTCGCGCTTGCGAACTTACCGTTCGCGAGCGCGAGCGGGGAAAAAACTCTGCTGCACTACGCAAAGCGGGGTTTTCTTGCACTCCGCGAGCTCCACGGAGTGTAGAAAACTCCGCAAACCCCGCGAACGGAGCGGAGTTCAACACCCAGGCCTAGGGTTTACACTGTTTTCAATCCTCACTTACTCCGTGTGTCAAAAATCAAAAAGTCAAGTGCGAATTTGAAAATGTGCTCAGCAAAATGATTGGTAACAGAGGCAGTCTTTCAAATTTCCTGTAAAGATTGCAGTCGCGTATCCAATGACCACCACCACTTACACCCCACTAAAGCCGCTTCCATTTCTGAGTTTTAAAAAATATTTGTTTAAAATATTGAGAGTAAACTTCACATAATGTACATTGTATATCTTGTATAAAACCAGAAAGTCAGCAAAGTCTAAAATCTTCCTTGAGGTAACTTGTACTGTAGTGGAAGTAGTAAATTTAAATTATTTAGGGCCAGATTACAAGTTTGACAGTCCCACCGCCATTCTGCCACGGTGGCAGTCCCAAGAATACTGCTGAGCTGGTGATATCCTGCCCATTGTATTACAATGCATGCAGCCTGAACAGCCAACTGCCATCAACGGACTGGTTCCCGCCTGGGCTGCAGCAGATTTCAATGTTGGTGATGCGAACTCCGTCGCCATCGGGTCGTGGCTTCCCACCGAGATGATCACAAAACACAGTGTACTGGTGGTCTCCTTGTGGGGGTTACTCAATGGAGGTTGGCCGTCATGGTACGATCTCAACAAAGCACGAGAACAGTGGCCATTGGATGGATCCAAAAACAACACTGCTGATATCCATTGGACAAGTGGACACAGCTGCTAATTCACACTATAAAACACACCCCATCCCAGACCATGATCCTTTGCCTCTCTACTGCAGCAGAGCAAGACAGATTCCACAATTTTTTTCTTCAGATAAGGCCACCCTTTTTTCCTATCCCATTTAACACTTTTGCCTTTTTTCTAATATCCCTTGGTGGGTTTTTTCATTGTCACTCATTTTAATTTAGAGTTATGTCACATCAAAAAAATCGATGTTTTTCAGAGGCTGAGTTGTCAGTAATGGTGGATGTAATCATAAGAGTAGAGCCACACTTGTTTGAAGCCCAAGTCCAACATACTGCTCTCAGTAGGAAAAGGGGAATGTGGGACAGGATAGTCACCAGAGCGAATGCTCTAGGTAACACCCTGAGCACAAAGGAGGAAATGAGGAAGAGGTGAAATGACCTGAGGGGGAAGATGTGTTACCTGGTCACTAAACAACACCTGAAGGCAAAGAAGACTGATGGTGATCTTCCCAGCACCCCATTACAACTCTTTCCCTGGGAAGAGGTCTTGGCCATCCTGCATTCTGAGGGCTTGACAGGAGTACCTGAGGGAGAGGAGTCTGGTAAGTTACGACTCACCTACTGTCACAACACTTCAATGTCCTGTATGCTCTAATCTCAGATTTTGCAATTGTGTTGTCTGTCTACTTTCCTAACATGCAATACTCAAAGTATCAGAGATGTTTGAATGTCAGTGTCAAGGTATATTGTTTCATATAAGATCACATGTATCACTCTCAATTACATGACACATGTTGGAATGCTGTCTGTAAGTGTATTACTATTAAATCATCATTCGAGGACCCATGATATGTGTCAATATTTAAATGTATAGTCCAGCCCAACTGCAGTTTGACAACAGGTATGTTACACTAACCATTTTGCAAGTGTTGGCAAGTAGAGATTGAAATGACTACCATGAGGCCCTCTTTCTGTAACTAAAAACAAGTTGCAATTGTGATTTTGCCCATTGTCACTTGTCCGTCATGTAACAACTGATGTTCACTTCTCATTGAGTTAACCATTTGTCAACTGTTGGCTAGTAGAGATTGAAATACTACAACTACCATGAGGCCCTGTTTCTATAACAGACAACAAGAAGCAATTATGATTTTGCCCATTCTCACTCGTCTGCCATGTTACAACTGATGTTCATTTGTCATGGACTGAGCAATCTACATACAATGCTCTACTCAGAGACATTTCTGCCTGCTTAGCTTGAAGTTGTTCTGTTCTCTTCAATGGAAACTTTTGATGACATGAATGACACCATACCTCAAATATTTGTAAGGGATTAAAGTAACTCAGCTAATTAGAAGTGGCAGTAGACCCATTTACTTTGCACTGCTTACATGGTGACTAATGCTAAATATACAACCAAGTTGTGTGTTCGCCTGTATTGCACACAACTAGGCCTTGGAATTGTCAAATACACATTCTACTTCTCCACTATGTTGCCTTAAATGTTTGGGAGATGTCATGCTCATTCCTTAATCCAAAATGCAACATATCATCACATCTAATGAGCTGCTCAATTATAGTACATGTATTGAATGTCTCCAAATGTCTTGTTAACACGGAAATATATCACAATAGTAATCTCTACCTATTTTGTTTTTCCTAGGTCTCTACTTACTGTGACAAAAAGCATTTGGATGTAGATACCACAATTCCACCAATAACAAAGTTATTTATTTCACAACTGGTCGATCTGGTACAGCACCTGACCAGAGCTTGACCACAGAACAGACCTCCTCTACACCCCCGGATGAAGCCTACAGTGATGACAACACTCCTGAAGATGTCGATGACGGCCGTGACACATCTGATCAGCCTGCACAGATGGAAACAGTGAGTCTCACTGTGCCCACACCAACACCTACTACCCCAGCTGCAACACCGCAGTCAACTCCAGTTCCCACAACCTGTGTACCTAGCAGAATCACTACCATCTTGTGCCCCTTAATCCCGGATTCGAATTCAACAATCACCAACCCAGTCACAGAGGAACCAGGACTCAGTGGGAGAGTGCATCCTGGGCCAAAGGAAGAGGCCCGTGGGATTAGGGTTTGTGGGAAGGGTACTGTGGCCCTGCTGAGTGAGCCCACTGGGGCCACTCACACAGAGGCCACCATTGAGCAATTCTTAGGAGCCTATCAGGACTCCCATGTGAACTTTACTATGCTTAAACAAGCTACTTGGTAAGCATGGATATGTTGCATGTGCACACTGTTTAGCTCAGGATCACAACCATGTCACACCAACATATACATAACAGTGTCTTGTCTTAAGACATCTTTATTCCATTGTTCCAATCATAGGCTGGCATGATGTTAGGAACATAGCAAATCAAACATGACTCAAATATTCTTTCAGTTGTCACATTTTCAGATGCAGACCTTAACAACATGGAAGGAGGGGATACATCAGACAATTTCCTATAGAATAGGCAAAATACCATTGGTCTATGTCATCAGCTGGAGCAATATCACCTGTCTCACAAAAGGAATCCCACATCATTTAAACCAATAAACAGACACATGGCAGTACAACAGTTTCTGATCACATGGTCATACCCAATCCAGTGTTGCTTGCATCTTGTGGAATGTCACATACAAAGATCAGTGATGTGCCACAAGTACTTTGACCTACAATGAGGAGACACATCAGTTCATACACAATAAGGAATTAGCCAATGTGAAGGCAGGATAGCATGATTTGGGCACAACACAACATTGTTTTTGGAGCATATAATGGCATAAATACTGCAATAGGACCAATGCACCACAAGGAACAAGTCCAATGTAAGCCAGGTAACGTCCATACTATCGCTGTGCAAGCTGTCTTCGTACCAGCTTTGTACACTCAAACTGTGTGACAGACATTCCCAGGACCTATCCATGTTCACTTTGTATGTCTGAACAGCATCATATACTTGCTAATCTCACAATTCTGAAATGTCCAAATGAAGATGACATGGTGAAGGTACCTAAAACAGACCAACACAGAGAGATTAGCAAATAAAACATACATATGGCACACATCACATTGTTAAATTCTTGGGAACTCAGTCCAAAACAACATTTACAACTGGACTAAGCTACACTTACAAAACAAACACCTTTTCCCAGGTATTTCCAGACCCATATATTCCAAGTATGTAGCATTAACATCCTCCTCACAACATCACTACAAGAGTTGCAAGAATAGTGAAAGCCATCACATCTCACACCATACTTAAACTCAGGAAAAGTAGTTTTGGATGAGATCTTCACGCAAGTCAGCTTCTCCTTCTTCACCGCTATCATCATCTTCATTTGGCATTTCAGGGTCGCCACCTGGTGGGTCTTCATAGCCTGCATTCTCTGCAATGTAAGGTATGTTCCGTTGTAGGGCAATGTTGTGGAGTATGCAGCAGGCCACAGTGATCTTACCCACCTTCCCTGGTAAGCAGAGGAGGGCTCTCCTAGTCTTGTCCAGACATCTGAATCTGGCTTTCAGGAGTCCAAAAGCCAACTCCACTGTTCGCTGTGTTCTTCCACGGGCCTCATTGAAGTGGACTTGCCTGCCTGGTGTTGGACGATTCCTCAGCGTTGCCAACACCCATGGCTGGTTGTGATACGCTGAGTCTCCTAGTAGGAAGATAGACAGAAGTGTAACATTTAGTTACACACTTTCAGATCATACTACCTGACATCACCCATACAAAGTTAGGACAGATCACACTTACCTACAAGCCAGACCCTCTCCGGTAACAGTTGTGACATCAGCTGGGGTATGGTGCTGTACCGCAGTGCAAAGGAATCACATGCAGATCCTAGGAACCGGGCACAGACGTTTGAGATGTACAAATCTGGTAAGTAGACAACTTGCAAGTTGATAGAATGGAGGTGCATCCTGTTCCAGTTCACTTGCTTGCTGGCTTGTGGTGGTACTAAGGCAATATGGGTGCCATCAATGGATCCAATTACATGTGGGATGTGAACAAATCCATAGATATCTGCCTTCACCGTGACTAAATCCTCACGTCTGGTGAACTGGATGTAGCTGATCATGTGTTTCAGAAGGGCTGCTAGCACCTTTGTGAGTACCTGACTGAACATAGGTTGGGACATGCCACCTGTAATAGCGACAATATATTGAAATGAACCTATGGCCAAAAAATGCAAAACAGACATGAATTTAACAAGTGGTGGTATTGATGTAGGATTTGGATGTGAGGTAGGAGGTCAGGCTCCAACTGATGACATAAATCCAGGACTGTTTTACAATTCAAACGGAGCTTCTGGATGACATGTCGCTCTTCCATTGTGTGTAGGTCTGAAAATGGGTATTACACTGGAGCATGACACCTCCCCCCACTCCCAGGGTTCCTATGTGAAGAGTAACACAAAAAAGTATATTGGTCCCAATGTACAGAGTAACATATGTGAAGAGTAGGGCAAAAGTCATGTGTCTAAACATTAATGCTTCATGAAGCATTACACATTTTACAACATCATTGTCAAATCTTAATCATCCACCAGTTATCCCCAAGGTGGCCTTCACAGGTCTGCAACAGAATTGTGCACATCATCAATTCAGAAATGTGAAATTGGCACTATATTGAGGGTAGCATAACTTTTCCTGTGAAATACCGCCAACCATGGTTTACAATGCACTGCACACATTTTACCTATGTGCACAGTATTGCACTACACAGATAAAGTTTTGTACTGCACAAGACATGGGAATGGAGTTTTTCAAATGTAAATGTTTTTTCCCTCATTTGTAGTGGTGGTGATCAACACCTCCTCCATTTTAGCTGATGTTTGCCACCTATGACAGTAGTCATGACATGCACTACAGGGAAGAGTGCCACTCCCTTCACTCCAGAGGAGCTGGATGCCCTGGTGGATGAGGTCCTTCCCCTGTATGCCAAGCTCCATGACTGACCAGAGGAACGGCTAAGTCTCTCAAATACATATTGAACTCCATTTTGCTGCTTCCTTTCTATTCCCATAGGTTACAAAGTGCCCTGAGTGTCAGAGTGTAAGCATTATATTGATTGCATACATTGTGTGGCCCTTATATAGGACTTAAATGGAATGGATTATGGGGCCCTGTACTTTGTGGAGAGAAGGCTGCCATTGAAATGTGTGATAATGGTGATTTCTACTTGTATTACATGCATATCTCTATGCAGGGTTCAAGTTCATAGTAACTACAATCAATTCTCAAATTGCATCATGGCATATGTTTATTGTTATGTATAGGCTTCACACCATGAGCCATTTCTGTATACTGTTATAAGCATTTGAGGATGATGTTAGCCAAATGTACCATCCCACAGATCACTCAGCCCACATCAGACTTAGTAAAACAGTCTAAGGAGGTAGCTATACCTCACAGACCCCTTCAGCGTGCAATGCAACCATATTTTCACATATGAAATGGGCAGACGTTTCACCTTTCCTGTATTGAATTGCTGGAAATGTGAGGTTCATGTGGGATAAGTAGCCTCAGCCTGCAGGGAGCAAGGCCTGATTATGGCAGGAGAACTGATGCACAGAGTAATGTCCGTGTAGACCTACTGATCCATGGATGTTCACAGAAAGAGTTATCTGCACCACTAGTGGCTCTGATAGCTGTTACATGGATAATATGAGGCATGGTGACTGAGATGATCCCCAGACCTGATACTTCTTTCCATTGACCTACAGTGTCAATGTGTGTCTTTTACTGATGATTGTCAGCTTACACACAAAGGTCTGTTGACACTTTTCTAATAGTGTTGCTTCCACTATACAGGCCTATTGCACATCTGAGACATGAACAGTGTAGATAGTAGGTTACCTTTGATTAGATTTAGAAATATGAATCATTTGCTTGGCTAGAATATTCCCTATCACACTTCAAATACAATAGTATGTTGATTGTCACCCCTGTTACCATGCCACATATGGCAAAAAGGGTATGGCAGTACAAACAAAACAAACGTATTATTACTTACTAGGATATTCAAATAAGTAGCCCCCTGGGAGTTATACTATGGTTTTCACCTCTATGTACCATATGCATCAATGCACTGGGCCTGGCAGTAAAGGTGTCTGGACAGTCATGCACAGGTAGTTTATCCTTCAGAAGTTAAAAATGGTGTGTTGTGTGTCACGGTACCTCACATCACATTACACGTAGGATGGCCCTGGCCTACATGATGTTAGTGGGCTGCCTCAGTCATTGTGGGTCATGAACAGGGTTGAGGTTAGTCATCAGATGACCACAAAAGTATGTATCCATGCTTCAATTGTACTTAGCATGTGACATGGACACATGTAATATGTTGACTCTTGATGAAGGCTTGTGCAAGATATCAATGTAATGGGTATAAAGCTGACAGTTATCCCAAACTTCCAGTTACAAACTGTTTCTGCATCTATTGCAGCCATGCAGGTCAACGTCCTGCAGAAGAAGGCCATTTAGAGAGCCACCGCCCTTAAGATGCGGACCCTGGTGGTCTAGAACCAGCCTAGTGCCCTGTAGGAAACTTCCTCTTTTGACATGGTTAGACCCCAGTTTTTGCCTGATGCCTGATGTAATTTTGAACTGTAAGTGAACTGGGCCCCTGCTTACCAGGTCCCCATGCCAGATCTTTTTTCCCAAAACTGTACCACAATTGGCACAACTTCAGTGGCCCCTGTAAGTCCCTAATAAATGGTGCCCCTGGTACCCAGGGCATGGGTACTGAGAACTGGTTGTGCCACCCCAGGCACCCCTCACCAAGGCTATGCACTCTGCCATTGCAGGCTGCGTGTCTTAGTGCAGGGAATTTCAAATAGTCAACATGGCACACAGCCCTGTGTGCCATGTCTCCCAGACAATGCATGGGATATAGGTAAGTCAACCCTACTGCAGGCCTTTAGCGCTAAGGCAAGGTGCACTATATCTTCTGTGTGAGCATATAAGCATGAGCAGATATGCCCCTACAATGCCCAGTCCATTCTGGGATGTTGTAAGTGCACAGGGAAGCTATAAAGAGTACATGGGCTGGATACTTGTCAATTCAAGTTTCCTAGCTCCATGATGGCTTCAATGATTTCTGAGATGTTTGGTACCAAACATCTTGTCTTAATAAATCCTCACTGATGCCAGTGATGGATTTATTTATAAATTCACACAGGAGACCCCTTTAAAGGGTCCCCTGAAAACCTACCACTGGTGTGGTTCCTGACTTGTTTCCGCCAGCCTGCCACTACCAGACATGTTTCTGACCTCATAGGGTGAGAGCCAGCCTTCTCAGAGGACAGAGACAAAGCCTGGTTTTGGTGGAGGTGCTTCACACATCCCCCAGGACAAGATGGCCTTCCTGGGCAGGAAGCTTCAAAGGAAATGCCACCTTTGAAATCCAACCTAGGAGCCTCCAGATAGTGGATGAGGCCAAGTCCCCTTTCCTGCTCCACTTTTGGTGGGAGGAAAAGCTGAAAAATGTGTTAGATGAGGAGGAGGTTGTCCCCACTTAGCTTACACCACCCCTAGGGTGGGGCAGGCAAAGTGAACCCCTCTCCTGAAATTCCACCATCTTGGTATGGTGGAAAAACCTCTAATCAGTGCTAGGGTACCGCCTCTTCCACAGGAAGTGGTCACTACAGGGTGTAGACACCCTAAAGGTAAGTAGCCCATTGACTACTACCTGTATTCCCTTGTAATGCCTCTAAACTCAGTATTTAGGTGGCACCCTGAGACCTGAAGATCAGATATGGCAGACAAGAGTAGACCATGACACACAAGACCCGCTGCTCAAGAACTGAAGCCCTGCTTCAGTAGACAAAGGCGCCAAACACTGTCTGCTGCTCCCAGGACTAGACAATCACTGCTGCTGTGTCATCCTGAAACCTGAAAGGACTCTAAGAACCCTCCAGCCTTCCATAAATCACAGTGAAGCTCCCTTGGAGTGAAGGTATCACTCCCCTGCACACCGCACCCTGTGAAGTCCAGTTTCTCAACGTGCTGCTCCCCAATGGGCTTGACGAAGCACCAAAACAAGAAGAGGTACAACAGTTCTGGAGGGTCAGATCTGCCTCCCCTCCAAGTTTGGAGGCACCAGGACATACCGGAGCTGCTGAACCGCACTCCCAACGGTAGAAACCAAGAAAAAGAGTCAATACCGGACTCCCGAAACACCAGAAGCAAGCATCTGTTGAGGGATGTCGAGACACCCAAGACCCAATTCCTGAGTGACCCAGCTGTCCCAAGATTGACTCTCCACATTGCCTTCTCCTGACCCCATGGACCTCCAGACGCACAACGCCCGGGTGACCTGTTTGCATTGTACTTGGCCTCACCGGCACCTGCACTGGCCAACCAGACCTGCTCCCATGGTCCCCAGGCCCTTGAACCCTCCTACCTCTAAGGAGACCCACCCTTACCTGTAAGTCCCTCTGTGCAGTGCTTTTCCAAGTGGCCCCCTTCGTCTTTGGGGACCAGCTTCCAAGACCTCAGCACCTCTGCTCCCGGCCGATCCAGGACGCTCCCGAACTTCTCCTGCTGGAACTTTGGACCTTGTCTGGACATCGACCAAAAACAAGAAGGTGTACATTATGAAAGCATTGCCTACATTTTTATGCATTTTTATGATTTTTCCTCAGTGTTTCCAATGGTGCATAATTGCGCAGAAGTGATATATTTTCTGAACTTTGAAAAATCGGTACTCTGAAAGTCCTTACCTAAGAACCGTGTTTATGGTCTTAAAAATTATATAAAAATAGTTGTTATTTTTACAAATTGGTCTCAGATTTATTCTTGAGGGCATGTCATAGGTTTATGCTGTCCTCTCCTACCAATCCTTTCATAGCCTTTCTGTCTGACAAGGAGACATATTGGTAATTTTCCAAAATCAAACCACCCCAAGGTCAGAAAGACCACTAGTGCCAGCTCCAGCCAGCACGGAGCCCAGCCATCCCTTCTTGTGGCTAAGTGATACCTGTAAATCTATGTGCATCATATGTGCATCATGAAGCAAGGCAAGCTCAAGAGATGGTTTCACATTTAGGGGCCGATTCCGATCTCGGCCGGTAGGGCTCCGAATCGGATTCGGCTTAACCGGATCCGATTCGGAGCCCTATTGCCCGACCGATTCGTACGCGCGTCCGGGCGAGCGAGTACGATGCAAAATCGCCGACCGACTCGTCCGAGCGTCCCGACCGCTCCGACCGACTCGTTCCCGGGTCTAACCGCACCGACCGACTCGCTCGGACTCGACTCGCACTGCGCAATGGAGACGTTCCCCGGCCGGGTAAGTACGATGCGTGCCGCGAGCAGTCCGACCGAGCCGCGCACTCCGGCTCCAAAGAGCAGTCGGAGCCGTACTTTGGGGGTCCGTGTCGGACCCCCCTGTACGCGTAGCCGCGCGAGTCGCACACAGGGGGGACCCATGGGTCCCCCCTACCTGTGCGTGTACGGCGCGAGTCGCTTCGCCGCGTACACGCTGTAGGGGGCGCCCTTGTCCGCCTCGCACCCATTGAGTCAATGGGAGCCCGCGTACGCGTTGTACGACAGGCTCCCATTGACTTCAATGGGAGTCCGACCGACTCGAGTCCGATGGCATACGTGCGCATCGTACTCGTTCGGTCGGGCTGCACGGGTTCGATTCGGTCGGAAATCTCTCCGGGTCCGGCTCGGTCGGTGAGATTTCCGGCCCGAATCGGAATTGGCCCCATAGTCTGTATGGGTCTTTTACATTCAAACAGTTCTGCAGAATCAGACAGTACCACACTATGTGTCCCAAATCTCCTCCTATTTGATCACATCTCAAACATCTAATGTCCAGAGTTAACATTCCTCTGTTCAGTTTAAAGTCAGAAAATTGCCACTCATTAATTATTTTAAAATAGCTGAACTTCAAATGGACCACCCCAAGACTATGATCTTGATTAGCCTGTAGAGCAGTTCACTCTATGTTGGGGAAGATGTTTTGGAAGGGTAGCTTCTATTTGAGATGGAAATATTCTGCATTGGGTTTAGAGTATGCTTCCTCAATTAATGTTTCACAGAGACATAAAATTACCTTTTATCACTCTAGATATAATTAAATCATTAGTTTATTTAATTTGGCATTCAGACAATTCTTAAGTTGCAAATAATTCACGAAATGAATAAATTCCAATTAAAATTCGATACTTAGATATTGACAGGATTTTAACCTACCATTTGAAATTGCATGGTTGATAATCAGAATGCCTTTAATATAATTGTGGGCCAATTGAGCATTTTACCAATAATATAAATCTCTGCATTGTTCCAGAAGGATGCCTGCAGATTTAGAAACCCTGTCTGCTGCAGTGTTTTATGCCCAGCTATCCTCTTTCTTTGGTTCACCTTATCATTGATTTGTTTCTATTGCCAACTGTAGGATGTCATGCATTAATCACTTGTGAGTCTGTCATTACGCCATGTAGAGGATATTCCAATTTGACTCAGTCTGATGTTTCCAAGACAGAGGTATAATGATATGCTAGTTGTGACAGGTAGTATGATACAGTTCTATTTTCAGAAGTACGAGACCCCTGAGGTTGTTGCAGAAAGCTGTTTAGCCATTTCCACCCTTGGCAAATCTCTCTGCCTCATATAGCCTAAATCTGATGGTCAGTTCATTGGAGCTAGGTATGAGAATCTATCATTGGCAGCATCCCAAAAAACATAATTGAAATAAGGGGTTTACGCCATCTATATTGTTTGTATTCAACCACATATTGAGAGCTGTAGTTTATTCAATTTCACTCACAAAATCCCATTTGCATTTGTTCAGTAAGCACATTGATTTTGTTTCTAACCATCCATTGACTGTTATCACTGATAGAGATTTTGAAGTATTTCATCTTGTTCTGCACCCATTTGCAATGTCTGACTATGAAGAGAATACGACGTTGTACGAAGTGTCTTTGACATTTCATCACATTTAGTCTAATTAATCTTATATCCAGAAAACAGAGAGAAAGTCTGAGTTAAATACATCAAAGCCACAATGAATGTTTCCATGCAACAGGATGTCATCAGCCTACATCATCTGTTTAAGAGTGACAACTCGGGGTGTCAATGCCTGTAACCTCCCTCGAGGAATGGATTGCATTAGCTCTAAAAAGAAAAAGTAACGTTAATAATAATCTTGTCTGGTAAGAAGTCATTACAATTTACCATAGTCATTTGGATACTGTATAACTATGTCATCATACTAATATTTCAGTACAGGCCTATCCTGGTCATGATGCAAAATAGGTAGCCCACTCGACCTGATCAAAAGCTTTTTCAGCATTGAGGGTAAGGGCCACCTGTTCAACTTCACTGTGTCTGGTGCACCCATAGCAAACGTAAAAGAGTGTATAAATAATTTTGAGAAGAATATCAAGGAATAAAACCCAACTTGATTCTAACACTATCTATCTATAACATTTTCCAGTTTTGGCCGCTAAGACCTTGGCCAGAAGTTTAATGTCATTGGATATTACAGAAAATAGGTCTGTAATTTCTGCTATAACAGAACCCTTCCCTGGCTTAGGAATAAAGGAGATGTAGGCTCTGTCAAAGTCTGCATTTACACCATTTGACTAATAGCTTCTCTGAATATTTTACGTAAAAGAGGATATGAATATATATATTTTTAATTTATTTTTAATCCATGATAGTTACATTACAGATATAAAATCAGCAGCCTTAAAAAACACAGCCCTAAAAGATAAGCAAGATAGTTAGGCAGTAATTAGCTAATTCATAACATATATTACATCATTATCAATCTCAAATCCATCACAATTCTTTAAAGTGCAAATGCTAGATAATTAGAGGTGAAACCCAGATGCATATCGTCATTCTTCCATATATGCCAAAACTGGCCCCCAGATCTCCATGCCCAATTTCCTCTTTCGGGAACCTTTCAGGAACCTTTCAGGGCATATAAACTATGCTCTAGGTTAAAGATGGTTAAGAATCTAGCCCTCCAAAGTTCAAAAGTCGGAGCATCTTTCTGAAGCCACATTGAAGCAATACATAGTCTGGCTATGGCTGTCGCTAAAAAAATCAAGTATCGAAATTTATACTCCAACTGATCAAGTGTATGAATTTATTAACTGTAAAATTAATTAAAATCATTACAGTAAAAACAATCAATATATAAAAACTAAAAACAGTAGTTTCAAACTTTTGTTCTGGGTAAAATTTAACACCCCTCCCCGAGTCCAGCGTGGCCATCCTTTCCCCAGCATTTGTAAACATGATCTTAAGGCCTCCGTTTTACGCCCTGAAATAAGGTGCATTGCCGAGCTCTTGAGCTACCCTCTGTGGAGCTCTAGGTGTCTCTCAGGTGAAAATGCTCTTTTGGGAGGCGTGCGAGAGGGGCACAGTCCTTGGTGCATCGATGAGTGGTCCCATCAGCATTCGACCGCAGAGTTTACCACGCTTTTCCCCTGGGTTGTGCTGCTTTCATAGGCGGCTTTTAGAGCTATCCTGATTTGATGGATATATTTTGCCAGTCTCGCTAGTGCCGTTGTGTTAGTGGTTGAAAAACACAAGGCTGATGCTTCACTGCACGTCTTTATACCCTTGTTGATGCAGATCGGGCGCAGAAGTCGCCGGCGTTCGTTATTTAAGTTGGGGCAACAGCATAAAAGGTGCAGCCAGGATTCCTTCCTGTAGGGGCACAGTCTACAAGTTGTGGATTCCTCTCTTCGAGCCCAAGCCGGATTGAAATCTGCAATCCCAAGCGTGGTCAACCTCATGAATAAGATTTTACTTCGGGCCTGTATGGAGAGAGCCTCGCTTAGGTACGGTTGTGCTTTTCCTGCCATGTAGGATTTGTTCAACGGGTCCAGATGAGAGCTTCGACAGAGCGTTTTGAGATCAAGGTCAAAGGAAATTTCGCGCACTTGTTTGTTAACAGCTCTCTTCCAGGCATTCAGGGGGATCTCCATCCGTGGTATGCTTTCTTCCTCAATCTTCAGTAATTTAATTGCGTTTTCTAGCCTAGTGTGCCATGCCGAGCCTGGCCCCTCGAAAATGGGTCTCAGATGATTTTTTAGGGAGTTAGCGGGTGCCCTTAATATCCTAAGATATAGCTTTATGATCTCCCCCTGGCAGATCAGGTCCGGCCTTGCCAGGCCTAGCTCCAGTCTTAGCCTTGCTTTTCTTGCTGTCCTCGATATGTGTAGCACTGACTTGTATACCTTGACTTGGGCTGAATTGAGGAGGGCGTCCACTTTCCCGGGGAATGCGAGGTGGCCTTAACTAATTGCTGGGAGGAGCTTCGCTCTTAGAACTGTCAGAATTGGGCTGGCGGACGGGCTGATCAAGTGCAGGCTTAGTTGTTTTAATAGGTGTGTGACCTTGCTGGCCTTGAGGCTCTGCTGTTTTAGGTGTACGTTCGCCTTGGCCCGTTCCGACAACCAAACCCCTAGGTAGTTGTATGAGGCCACTGTATTGATTTGTGCGTTTCCCAGTTGCCACAGTGCATTCTTTTTCAGATGGTGGGACCCAAAAATGATGACCTTTGTTTTTCCCTGATTGACTATCAAGTTGTTGGTGATGTTAAAGCTATTTAGGACGTTTAGGGCTCTTTGTAGGCCCACCTTCGTGTGGTCCATTATGACTGTGTCATCAGCGGACTGTAAAACTGGCAGCCTCACACTTGCTAATCTTGGGGCTACTAAACAGGCTCCTTTTAGGGCTTCCCCTAAATCCGCTGTGTATAAGTTGAAGAGGATGGGGGCCAGCACGCATCCTTGCTTCAACCCGTTCTCCATGGTTATTTTAGGGGAAACTGTGCGGGCGCTTGTTTTGACCCGCACCCAGGTGGCCTCGTATAGTGATCTTATTGCCTTTAGGAGGTTTGATGGAATGCCAAAGTTTTCTAGCTTCCGCCATAGGTTTTTCCTGACTACTTTATCAAAGGCTGTACTGTAGTCCACGAAGCAGAAGAAGAGCGGGGGATGGTTCTTCTGGGTTGCCTGGGCTGAAAGGTGTGCGAGCACCAGAACATTGTCCATAGTTGATGCCTGTGACCTAAAGCCAGTCTGCTGCATGGGAATTATGTTTCTTTCTTCGACCCACTTCTCCAGATCTTTCAGAAGTAGACGGGCATAGGCCTTGGCTTCCAGATCAAGCAGGGCAATAAGCCTATAGTTCAATGGCTTTAGGCGGTCTCCTTTTTTTATAAATAGGGACCAGTATGGAACCCCTCCAAGACTCAGGTGTTGTGGCAGTCGCGAAAGTGTAATTGAAGAGCGGGGTTAGGAGTGATGCCCAGAACTCTGGTGCCAGTTTAAAGACAGGTGCTGGAATCCCGTTTGGCCCAGGTGCCCCATCTTTCTTTATACTCTTGATGACTTTGATAACCTGTTGGGTGTTTGTCCAGGCTGGTGGATTGCCGTGGGCGGCGGCCAGAGGTCTGTTGCCCGTGGGGGCCTTGCCTGGGCTTGGAATCACAACTCCTGGCTTTGTGCTGACTGGATCGACTTGCTCTGCTGTATCCACCCTACCGCTTGTTGAATCATCATAGGTGGATGCTGTTACATATAGCTGGTTCACGTATAGCATCCATTCTTTTTCAGCAACTCAATTTTCTCTTGTGGGTCCTCGATTGCTCAGCTGGTTTATATGTCTCCAAAGTCGTGCTGGGTTCTTTTGTTTGATCAAGGAAAAGACTTTGAGCCATTCACTTTCCATGTTGGCTTTTTTGTATTCCCATCGTTTCTTCCTTAGGGATGCCCTCAGCGATGCAAGTGGTGGTCCCTCTATTTGGCAGCCCCCTGTTTTCTTTGCTGTGCGGGCCTTGCGCAGAAGCCTTTTGCATTCTCGTATGTCGTTGTTTGCGCAGGTGCTTCCTAGTCTCAGTTGCCCTTTCGGTCTCGGGTTTTGTGACTTGGAGTTCCCGAGCTTGGTTTGTAGGTCCTCAACAATATTTTCCCATCCGTTTATGGATGGGAGCTCTGCGGGCGGACTCCCTTCCTGTGCCTGGCCTAGCCATGTTTGAAATTTGGACCCGGTCTTGTCAGACCACTTAATCCTCCTCAGGACGCTGTGTTTTTCCTCCCCGCTTGTCTCCCCAATGGGTTGGTAGATGCTAGCTGGCGGTACGTACAGCTGAAACACTGCTCTTAGTGACCTGTGGTCACTCTCCTTCCGATCTACCACTTCAAAGTCTACCATTCTGGCCGCCATCTCTTCGCTGGCCATAATATAATCGATTCTTGAAGCGTTCCGAAAGGTGCACTGGGGATGCCAGGAGGCCGAGCAAGCTTTTTTCAGGATATGAGTTGATGTCAGCTTGTAGTTGTTAAGGAGGTCCTGCAGGGGAGCTGCCCTCCCTGGCCCCCGGGGCGGTGGTTCGATTTTGTCAAGATCTTTCAGATTAAAATACCCGGCTAGAATGACCTGGTATGTTTTGTGTTTGTTTAGCAGGTCTTCTAGATTCTGTGCCAGTGCCTCCAATTGATCTTTCATGAGGGTCTGTGCGGGATTTATATAACAGTTTATTACCAAGAGGCGCATTGGATGTTTATTGAAACTCAGACCTCTGATCTGTAGAGCTTGCAGACCTGGGGAGTTCTGATTGATGGCTGTGGCGACAAGGGCACATTCGTGTTTTATGAAAACTAATAGGCCGCCAGCTGGGCGTCCAAAAAGATTCCTTTTTATGGCTGGGACCTGATGTTTTTAATACCCTGCCAAAGGGGTGCTGGACAGGGCCCATGTTTCTTGGAGACAGAATATATCCCCGCTTTCCAGGAACTGCTTCACATTTTCGTTTTCGCAGATTTTGTTAATGCCTGCTATGTTCCAGGAGATTATTAATAATTGCTACTTGTGGATTAGCGCTGGGCCAGCATCTCCTCTGTCAAGCTGGCTTTTGTTACGGTTAGGAATGCTGTGGCCTCCATCTTGCGTATCGCTTTTGATCCGGGGTTATGGTGGATGTATGTATAACCCGATGGTTGTTTTGACATGAGATTCTGATGCCCATTAGGTCCCTTTGGCCCGTCTGGCTTCTGACCGCGGGTCCTGAGCTGTTTGTCCCATGCAGGACCGACCGGGTGGCCTTTCCCCCATGTCTGGTGCCAGAACATGTGGGTATTTTGGGTGCGGCAGCGTTTGAACTTCAATACCCCACTCGGCGAGTAGGGTGGAGTTGTTCATGACGGCTTGTTGTATTTCTTTATTCCTCAGGCCCACCACTGATGAATCGCCGTGTGTGTCCCCCTTCGTGCTCAGGAATTTCACCCATTCTAGGTCCCCTGTTTGTATCTTGTCTAGGGTGTCGTAGAATGTTGCTCCGATTCAGGATGTCATGCTGTCCCGTACTACGGAATCTCGGTGTGAGGACCACCTCATATACAACTGCTGGTGCACTCACGGTTTGGGCCCTTTCTCCCCTTTCTATGGCTGACTCTGCTGGGGGTGGTCCTGTGCAGGAGCTTCCTTGGTGGAATGAGGCAAGTCCTGCTTGGGGCCACTTGCTTTGATCGTTATTGCTCCCGGTGGCAGGCTGAGGCCCCGGGCTTGATTGTGGAGGATTTGGAGTAGTCGACTTTGATGTTGATTTTGCTGAGGTTATCTGGGTGAGCAGTTCGGCAGGAGATGGACTTGTTCCGGTCGTTGGATCATCGTCTGTAAGGTGGTTTGGCCTTACTAATAACTTTTGGCCCTTCTCACTGGAGCTGCTTGGTGATGAGATTGGGTTATGCTGAATTTCCAAAGGCAAGGAGACCGGTAGGGCCTTTTTGTCCCGGTTTTTGTCGGTAAGGGTTGGGTAAAACTGAATGACTTTTGTACCCCAGTTTTTGTCGGTAAAGATTGGGTAGAGCTGGGTGATTTTTGTGCCTCCTTGTAAGGGCAGTGGATTGGACTTCAATGGCTGCAATTATCTTGACCTTAGCTTTGTTTTTTTCATTTGCTTCTTTAGCTTCTTTTTTGCTCTCCTTGAAAGGGCTGGATCGTGTGTGTCCATCGCGAGTAAAGTGTGTTCCTGCGGGTCTGTTCCAATGGCGTCGCTGGCCCTGAAATTTAGACTTTGTGTGTCTTTGGGAGTTTCTGGGCTGCTGACGGGTTTGTTGGTCATGTGCGCTATGCTTTTCCTATTGTAGGCTGCATTCTTCTGTCCTGCTGAGGCCCCTGCTGGCTGTGTCGCCTTCGAATGATGACTATTCGGTTTCGCCCAGTCATCAGTGTTGTTTATAGTTTGTGCCACCATACGACCTTTCGCTATCTCTACTATGTCTTCTAGGACCTCAGGGAGGGAGGCCCACTTCTCGATGAGATTTGAGCAGCGGCAGGAGCAGTCGCCCCGGTTGGAGGCCAAATGTTGGGAGATCCTGTTATCTAGGACTTCCACCTTGGAGCTTATGTCAACTAGGCGCCCTGCAATTGCTTGTAGAAGTTCTATTTGCACTTCCATCTGGTCGATTGCCACAAGAGGGCTTTATTAGTAGCGCTGGTTGTCTCAATCGAGGATGATTTGTCCGAGGCCGCGTCGGCGCTGCAGTTATATTCGAGATCGTCAGCTTTTGAGTTGGGGGCCCATGGGGACACTAGGGGCCACGACAAGTTTGGGGTTAGATCTAGGGTTCTTTCTATCTTTTGACCAAGATTGTGAAGGAAGGAGGCTGTGAGCTCCCCAGCCACAGGGGACACTGGGGCTGGGGGAAGTAGATGAGACCGAGGATTCGTTGATTTTGGATCTTTGGGTTCATGTTGGAGCTCGCTAGTCTCCGTGGTCTGCATGTATAGACCAGGGGCATTGGGCTGATGGACTTGCACCATCGTCATTACTGTGGAGCAGCCTTTGGGCAGAGCAGTGCTGAGCGTCTTGCTGGTTGTGGAGTCCTGTCCATTATCTATAAGAAGAGGCGGGGTTCCATCCCTAAGTTGACCTTCTAGTTGCTTTGGATAGAGATGCTCGTGAGCTGCACTGGCCGTTTCCTGGGTGGTCCCCCGTTCCTCGCTGGTCTCCTCCTTAGGTATGGGGGTATGATCAGGGTATTGTCTGCTAAGATCATTAGTGCTTTTTACTTGAGCCGGGCATAGGCCATCGAGGAGGGCGTCCTGTGTAATGCCGTGGTCACTGTTGAGGGGGTCGTTTTTCCTGATTAAGAAGTTTCTGATCGAGCCCCTTTGGTCAGCCTCTTGTGGCTTTTCGTTTAAGCTGTCTGTTAATGATTTGCTCCTCGTGGACCTTGTTGTTGTCTCTTTATTAGGGAGGTGGCTCATGAGACTTTCTTCCGGGGTCGTGAGCAACCGGCCCTTTCTTTTGGGCCCCATATGCCAGGTGTACTGCTGGGGTAAACTTCTGGTAATTAGGCCAAATCTCCGGGTCCAGGACCGAATCCCTTGTTGCCCTTTTGTCACTTTTCATTTTAGTGCAGATACTGTTGTGGGCTGCAAGCGTGCAGGAATATGCAGGGGTGCGCGGGGGTAGGCGGGTGCTTGAGGAGGTGCCAGAGAAGATTGACGTCTCTGGCAGCTCGCTCCTTTTGTAGACTTTTGCAGATCCTGTGGCTCGCTGCTGAGCACTCTACTGCCCTCTGCAGGCCACCAGTATTCAATCCCAGGAAACCCAGAGTTCCGTCGTCCTTTGTTGTGGGTTGCTGGGTGTTGTAGTTTTGTCGTTTTATAGTTTGCACTCTACTGCCCTCTGCAGGCCACCAGGATTCAATCCCTGGAGTCCCAGGGTTCCGTTGTCCTTTGTTGTGGGTTACTGGGTTTTGTAGTTTTATAGTTTTGCAGGGGGTGGGGGTGGGGGTAGGAGCCACAGGTCAGCCGCCACTGTCCGTCCCCTGCTGGAGCCGCCGCAGCACCGCCGCACAGTGACACTGCCACAGGCGCCACTCCACGCCCACTGCTTCGCGGCCGCCGCACCCGCAACCACAACCGCAGCTGTGGAGGTTGCAGGAGCCCAGAGCACCAGAAGTGCTGGAAGCGCCGCTGCGGCACCAATGCCGAGACGCTAAAGTGCCGCTGAAGTGTTGGCAAAACGGGAGCGGGAGCCGGAGGCTCGGCGTGCAATGGCGGCCCAGCAGACCAAAGCTCCGCTCCTCTCCTCTCTGTTCCTCTCCTCCGCGACGCTCCTCTGCTCAGCTGATCACACTTGTCACTCTCAGCCACCCCCAACAGCAAATGGGAAGCAGATAGTCTAACTATACCCCCCAAGATTTCGGCTAAGAATTTCTCTAGGTGCTCCAAAAAGTTACCTAGTTGCCTACATGTACAAAAAATGTGCACAGTGTCTGCCTCCTCAGTTCCACATCAAAAATACCTCCCATCGTTTACCCCTCCCCATTTTAACAACCTAGTTGGAGTGTAGTAAAGGTCAAAAACAGTCTTATAATGTTGTGAACGAAGGTTGGCAGACATCAATAACCTCCCAGCCAGATCGATGGAGTGCTCCACCCGAGTGCCGTGGCACCCTAACCTAACATCCCACTTAATGTTGTGCATATCCAGATCACCGCCCTGAGTGTCTAATAGTAAGTTGTATAAAATACCAATGCGCGCGTTCTTCCGCACCACCTCCACTAAATGATTCAATTCAATCATCCATTGACTTTTGCATAAGTAATCACGAATTTGTAAATATTTAAAAAATTCAGATCTAGGGAGGCAGTATTTCTCAGCTAGCATCTCAAAAGACATCAGGGTCCCATTAACATGGAGATCTCCAATATATTGGATACCTTTGATCCGCCATCTGTCAATGGTCCTATCCCAAAATATAGATGGCAACAGCACTGTAGCTGCAAACGGGGTATAATGGGAAACCCTTTCAAATAGGTAACGTTTTTGCACAGCTTTCCAAACCTTATGGGCGGCGTTTAAAACCTTAAACCTGTTTTTTTTATAATAACTTGGCTCAAGCCTTACGAACAATTGTTTTTTTGCCTCACTGCCCAATAACATCTGAGATACAGAGGGAGACTCAGCAATACTAAAAGGCTCTTCCCCAGTTAATAATATATTCATATTTTGCAGTATACAAACATAATAATATAGAGTAAAATCCGGTACTGCCCAACCACCTTTCTCGCGGGGGAGGACCATATAGCGCTTAGCTCTGCGAGGCTTCCCCTGCGCCCATAAAAACCTAGCACAAGTTGATTGGAGTGCTGATAATTGGACACAGGAAATTTCTAACGGAACAGATCTAAAATGATATAAAACCTTAGGTAATACTAGCATTTTAAGAACATTGCATCGCCCCACCAAAGAGAGATGCAGACATTCACAACGATCTATTTGTTTCCGTACAGAATTTAAGATATTACCCCAATTGATCTCAACAAGTGTCTTTAGGCATGTCCTTATTTTGACTCCCAGGTATGATATCTCGTTCAGAATTCGATGATCATTGTAGCCCACTTGATTTAAACACAAAATTTGTGTCTTAGACACATTGAGTTTGTATCCCGAGGCTCCTCCAAACTCAAGCGCCAGCTGTTCTATCTTGGGCATAGCCATTATAGGATTTGGAGTAACAACCGCAACATCGTCCGCGTATGCGAAATCCCGATATTGCTCTTGCCTCAAAATTACTGATTCTATCCCTTCATTTTGCTCTAGCATCATTAAAAAGGGGTTGATATATAGTGAAAACAACAAGGGTGAGCACGGGCATCCCTGCCTAGTGCCCCGTGTAATATATACAAGATCTGATTCAAGGCCCATAATACAAATTTTAGCAGTCGGGCACCAGTATAAAACCTGGATAGCTGTAATAAAACCTTGTCTAAGACCTAATCGTCGCAGTACTGCCCATAAAAATTCCCATGCGACCTGATCGGATGCTTTTTCCACGTCTAATAAAATCAAGCTGAATTTGCTCCCCGTGGTCTTAGCTATATCTAGTAGGGTTACCAGCCTGTTAATATGTTTAATTGTGCTCCTTTTAGGTATAAACCCATGTTGTCGAATTGACACCAATGGGGTTAGCACATCCGCCAATCGGGTCGCTAAAATTTTGGCATAGATTTTACCGTCAGAATTTAATAACGATATAGGGCGATAAGAGCCCGGCTGTTCAGGTGGCTTGTCTTTCTTTTTAAAAAAATTATGCTTGCCTCATCCCAAGTCAAAGGCGCTACACCTATTTGTGCTTGCTGAAAAGTGACAAACATATCAGCCTTAAGCTCTCCAAAAAATGTTTTATATACCTCCAGCGGAAGTTTGTCAGGCCCTGCCACTTTACCTGCGGCTAAACTATTGATTGCCGCTTCCAGCTCTTCAATAGTTATGGGTGCCTCTAGCAAGTCTGCATCTTGATGGTTCAAATTACTGCAATTAAGGCGCTGTAGCAATGTTTCACCAGCATGCATATCAAGGTTCTCCCCAGTATAAAGTACCTCGTAAAAATCATGAAAAACATTTAAAATCCCAACATCGGTATCTACAAAGTTGCCCAAGGAATCAACCACAGATCCAATTCATTGGGCAGCCTCTCTTGATCGAAGCCTTTGCGCCAAACAGCGTCTGGCTGCCTCCCCATACTCGTAGCTTTGTTTCTTATTAACAGTATATTTCCTGGCTACTTCTTTGCTCCAATGTAGATTTATTTTGGCCTTGCAGTGAGCTACGTCTGTTTGCAAAAGTACAATATCCCCCTTTTACTTGAATCCCCCGCATAAGATTTTCTTCAGCTGTTATAAGTTTGCCATAAAGCTCCTGCAATGCCAGTTTCATCTGCTTCTGTTTATATAGCCCAAAGCTAAGGGTCTCCCCTCTAAAATCAGCTTTTAGAGCATCCCAAACAAAGCCAGTCCCAGTGGAATTACAGTTTATGTCCATAAATTGCCTAATCCACTCCTTCATGTGTGCTACATACCCTTCATCCAGTAGTAATTTCCTGTCAAATGTAAACGATCTAGGCTTGGTTCCTGCCTTGAGAGCGTGCAAATTCAACACAAGAGGCCCATGATCTGAAGTGATCCATGGGTGCACCTGAATATCAGCATCAGAAAGTGTTAAACTTGATAAAAAGAAATAGTCCAGTCTCACTAACTTCTGATGTGGGTGTGAATAAAATGTATACCCTGGATAAGACCCCCGTAAAGCCGCCCACGCATCAACCAAACCGTGATCCGCTAATAGATGCTGAAGTGCTTTAAATACTTTGGGTTTCCTGCCATTGTAACGTTTAATGTCTTCCTGCAGACCCTTTGGTTCAAGGTGTATATTTAGGTCACCACATAAGATTAACGGAGTTGGCCATAATGCTAATTCCACATTCAACTCTTCTATTACAGGTGCGTCATCAAAATTCGAACCGTATACAGAGCAGAATGTGCACTTTGTGTTGCCAATTATGCATTCAGCAATAGCCCACCTCCCATGATTATCCGCCAGCACTCTTCCTGTCCCTTGTATGTAGCTCTTTGCCAATATCGCTACACCGCGTGTAGTAGTGGATTGCTGTGTGCATGCTAATATTGTTAGACCTAATTCAGACAATAGTTTTCTTTTACCCCATGGAATGTGGGTTTCTTGGATGCATACTAAGGGGCCGATTCCGATTCAGGCCGGAAATCTCTCCGACCGAGCCGGACCCGGAGAGATTTCCGACCGAATCGGACCCGTGCAGCCCGACCGAACGAGTACGATGCGTCCGTATGCTATCGTACTCGAGTCGGTCGGACTCCCATTGAAGTCAATGGGACCCGGTCGTACAACGCGTACGCGGGCTCCCATTGCCTCAATGGGTGCGAGGCGAACAAGGACGCCCCCTACAGCGGGTACGCGGTGAAGCGACTCGCGCCGTACACGCACAGGTAGGGGGGACCCATGGGTCCCCCCTGTGTGCGACTCGCGCGGCTACGCGTACAGGGGGTCCGACACGGACCCCTGAAGTACGGCTCCGACTGCTCTTTCGAGCCGGACGGCGCGTGTCGGTCGGACTGCTCGCGGCGCGCATCGTACTTACCCGGCCGGGGAACGTCTCCATTGCGCGGTGCGAGTCGGGTCCGAGCGAGTCGGTCGGTGCGGTTCGACCCGGGAACGAGTCGGTCGGAGCGGTTGGGACGCCCGAACGAGTCGGTCAGCGATTTCGCATCGTACTCGCTCGTCCGGACGCGCGTACGAATCGGTCGGGAAATAGGGCTCCGAATCGGATCCGGTTATGCCGAATCTGATTCGGAGCCCTACCGGCCGAGATCGGAATCGGCCCCAAAGTCTGGTTGGAGCACCCACAATTCAGTCGCTACCCGTTGCCACTTACTATAATTATTCAACCCACATACATTCAGAGAGCAGATTCGAATGCCAAACTGTAAGTTCCTATCCCCCATCTATTTTGCACATTTCAATGTACCCTAGGACAGTGCGCATAAAACCATTGAACTTTATACTTTGTTTCACTGCACTATCATGGATTGTTTTACCTAGTGGCCCCCCACACCTCCTGTGCCCCCCCCACCGTAACCCCCTCCCCCAACCTCACACCTTTCCCGCACAAGGCTTCAGCCGAAGCCCTGACCCGCCCCCTCCCTTCCCAAAACAAGAGGCTTGGAGACTCATGGTCTCTGAGATGGAACAAGCTTCTTCCCTCCCGGATCCCCCTGCCCCACATTACACCGTGCATTATTAACCACTTTCCCTTCCTCACACCTCTCATTCAAAAAAAGATAGAAAACAAACAGCATTAGAGAGAGAAGGGAACAAAAATCAACTTAAATTCAACAACAAACCCAACTAACCCCCATGCCATAGATCTATGTGTGTGGCCTGTGATAAACAGTCCTTTTTTTTTTTTTCCCTTATTCCTTTTCTTTACAGAGACTGCAAGTATTCTTTGGCCGCTGATTCTGCCGTAAAGAATCGCACATGTTCTTTATTAATGATTTTCAGCTTAGCTGGATTCAATAAATAAGCTTGTGCTCCTTTATCTTGGAACGGGGTGATAAGCTGGCGCAATTGCCATCTCTTCTCAACAGTCAGAGGACAGTAATCTGGACGTACAAAGAACTCAGTCCCTTTCCCACTTTTCTTTCGGTCCGGTCTTGCAAGATCATAAACTGCTTCCCGTGCCAGAAAGTTATTGATTGCTAATAGGATAGCCCTGGGTCTAGTAGTGTTCTGCCCTGGTCTCGTGCGCTGTGTGAAAGGGAATCTATGTGCCCTCTGGATCTCCCTATTCCAATCCCACTGAGTTAGTCCTGGAAAAGCCTCAGAGAAGAGCTCGATGATAAACTTCCGTGCATCTTGCCCCTTGGTCCCCTCTGGAATATCTAGCACACGAAGATTATTGCGCCGAAGGCGATTTTCAAGGTCTGTGAGCTTCCAAAGGGTGTCATCCTTCGCAGTACGCAAGGCTTCCGTTGTTGCTTTCTGCGCTGCTAATTCATCATCCAAGTTTGAGATACGTGTTTCAGCTTCATTAAACCTGTCAACAAACTCAGAACATGACTTAGCTATCCTTCGTACAGAGTTCTGGAGCTTGCGACAAGCCCCCTGTGTGCGCTGGCTCTCAGTGTGTGTTTCCTCCTTATGGGCCATTATACTTTGGTATATAAGTGCGAGAGAGATATCATCAGGTTTCTCCATGACGTCTTGATTTGGTTGTGTCTCATGAATCACTCCATTAGTCCCAGATTCGCCCAAGAAGGAATAATCCCATTGAAGAGGATCTGTGCTCTCGGCCATCTGAAATCCTGTGCCTGAGCCACCCCTCTTACGCACAGTCTTAGGGCTGCTCTCGGGTGTACCAAGTGAGTCCGTCCCCCACTCTGTTGCATCATCTGTCTGTAGATTGTTGGACCCCTTATGCCCAATATCAGGGGACCCCCTTTTCCGCCCGCCCAGTGTATTTAATTCCAACTCATCACCAGAGGTGTCTGAGGGATCAGACATTGAAAAAAACGGGTAGGCCCCGGAGTCACTTTCTTTAGTGTTATTCTGGTCGCGTATTCTATTTTTCCCAAGCATATCCAGATTGTATACACCCGAGACTACTATGCTGTTATCCTTTATCACCAAATCACAGTTCTCAGGGACCGGTTCACCATTCTTTGCACCGTTCTCCCCCATTGCATCCTTTCTACCTTTTAACATCCCCCTGGGGAGTGTCACCAGCTAAGCCCTCCTGATGAACAAAGTTATCTGGTGGAAGAATCTCCCCCTTCTTACCAGTGCCGCTGATCTGTCCATTACCCGGGCTTGTTTGTACTGAGGGGAGCTGCTTCCTCGATTTTCCACCCAAAAACAATGATGGTACTGTCTTCTTAACGCAGCCCTCCACACGAGCGCCGTCCTTTTTGGCCGAGTTCGGGTCACCTTTCTTTTTTTCAGCGTCTCGTGTCCCCACAGTGTCAACAGCCTCCAAAGTGTTCCGCGCTCTGCCGCGTCCAGCATTTGGGGGCATTTTAGGGCAGCGCGCAGTCGAGCTGGCCCCAGACGTTCCCTCGCCTTCCGTCAACAGCCTGTGTAACCCGCGGAAACTGACGCGGGTACACCCGGAAGTCCGCCGTACTGATTCCAGCCGCCGCAGGAGAGCTACACGGGACACCGCCGCAACAAGACAGGTACTCCACAGCATACCGGTGCGTTTTCTCCGACCATGTCACTCCATAATTTACTCAAGATTTCGCGTAATTGCTTGCACCATAACAAGGGGTTAGACTTGCTGCACGGTCTATGAGGCAGGGAGAGCTCCGGGAGCTCGAGCTTACACGACCGTCTTCACGGCAGCCATCTTGCCCCAATCACGGTGACGAGGATATGAATATTTGTCTATTATTTTATAAGATGCCACTGGGAAGCCATCCTCTACATCGGCCTTCGCTGATGGAATCATTTTGATCACTTTTGTAATTTCTTCATATTTGATTACATCATTAAATTCCTCCCTAAGGTGATCAGTTAAATGTGAAATTGGTAATTTGTCCATTAAAAGGTCGCAAGCTCTCCTTTTGATATTGTCTGATAGGATTTCCAAAGCTTACAGGATAAAATACAAAAAAGAGCAAATTCCTTAGTGATGGCACTGGGTAGGTAAGGAATGTGTTATCTATGTCATAAACTACCAGGATAGTTGGCTTTGCATCTCTCTGCCTCAGTTGAAAGGCCAGAAGTCTACTGGACTTTTCACTGTGTCATAATGTCACCCTTTAATGTGGAGTACAGACTTTTTGCCTTGCAACAGAAGGCTTTTGTTGAATTTATACTTGTTCAATGTAAGAGCCTATAAGTTAACTTCTGTCTGGCCTTGAATCATTAGTTTAGTAAGCACAAAGTGTCCCACAGGGTCGCACCACTTTTTTCAAGATGATGTAAATTCCGAGACCAATTCCATTGAGTGGCCAAAGAGAGAGAGGAGTTTAGTTCTGTATATGTCCACTCTGTAAGCAGTCAAACATCAAAGACCAAGTTGGCAGTATGGGTCCCCGTATGTATTAACTGAGCTTTATACCAGCAGGGCGAGTGGTTAAATATCAGCATATTGATGAATTCTCTGACAATATAGACTCCAAGTTTTGGTTGCTAGTTGAAGTAGTTACCTATTATCTGTCAATCAATCAGGTTTCTTGTATAGCGCGACTACTCACCCGTGAGGGTCTCAAGGTGCTGAGAGGGAGGGTCTGTGGTTCAGTCCAAGAGCCAAGTCTTGAGGCCGTTCATGAATTGCGGCAGCAATTGTGATTGCCTGAGGTGCAGAGGTAGGGAGTTCCAGGTCTTCGCAGGGAGGTAGGAGAAGGATCTTCCTCCAGCCGTGGTCTTGTGGATCCATGGGATGGTGGCAAGGGCAAGTTGGGTGGAGCGAAGATGTCTGGTGGGAGTGTAGAAGGAGAGGCGGTGTTTGAGGTATGCAGGTCTGGCATTGTGGAGAGCTTTGTAGGCGTGCATGAGGAGCTTGAAGGTAATTCTTTTGTTAATAGGTAGCCAGTGAAGGTCTCCCAGGTGGTCGATGATGTGGCTGTAGTGTGGGATGTTCAAGATGAGTCTGGCAGAGGTGTGGATCGTTTCGAGCGTTTTCTAGCCCGCCAGACAAAGATCAAGCCATTTTTCATCTATCACGTTTGTAGAGAGGCACGTTCATTACCATTAAGATTGATTCTGGAGAACCTATCAATTTCAGCCCCCAAAGAAGGGCCGCCTGGCCCGAAATGCATTGGGCTTGGATGTTCAACAGAGAAATGTGATAGACTTCTAGAAGAAATTTATTTTCTGTGTTAATTAACAGAATAAATCATGTTTAAATTTCTTATGTAAAATAATTTTTGCTTTGTTAGAGTTTATGTATATGCTAATGAAGCGAGTCATTTACAGCTCATAGTCACCGTTCTTCTCTTTGTGCGGTATCATTTACAGCTCTCAACAGATGGTGCTGATCCAGCAGGCAATTTTGGCAGAGCAGCAGCTTATCAGATATATTGTGGCATGATTTACTCAAAAGGGCGGACCCCAGTGACCATGTTAACCCCGAGTGTGGATCAGCTATCACCTGAGCAATTTAAAGGTCGGCCATCTTCTTTATGAACAGGCCCCACCTCTGATTAATTTTTCATTATGTTTTGTGTGGAGGGCAGACCCTTTTTGAAATTGGACCACATCCCTTCACTCCAGGGTCTACATAGTCTCTCTGCTCCCCTTTGAGGCAGAATGCGGAGTTTATCACAATCAGACCACCCAGGGGTTAGAAACACCAGCATTCACCAGGTGCTAAATTTTTTGTTATATATAGGATGGGAGGCTGGCCTGTATAACCATCTGGCCATACCCCTGCACCCCTGGAACTCTGAAAGTCTTTCTACCTCTCTCAGAGGCAGACAGGGAGGTTTACTCCCTGTCTATCCACATAAGGGGTAAAAAGAACTCTTAGGCACCAGGGATCATTTTTTCTTATGTATGGGTTGGAGCACTAGGCAATGTTGGCAAGGTTTGTATTCCTCCATTCCTGGCACCAGAAAATATTTCTGTCCCAAAAAAGAGGTGGAATATGGGTCTACCTCCTGATTAACTGCCAGTATGTCAAAACTAACCCCAAAACCCCTGTGTAGTCCTTCCTGAACCTGTCCATACTCCTCCTTTGATACTCCTCACAAAACTCCTCCCATTTAACAGTAAGCATTCCCCATTTTCAGCCACTTCCCATGTCCTTTACTACTAAAACATGGGTGTATGTGTGTGAAGATCTCCCCAATTGGGATAGAGATCTCTGTACTGCAAAGATAAGAGAGGCAGAGGCCTCCATATGTATGTATATGATTAGAATTTTGTAGTACGAGTAGTACCACTAAAGGTACTACAAAATGCAGTTGTGAATAGGCACACTTATTATGATATCTTTCATGATCAAGATTACTGCGAGAAATTGGGTTGCTGGTTGACTGGGGTGTGAGCCTTGGTCAAGCAAGAGCCACAATCCCTGGCAGAGTGAACCACAAAAAGTCACTAAATTAACCTATGCTTAACCCTGGGTAGCTTAGCACAAAAAGAAGTCAGGCTTAACTTAGAGGCAATGTGTACAGTATTTATGCAGCACACAAACAGTAATAAAGTGAAAACAGAAAACAAGAAAGATTTCACACCAATTTGAAAAAGAATAGAGTAAATTATTTGACACCAAAATGACATAAATCTAAGATCCAGAGTTATGAATTTGTTAAGGTTTCAGTAAAAACTAGCATTTATGAGAGAACTGGCCAAAGTCCAAAAGCTGTGAATATTACCTGATCAAGTTCTTGAGAGTTCATGAAGAAAGGAATGCTATATTAATGCATGGACTCCATTATGAATACATGCCTATGATATACTGTACCATACGGAAGGATGAAAGGGTATGAATGTCTGTATGATTGTAAGAATTAATAAATGTAATCTGGACAATAATGTTCAGATGATATTTAAATTATTGTTATATTATGCATGGAAATATACATAAAAACAAATTATATTAAATTAATGTATGAAATTTCAATATTTCTGTTTCTTTAGTCATTTGAAATTGATGCCCTAATAGTATGAAGATGGTAGTATACCTTTGTTGAAAAATACAGTTACCTAAGACTTTTGGGTACAATTTACAGCAGCGGGTGGTCCACAGAGAGTGCTTCTACAGGTCCAGAAAGTGAACTAACAAGTGGGTCTGAGGACCCTATTTTCTATACCTGGTACCTTCTCTGAAGTTAGGAAACATTTCTAGAGGTTGCTCTTTGAAATGCTTGGAATTTTTTGACTCCCTTGCCTTGGCTCCAAGTTGGCTGCAGGAACAATGCAGTGGTGGCTAGCCCTTTTTGTGAAGGCAGGGCACAGCCTGTTCAGTGGCAAGTGGGGCTGTGTCCAGTCCGCCCCTCCCATCTCTCTATTGAGTGACTGTCTGGGAGGAATTCATAAAGTCTAACAGCCAGTTACAACCAGTCATGTGACTTAGAACAGGCTGCAGGCAACACGTGTCTGAGGGCAGGAAAATGCCAACTTCCTCAAAGTGGTATTTTCAAAATTGTAATTTAAAATCAGACTTTACCATTAAAGAGGTACTAAACATGAAATGCTTATCTGTCCCCATACAAAAGTTAGCCCTTATTAAATGTAAAAGGCAACCCAGTATTATTCAATGGGACATGTAGTCCTCACAGTAGTGAAACAATTTTTTAGGAGTTTTTCACTACCCTGAAATGTAAAGTACATGTCCAACCTTTTAATTATAATGCATCCTGCCCAGTGGGCTACATTGGACCTACCTTAGGGATGACTTATGTGTAATAAAAGGGAGTTTTAGGCTTGGCAAAGGGGTTATATTGCTAAGTCGAATTGGCAGCTTAAAACTGCATTCAGGTTGAATGGCAGACCTGGGACATGTTATAAGGAGCTACCTAAGTGGGTGGCACACTAAGTGCTGCATGCCCACTAGAAACATTTAAGTTAAAAGGACCTCTAAGTAAATTAAATATGCCAATCAAGTGAAAAATTATTTAAACATGTCAGGGGAGTGACCACAAGCACTTTAGCACTGGTTAGCAGTGGTAATGTGCACAGAATCCTAAAACCAACAAAAGCGTATTTCAAAAAAGAAATGGAGGGAAGCAGGCAAAATATCTGGGGGAAGCTCACCATATGGCTGACAGGTCTAACAATTGCTACTCCAATATATCAATGAGTGAGTCTCATATATGTAAAAAAATGTAAAGGCAGTGTTTTCATCCAGCATGTCAAGATATTTACAAACGGTCAACGGCACCCTCTTAACAAACGTGTACTGTCTCCTCGACCCACATACAAGAAGGTACTCAAGAAGGTACTTCCAGACTGCCACCTGATTTAACCATAATAGTTATCAACTGCATCAACAAAAAGACAGCAGCAGTTATAGGTGTCAGACGACTTACAGACATACGTGTAACATAAGACTGTAATAATATTAACCCCAATGGTACATTTCATCTACTCACAAGCTACTTTAAATGACTCAAGAAACACTCCCTTTCTCCCATTCATGAAGTACTGACACGTACAGGAAAATCAAATATCCTTCCACTTTAACAAGTGGTTTATAAACAACTTGGCCGACCTTTGGTTACAATTATTCTTGACTCAGTAATCATAATAAGTATTCACTCTGAGTGAAATATTAATTGAGATGAAGTGTTGCTGTTTATGTACCAGCGCTGAATAGCATTAATTGTCTATCTTGAGAAGTCTAATTGTTCCTCATGTCAAGAATTTCCCTAAAGGATTCCTTTCTCGATAAGTTAACTTCTGCACTAACCCTGGGGGGTAACTCCGCTCCACCAGCGGAGTTTGCGGAGATTTGCCTAATCTGCGCTCCGTGGTGAACGCGGAGATAGGCAAAACTCCGCCTCCGTAGTGGAGCGGAGTTAGCCGCTCCCTCCCCCTTCCAAATACTTTAAAAATACTAAAACGAAGGCACTTACCTGTGTTTCTGCCGCCTCCCCTGCCTGGCCGCTCTCCTTCCTGCTCCTCTTGCGTCCTTTTACATTAAAAAAACACCACGTTATACGTCTTGCAAGTGCGCGTATGCATGTGCAAGACGTACAAGGTAGTGGTTTTTTTTATGTAAAAGGACGCGAGGAGCAGGAAGGAGAGCGGCCAGGCAGGGGAGGTGGCAGAAACACAGGTACATGCCTTCTTTTTAGTATTTTTAAAGCATTTGAGAGGGGGGGAGCGGGGAGGGAGCTATGCGTACTCCACAGAGTTTTTTTCAAACTCCCTGGAGCTACGCGTAGAGGCACTACGCCAGCTCCGCCCACCGCTAATCTGCACACAAAGCAAACATATCATTATCACCAGCAGAAAGACAATTTCCTCTCATGTAGTTTTATCAAAATGCAATAATATGAATAGACAGGTTTGAATCAGAATACCATAATTGGCAGTGGGTTTTGGTACCACACAACTATACATCTATAGATCTTTGACTTGATTTGTCAAAAAGTAAAAAAATACATTTTGGGAGATTCGACTTAGAAATCCAAAAAGGGATAATGGTTTTGACCAAAAAGCACACTTCATTTAAAAAAAAGCTAAATTAATGGGCAGACTCTGAGCCTCCTTTAAGTTTACGTTAACGAAAGATCTCACAAGTGACAGTGCATACACTGTCTTAGGCAAGACCTTACACTGGGACTTCAGACAAATATAGACATAGGACTACAATTTTGCATTGCCTAGGAGCTATAATGAACACAAAGGAGATTTGGTGAACTAAAGTATTTGCCTAGGATCACACAATCTGATCAAGCAGGGAAGCTGTCTGTTTCTAGATTCACACTGTGTAATTTGCTACTAGTTAGGTATCTCTTTCTGACATCAAAGGTTAATTCTTTGTCCATAACTCTTAGGGGATGAGATTAGAGCATGAGTGACAGGCAGAAACCACATTTTATTGTGGATAGTTTTACATAGCACAAACCTTGCTCAAGGACATAAGAGCTCTTCACAAGAGACTGACTGCAAAACACACTTTTTTTCGGCACAGTGAGATTATCCAGGATTGACAGAATGTGGAGCCAAGGCTGGTATTCAAACCCTCTTCCTCATGTTACATGGTCAGCAGGTGTAGCCATGAGGTCACCTCCAGCGAAGGCTTGGCTTGTTCTGGGTTGAAGGTTATAATAGGTCCTCGAGCTGAGCCAGGAATCTGGTTGGAGCCTGACTCAAGCTTTTAGTGGCTTGCTCACATCTATTGTTTGGTTGCATTCCGAGACTTGTAGTTTTGCATTCTGTAAAAGTAAAAGCAGAACTGAAAGTTCCTGGAAGCAAATTAGATAAGTAGGAATAAATAAGTATAATTATGTGCCTCCAAGACAGAAGGGAAGGTGGTGGATAGAGGCACAAGGATGCATACAAAAATTGACTTTTCTACAACATGAAACTAAAAAAATAACACGCATACCATTTTTTTGAGCTTGATAGAACATCAAAGTGTTTCCAAAATCTTTTTAAAAGTTTGTTTTGAAACAAAGGAGAAATCATGAGGGAAGTCAGTAGAGGGTATTCTCCACGGCTGCAAGTGAAATGAAAAAAGTGTGGGGTCTCTAAAAGATTGTGGCCTATACAATTAAGGGGCGTGGCTTAAACAAGTAAACACTAGGCCAGATTTACCAAAGTGTTGCGTTGCCCTGGCATCATGCAAGGTAACACAAGGGCAATAAAACACTAAAGTCAGAATGCCACCTTGCAAGGCCCTGCTGTGTTTGGTAAATCTGCTATTATGCAAGGCAGTGCAAGTCCGTGCATTGCTTTACCCTACCAGAGGGAGGCATTCCATGCATGGAGCATGGGTGTTCCCACGCATCCACCAATGGATTTTGGCGCTTTCCAGCTTTACCATGAGTGGTAGATTTGGGAATGTGTCAACATAGTATGCCTTCTATGGGAAGGTGTAACGAGTTGGAATATCTTTATTTCCCCCCTTTTTTCCTCTTTCTACATTTGCTGCATTTTGCTGCACATGCAGAAAGAGGAAAATGCTTCAGAGGATTGTTTTTGTGCAGGAAACAATCCTGCCTACACCATGACGCAAGGCAGCCAAAAGTGGGCCAGCACAAGGAGAGGACACGGATGCTCCATATAATGCAAGGTCTCTGCACATTCATGCCCTCTCCCTTTCAGGAAGCACAGTGTAGCAATGTGTCTTGCTGTGTTGCATTGCGAGAAATATTGACATATCTCCCCCTACATTTCTGTGATTCTCATAGTGTTCCACTGTTGCAAAGTCATCCTGTGCCCTGGGCACCCCCCAACGTTTTGCTGGCTGGTACTGGTGGTAACTGACTCTGACTGACCCTGGACTCTGCCTAACCAGGCCCAGGGCCAGTGCTATGCTGACAGAGCCACTTAGAATACAGTGAAAACACCTACATACACTAGGGCACACTATGGGTTGGGGTACCCCTGTGATTGGCATGACCTACCCTAAAAGGCCCTGGTACACAATAGGGCAGGGGGATTGAAACTACCTCTAAGGCCCTAGTTTATAATAGGGCATGGCAGTTTAGAGGCCAGCAGCCCTTTCTGCACTTGCATGTGTGCACTGCTGAAGCCTGAGGTCAGTTTAAAAGTAGCTCTGTGGTGCAGGACTGATTTTAAAAAGTAAATTGCGCCCAAACTCGACTTTGGTGTTTGGGACACTTACAAATGGATAACCTACAATGTTTGGACATATTAGGCACCCCCAGGGTCTCCCCTGGGTGTCCCAGGGGTGGGGGGTCAGGTATTTCTAAGGAGGACCCTTATAAAATGAGTTTCATATGCCCTGGGTTAAGTGAAATTGCACATTTCACTCCCCACATTGTGATAAAGTGCTGCACAAACTCGACTTTGGTGCTAGGAGCACTGTAGAGAGAGGATCTGCAATATGTCTACATATTTAGAACCCCTAAAGTGTCCCCTAGGTGTTCCATTGGTGGGGGCCCTGTAGATATAGGCAGAGTACTTATAAAATATGTTTTTATAAGCCATGGTGCAGGAAAAATGGCCCAAGTCATTTTCCCATTGCAAATCCCCTGCCACATTGGTTAACATGACAAGAAGTTATTACCTAATAGATCCTGCTAGGAGAATGATAAAAATAGCATTCAAAGACTTCCCAGAATGGTATTAGTAAATCCAACAATATGATATTGTTGAATTTCTCCTAAAATGTACAGACAAGAAGTTATAAGACTTTCTTGTCTGTAAGCCCAGATTCAACATTCCAGTGGTCTGTCCTGATTGGTCAGAGTTAAGATGGATTAGCCAGGCTCCTTTGAAGAGGTGATAAAGAGCCCCTGGGGTTAACCAGCTCTGCTGGGAGGGCAGTGTTCTGTTACAAAGAAATGCCAGAGCAGGGGGAGGAGTCATAAACAATGGACTTCAAGGGAAGGGGAAGACACCAGTGTCATTTACAACTCTACTCTTTTGAACCCAGGAAGATGCTAGGCTTAAGGAAGGAATGAGCAGATGCAAGGGGGAGAGACTATGGCGATTAGCCATCCTAGGGGTGTGTTTAGCCAGCTCTTCTCTCCCTGCTGGAAAATCAGCCATGGTGAATTTGGAAGAACTGGTGCACTCTGGGACAAAATAGTGCCTCACTTTGCAGGATGTGGTCATACTGAGGGGTGGTACCCTGCCCCCATTGGACAGGAGTGCCCTCCTGCTTGACCCAGAGAACTTGGAATAAGTATCTGAGAAGGCCAGAGCCTCTCAGATCTGCTGCTTGAAACCTAAGAGAGCAAGAAGGGTCATGCTGAGAAGTTTGATGTGCAATCACGAAGGTCTGCACTCTGAAGATAGCGCCTTCTGCACCATCTGGAACTACAGCCCTGTGGACTACCTTGCTGTAAAAGGACTAAAGAGTGGACTCCCTGCAAGCTGCAGGTTAACAGAGCTCACCTGGAACATCACCACCAATAATCCTCCACTTGGAGCACTACCAGTGGATTTGTAAGGGTTTTGTCGAAGTGCATTGTGGGAACTGAAGTCCTCAAATTTCAAGGACCATCTTGGAGCTTCCAGACCCTTGGAGTAAGTTTGAGACACTTTGGGACCCTTTGGGGAACTTCAGGAAGAAATTCCAAAAGTTTGGAGGAGTTTGGAGCAATTTTGAGAAAAAGCTCCATAAGTGGACTGACTCAACCTGGCCAGCCAAGCCGCCTGCCTTCAACCGCGAGCCGGCCTTCCGTCCAGGGTCCTCCCGCTTGAAAGCTCTGTAGGTCCGATTTCCAGAGTTTGACCAGGAGTAGGCGAAATCCAAGGCTGGTGAACCCTCACCGAATCTGGCCTGGTGAAGAGCATCAAGGAACCCTGCAAGAAAAAGCTCTGTAAACGTTTCTAAGTCCGAACGAGGAAAAGGTGACCGGAGCAACCGCGAGAGCCAAGCCGCCTGCCTTCAACCGCGAGTCGGCCTGGATCTTTGATTCATCCGGCTGGAATGCTCCGGAGGTCGGACTTCCATAAGTGTGACCGGGAGCTCATTGCAAGGCAATCCGGCGAAGCCTCACCGAATCCGGACTAGCTTAGAGCTGCCAGAGACCCCGGGAAGAAAAGCTCCAGAAAAGTTTCCAAGTCAGAAGGTAAAAACTTTGAACGATTCCTACTGCAAGGGGTAGCCGCGCAGGGCTCCATCGCGGTTAGACTGAAACTTTGACTTTGACCCGGTCTATTGCGACCAGATGTCCCGATAAGGCGCTAAAGGTTTCTATGTGCTATATAATGCTACATTGGATTTTCGTCGTTTTGGTGTCATTTTAAAGATAAAAATATTTCCTATTTTTATAAATTAGTGTTCGATTTTTATTGTGCATTGTGTCTTAATTATTTACTGAATTGGTGTTTTTAAATGCTTTACATACCTGTCTTTGAAGTTAAGCCTGCCTGCTCGCAGGCAAGCTACCAAGGGTTGAGCATGGGAATAATTTTCTCAGACCTATTCTGAGCACTATACTTTGTTAGTGGCCTTATTGCCAGTGGCAGATATACATTTGCCCCTAGTAATACTCCACTTTCCAACATCCACCCAGCCAGTATTTAGGTTCCTCACTGTGCTTTCTGTGATCACATCCAGATATATAATGCAACAACTGATATACACCTAAAATCAGCTAGGACTAATGGCTTTGTCAGTGGTTGTTAGCTCTTTAAGATAACTGAGTAAAAACAATGCTTTTGTTTTATGTAATTAATAATGAAAACGTTTCAGTTCTGAAAATTTGAGAATGTGAATTAAACATTACTGAGGCGTGTGGAAGGGGTAGTCGTCTACAGTGTGTCTCAATCACTCCTGTTAGGTTCACTTTATGTTAGACATGTACACTCTTTGACCATCCATCTGCATATCATACACCTCATCTTTCCTCTTTTGCACCCTCTTTTCCTTCTCTTAAATGCACTTGCTTGCATCTCTTTCACTTCACCACACCTAAACACACAAGGCACTCACTCACAAGTAAGCTCTACATATTCTTTTGTCTTGTCAATATTTTTGGACAATTGTGACCGTCCTTCACACACATTTGTACAGAATCACAATTGCAACTGAAATATAATACCATTTCTCTGTTCATTCTGCAGAGATGCCAAGAATTGGATGCCCATGTATTTTGAACACCTTTTTGACCCACTGGTAGGCATCGTGATAAACTCGAGCTGCCTTCAGTCTAAACTCCAGAGCGCTCAGTCGTGGCACATTATAAATACACAAAGGTAACTCGGTTGAATTCAAATTTAAAATAACTTTATTCGCATTTGATAAATGCATAAAAGTTCACATAAGGAACAACAAAAGGACAGTGTACTAGTTAACAAGCACAGAACATTAAAAGGAAAACACAAAACACTGACATAATCGACAGAGTATGTTAGCAGCAAGATAAACACCAAAGAACAATTCATTTTCCACAAGTTAAAAATAATAAAACATTTTTTTTAAAAAGAAAACAATTAAAAACTGCACCATTCTAAAACAAGCTTCCCATAATCCCACAGTGACCTTGGGGTATTGTTAACACATCCTACAGAAAATTGATAAGTGATTAAAAACAAACTTAATAAAACAAATCCAGTAGGGCAACCCCCCTTGCTGATGCAGCTTTTCTGATACGCAAAACTGAATATAGAAAATTTGCAATCATATAACAAAAGAAGGGGGTTTCCAGTGTGTTGATAACTGTAAGAGCAAAGGCATGAGAAGATAAACTCAATTTTCTTATCTATGGATAAATGACGTTTTTCCTTTCTGTCTTATAAAAACGACAAAATAATAAAATGTGTGACATGGTTTGCATAGATTGATCGTCACAAGGGCATCGCGATAATTGGTTTAGCGAATATGTTTTTGCTGGATAGCCTACCATTAAGGGAAAAAAATTCAGTCTCATTCTAGTTAATAAATAATGGTGCAAATTGTTTGAGATGAAAGAAAGCTAAGAGTCATTGCCAGTAACAGCAACAGGCAGGCTCTGGTTAAATAAAACGGTGGGTTTGCTTTCATTGCGATGCCAACGATCTAAATCACACTTATTTATAAAAGCATCTCTTAACTTAGTCTTAGGGAAAGACAAACAGTTAGAGGGTGATGTATACAGAAAAGCTAACCCCAACTCTGGAAATGACTGTTTAACATAAGCTAAGCATGGGATTCTATTTGCTCAGTCAAGTTTGATGATATCATTTAGCATCACTTGATTTAACATACCAGAGTCCCTCTTCCAAATTCTCAGCCAAAGAAAGAACAGGGCTAATTTTATCGTATCATTAATAAATGTCAAACCAAAGGGCCTATTACGAAGGCGGTCGGATGATCACCACCGGGCCGGCGGTGGTGCCCGCCGTACCGGCGGTGGACATCCGCCCTCCATCGCAACCAGGAAAACCACCGGTCACATTAGGATGGCGGTGGTGACCGCGGCGGTGGGAAATTCCGACTGCTGCTTTACCGCTGGTTGCCAGCCGCACTCCTGTCTGGCGGACGGAGCAGGACCGGGATAATGGTGGCGGTGCAGAGCAGGCTCCGCCGGCAGGATTATGATGCCGGCGGTAGCCAGCCTTTCCTCAGCGTTCAGACCGCCATTGAAAGGCATGCGGTGAGTGTCTTCCGGGGGCCCGTTGCAGGCCCCCAATATGTTGGGGGGGTGGGTGCACTGGGGGGGTACCCATGGTCCCCCCCCTACATTTCCCTGTACCAGGTGGCAGGCACTGTGCAGTGCCTGTCACGCAGTGCAGGGAAATGCAGGACATGCTCCTTTTAGCATCGCGGCGGTGCTGAGGGCAGCAGCAACCGCCGCAATGTTATTGCCCGCGATCCGACTGCCGCGGTCGGACTTCGACAGCGGGTCATCGTAATTCGACCGGCGGTGATGCCGCGGTCCATGCGTGCAGTCTTTTCCCGCTACCATGGTGGTCGGGGAGGTTTCCCGACCGCCATCGTAATAGGCCCCCAAGTTCTTTATGGGCAATCAGATTTGAGCAGGTCTGAGGGACTGAATAGCAGCTTTTTAACAAACTTGTTTTCCACTGTTTGCAACGTCCCCACTGAAATCGTACCCCATATTTCGGCCCCATAAGTGGCAAAGGCAACTGATTTTGCCGAGTAAACTTCTACCAGTTCCTTACAAGGGTTTTTGTCCAAATTAAGAGCAAACTTCCAGATTGCAGTATACTTCGTTTCAGCATGTTGGTTCTATTTTCTACCATGGCGGACCAGTTAAATTTGGAGTAAAAAAGGAGACCTAAGTACGTAAAAGACTCTAAACATACCAAGGGACCTCCGTCTAAATTTAATGAAAAATACTTTTGCCTTCCCCAGCCTGCAGTCATAACAAAAGTTTTGGATTTATTAACTGACAGGCCCAAATCTGCCATATATTTTGAATAAATACCAATCGAATGCTGAAGGGCAAGAGGAGTTCTGGCCATCAAAACCGCATCGTCTGCGTAGAGAAGAGCGGGGAGCAATAAGCCGCCTGCAGAAGAAACATCCCTACACTGTACTGTCAAAACTTCATTTAGGTTATTGGTATACAGGGAGAAAAATAAGGGGGCGAGCACACACCCCTGTCTAACCACCTTTTCGATTTTAAACAGTTTCGTACAGTCCCCCTCTTTACCAAAACTTATGACCGCACCTTCCTCTTTAAACATTTCTTGTATGTAAAGGATTATGGAATTGTCCACGCCCATTAACTCCAGGAGCACCCACAATTTGGAGTAGATCACGCAGTCGAAGGCCACGGACAAGTCCATAAAAGCCATATACAACTTAACCTCTTTGTCATAAACATATTTTACTGCAAGCACGGCTAAATTAAGACCTTGATCGATCGTGCCCCTCCATTTTCTAAACCCATATTGAACTTCTGCTAAAACATTATTTTCAAAAGCCCACCCCTCCAATCTGTTTAAAAGCAATCTCCCCATTAACTTGGCCATGCTGTCCAACAAGGAAATTGGGCGTTAATTTGCGGGATTCGAGGGATTCCCCTTCTTGTATAAGGGCAATGATCACAGACTGTTTCCAGGATGTCGGGGTACCCACTTTAGAAACAGCATCAAAAACTTGTGTCAGAAGTGGGGCCCACAGATTTTTATGTAAAAAGAAAAAATCCAATGGGACCCCATCCAGTCCCGGTGCCTTTATGGCAGGTGAATGAAGGAGTGCGAGCTCTATTTCCTCCAAGGAGAAATTCATCCCTGATTGGGCCACCATCAAAACCTCTGGATCTTTTGTGATATAATACGTCTCACCCTGAAAAATACTTTGAAAATAAGACAGCCAAGAAAATTCATCAATATGGAGGTCAAGAGAGGGACCAACCTGTTCCTGCAAAAAAGGGGCGTTAACCACCTTCCAGAACTGCTTACTGTCCTTGTTCCTCGAGGCCACACATGCTTCTTCATGCAACTGCTTTATCCTCATCACCCTAGCTTTCTTGTAGTCGGCTTGTAGCTTCTTTATCAAATCTTTATCCCTAAGGTGTATTTTAAGTGCAGAACGGAGTTGTTTGGACGCCCTCGAACATTCAGCCTCAAACCATCATGTGGTAAGTAGCCAGAATATCAAGTATTTATTATCGTTTTGACGTATTATAGAGTAAAAAATATCGTTAGTATTAAATATCAATGTAAAAAATATCTATGTATATAATATCGATTTTGTGTGTTGTAAAAAAAATCATTGTAAAAAAATATCGATTGTTAAAATATCGTTAGTAAAATATATCGTTTTAGTATATTTTTTTCTGTAAAATGTTTGTAAATTAGATAATTATTGATAAATAAATTTTAAAAAAATGGTATGCTAATTTTTAGGAGTGGGATGTTGGGTTTATAGGGGATAAGGGTGGGGAGTGTTTAAAAAAAGTGGGAAAAAATTAAAAATGTATTTAAAAGTTTAAATTGAATGTATAATATTTTTTAGGGGCGGGATGTTGGGTTTATAGGGGATAAGGGTGGGGAGTGTTTTAGAAAAAATTGGGGAAAAATTGAAAATGTATTTAAAAATTAAATTGAATGTATAATATTTTTTTAGGGGCGGGATGTTGGGTTTATAGGGGATACGGGTGGAGAGTGTTTTAAAAAAATTGGGGAAAATTTAAAAATTTAATTTTAAGATTAAGATTTTGGGTTTATAGGGGATAAAGGTGGGGAGTTTTAAAATGTATTTTTAAGAAATTTTTAAAAAAATGGAAAAATTAAAATTATGTTAAAAAAAATGGTATTAATAGGGGATAAGGGTGGGTATTTTTTGGTACTAAGGGGTCTATTACGATGGCGGCGCCCGCCACCGTAACCGTCTCCCAAAGTGTTTACCGCATGCCTTTCCATGGCGGAGTCTCCACCATGAAAAGGCATACCCACCGCAGGCATACTAATATGGATGGCAGTGCCTGCAAGGCACCGCCACCATATTGTGTGCCTTTTCCACCCGGCCGGCAATCCGACCGGCAGAAAAGCGGCGGACGGACTTTCCGTCCGCCGCGGTACCCCCGCCATAGTAATATGGTAGGGGGTAAATTGTGTTGTGATGGCGTGCTGATCGCCACCGCCCGCCACCGCTGGCCGGGCGGTGGCGATCCGCATGACATCCTAATAGACCCCTAAATTTTCAATTTTTTTTAAAGTTTTTGAATTTTAATTAAACATTAAGAACAATCAGTTTATGAGTGTAATATGGCATTTATTGAGTTTAAGGGTGGTGAGTGTTTTTAAAATGTATTGTTCATAATTTTTAAAAATTTGAAATTTATTTTTAAAATGTAATTGTTGTAGTACTGGGATATTGTGTTTATAGTTGTTGAAGTTGACTATGTTTTAAGTTTATTAAAATTTAATTTTCTAAAATTTAAATTTTAAAATTATTTTTGAAATTTTAGGTTATTTTGTATTTAATTGGTTATAATTGTGTGCCAATTTTATTATATTTTTTGGATATTAATATGTTTGAGATATTTTGACAGATATGTTTAAACAAAAAAATACTATGCAATGTATATTTATTTATAGATACATACATATGTTTAGAGTTAATATAATTGTTATTAGGAGTATTAGGTTATATATGTTTATTGTTTAGTACCTTCACTGATTTAATGTGGTTTTAGTGGGAATAGTAAATTATATATGTTTATTGTCCAGCACCTTCCCTGATTTAATGTGGTTTGGAGTTGGAATAGTAAATTATATATGTTTAGTGTCCAGCACCATCCCTGATTTAGGGCCCGATTCGGATCCCACTCGGAAACCCTCCCGACCGACACGAACCGGGAATGGCTTCCGACCGACACATACCCGCGCTGTCCGACCGACGTAGTACTATCCAACGAGTGTCAAATACAAACGACTCGCAAGGAGCACAATACGGACGACCTACACAGACGGGAATCAATCCGTCTGAGCGAAATCTCAGGAAAAGAGCCCGACGCGACCGACTCGTACGCGAACGCTGCAACGCAGCGTAGCGTGAATGGGACAGACTCGGACTACCCCGCAAATACATGAAAAAGCATCCGTTGCTGTCAACGGAACGTTTCCGTCATGCTCAACAAAATACAACAGAAACAGACAGAAAATGTCCAAACAAGCATTGTCAAAGGCAAAAAAAAAAAAAGACACACCCACAGCTCCTCCTATATAAAGGGCCAAAATCCTTACATAGATCCTTTGCAAATTCAACAGACCTGCCAGCAGATACCACCACTACACTGCACTGATACATACACTCAAAACCAACCCACCACACAACCTGTACACCACCAGCACCTTTCAAATACCACACTCACAAACACACACCTTTACTCATACTTACTCACCCTCACCCTCACCCTCACCTTCACCCTCACCCACACATCCACCTCCACCACCAACCATCACCATGCCCCCAAAGAAGAATCCAAAGTTTACAGACAGTGAGTTTGAAGTCAATGTAGATGAAATTCTCAGAGTAGAGCCACATTTATTTGGCACCTTGGTCCAACAGACCCCCCTGTCCCAGAAAACCAAGATGTGGTAGAGGATTGTCAACAAGGTGAATGCTCAAGCACCTTGCCTGCGCACAACGGACGATATCAAGAACAGGTACTATGATGTGTGAAGGAGGGTCAAGAAGCTCATCAACAAAGAGCACGAACTGAGTCAGCGGACTGGCGGTGGCCCTCCTGCAACACCTGTGCACTTCACTACCTGGGAGGAGAAGGTGCGGGCCATCCTTCCACCGAAGGGCGCACATGGAATATCAGGAGTACCAGAGCCTGGTGAGAACAGACTCAAATAGCCAATATTGATAGCAAATACACAGCCACAGACATCACTGTCAAGGACACAGCGATACAAATCAGTGTCAGCAAAGCCATAACAACATTAAGCAAATGAGCCTGTGACGTGTATGCCAGTTAGACAAACAAAATACCTGCAATCTCAGAGTAATATGAAACTATTTCATGATATGTAACAACTTACTAAAAAACACAGCAAGGCTTTGGGCTCAAAACAGCAACCACCACTGTCAGCCATCTTGCCAGCACTGTTTCACTCACTCACAGGGAAGCTGAGTCACAGGAAGGAAGGTTGGAATGGCTGGGAAGGTGGGTGTAGCTGAAAGCATGATGGGAGTCGTAGTCACAGCCAACAATCCTCCTCCCACATGGCCCAACAATCCCACCTTGAACCATGCTCATCTCACAGGGAGTGGAAAAGTACTGGCAAGATGGCTGACTCTGGGCTCTGGTGTATGAAGCACAAGGCCCTGTTGGGAGTTGTGCTCAAACAAACACCAGGCCACCCTGTCAGACATCTTGAACGTAAAGTTTGACTCACTGTCATGGAAGCATGGTTCATGGTGGCCTATTTGGTCTGGGGGAGGAGGAGTGCTAGCTCTGACTACATCTACCAGCAGGCCCTGTCACACACACACCCCTCCCACCAACACCAAACAACACACCTGGGACTATGCTCTCCATGAGAGTTAAGGAAATTCTTCTCCCAAGATGCCTCACACTGGGCTCTGGTGTGGGGAGCATAAGGCCCTGTTGGGAATTGTGCACAAACCAACACCAGGCCACCAATGTCAGCCATCTTGCCATCGCTGTTTCACTCACTCACAGGGAAGCTGAGTCAAAAGGAAGGAAGGTTGGGTTTGCTGGGAAGGTGGGTATAGTTGAAAGCATGATGGGAGTTGTAGTCACAGCCAACAGTCCTCCTCCCACATGGCCCAACACGCCCACCTTGAACCATGCCCATCTCACAGGGAGTGGCAATGTACTGGCAAGATGGCTGACACATGGGCCTTAGGTATGAATTGGCTACAAGTCACAACTAGGCCCTGGCCCTCTCACACCAGTTCCCACTCTCAGCCATCTTCACTGTACATTTCTACTCACTGTCTGGAGATGCATTGTCCCAGGTGTGCTCCCTGGCCTGGCTGGGAAGGTGTGTGGAGTACAGGACATGGTGTGAGTTGCAGTCATAGCACACATCACTACCCACACACAAAGCAACATGTCCATCAGTGACAATGGACACCTGACAGTGAATGGAAGGGTCACAACAAGATGGCTGACACTGTTGCATGGTGTCATGTACACAAAGCACTGTTGGGCGTTTGCATTCAACTCCTACATCATGCAACATTGTCAGCATCCTTGCCACTACACTCCCCTCACTGTCATTGATACTTTGTCCACGAAGAGTAAGCTGGACTGGGTGGGAGGAGGGGTACAACTTCCAGCAGCATAACCCAAGCACACAAACCTCTGTACCCCACAGCTCGGAGCCTGAAAAAGCAGGAAAGCAGTCCTGGTTAACTCATCTGTCCATAGAGGACAAGGACAATATACATGATGTGATCAGGTACAAAGCAAAGCAGTCACACCATTTTCTACTGACAGCTATTCACATGTGTGCAATGAGATAAGAACTAGCAACACATTCATCAAAATACCTTAAACCAAATGCCACATACATTCTGGACTGTGAGTGTGTAAGTAGCCATACCAATTTGACTGAAAACGACATGTACAAACGCCAGCACCCATGCACAAATCTTGAAACAATATTGTAAGAGGAAGAGTACGTATATCATTGGAAAAGCACAGATGTGGGAAATACCAACACACCTGTGTCATGCACAGGGTGTCACTTGCCAGTCAATGCCTATGTACAGTCAAATGATCAAAACATGGCCATTTATGCACAGAGCTGGACATGCTCAGCAAAACACTTCTTGTTAAAATCACAATGTTAGCAGAAAATATAGGCCTGGGTCTGTGACTACACAGGACTATTCAATGTACCAACACTCATCATAATGTACAACAGCAAATGTAATGTGTATGATACGATGAACTGTGCAAAAACACAACAAACATTGTGTCTCTCATCTTCCCACAGGGCCTGCTGGGGACACTGCAGGAACAGAACAGCAACCCCAGTCCCAGACTCTGGGTGACCCTGAGCTCTCCGGTGTGGATGTCTCTCAGCCCTCAATGGATGACGATGAACTACCTGGCCCCTCCGGTGTATCTCAACATGAGGCACCAGCAGCTCAAAAAACAGCACCTCCTGTGACCACTCCCGCAACATCTGTCAACCCCCAGATGACCTCTACCAACATGGACACACCAAGGCAAGAACACACCGAGAGCACAGCAACACAGGGCACTCTGGAGTTGGCGAACAACAACACCAGTGTCTACGATGAAGTAGGCTCAGTGTTGTTTGTGCCTGCAACAACAGGTTCTGCTCGTGTGGGTAGGGGTGGTGGGAGGGGCCTTGGGGAGATATCCCATGAGGCAGCTGGTGCTGATGACCAAGCAGACCCACAGTTGGCACGTATTCTATATGCATATCGAGAATGCACCGGAGACTTTGGCCAGGTAGTTGGGATCCTCAAGGACATGCAACAGCAGCAGGCTGACCATTATGCCAAAATGGACTCACACATGTTCAGAATGGAGTCCAAAATGGATAAAATTGATGACCAGACTGCGGTGCACAGGGACATACTTACCTGCCTCCGCCGGATTTCTGACAACATGACCCCACCTCCCTGTGTGCCCACCACATCTGTTGCTACTACATGTGCAACTGCCACAGGGAGGGATGAGGACTCTGGCGGAGAGTCCCCTGAACCGCGGCAGCCTGCACCTGAGGGTCCCCCAGAAAAACATAAGAGGGGTCGTCCGAAGAAGGACAAATGAGAGACAGATGGCTATGCATCCCCCCAGGAAGTGACAACCTGCTCCTGATTTCCTCCATTATGTGTGAAGCGTTCACTTTGTTGACTGTCACTGAACTCCCCCACATGGGACGGAGGGTTTAAGTTGGATCAATGACTCAAATGACTATGGAATTTGCTCTGAAAATTTCATCTATTACCACCAACAACTCCTCTGTGAACTTTGAATTTCAAAAATTGGTGCAGCACTATCACTTTCTTGTTAAATTTCACACATGCACTGCAATAAATCTTTATTCACACAATACTTGCTTCTGTTGTGAATGAAACACTGTTTGTAATATAGAGATGATGTCCTGTAAAAAGTGCTTTGGCTGGAAAACAAGTACAGCTATTTACCTACTGTTTTGTGAGTAAATGTAACATTACACATATAAGAGATACACACACCAAGGTCAACACAACACAAATAGTACATGGCATACATCCTCATTGTTTCCACTGTTGTAAACTGAAACCACATTTCAATGCACAAACACTAATCATTGTTTGACAAACTGAACATCAGGGCACATATACCGTATGTAAATGAATGTCGGATGTGTGTATACAGACAAGGCACACCTCAATGTGGAGCACAGGTTTATTACACAGGCACAACATGTGGCCTCCACAACACATACAATCAAAACACACTGTGACAATAAGCACAAATTAAACAAAATGTTTGAAAAATGTCAGAATTGAGTGAGTGGCACAGATTCCTGATCCCAAGAAAAGTTGCACACTGTAACAGCATTGTGTGTCTGGGAGGTCACATTTCTCCATACAACAGCCAAAGAACCCTGTGAAGGAGAGACATTGAACAGTCTTGAAATACAAAAGTTTATGCATACATCTCCAAGAGACATTTCATACTTAAAATGTTTATTTTGTCAATACTAGCTAGGAGTCATGTCAACACTGTACTGGTGGACATACTAACTCAATGGACACCAAACAACTCCAATGATCATGTTAAGAAACATGCACCCACACGTATACACAGATATTGTACAACGGACACATATCATGCAAAGAAAGTGCTTTGTCAAGTCATCATTGCATACTTACAATCATGAGAAAAAGTTGTTGATGAGCTATCTCCGAATATCCTCCTCCTCCTCATCATCACTCGCAACATGCCCCAGGGCTGGATCCTGCCCTGCTGGAGGCTGTTGGTCCCCGTCATCTTGAATAAGAGGTAGCTCATTCCTCACTGCCATGTTGTGTAGCATGCAACATACGATGATGATCTTAGACACCTTCGCTGGTGCATTTTGGAGGGCTCCTCCTGTACGGTCTAGGCAGCGAAATCTGCTTTTCAGTGACCGAAATGTCCGCTCAATCACTCGCCTGGTCTGCCCATGTGCCTCATTAAAACAAAACTTAGCAGGGGTGACAGGGTTCCTGAGTGGGGTCAGCAACTACGGCATGTTGGGGTATCCAGAGTCTCCTAAATTAAAACAGAAAAGACTTCATGTGTCTGAAAACAGGGTACAACCTGACATACAAGTAAGCCTGGGCGTAGTTCGCGAAGTAGCGCTACGCGAAGCTACGCAAAGTGCAGTTCGCACTACGCGAGCTACGCGTAGCACTACGCGAACTGCGTAGTGCACTGTTCGCAATGATTGCACAGTGCCGGATACTTGTCCGCACTGTGCAATCATTGAAACGGCATCTTGCACAGTGCGAGCTGTCTTTACTGCCGCTCGAGTAGATTTTTACTCGAGCGGCAGCTCTCAACGCGGACTGGTAGTTTCTCATCGCGAGCGGTCGCGAGCATACGCGACCACTCGCAATGAGAAACCTGACCTCCCCGCGTTGAGAATCTCGCCGGAGGTTTATTTTCCACGTTCGCGATCGGCAACTTGATGTTGCTGATCGCGAACGAGCAAAAGTCTCGCGCGGGATGTCATTTTGCTTGCTCGCGGTCACCAACTTGACGTTGAGGACCGCGAGCAAGCAAAATGACCGTTGCACTACGCTACGCTACGCGTGTTTGCACTGTGCTACGTGCAACACATGTTGACTGTCTTTTACATTGCTGTTCCATGCTTTGCTACACCTCAAGTAGGAATCTGGTCTCCACATGTAGCGCCGACAGCTGTGACACAACCACCTCATGTTTGTTGCAGTGGGAGCATCATGAATGTATTTTGATTGTCTGTGGAGTTGTGTGTTGTCGTGGACTGTCTCCTCTGTGCTTGTACAGTAACTACTCAAAATGTCATTCTTCTGTGAGTGTGTTTAATCCTGTTGCCCTGCAGGGTTTGAGTATGTGTTGTTGTGGACAGATGCTGTGAATTTGTGTCCCATACATATGTGTGTCTGGCACCTCTTGTTCAACCATAAAATGTGTGTGTCCTAGTATGTGGCATGCTGGGTGTACCTTGCTGATACAGTGATTGACACATTGGTCATACACAATAGTACATGGACCCATGTTCGTATTTTGATCACAATGATGTGTGGTCAATAATGTGTTCCTCGTCATGCAGCCAGCGATACACACTGTCATGGGTGCCTGTACAATGTCACCAGTCAATTTAGGCTTAGATGAGGCACATTGATGCTGATCAAGGTGTGTGGTGTTTAGACTGGCCAAATGTCACTTGTCTCTTGGCAAGGCCCCTACCTGTTATGTGGCCTTACATTACAGGCCATGCCGTGGAGTAATGTTTGGGTATGTGAGATGACAGTGGTTCTTGCAAGGAACGCGACACAGTGCGCAGAAGTGATTGGGCTCTAAAGTATGGCACACATCCTAATTTAGCATCACAGAGGGTCAGCAGACATGATACTGTCACCACAGTGATGTGGCCTTGAGGGTACTGCGTAAGAAAGTCAGTCTCTTGATGTTTTCTTTGGTGTTCCACCAGGCTTGTTCCACATGTGACTCTTGTGCACCCGCTCATCAAACAATGCCTGATTGCCCACAGTCACTATCCCAAATTATGGAATACTTCCAGATTGTACTCAGCACGAATATGTCTCAGTTGAGTTCTGACCCGCATTGTGTGTACTGTGCCAGGCAAGAAACACTTCAACACTCACACAGATGTTGTGTTTGTTCTGCAGTGTGTGGCTGGTTGGTAGTCTTTGTGCATCTTCACCCATGTATTTCGACAGTGTTTCAATGGCATTGAGTGGATGTTTAGTTTAGTTCTTTGCTCTACTGGCCATGGGACTCCTTCCTCTTCACTCTGCACATCCCTTATGTTTTGCATTGGACCTTGCTGCCACTGTGTGGTACTGGATCTCATCAAAACTGTTGTTTCAGATTGAATCCTTTGTAATTGTGTCTGCTTGTGACAAAAATGTGTGTTTATGCATTTTGGATTGTCACATGTTACATTGTCCAATTGAACATTGCTGGCAGTGTTAGCCCCCAAGAGCACTGATTGGCTGCACAAGGCTGAGGGTATCTGACACACACAACAATGTTGGCCTCAACAGTTATGTTGTTGTTTGGCACACAACCACTACTTTATCACTACATTGCTTGTGTTTTTAGGCCCAAAAATAACATGATTGGTCGGACATGCTGGGTGTGTGAGACATACATCCACCTTTTTGTCACTACAGTGATGGGGGGTTATCCCCCATTACCCCTATGTGCTTGAAAATGCTGGGGGATGGCACCCCACACTCACTTTTTTTTGTCACTATAGTGATTGGGGGGGGGTTATACCCCATTACCCCTATGTGCTTGAAAATGCTGGGGGATGGAACCCCACTCTCACCTTTTTGTCACTACCGTGATGGGGGGGGGTATCCCCCATTACGCCTATGTGCTTGAAAATGATGGGGGATTGAACCCAACACTCACCTTTTTGTCACTACAGATATGGGTTGTTTGTCCAATATATCTCTTAATGTGTCAATTTTGCAAGCACTGTACACACTAAACACAATTTAGGCATGACAGCACTGGGGGAGTGTTCTGCATCCACCCCCTATGGGGTGGGCAGTGCTGGTAGTGTTAGGCATCCACCCCTATGGGGTGGGCAATGCTGGTAGTGATGGGCATCCGCCCCCTATGGGGTGGGCAATGCTGGTAGTGTTATGCATCCACCCCCTATGGAGGGGCAATGCTGGTAGTGTTAGGCATCCACCCACTATGGGGTGGGCAATGCTGGTAGTGATGGGCATCCACCCCCATGGGTTGGGCAATGCTGGTAGTGTTCTGCATCCACCTCCTATGGGGTGGGCAATGCTGGTAGTGATGGGCATCCAGCCCCTATGGGGTGGGCAATGGTGGTAGTGTTAGGCATCCACCCCCTATGGGGTGGGCAGTACTGGTAGTGATAGGCATCCACCCCCTATGGGGTGGGCAGTGCTGGTAGTGTTAGGCATCTACCCTCTATGGGGTGGGCAACACTGGTAGTGTTCTGCATCCACCCCCTATGGGGTGAGCAGTGCTGGTAGTGATAGGCATCCACCCCCTATGGGGTAGGCAATGCTGGTAGTGTTAGGCATCCATCCCCTATGGGGTGGGAAATGCTGGTAGTGTTCTGCATCCACTCCCTATGGGGTGGGCAGTGCTGGTAGTGTTAGGCATCCACCCCCTATGGGCTGGGCAATGCTGGTAGTGTTAGGCATCCACCCCCTATGGGGTGGGCAATGCTGGTAGTGTTCTGCATGCACCCCCTATGGGGTGGGCAATGCTGGTAGTGATGGGTATCCACCCCCTAAGGGGTGAGCAGTGCTGGTAGTGATAGGCATCCACCCCCTATGGGGTGGGCAGTGCTGGTAGTATTAGGCATCCACCCCCTTTGGGGTGGGCAATGCTGGTAGTGTTAGGCATCCACCCCCTATGGGGTGGGCAATGCTGGTAGTGTTCTGCATCCACCCCCTATGGGGTGGGCAATGCTGGTAGTGATGGGCATCCACCCCCTATGGGGTGGGCAAAGCTGTTAGTGATGGGCATCCACCCTCATGGGGTGGGCAGTGCTGGTAGTGATCGGCATCCACCCCTATGAGGTGGACAGTGCTGGGGTGGGCAATGCTGGTAGTGTTCTGCAGCCACCCCCTATGGGGTGGGCAATGCTGTTAGTGATGGGCATCCCCCCCATGGGGTGGGCAATGCTGGTAGTGATGGGCATCCACCCCCTATGGGGTGGGCAGGGCTGGTACTGATAGACATCCACCCCCTATGGGGTGGGCAGTGCTGGTAGTGTTAGGCATCCACCCCCTATGGGGTGGGCAATGCTGGTAGTGTTAGGCATCCACCCCCTATGGGGTGGGCAATGCTCATAGTGTTCTGCATCCACCCCCTATGGGGTGGGCAATGCTGGTAGTGATGGGCATCCACACCCTATGGGGTGGGAAATGCTGGTAGTGTTCTGCATCAACCCCCTATGGGGTGGGCAATTCTGGTAGTGATGGGCATCCACCCCCTATTGGTTGGGCAATGCTGGTAGTGTTCTGCATCCACCCCCTATGGGGTGGTCAGTGCTGGTAGTGATAGGCATTCACTCCCTATGGGGTGGGCAGTGCTGGTAGTGTTCTGCATCCTCCCCCTATGGGGTGGGCAATGCTGGTAGTGTTAGGCATCCACCCCCTATGGGGTGGGCAGTGCTGATAGTGATAGGCATCCACCCCCTATGGGGTGGAAATGCTGGTAGTGTTCTGCATCCACACCCTATGAGGTGGGCAAATCTGGTAGTTATGGGCATCCACCCCCTATGGGGTAGGCAATGCTGGTAGTGTCAGGCATCCAACCCCTATGGGGTGGGCAATGCTGGTAGTGTTAGGCATCCACCCCCTATGGGTGTGTTGCCTTTCGCAGGATCGTGACGTTTTTGTGTGTGTTAGGTGTCTGACTTACCGTCTGTGACGGACATGTCGGTTCTGGTTCTTGATTCGACCGTAAGTGTAGAGTATAGGGATGACATGCCCGATCAGATACATGGCTGCTTCGTCTCGTACGCAGTGATCGTGTTGTGGCATGAATCGGCGATGAAATACAGCTCTTCCGGATGCTGTGACGTGCTGGAGGTGGCGACCTGTTCGGCGCGTAGGAAGTACGCATCGTACTTGGCCGGCCGGAAACTGCTTCGGAAATGGCTCTGGACGACTCCATTCAGCGTTTACGGAGCCGGGTCGTATGGAAAATGGTGCTGGAATCGGAGCGTACGTGTCGCTCGGAAATAGGAGACTTTTGCACATCGTACTTCGTCATTTGGATGGATCGGCTCCCGGAACGAGTCGGTCGGAAGGTAACGCTACATGGCTCTCGGAGGGCCTTCCGAGCGAAATCGGAATCGGGCCCTTAATGTGGTTTGGAGTGGGAATAGTAAATTATGTATGTTTATTGTCCAGCACCTTCCCTGATTTTATGTGGTTTGGAGTTGGAATAGTAAATTATATATGTTTAGTGTCCAGCACCTTCCCTGATTTAATGTTGTTTGGAGTTGGAATAGTAAATTATATATGGTTATTGTCCAGCACCTTCCCTGATTTAATGTTGTTTGGAGTTGGAATAGTAAATTATATATGTTTAGTGTCCAGCACCTTCCCTGATTTAATGTGGTTTGGAGTGGGAATAGTAAATTATATATGTTTATTGTCCAGCACCTTCCCTGATTTAATGTGGTTTGGAGTTAGAATAGTAAATTATATATGTTTAGTGTCCAGCACCTTCCCTGATTTAATGTTTTTGGAGTTGGAATAGTAAATTATATATGTTTAGTGTCCAGCACCTTCCCTGATTTAATGTTGTTTGGAGTTGGAATAGTAAATTATATATGTTTAGTGTTCAGCACCTTCCCTGATTTAATGTGGTTTGGAGTGGGAATAGTAAATTATATATGGTTAGTGTCCAACACCTTCCCTGATTTAATGTGGTTTGGAGTGGGAATAGTAACTTATATAAGGTTAGTCTCCAGTGTCTGCCCTAACTTAATATAAATTAGTAGTAAATTATAATGTTTGCTAATTAACACCTTTTCTGAGTTAATGTAATTTAAAGTGGGTATAGTGAAGAACTAAAAATATATTATGATGTAAGGATAAAGATATACTTATAAATGTTTGGACAAATATAATAGTTTTTAAAGTACATTGATACAATATAAAATATAGATATAACATTTCATAACATGTAGAAAAAAACACAGAAACATCTTTATATTTTATTTATATTTTTATTTATAATGAGACATTGATAATAAAAAATTAGAAAACGTGTTTTATTTTTTTAAGTATATTTATTTTTATTGTGTTATCCAGGAAAAAAGAACATTTTGTTAATTGTTTATACATTACATATTTGGTAAATATTAAATATTTTCATATAACATTTTTGAAAAAGTAGTATTAGAAATTGTTGTTTTATTACATTATTCAGTTGTTTATTTTTGGACAACACATAAGTAGTTAGTACTCATTTTTTGTACAATATTTAAAACATGTAATGTTTTGGGTAACAGTAGATACATTAATTTGTTATATTATACATAATTGTGTACATTCATACACATAGTGAATATTATTAGCAATATATGTAGTGTGACCAAAAAAATTTGAAAACATATTAATAATTGTTTGTATTTTTTAACATATAATGTTTTATTATTGGTAATATTATTTATATTCTTTATATAAATAATATTAATTAGTACATAAGTTATTTTGTAAACACAAACATTTGTTATAACATTATTACATTTTTTTCATATAAGTAAAACATATAAACATTTTTAAATATACATTAAACATTACATGTATATTTTTTTAATTATAATAATAAATATAAATTTTTATATTTATTATTATAATTTTGCATTACAAATAATATGTGAAACATTTTTAAATTTAAGTCATATTTCGTAGTGTTTTTCAAAAATTTACAGTAACGCATTTGTAATATATAACATTTGCAATAATGAAAATGAATAATATTTATTATTTAAGGTAGCCATTTTTAACCTAAAGATGTATTTTGTAGGCTATCGGTTTTGTTTTGGGTCATTTGGGAGGGGAGAAGCTTGCGGTTGGAAGCTGCGTCGCATCGGTTAAGGTAAGATTAATTTTCTTTAATTAAACTTTAATATAAGTGTAGTTTGAATGTAGTCTAGTACTATATAGTGTATGTAGTGTTAGGTTTTGTAATTTTAGGTGAGTTGTATGTTTAAATTAGGTGTTTGCGAAATGCGGTTGGTTTGTTAAACGGTCTGTGTTGGAGTTTGATAGGTATGTGCAAAGTTTGTTGTTAGTAACGTATGTATTTGTAATAATATATAGGGCCCGATTCTGATGCGGGTTGGAAAAGCTTCCCGACCGAGGGCCTGATTCTGATGCGGTTCGGAAGGCCTCCTAATGGCATTTGCTCCTTCCAAATCGGATCGGGAACGTGTCTTCCCGACCGAGGCCCCAATTCTGATGCGGTTAGGAACAAATGTTCCCATTGAAGTCAATGGGAGTTCAACCAAATCGTATCTGGAAGCATCCGGATGCATCCTACTCCGCCGGTCGGACTTTCCCGATCCGAGTGGGTCGGACACCATTTCCCAACCGATTCAGTCGGGAAGCTTTTCCAACCCACATCAGAATCGGCCCCATAGTGTATATGCGTTTTTGTGCGGGAGGGATTGTTTAATTTCCTAATAGGATTTTGTCGGTTGGACGTTATCATCGGGAGAAGAGTGCGTTTTTTTTTTTAAGGAAGTGTGTATTAGTTTTAATAAACTAATGATTATTTTACTTTTCCTTAATTTTTCGAGTTTTCCTGGAGCGTTTCTTTTTTTAAATCATTTTTTCAGCTTTTTTATGGATTATCGTTGGTGGACTTATTGCTGATCGATTATTTTTTATACAGCTGTATTTTTCCATTTTTGGGGGGGATTATTTTTTTTAAATATTACTTCTTTAAACAACTGTGGATTTTATTATGAACCTTTGGACTACTCTTCTTCAGCAACGAAAACTGTAAGTAAGTTTAAATTATTTATAGTGGGAGGGAAATATTTATAATGTAATTGTTACAGTTAGTTGTTTTATATAAAATATAATTATTATGTCAGTTTAATTTTAAATTTTAGTTAAAATAATTGACAAAATAATTATATTTTTGGAGTTGAAAAAGAAACTTTTTTCACTGTCTTTAGATTAATTTTTTTTGTGGTTTGGAGGTAGATTTATTTAAAGTAGGCTTTTAGCTATTGTTTCTAGATACTCTAATCCTTTAGTTGTTGGGTAGAGTCTTACTTTGAATTGTAAGTACTCAAACATTTGTTTAGTTTGCTTGGTTAGTTTTGGGCCTCGTTGAGTTATAGACTGTTCCATTCTTAGTTGTTGGTAGCTTTGTTCTTTTTGGATACATTCCAAAAGTTTTTGGAGAGTTGGTGTAGTTCTGCCTGTTGTGGATTGGAAGGCGTTATGCCATCCTTCCACAGCATTGTTAGTTTTGGCTTCTTTATTTAGGGTACTGTTATATACATTCCACCATGGAATGTGATATTTAGGTTGTCTTCTGTGTCCAGATCTACGTATAATACACTATAAGAGAGGAGGACAGGGAGCGTTAAGGAAAAAAGGTAGGTCCAGTACCGTTGCTCCCAAGGACTAGCATATATTCACTGGCTGGTAACTGTTCCTAAACAAAAGCCATAACCTATTAAGGTTACATAGAAATAGAAGAAATAAAAAGTTGTCTCTATATGAGGTTCAAACCAGATGAAGGTGGGGGAATTTCTCCTTTAGAATTTAGTGCCCTCACACACTCTTGGGAGTGTCATGCTTCATCATCGGGCGTTGCTCCTTGTGGGGGTGGCGCTGCTGTCCTCCATGGGCCCCGCGAGAGGGCTCTTTGTTGGAGATCTTTTTAGGAGATGCTGCAGTTGTGCATGCGGGTATGTGGGCCTAAAAGGGATACGTGCAAGTGTGTTAAAATTACCCCCCCGGTGTGTTCGTGAATGTGTAATTAGGTCAACATGTTTCACGCTGGAAACAGGTCCCTAATGGATCCTAGTGCACTTCGTCAGGACCGTGCAATGTGTGTTCATGAATAAAAATAGGAGCAGGGAAAAAGAACTCCCTATATTCCTATGATACCTCTATTAAGGTGAGAATATGTCATAGCATTCATGGGAACATCTTAATCGTGTTCCAGTTATTATCCCTTCCAATAGAATGGAGTGCCTCCACGGCGAATCCCTGCGGCATCGAAGGGGGATATTAGTGCGCCCCTTCGTAATGGCCCAATACCTGCCCTGCCGCTGGTTGGAAGCCGGAGCACCTTAATAGAGGTATCATAGGAATATAGGGAGTTCTTTTTCCCTGCTCCTATTTTTATTCATGAACACACATTGCACGGTCCTGACGAAGCGCACTAGGATCCATTAGGGACCTTTTTCCCAGTGCGAAACATGTTGACCTAATTACACATTCACGGACACTGAGAGCAGCAGAGTAATACCCTGACCTCTACTATATTTGTTCCTAGAGGTGCTCCATCTCCCCTGTATAAATTCTTTTACGTTTACCTCATGGACCTATGAATAAAAATTGACTTCAGGGTACCGCGGGGGGTAATTTTAACACACTTGCACTTATCCCTTTTAGACCCACACACCCCCCATGCACAACTGCGGCGTCTCCTAAAAAGATCTCCGACAAAGAGCCCTCTCGCGGGGCCCGTGGAGGACAGCAGCGCCACCCCCACGAGGAGCAACACCCGATGATGAAGCATGACACTTGCAAGAGTGTGTGAGGGCACTAATTTCCAGATCTATGTAGCCTTCCCACCCAGGTATCCTCAAAGTAGTCAAGTAGGGGACTTAATTTTTGCTCGTTTTGTTGGTAGTAGGGACTTTCAATTAATAAATGGTAGTGCTCAGCTACGTCAGTAATAGGTACATATGCTAGTGCAATTAATTTTTTTATTTGATATGCAAAGCTGCTATTTGTTGCATATTCTACACTTAGGGGCCAATTACGATTGCAGAAGGACTGCCACCGCCAGCCATGCGGTGGCGGTCCTTCCGCAATCGGGCCGCGATTTTCCCCCCGCCACATTACGATGGCGGGGGAATCGCGTTCGGACCGCGGCGGACGCAAAGACCGTCCTCCATGGAACCGCCACAGGCAATCGTTGCGATTGCCTGGTGGAGCGGTCTGCATCCATGAAATGGTGGGGATGCCTAGCAGGCACCATCCGCCAAATCACGATGCTGTCTCCAGCCAGCCTTTCCGTGGCGGGTAAACCGCCATTGAAAGGCTGGTGGAGATTGGTTTTGGGGGCCCGTTGCGGGCCCCCCTTGTGTTGGGGGGAGGTGTGGGTGCACTGGGGGGTACCATTTCACTGCACCAAGTGGCAGGCACCGTGTGGTGCCTGCCATGTAGTGCAGTGAAATTCACAACGTGCTATTTTATCATAGCGGCGGGTGCTGCTGTCAGCAGCACCCGCCGCAATGTTAAAATGCAAAATCCGACTGCCATGGTGGCGGTCGCATCCTGATTTGGTGTGCAGGGCCGCGGCCTGTATTGCGGACGGTCCCGGTCACCACCACGATGTCCGTCCGCCATCGTAATCGGCCCCTTAATGTAGATTTTTGGAGGTGCCTCCAAATGCATTGGTTAAAGTGATAGTAACAGCCTTGAATTGCTGTGTGAGGGTAGTTTTTAGTATTGCTTGTATCATTGACTGCTCAAAGTCTACTATTATTTTTGGGGAAAATAATTGTTAGTTTCTTGCTTTACTGTGCTTAAAAGTTCAACATAGGTTGCTGTTTGCTTGTTTGGCAGTAGAGCATATATAAAGGGATGTTTGTATGCTGAAATAGTCCATGTATTAAATAAAGCTGGTAAAATGGTTTGGGACATATTTTAAGCATCCCATCCATCATCCATGTCTCACAATTTTGTAATTTTTGTAAATTTGTGGGAGTCCCAAACATTATTATTCTTTTTTCAGCGGATTTATTGTCATAGAGAAAAAATTGTTCTTCAGTATGTGTAACTGTGAGTTAAGGTGGTATTTCTACTTCAGCAAAGGATTTGGGGATAGGTTTGGTGGTAGCGGTAGCTTTTTTAGTTCTAGCTATAATTCTTTTTAATGAGGATATTGAGGGCATTTGGCCAGTTGCATGCTCAGGAACTCTGGGAAGCATTTGTTTCAGGATTTCTGTTGTGGGCTTTTGAGATGCAGTACTAATTTCTTTTATATTTTCAATAGCATTTCTAACATCAATTTCAGCTACGTTAGGCGGGTGGTTATGCTCTCTAACATATATTACAGTTGTTTCCTTTGTAGCACCCCTTCCATAACATTTGTTAGAATAATATTTGCTACATTTCCAGTTGACTTTGTCCCCTGTTTGCTTTTCTTGGGTGTACACATAGCCCATATAACATAATAATAATTTTCCTTTTTGGGAAGTAGTGAATTGGGCCCCTTCTGTCATGGTGCTGCTTAAAATGCTAAGAGAAATGTATATAAAAATTAATAAAATATTTACTGTTATGTTTTATCTTCTGAAAGTGAACATTGTCAATTTTATACTTACAATGTTGAATTTGAATACTTTTTTCAATGTTGATTGTTTTTCTCTGCTGTTTAGCTTTGGTTTTTCTGTTTAGATTCCTGTTAAAAAAAGAGATATATTAATTAATCTGGCTTATTGCATTTTTAGCTGGGGGGTTGTGGTTAGGTAGTTCTTCTGTTTGGTATTTAAAAACATTGTTTCAGTTAATCTCAGAGTAATACATGCCTTGTTTGTAAATTGACTTTTCACACTGTTCTGCTGTTCTTTGAGGTTGTTCAGAATTATCTGTAGAAGAGATACAATTTAAAAAAGTACATATTAATTATTTTGTTCATACAAAAAATTGACAGCATTTTTAGTAGCAGTTGTTTTAAAATGCTTTTTAACTTACTTTGTGGAGATGTAATCCCGGTTTTCTGTAATGCAGTTCGGTGTTGGGTCAGCAATCCGGCAGAGTTTCTCCTTATTGTTTCTTTTTTGGTTGCAAGGTAAAATAATGTTGAATTTCTGTGTGTTTATATAGTGTGTATATTGATTATTGTTGAAATCTTATTGGGTTATTTTAATTGTATGTGTATTTAATTGGTTGTTAGCTGTTTGTTTTAATTAATTTGTCAGTTGTTATCTACATATGGAAAACGCTCATTAAGTTTCAGTTACTTTTTAAATAAAAAAAATGATGTACTATATTATTTGATATTTATAACATTTTAAATGTTAAAGAGTTATATTTTATTTTTAATATTATGTTTGCAGTAGTAAATAATATTTGTGTATTTATAAATGTTGAAGAAATTGTTTTGATATTTTTTAAAATATGTGTTAAGTGATGTATAATGTTTGTTAAGTGTGTTATTGCTATTTTTATATTTTGGGGGGTATTGAGATATTTTAAATTATTTAAATTGTCGATATATTTTTTTACGATAATTTTGTTGTCTATATTTTTTTATCAATATTTTTGATGTGTGCGATATTTTTTATCTCGATATTTTTGAGTTCGATAATTTTGAAAACGATATAAATGTTTTACGATATTTTGTAGTCGATATTTGTGTATTTTTTAATTAAGTATAGGAAGTCGATATTAGTGTAATTGATATTTTTGTCACAATATTTTGGTTGGTCGATATTGTGTCTATCGATATTATGTCAGTGATCCCCATCGTGTCACCGGTGGAGTATGTCTTATGGCTGGACGTGAGAGATTAGGGGGCATATTAGCAAGAAGAGGCGATAATCATCGCTAACCCTGCTTAGCGTGATTTATTTTATCGCCGGCTATCGCTGGAATATATCGCCATGCTAACGATGTATTAGCGACATTTAGCGCTATGGCGATAAATATTCCAGCGATAGCGGGAGGAAGGGCCAACATCGCGACAAAACCAGCGATGTTGCATGGGGAGGTGGAAAACCTTGCTGATACGACCCTGTTGTCGTATCAGCATAATCCACCCCCATGTAATGTATGGCTAAGTCAGGAAAATAGCAGGTGATAAAAAATGGCGATGGCCCCGGTTAGTGCGACTTTCACGTCGCTAACCGGGGTCAGGGACTCCTTGCTAATAGGTGATATGCCTGTTAGCGTCTGTTTACAGGTATGTTGGTCGGGAACGCCTACTTTGCATGTCATTAGTGATAAACATTGCTGACATGCAAAGCGGCACCCAAACCGATCGCTTTCGTCAGAAAGTTGTCGCTAACTGCTGTTAGCGACAGCTTGCTGACAGGGCGATAGATTTATCGCCGCTTTAGCGGCAAAAAGTGCCGCTAAAGCGGCAATAAATCGCTTGCTAATATGCCCCTAGATCTTCTAGATGCTAAGATACTACTAAATATTGCTACTACTTGGTGACTGTCCGAATTAATATCTAGATAAAATTGAATCTCAGGTAGGACCTATTTTATCACCTTTGGGAGAAAAACAGTTGAATCTATTTTCTCCCACTTGTGTGTGAATTTCATTTTTTTTACTCAGGATAGGTTTAGGGACAGTTAAAAAATTAGGCGAACTAGAGAGATGCCAGGTGAAACGAAAAAGAAGGAAGGCATGATCACTAAATTCAGTCAACTCCACCATAGAAGACTTAATACAGCTCCTAAAATTTGCTTGAATGCTTATATAATCAATTGTAGAAGTAGACCCTGCTCTTTGAAAAGTGGCAAGAAAGTCGCCTGTAGTGGGGTGACAAGGGTTTATTATGACTAAGTCCCATGTTAATAAAAAACTGTTTAAAACATTACCGTAGTTAGAATGGTTAAAATGAACTCATAATGAATCATTAGTATTGATTACTCCACAAATACGCTGGTCAGTTTTAGAACAGGGATGCCCGTTAAAATCGCCAACACAAATTATAAAAATTGGCCGAGGGTAAAGAGTTAGCAGGGCTTCCAGAGTTTCCCCCAACACATCAGTCACCTGTGGAGGATTCTCAAAGTTATTGTTATAGTAATTAATCACTAATAAATCAACTTTACCAAAGCCTTCAGCTAAAATAGTATGAAAATATGGCGAGGTATTGTTAAAAGTCACCTTTCCTAGGGTAATCGTGTTTGCTATTAGAGTGAGTAGGCCCCCTTTAGATCTGCATGATATAGATGGAAGAGCTGGCGTAACAAAAGAGCGATATCCATTTACATATGCAGCCCGTTCCAACCAGGTTTCCTGGAAGCAGATGATATCACAATTCGTATACACTTTGTACCAATCTTGATTATCTTTTTTGTTATCAAAGCCCATTATGTTCCAAGTGAGAAACCTTGTATCCCTTAAAAGCCCCTCGGAACAAGGCACAGGTATATCAGGCACTGTTGATGTAGGGCCTATTGAAGAAAACATTGTACTGTTTTGTGCAACATATACCAGTGACTGTTCCTTCCCATCTTGTACCAAACAGGGAATTAAACGATTTTCACAGCAGATGTCGGACTGGAGAGGCAAATTATTTGCAGGTAGGATGAGTCAATCACAAGCCTCCATGTCTGCCAAAGGAGAATATCTATTTGAAACAGGAACAGTATCGGAGGGCAACTGAACAAGCTTCTGACCAATGTACATTGAAGAAGGACCTAAAGCATGTGTGGTAGAACTGAGTTCGATTACAGGCCTATAGAAAAAGCCCAACGAAACAACATAAATCTGGGAATGAGGTGAGGGAGCGGCCGCTAAAGTCTCCAAGAGATCTCTCACTAACCGTACACTGTCAAAATTTACAATGACACAGTCATTGTAAATAACTTTTACATCAGAGCCAGTCCACGGCATTCGTCTGGCCATAATCATGTGATTTTGGATACAATGGCCAATATTTGAATTTTGTAATAACCAATGTCGGGCCTTGGCGATCAACTGAGAAGTAGACTCACTTTGGGTAGGGCGAAGTGTGGGCACATTAGTTAAAATTAAAACGTAGGGACAAGCTGCAGGAGGAAGAGTCATATATTGGTGTTTAAATCTACTGTTTGCCTGAGAAACAGAAGGTTTTAGAATAGGCTGTGACCTTGGAGTGCATTGAAGTTGCCTAAAGCCCAGAGTCTCAGGAACAGAAACGTGTGTAGAGCAGCCTCTAACGACTGCACCTGCATGATCTAGGCTTACGGACTCCCTGCTGGGGACCGTCTGATTTACAACACATGGGCAACCAATGAAAGCAGGGGGCTGTTTGTCTATTACACTAGAAGGAAACCTGTTTTTACAGTCCAAACACCAATTCTGACAATTTGGATTACAATTTGTACATAATTTACCAAAGGTATGAGGGTTGACCTTGGTTTGGGATTGAAGACTAAAATGATCAGAGCTATTATCAGAAACTACAACCTTTTGTTGCTCTGTATTGGGCTTTAACAATCCTTGTAGAGTGCGATCTATGGAGTCTAAACAAACATACAACTGTTGTAAAAGCTGCTTCAAATTCTCCAGAAAATCACCCCAAACTGGAGGAGGAGGTAAGACCTCAGATTACAACTATCCAGACCTTCGTGGAAGTGTCGTCTGCACGGTGGTCTTTCTAGTCTTCTTAGAAGGACAGACGGAGGGCAATACCGCCGGGCCTCTTTTCCTTTTCCCATTGGAGATTGTAAGGTCTATTGATTTCCCCTTAGATATAGAAGCAGTCCGGGAAATTTCAGGGAGGGGCAGAGTAAACCCTGACAACACAGGGGGAAGACCCCCCCTCTAACCCCCCATCCTCGCCCTGAGATAGAGAGATAGCTGTAAATGATGCCTGCGCTGTTCCCTCCTCCATCGAAAGTCTCCTTTTGGTTAGGGCAATTTCCTTCTCTAAAGCAGACGTTACCTTAACCAAAAAATTATCTAGTGAAGTTACCTTCTCTGTTGCTTGCAACTTTTTCTTTCCCATTTTGAAGCAGGTAATTGATAGCAAGGCTATTAGGGGGGGCCCAGCCCAGCCTCCTCCAGGCTCCGACGGGCGTGGACGGGCCTGCCATTGGCCGGGGCTTCATACAACCAGAAAACACTCCCCTTAGACCTATATTTCTTTTACAAAAGATTGAATCTAGTATGGGTATAAAAATATGCCAAACATCAAATATTTATAACATTACAACAACATCATTATTTTTTGAGGTCATATTTATTATTATCATTGACTTCTTTTTTCCTTTTTTACCAATGCATTAAATGTCATTTTTCTAGATAGGTACAAAAAACTTTTTGGGGTTTTTTTTGTAAAAAATGTATATACATATAAACAATTGTGCAAAATAAAATACAATTTTGTTGATCCCCAAAATGACAAATCTTCTTACAACTCATACATTCCTCACAATCGTTCACATTCATACAAGACACTTATGCACATCTGGATTAAAAGGGAAACATAGGATGTAAATCATTTCCACCAAGATGAAAAAAACAATAAGGTCTGGACACACGAGGTCGACGCACGTTTCGGTGGGTTAACACAAGCGTGAACCACCTTCTTCAGGACCTTGTCCAAATCGGGCACAGTATCACACAAGCAAATACACAAGGGGAACCTAAAGAACAATAAATAATGGAATTTATTAACCCATACACTGAGACCAAAATTGAGACTCTATGTTAGATCAGACCACTACATTGCACACCAGTATTAACACTTCAGAGACAAACCGTCTGTGATCCCTTCACCGTGATAGTACTTGATTATGATATATAAGCTTCTTTATCATAGGTGCACATATTCATGGAGCCTCTCATACTCACTTTGAGGGGCTCCAAGAAATAAGGATGAAATGTATTAGTGCAGTGAAAGTAAAAGGCAGACCATCAGCATAGATAATGATAGAGCCCCCCATGCAAGACCTCCAAAGTACCCACAGTGCGAGTAGGCTAGGGCTTAACTTACAGGTTACCTATATTGAATTTCCAATATCCAGAACTGGAACGACAGAGGGGTCGATTCCGATTCAGGCCGGAAAACGTACCGACTGATTCGGTATGGGAATGTAGTCCGACCGACACGTACCGGCGCTGCCCGATCCGCGTAGTACGATGCAATGCATGTGAATTACGACCGACTCGTACGGAACACAAGCCGAACGACCAAACCGCACTATCCGGCCGGAAAATCTAAGCGAATCGAACCGACCGACACGCACCAGGAATGAACCCGACAGAAACGTACCCGCGAACTCCGACCGCGCAGTACGATGCAATGCGTGTAAAACCAGACCGAGTCGCACAGAGCTCAAGCCGTACGACCGACACGCATAGAAAACAGGGAGCCGAAGCAACCCAATACTCCACGACCGATCCGTACGCCGCACATGAAACCCAGCAGAAAGACAGCGTGAAAGACTCAGAGAAGCTCGCACGAGCCAACTGCAGCGTCCTACTCGGTCGGAAAAACTACAAAGGAAAAAATACAAAAAATAGGGCCAAACAAGCAATGACAAAGTCAATAAATACAGGGGGAAAAAAACATGGAATAAAGACACACCCACAACTCCACCCATATAAAGGCCACAAATCCCTACCATGATCCTTTGCAAATTCAACAGACCTGCCAGTACAGAACACCATCAGACAGCAACCACAGACACACTCACAACTCATCCATCACACAAGCCACACACCATTAGCACCTTCCAAATAGCACCCTCACATACACCCAGCAAAACTGACATTCACCCACCCTCACTTGCACACTCACACACACATCAATCCCCACCACCACCCATCACCATGCCCCCAAAGAAGAATCCAAAGTTCCTAGACAGTGAATTGGAAGTCCTGGTAGATGAAATCCTCAGGGTAGAGCCACAGTTTATTTATTTATTTTATTTATTTGTATAGCGCCTGAATCGACCCCCGAAGGGGTATCTCTGCACTTTGGTGGTGCAGCATGTGTGGAATGCGGCTTTAATTAAATCAGAGACAAAGACAGGAGAATCAAAGACAGAAGAGGGTGGTCTTAAGCTTAAGCAGCTTCCTGAAATGCAAATAATCTGTGCATTGTCTCAGGAGTAGTGGGAGTTCGTTCCAGTAACGAGGACCAAGATGTGAGAGGGCCTTTCCTCCCAATCTAGCCTTCCTGACTCGAAGTACCACCAGAAGATGTTTGGAACCTGAGCGCAGAGATCTGGACGGTAAATACAGAGTGAATTTCTCTGAGAGGTAAGAAGGGCCAAGGTCGAACAGTGCCTTGTGTATAATGCAACAGACTTTAAATCTTATCCGTTGACGGATAGGAAGCCAGTGAAGTTGCAGAAGCAGAGGGCGGGAGTGAGTCCTGGGGGGGGCATTGAGGACCAATCGCGCTGCCATATTCTGGACTACCTGTAGTCTGCTGAGTGAGGCCTCATTGGCAGAGATCAACAGCCCGTTACAGTAGTCTAAGCGGCTTAGTACAAGGGCCTGTGTTATAGTTTTCCGAGTTGAGTCAGGGAGCAAAGGAAAGACTCGACGGAGCAGGCTCATTGTGTGGAAGCAGGAACCCACTGTCTGAGCAGTGTGTTCCTTCATAGTAAGGGCTTGGTCCAATCGAACGCCCAAGTTCTTCACAGTAGATTTGCGGGCAGGATAGGCACCCAAATCGGTCGGCCACCACTCTGGTGTCCACAAGGAGGGGCCTCACCAAAGAGCAGAATCTCTGTTTTCCCCACATTACACTGGAGGAAATTACTCTTCATCCAGTGCGAGATGGCTCTCATCCCAGAAGAGAAGGCCAACTGTACAGATGGATCAAATTTGTCAAATGGGAAAAGTAGCTGCGTATCGTCCGCATAGGATATGGGAATAAACCCATGTGTCCGTAGGAGATTGGCCAAGGGAGCAACATATATGTTGAACAGTGTAGGGCTCAAACAGGAGCCCTGAGGTACTCCCTTTGGACAGTTCCATAGGTGCGGAGCGATACGGGCCTAAGTTGACAGTTTGGGAGCGAGCAGATAGAAAGCTCGTCATCCATTGTAAGGCAGAGTCCCTTAATCCGATCTCCTTTAGTCTTCTGAGCAATATCCGGTGTGGCACCGTGTCGAACGCGGCGGATAGATCCAACAGCACCAGTATCGTGGAGTATCCCTTGTCTAGGGTCATCCTGATGTTATCTGTGACCGCTAGCAGGGCAGATTCGGTGCTGTATTTGGGTCTAAAGCCGGACTGGGAGGAATCTAAGCACCCAGTGAGTTCGACATGGTTGGAGAGATGGGTGTTAACATGTTTCTCCAGGAGTTTGCTCAGAAACGGGAGAAGCGAGATAGGGCGGAGGTTGGTAAGATCCGTCAAGGGGACTTTTGGGTTCTTACGGATAGGCCTAACCTGTGCCTCTTTCCATTCTAGTGGTACTTGGCCCTCTCTCAGAGAGAGATTAAGGAGAGATTCGATCGAGGGGGACAATTGATCGGCGAAAGAGGTGACCACTTTAGCCGGAATAAGGTCTAAAGGGGATCCTGATTTCACCTTAGAAATCAGTGACTTGACCTCTGTTGATGTCAGCATAGGGAAACATTCTAACAGCTGCGGGGTTGTCTGTTGAGGTTGGTCAGATATTAGTGGGGTCAGAGGCTGAGGACCTGGGGAGATGATTTTTTCGTAAATAAGCTCTATTTTTTGAGAGAAATATAGAGCAATGTTGTCACATAACGTTTGTGTGGGTGCCTCGGAATTTTCACAGGCCTTAGGGTTGATAAAGGACTGGAGAATGTGATGTAGGATTTTGGGGGCGTTTCCAGCCTGGGCTAGTTGTGAAGCTATGTAGGTTTTTCACGCAGCTTTTAAGTTTTTATGATAGCTTAATGTTTGGTACATTGGTCCAACAGACCCCCATGTCGCAGAAAACCAAGATGTGGGAGAGGATCGTCGACATGGTGAATGCACAATCACCATGTTTGCGCACAAAGGAAGACATCCAGAACAGGTGGTATGATGTGCGCAGGAGGGTCAAGGACTCAAGAAGGATTACGCCCTGAGTCATCGCACCAGCAGTGGCCCTCCTGCCAAACCAGTATACCTCAGGTCCTGGGAGGAGAAGGTGCGGGCCATCCTTCCACCAGAGAGCGTACATGGACTATCAAACATCCCAGAGCCTGGTGAGTACACAGCCAATATATCCAATATTGTGTGACAATACACACACATCACTGTCAAGGGGATAGTGAAACCATGCACCGTTAGCAAAGCCACAGTAACCAAAAGATAATCATCCCAAGATGTGTATGTTAGTCAGACAAACACAATACCTGCCATCTCATAGTGATATGTAACTGTGTCATGACATGTACAAACCTAACAACAAATAGAGCAAGCCAGTGGCACAAATTTAACCAACAAACACTGTCAGACATTTTGCCACCACTAGAACACCACCTCACAGGGAAGCTCACTGAAAGGAAGGAATTGTGTGTATGCTGGTGAAGTGAGTGTAGCCAATAGCATGATGGGAGTTGTAGTCACAGATATTGGTCACCCTCACAAGTGGCCCATCAACACCACTCTGAACCATGCTCACATCACAGGGAGTGGAAAAGAACTGACAAGATGGCTGACACTGGGTACTGCTGTGGGGAGCACAAGACCCTGCTGGGAACTGTGCACCAACCAACAGCAGGACACCACCGCCTGACATCCTGAAAGCCACTTGCACTCCCTGCAATGGAAGCACGTTCCATGGTGGGATATCTGGCTGGGTGGGAAGGAGGACTGACAGCTCTGACCATAGTTACCAGCAGCTTTTCTCACACACCCCCTTAACACAAACTCCACACAACTCACCTGGGAGAATGCATTGCCTCACACTCCAATTAAATATCTCACAAAGAACTACCACACTGGGTAATGCTGTGTGAAGCACAGGGACACTTTTGGGACTTGTAGCCAAACAAACGCCAGTACAACACTGTCAGCCATCCTGTCAGCACAGGCACACTACCCCACAGGGAAGCAGAGTCAAAAGGAAGGAAGTATGGGCATGCTGGGAAGGGGGCTGTAGGCAATAGCATGATGGGAGTGGTAGTCACAGCTCAACATCCCCCACCCACATGGCCCAGCAAGCTCACACTGAAGCATGCACACCTCACAGGGAGTGAAAAGCCACTTCTAAGATGTCTGACAATGGTGCTCTGTTGTGGGGAGCACCAGGCCCTGCTGGGAACTGGGCACCAACCAACAGCAGGACACCACTGCCTGACATCCTGAAAGCCAACGTGCACTCCCTGCAATGGAAGCATGTTCCATGGTGGGATATCTGGCTGGGTGGGAAGGAGGACTGACAGCTCTGACCATAGTTACTAGCAGCTTTTCTCACACACCCCCTTAACACAAACTCCACACAACTCACCTGGGAGAATGCATTGCCTCACACTTTAATTAAATATCCCACAAAGAATTACCTCACTGGGTTATGCTGTGTGAAGCACAGGGATACTTTTGGGACTTATAGCCAAACAAACGCCAGGACAACACTGTCAGCCATCCTGTCAGCACAGGCACACTACCCCACAGGGAAGCAGAGTCAAAAGGAAGGAAGTATGGGCATGCTGGGAAGGGGGCTGTAGGCAATAGCATGATGGGAGTGGTAGTCACAGCTCAACATCCCCCACCCACATGGCCCAGCAAGCTCACACTGAAGCATGAACACCTCACAGGGAGTGAAAAGCCACTTCTAAGATGTCTGACAATGGTGCTCTGTTGTGGGGAGCACCAGGCCCTGCTGGGAACTGGGCACCAACCAACCGCAGGACACCACTGCCTGACATCCTGAAAGCCAACTTGCACTCCCTGCAATGGAAGCACATTCCATGGTGGGATATCTGGCTGGGTGGGAAGGAGGACTGACAGCTCTGACCATAGTTACTAGCAGCTTTTCTCACACACCCCCTTAACACAAACTCCACACAACTCACCTGGGAGAATGCATTGCCTCATACTCTAATTAAATATCCCACAAAGAACTACCACACTGGGTTATGCTGTGTGAAGCACAGGGACACTTTTGGGACTTGTAGCCAAACAAACGCCAGGACAACACTGTCAGCCATCCTGTCAGCACAGGCACACTACCCCACAGGGAAGCAGAGTCAAAAGGAAAGAAGTATGGGCATGCTGGGAAGGGGGCTGTAGGCAATAGCATGATGGGAGTGGTAGTCACAGCTCAACATCCCCCACCCACATGGCCCAGCAAGCTCACACTGAAGCATGCACACCTCACAGGGAGTGAAAAGCCACTTCTAAGATGTCTGACAATGGTGCTCTGTTGTGGGGAGTACCAGGCCCTGCTGGGAACTAGGCCCCAACCAACAGCAGGACACCACTGCCTGACATCCTGAAAGCCAACTTGCACTCCCTGCAATGGAAGCACGTTCCATGGTGGGATATCTGGCTGGGTGGGAAGGAGGACTGACAGCTCTGACCATAGTTACTAGCAGCTTTTCTCACACACCCCTTAACACAAACTCCACACAACTCACCTGGGAGAATGCATTGCCTCACACTCTAATTAAATATCCCACAAAGAACTACCACACTGGGTTATGCTGTGTGAAGCACAGGGATACTTTTGGGACTTGTAGCCAAACAAACGCCAGGACAACACTGTCAGCCATTCTGTCAGCACAGGCACACTACCCCACAGGGAAGCAGAGTCAAAAGGAAGGAAGTATGGTCATGCTGGGAAGGGGGCTGTAGGCAATAGCATGATGGGAGTGGTAGTCACAGCTCAACATCCCCCACCCACATGGCCCAGCAAGCTCACACTGAAGCATGCACACCTCACAGGGAGTGAAAAGCCACTTCTAAGATGTCTGACAATGGTGCTCTGTTGTGGGGAGCACCAGGCCCTGCTGGGAACTGGGCACCAACCAACAGCAGGACACCACTGCCTGACATCCTGAAAGCCAACTTGCACTCCCTGCAATGGAAGCACGTTCCATGGTGGGATATCTGGCTGGGTGGGAAGGAGGACTGACAGCTCTGACAATAGTTACCAGCAGCTTTTCTCACACACCCCCTTAACCCAAACTCCACACAACTCACCTGGGAGAATGCATTGCCTCACACTCCAATTAAATATCCCACAAAGAACTACCACACTGGGTTATGCTGTGCGAAGCACAGGGACACTTTTGGGACTTGTAGCCAAACAAACGCCAGGACAATACTGTCAGCCATCCTGTCAGCACAGGCACACTACCCCACAGGGAAGCAGAGTCAAAAGGAAGGAAGTATGGGCATGCTGGGAAGGGGGGTGTAGGCAATAGCATGATGGGAGTGGTAGTCACAGCTCAACATCCCCCACCCACATGGCCCAGCAAGCTCACACTGAAGCATGCACACCTCACAGGGAGTGAAAAGCCACTTCAAAGATGTCTGACAATGGTGCTCTGTTGTGGGGAGCACCAGGCCCTGCTGGGAACTGTGCACCAACAAACAACAGGACCACACTGTCAGCCATCTTGCCATTGCTGTCATACTCACACACAGTGAAGTCGACTCAAAATGAAGGAAGGAAGTATGGGCATGCTGGGAAGGGGGGTGTAGGCAATTGCATGATGGGAGTGGTAGTCACAGCTCAACATCCCCCACCCACATGGCCCGGCAAGCTCACACTGAAGCATGCACACCTCACAGGGAGTGAAAAGCCTCTTCTAAGATGTCTGACAATGGTGCTCTGTTGTGGGGAGCACCAGGCCCTGCTGGGAACTGGGCACCAACCAACAGCAGGACACCACTGACTGACATCCTGACAGCCAACTTGCACTCCCTGCAATGGAAGCACGTTTCATGGTGGGATGTCTGGCCTGGGGTGAGGAGGAGTGCCAGCTCCGACTACAGCTACCATCAGGCCCTTACACACACACCACTTCCACTAACTCCAAACAACACACCTGGGACCGTGCTCTACAAGAGAGTGACTGAAAAGCCACTTCCAAGATGTCTGACACTGGCCTCAGCTGTGGGGAGCACAAGGCCCTGCTGGGAACTGTTCACCAAAAAACAACAGGACCACACTGTCAGCCATCTTGCCATTGCTGTCACACTCACACACAGTGAAGTCGACTCAAAAGGAAGGAAGGAAGTATGGGCATGCTGGGAAGGGGGGTGTAGGCAATAGCATGATGGGAGTGGTAGTCACAGCTCAACATCCTCCACCCACATGGCCCGGCAAGCTCACACTGAAGCATGCACACCTCACAGGGAGTGAAAAGCCACTTCTAAGATGTCTGACAATGGTGCTCTGTTGTGGGGAGCACCAGGCCCTGCTGGGAACTGGGCACCAACCAACAGCAGGACACCACTGACTGACATCATGACAGCCAACTTGCACTCCCTGCAATGGAAGCACGTTTCATGGTGGGATGTCTGGCCTGGGGGGAGGAGGATTGCCTGCTCCAACTACAGCTACCAGCAGGCCCTTACACACACACCACTTCCACTAACTCCAAACAACACACCTGGGACCGTGCTCTACAAGAGAGTGAGTGAAAAGCCACTTCCAAGATGTCTGACACTGGCCTAAGCTGTGGGGAGCACAAGGCTCTGCTGGCAACTGTGCACCAACAAACAACAGGACCACACTGTCAGCCATCTTGCCATTGCTGTCACACTCACACACAGTGAAGTCGACTCAAAAGGAAGGAAGGAAGTATGGGCATGCTGGGAAGGGGGGTGTAGGCAATAGCATGATGGGAGTGGTAGTCACAGCTCAACATCCCCCACCCACATGGCCCGGCAAGCTCACACTGAAGCATGCACACCTCACAGGGAGTGAAAAGCCACTTCTAAGATGTCTGACAATGGTGCTCTGTTGTAGGGAGCACAAGGCCCTGCTGGGAACTGTGCACCAACCAACAGCAGAACACCACTGACTGACATCCTGAGAGTTAACCTGCACCCACTGCAAGTGTGGCATGCTTCATGGTGGGATAACTGGGCTGGGGGGAGAAGGATGTCTGGATGTCAACCAAATACCACCAATGATGGTCATACACACACCTACTCTACAAAAACACATTGCACACGTGGGACCAGTCACTCCCAAAGTAAAAGCCCTGGCAAGATGGCTGACACATGGGCATGAAAAATGATGTGCCTGCAATTCACACCCATGCACTGGCCAACCCAAACACGTACACACTCACAGCCATTGCAACTCTATGTTTACACACACTGTCAGGGGATGCAGTGTCCATGGGTGCCCCCTGGCCTGGCTGTGAAGGTGTGTCTTGCAGATGACAACTGTGGAGAATCAGACATACTACATAGCACAAAACACACAGGAAGTCACAGAGACATCATTGACAGGGGACACCTGACAGTGAATGCAATGGACACACCAATATACCGGACACTGTACCATGGTGTCAGTCACACAAGTTGCGGTTGTGAGCTGCATTCCACTCCCACATTGTTCGGCAACATATGCATCCTTCACACAACACACCACTCACTGTCATCGACACTGTAGACACAAGCACCAACCTGGACTGCATTTGAGGAGACATGCTACTCACAGCAGCAGAACTGCAACACACACCACTGGCCATCACTGTCATGAGAATGGAAAAGCCAGAGAGCTGCTGTGCCCAATCCTTATCACCATGGAGGACATTGACAAGATTAATCATGTTTGCACGTACTAAACTCAGCAACAACATCATTAGCTACGTTAACCTCTTCGATGCTCATGACGAGCTCAGCTCGTCATGCTGCGCGGTGGGCGTGTGCGCATGACGAGCTGAGCTCTTCACGACCACGCCCGCGATCGGAAGTCCAGCACCTGAGCGGAATTCCGATCGCATCGAAGAGGTTAACAACATCACTTGTATGAAATGAGACGTGAACTAGGAACCCAGACAACAACACAGATACTCCCAAGAGATCCCAGGCATACCGGACTGTGACCATGTTGTCCAGACACACCAATGTGACGCACAAAGACTGGCAAAAAGGCAACCACACATGGCCCAATCTTGAAAGATATCCTAAGTGGAATTGCACGTATGTCCCTGTTAAAGGACAAATGTGGACAAGGATGACACACCTGTGTCAGGCACATGATAGCCCTTGAGTAGCAATGGCCATGTACAGCCAATCAATACATGAGCTGGTCATGCACACACCTCAACATTCACATTGAAATGCTTCAGGTTGGCAGGACAATGTGCTACACCAATATCAACCTCTGACTGTGACAACTTAGGAAAATGCAATGTACAGGCCCGCATCCAGATGTACAGTCACAACTGTCAGGTGTTTGAACCACTGATGCCTATAGAAACATAACATACATTGTGTGTCTATTCCAAACACAGGTGATGATGGGACACAGCAGCAGATGATGAGGAGACCCTGTCCCAGGCTCCGGTGGCCCCTGAGCTCTCTGGTGTGGAACAGCCTCTGCCCTCCTCGGATGGCGAAGACCTACCTGGACCCTCCGGTGTGAGTCATCATGCAGCACCAGCAGGACCACCATCTGCACCCCCTGCACCCACTCCTCCAACATCTGCCAACACACAGACCACCCCCGCCGACACGGACAGACCAAGGACACTGAATGACAACAGCACAGGGACCCCGGCCCACCGTGAAGCAATGGACAACAACCCCAGTACCAACCCCCAAGGGGGCCTTGGGTCACCTGTGCGTGCCACCGCAGGTCCCGCATGTGTGGCCAGGGGCGGTGGGAGGGTGGTAGGCAGAGGTCGCTGTTTGCAGAGGGGTCTGGACTGCATGATGACCCACAACTGGTAGGCATTGCTGATGCGGCACCGGAGAGGTCAGCCAGGTAGTGGGGATCCTCAAGGACATTCAACAGCAGCAGGCTGCCCATCATGCCCGCTTGGACTCCCACATGTCCCGTGTGGAGACACACATGTCTGACATGGAGACCAAGTGGGACACATTGGAAGAACAGACAGCGGTGCAGAGGGACATATTGACATGCCTCCGCCAGATTAGCACCAACATGTCCACACCTCCCTGTGTGCCCACAACATCTGGTGCCGCAACAACTGCAACTGCCACAGGGAGGGAGGATGACTCTGGTGGAGAGTCCTCTGCACCGCAGCGGCCTGCACATGAGGGTCCCCTCAGAAAGAAGAGGGGTCGTCCGAGGAAGGACAACTGAGAGGCAGATGGCCATGTACATCCCCCAGGAACCCAACACCTGTTCTGGTAATTCTCCTTTGTGTGCAAACTGTTCACCCTGTCAAATGCAACCCAACTCTCCCACATGACATGGGGAGTTTAAGTTGGACTAATGTATCAGATGACTGTGGACTTTACTCAGGACATTTCTGCTACCAACACTTCCAACTCATCTGTGAACTTTGGATTGCAATCCCAATGTACAGCACCCACCATCCTGTGCACTATCCTCACACATGTATGTAAATAAACTCACTAATACACCATACTTGCCTCTGTTGTGATTCCAACATGGTTTTTGTCATGGAGATGATGATCTGCTAAATGACACTGTGCATGCTAACTGCTACAGCAAGTTCAACACCGGCATGTGAGTCATGGCGACGTGACACATATGAGGGAGACACACCACTAGGGCAACACAACACATACACACCAGGGCCATCTGACTCATCGCCTACACTGATGTTGCCAGGAAATACAGTGGAATGCACAGACACCACACCTATTCAGAGTTTGTGTTAACTAGCCCACAGGTGCAGTAAGCAAATGTCAGTCAGATGTGTGACCACAGACAATGCACATCCCAAAGTGAAGCACAGGTTTATTACACATTTGCAACATGTTGTTTCCACTACAGATGCAAGGTAATCCCACGTGGCATTGGCCACGGATCACTGACAAAATATCGAAGGTCAAAAAATCGACCTACAAAAATATCAGAGCAAGAATATCGATGTCAACAATATCGATATCCTATCTACAACATGGTAAGTACAAAAATATCGGAAAAAATATCTGTCATAAATATCGTTATTAAAAATATCGGTTTATTTTGTTAAAAAAATATGTAAAATAAACTAAATAATACTTATAAATAAAATAAACATAGTTAAAAATATTTTATAATGTTTAAAATTAATAAGTAATATATATAATTTAATAAAACATTAATTAAACATATACATATAATATATAATATATATACTTACTTAATAATCCGTTTTAATAATTATTTTAATAAATTATAAATTATTAAAAAATATGATAAATTACAAATACATCTATACACATAAAACAATAACATAAATAAAAATTAAATAATTATGCATAACAAATTAAAAAAATTAAATTTACTTTTAATATTTTTAAAATTAATTATATACTACATTAACTAAAATAATACAAAAATATTAAATAGCGGAGGGAATAAAACTACTATTGCAACTCCCAAAAAACAACAGTAAGAAAAATGTTGGATAGTGTAGAGCTTAAAATTACTATTCCCACTCCAGGGAGTGCAACAGTAGGGAAAGCGTTGGATAGCGGGAGGGTAAAAATTAATATTCCCACTCCAGTGAGTGCAACCATACGGGACGCGTTGGATAGCGTAAGGGTAAAAATTACTATTCCCACTCCAGTGAGTGCAACAGTAGGGAAAGTGTTGGATAGCGTAGGGGTAAAAATTACTATTCCCACTCCAGGGAGTGCAACAGTAGGGAAAGCGTTGGATAGCGGGAGGGTAAAAATGAATATTCCCACTCCAGTGAGTGCAGCAGTAGGGAAAGCGTTGGATAGCGTGAGGGTAAAAATTACTATTCCCACTCCAGTCAGTGCAACAGTAGGGAAAGTGTTGGATAGCGTAGGGGTAAAAATTACTATTCCAACTCCAGAGAGTGCAACAGTAGGGAAAGTGTTGGATAGCGTAGAAGTTAAAAATAACATACTTATAAATAAAATAATTTTTTAAAATAATTAATGAATTATTAAATAACTCTAAACTATTTACCAATACCAATAAATAATTATTAAAAACATAATTACCAATAGAAAATTATTAACAATAAATTAATAATAAATACCAATAAATAATAATTAATAAATATTAATTACCAAATAATAAATATTGAACAATAAAATATTTTTAATAACAGAAAACCTATTAATTATTAAAACTTAATTACCAATTAACTAATATTGAACAATTAAATGCTTTTTATACCAATAATAATAATAATTAAACATTAATCATCAATTAATAATTACTTATTAATATATTAATTAAATGTATCAATAAATAATATTTAATCATATTTAATTACCAATTAATGATAAAAACAACAATAAATTAATTTTTAGAACCAAAAATTCTAATTAAAAAAAATTACCAATTAATAATTAATGTCCAATAAATTAATTATCAATACCCAAAAATAAATTTAATAGTTACTTAATTAGATTTCAATTAGTTCCAACACTATTCCCCTATAAACGCACAACACACTCCAATAATAAAATAATACACTTAACATAATGATCAATTAATCAATTAATAAAAATGAATAACCAATTAATAAAAATGTATTACCAATTATTAATTAATTAACAATAATATAATTATCAATACCAATTAATTAAAATAAATTATAACTTAATTACAATTAAATTACTTCCCACCCTATTCCCCTATAAACCCACAACCCGCTACAGAACTTAAACGCAAAAAATAATTTAAATTAATTTATAATTCCTAAAAATTAATAATTAATTAAGTATAATTAAATTACTTCCCACCCTATTCCCCTATAAACCCACAACCTGCTACAGTACTAAAAAAAAAAAAATTACTTAAAAAAACATTATTAACATATAAAAATTGTATACATATATTTTTAGACAAGTAGAACACTTAATAAAAACACATATAACACATACATATTAAACACATAACAAAATACATAACAATAATACAAATATCGATATTAGTAACATCGATATTAGTAACATCGATATATTTGATTTCGATATTACTAACTTCGATATTACTTACATCGATATAAAAAAGCGATATTACTTACCTTAGGGTCGATATTCTGTCCATCGATATTCTTAACATCGATATTCTGTCACTTCGATATTGTCACCTCGATATTAGTGTATATCGATATTTAATTTTCGATATTTTGACTGCTCACCAGTAGCCACACAGTCACCAAGTGTTGAAGAAATAAAGTCCAGGGGTGTGTGGCACATCACCTGTAGGGAAACAACTGCTTCCACCCTAGAAGTTGAATCATGGTGTCGGGGGATCCGAGTTGACCAAACAACTCTGAAAGTACCCTGTGAAGGACAGACATGACACACAGTTAAAAGCACTGAAGAACAGGACAGAACTGCAATACTCATGCCCAATACATGTCACAAGATACCTACACAAAACCAAGTTAGCATGTCAACACTGTTGGGGAGTACAGACTACCTGTAAGGGCACATCACTGCATGCATCTAGTCAAGTAGCACATGGCCACACTCAAACAGCAACAGAGCACCACCAACACATATCATGCACACTCAAATCATTGACATAACATCTCTGTATACTCACATTCAGCTGAAGAAGTTGTTGATGAGCTGTGTGCGGACATCACCCTCATCATCATCATCATCACTGGCATCGTGGCCCAGGCCAGGATCCTCCACAGGTGGCGGATGTTGGTCATCGTCATCCAGGATGAGAGGCAACTCCTTCCGCACTGCCAGGTTGTGTAGCATGCAGCAGACGATGAAAATCATGCACACCTTTGCAGGGGCATATGGGAGGGCCCCTCCTGTCTTGTCCAGGCAGCGAAAGCGGCTATTCAGGAGACCAAATGTCCGCTCGATCACTCTCCTGGTCCGACCATGTGCCTCATTGTAGTGCATCTGGGCTGGTGTCACAGGGTTCCTGAGGGGTGTCAGCAACCACGGCATGTTGGGGTATCCGGAGTCACCTACATACAGACAATTGCACATTAGCTGAGTTGGAAAAGAGGGTGGAATACAACATTGCAGAACACACACAATGGTACAAAGTCAGTACACACCGACAAGCCAGGCACGCTGGTTCTGCATCTGTGCCATCATCCTCGGGATGCGACTACTCCTCATTACGTGGGCATTGTGTGCAGAACCGGGGAAACGTGCACACACATGTGAGATGCTCATATCTGCAAGACATACCACCAGAGCATTGATAGAATGGTAATGTTTCCTGTTCCTGTATGCCTGCTCATGTGCCTGTGGTGGTACCAAAGCCACATGTGTCCCAACAATGGAGCCGATGACATGTGGCATCCTCCCCAGGGCATAGAAGTCACTCTTGACGTCAGTGAGTTGTTGACGTTTAGGGAAATAGATGTACTGGTTCAAGTATCTCAACATCGCCTCCAAAACATCGCGTAGCACACGGCTGAACATGGTCTGTGACATCCCACCAGCAGACGCCACAGTGTGTTGAAAGGTACCAGTGGCAAAGAAGTGTAGGGCTGCCATTACCTTCACCTTGGGGGTCAGCGCTGTAGGGTATGGCCGGCCAGGTTGCAAATGTGGGGCCAACCGCCCGCCAATTCCTCAATCAGCGGCCTGTTGAAGCGGTACCGTCGGATGCAGTCACGTTCAACCATGGTTGCAAGGTCAGGGAATGGTCTATGGACAGCTGGTGCCCTCCAGTGCATAGGTGAACAAAGAAAGATTGTCTGTCACCCCACATATGTGGCATTGACCATACTCAATATCACATGATACATCATTACGAGACACAAGTACTTGATGTGTGTGCCGTTCTGTATGGACATATATGGCACCCACATGGCCATCATCTAACATCTTAGTTCAACATGTGTTGACAACAAGTTCCAGGTTGTGCTATGGGAAATCATTAGGCTGTGTCACAGTACCCATGTACTGCTGTCACGTTCCAAACACACACCACAGTGACAAGTGAGGACAGATGTGCCCCAGGCATCACAGCTCTTTGACAGGTAGATTCCCAGGGACCCTGTATTGCCACATGGACACTGGCATGCCATGGCGTATCATGTACATGTCAGCAAAACAACCATGACTCCCACAGGTAGTGGCCCCTGTTGCCTCTGCAGGACAGACACGGACGTCTGTGACACACACACGCACAACATCAAAGTCGATGCACAAACAACGTGGATGTGGAGACTGTCTCCCATTGTGCACATGGAATCAGAGACATCTGAAACACAACATGCACACAGACTGTGGAGGGCCATCACAATTGTGGCAATGGGTCACCCTGTGACGTACATAACATCCCACATGGGACTCAGGGTGTATGTGACATAACATACACATACTCAACCTGGAAATGTGACCATGCCACATGCTCTGAACTGAACAGTTGCACATCACAGTGGTCATGTGCACAACACACAAAGGATTCTGTCCCCATGAACACGTGCACAGCCTGGGAGTGGCTGCCCCCAAGTGCCACCCAACAAACCGCATGTTGACCCCCATACACACACAGGTAATGCTGCCTTACATGCCTTAGGATACAGTGTGGACAGGCTGTGGTGTTGTAGGTGTGCCCCGGAGTCCCTGTCAAGTAATTGTGGCTGGCATACGTTCACCAGTGACAACCATGTTGACATATGCGAGTGACTTGTACAGGGACGCGTCGTACAGCAATGGACCGATCAGTGCGCACGCATTGGCCATTGCATATGATGTGGACGGATGCGTGTTGTGTTTCGAAATACGCGTCGTACAGCAATGGACCGATCGGTGCGCACGCATTGGCCATTGCATATGATGTGGACGGATGCGTGTTGGGTTTCGAAATACGCGTCGTACAGCATTGGACCGATCGGTGCGCACGCATTGGCCATTGCATATGATGTGGACGGATGCGTGTTGTGTTTTGAAATACGCGTCATACAGCAATGGACCGATCGGTGCGCACGCATTGGCCATTGCATATGATGTGGACGGATGCGTGTTGTGTTTCAAAATACGCGTCGTACAGCAATGGACCGATCCGTGCGCACGCATTAGCCATTGCATCTGACGTTGACGGATGCGAGTTGTGTTACGAAATACGCGTCGTACAGCAAAGGACCGATCCGTGCGCACGCATTGGCTATGGACTGACATGTTAACGGACGCGTATTCGAAGCTTGTACGAGTCGGATGCAGTGAATTCAGTTGGCCACCCACAACAATGTTGCAAATTCATGGGTGTCATCAAGTTGAAATTTTGAAGGATGCTGTAGGCGTGTATAAGTGGTGCAATTCCATGGATTGGCCAGATTCAGAAGATGCAAACGACTTGGACATATCACTTTGGACACATGGGAGAGTATCTGCCTCTGCAGCACACATATAATGCTGGCTGTTCCCCTGAGAGCTCACTTGCCTGCATTACATGCTCCAGGACGACATCTGCCACTACCACTGCTGCTGTCTCTGCATCCTCTGGCTACTGAAATGGCACGTACTGTGGAGAGAGCCCCAGCCTTCAGCACTGAGGAGAACCAGGCCCTGCTGGACAGCCTCCTTCCACAGTACAGCAAGCTGTATGGGAAACCAGGGGAGCAGGTGAGTGTGCTGTCCACTGCCTTACTAATTGTGCATGTTGTCTGACTAGCAAGACTTACAGTGTGTACACCAGTGGCTAGCATGCTCACTGAGTAGTTGTCACCCCCCAAAGTGTGTAGTTACATGCACTGAACAGGTATAGTGCAGTAATAGTGTATTCCAACAAGGTTTTACTTCCCAGGCAATGATACCATTTAGTAACTGCTGGACAACTGTTCATAGCCATAGTTGCACTACCTGTGTACATCATATGCCCCTGTGATTGAGACATGTATATCCAACTGTGTGATGCACGGATATGTTGCATGTGTAGTAATGGCCTTTTCACTTTGTCATCCTCACAGGTTGATGCCCACCAGAAGCAGGAGATCTGGCTGACCATCGCCCGGGCAGTACGATCTGTGGGGGTCTATAGGCGCAGGATCCGCAACTGCCAGAAGAGGTGGCAGGACCTTCATGGCTGGACCCGGAGGATCGCAAGAGTCCAGCTGAAGCTGTCACCTCCTCGCAGGAGGGGCGGACACCGGACCCTGACCCCCCACATGCTCCAGATTCTGGCGGTGGTCTTCCCTGACCTGGATGGACAGCTGAAGGCCAGACAGCAGCAAGGAGGGGGTAAGTGCTAGCCTTTTCTGGGTACTATGACTAACATGCTCAATGCACTACTTTAGCCTGGTTCCACTTCCACAGTACGACTGTCTTGTCGTCCTGGACTCATGTCCCTCACTTGTGTCATGCCCCCTCCTCATCTGATACACAGGTGTGGCCCTTACAGTCTGTGACTTAGGTCACTTGGGTACTGTGTACTTGCAGTTACCTGTGGTTCAAGTTGGGGACAGCATCAGTTACAGGAACTTTGTTGTGGGCTGCATGGGTGGTACAATTGCTCACACAATGCCTGTGATCTGACATGAACTCTGGGTATGGCTTTAATATGTGTTCCAATTGCTGCTCTGACTCACCACATGTCTGGGGTATGTGCCACACACCCATGCTGCAGCAGAGACCAAGGTAGGAGCATCAGAAGTATGTACATCATGTGTGTGACACATGCATAGCCACCTGCCTAGTGTTCAGGGTAATACCATGTTGCACATGGACCAGGACTGTAATGCCTGCTCCGGACATCGAAGGCACTCTGTTCTCCCACTCCCGTGTGTCAGCATACATATTGGGCATTGTGAAGAGTGCACTCAGGTGTCTGCCTCTGTGTCACCGTGGTGTGGCCTTGCTTTTTGGACTCCTGGAGTGTTTAACAATTTGGGGTGGCCAGCCATCTGAGTTGTGACTATAGGATATGCACATTGGTTAATGCATAGGTCTCTGATCCCTTGACTGTGCACAATGGTGTATGAAACATTGAGGTGCAGGCAGCTTTGGTTCATTCTCATCAGACGGTGAAGTGCTCATGTGTATGGATTTGTGTTTGCAGTCACTCAAATGTCTCATTTGAATGACGTGGGATCATCTTAGTCCTCATGATGTGGGTGGCCAGGGGTGCACATGTGCACCTGTCAGCTACAGGGCTTGCATTCCCAAAACTTCCATGATTGTGACACAGTGCAGACTGGTGTTGTGTGTATGCACTGCCCCTGTGACAGGAGACAGTTAGGACTGACTTGCCAGACAGGCCTGTGTCATGACATTCAACTTGCAAAGGGTGATCCAGCAGTAGTGTGATATGTCCTGCATGCACACCATTGTTGCATTGTCTATCATGACATGAGGACCTCATTGTGTCTGGTGATGGAACCAAAACCCGCATAGCGACAGAGACTCTACCCATCACTTTTCCTGACACATGTACTAAGTCAGTGGCAGGAGATGGCATGTGTTTGGAGTGACACATTTCCATATGTTCTCTTGGATGTCCAACAACTGTGTATGTGGTGCATGTGTGCACATATGATTAGTCGCATACAACAGGCACCAGACAGATGGGTGCATGGACAGGTAGGATATGAGTGGCATGAATGACTGTCAAGCAGACAATGGGCTTCTTCCAATCAGTGTCAGCACCTATTGCAATGTCTAGCAAATGATGGCAGGGCTTGCTCTGTGATGTGCTGTACTTACTGTGGTGTGTGTGGTCAGTACAGGTGACTAATGTTGCTCTGTTTATCCTTATTGTTTGCAGATACATCCACGGCCACAGGAGGAGACAGCTCCACGGACCAAGAGGAGCGGCAGAGCCAGACTGGGTCCACTGCAGAGGAGACCGAGGGACCCAGTGGCACAGAGGGTGAGGGGAGCCACACTGAGGAGACCTCAGCTATGACCACCTCGGCTGAGGAACACAGCACTTCCAGTGAGGACTCCCTTGTGGAGGTGGGTGTCAGCAGACCACAGACAAAATCAAGCAAGTCTGTCCCCGCCACCACCACCATCTCCACCCTCCCATCTGCTCCCATCCCACATGTCCGTGGAGGCCTCTGTCTCCCCTGCTGCCCTGAGTGTGGAGTCTGTGGACTTGCTGAAACAGATCCATGTAGGGCAGACATCAATGCTGAGTGTCCTCCATGCACACACGGGTCTGTTGACACAACTGGTGTCATTCATGGAGGGCATGTCATCTGGCATGTCTGCCCTACATCGGACCAATCAGTCCATGGCCTCCTCACTGACGGCAGCAGTGTCCCTCCTGCAACAGTCCCTCACCCCTCCTACCTCTGCCCCATCCACAATCCCCAGCACCCTACCTGTCCCAAGCACACACACACCGGCACAGGCATGCACCAGCACAGACACAAGCAGCACACAGACACACACACCAAAATCCAGATGCACACGCACGCACAGTCAGGGGACTGATACCTCACTCACAGGGGATGGGGCCCAGACACACATACACGCATCCACGAGCACTGCGCAGTCCTCAGATACCTCTCCCTCCAAAACCCCTTCCCTTGCCTCACCTGCAACCCCCCCCTCCCAGAAGCTCTTCCTCTGTGAGCTTGGCCTCTTCCTCACAGATCCATCTGAGCCAACGTACAGGCGGACGAGGTGACCACCACACACAGAGGGGAGTGCCCCTCACACCCGGACAACCTCCCCCAGGCACAGGCAGACTGAGGACCCCATTAGGAAGTCCCCCCGGACCAGGAAGGGCAAGACCCCACCACCACCACCACGCAGCTCCACCACGCATTCTCTCTCCTCCATCCCCCAGGCCACCACTCCACAAGTTCCCCCGCCACACCCTGCCCCAGGTTCCCACACACACCAATACCGCATCCCCAAACTGCTTAGGCCCTCCCCCTACCACTTGCTCTTCCACCCCCAACCCAGACGCTTGGCCTGTTTGTGCCACTGGTGTGGAGACCGGGTCCCCCCCTCTGTCCTGCCCACCTCATCTGCCCCCCCTTCCACTCCCTTGGAGTTATGCAATGCAGTGGAGTCCACAACCACCCCATCTGACTTGGGCACTGCAGTGGGGACCCAGTCCACTCCATCTGACCGGCCCACTGCAGTGGTGCCATCACCCACACCATCTGACTTGTGCCCTACAGTGGTGCCGGCCCCCACTGAGTCAGACACCTCCACTGCAGTTGCCGGTGACACTCTTGTACCCACCACCCCTTCACTGCCTCCTTCTGGCATCCCCTGATCCTGTCCCTGCGGTGCCTGGCCTGCCCCTTGTATGCCCCTCCGAGGGGGATGTACCCTGTCCGTACCAGTGCAGGCAAGCAATGGGTGACAAGTTGTCACATGTCACCCTGTTCGGACTGTGAATGTGGACTGGCCATTGGCCTTAGTTTCTTTTGGACTTCCAATTTTTCATTCACATTGGCTGAATAAAGCGTCTTTTTGTTTACTAGTGGTTTTGCTTTTGTTGTACATGATGTAGATGAGTATCATCATGCATTTGCTGTTGTAATAGTGTTCAGATCAGGAAAATGAAGTGTTGCTGTGATGGACTCCATGTGGTCCATGGGATATGTGTCCTAATCTAGTCTGGATCCATAGCATCCTTTGCTGAAGTCTGAGGGTGTAATGTTCAGCATTTGACACAGGGATGTACGTTTTGCATTTGTAATTTAACATCTGTGGCTTACACTCATGCACAACTGGTGGGCTTACCACTGTTCAATGTTTCTATTTCCCTGACTGTGTGCCCATCTCCATTGGACATGCAGTTTAGCACATCAATGTTGAAGGACTCATCTGTGTATACAGTGCAACTTGCTTGACACATGTTTTGGGTATATGCAGATGACTGAAGTGACACTCCCGTACCCAGGCTGATGTGAGCAGAGCCTTCAGTGTGTTGTAATTGTTGACTCACTGACCGAGTGTTCTGCTGACATGTTTGAGTCTTTCACAGACAAGGTTTGGCACAGCGGACCTTCCACAGGAGTGGAGTGCCCTCATGGCAGTGTGTAATCCTGTGACATTGCCTGGGCCCATGTTGTGTGTTGTGTAAGCATGTCTGTGTGTGTTCCCTTCCCTTTTCCTACACAGGCTGTGTCCCTACGGATGTTCCTGTTTGTGATGCTTGCTGAGTTGTCCTGTGTTCATCCAGCATCTTGGACCTGGTTTCTCCGTGATGTGGGTGCATGGCAAACTAATGTTCATCAGGTTGTCAGCCCTAGTTGTCTTTGTTGTCAGGGCTGGGGATGTGGGCAAACGCAGATGGGACACAGTCAGGATTCCCCTTGTTGGTTACACAAGTCATGTAATTTACAGTTTGTGGTAGCTTTCAGTAATTGTGACATGTTGTGTGTGTGACTGCTGCCACTCCTCAGGGTCAGAGCTGCAATGTTGGAAGTTGTCTACGTGTGTTCTTTGTGGGTCACCTTGGCTTCTTCATTGGTGTGTGACTGTGGCCGGGATCCCATTGATTAGGCTGGGTTTCACGTCATGCCCATGTACCGCGTACTGTGCAGTGTGTCAGACATTCACAAGTCTTGTTGACTGGCCAGGTGTGATGGGTTTCTGCACCTTAGTTCCCACAACCACCCCTGGGATTGTCATGGGTGCATGTGCAATGTCACCAGTCCATGTGAGCTTCACTGCTGCACATTGGTGGAGATCAAGGTGTGTGGTGTTGAGTGTGTGCAAATGTGAGTTGTTGCACGGCTAGACCCCTACCTCCATATTGGCCTTGGCTGACAGGCCGTGCTGATTGATTTGTGCTTGTGTAGGTGTGATGGTAGTTAGTTGCTCAGGACACATGGCTGTGGTTCACAGTGTGAACGACATCTACCTTTGTCATCACAGTGGGATTATCATGCAGGCTAGTGTCACCACAATGTGGGGTCCCTGGGGATAGTGCTGTGGTGGGTCTGTCTCTTGCTGTGTTAGTTGTTGTTCCTACAAGCTTGTGTAATTTGGGCTCCCTCTCATCTAACAATGCCTGATTGCCCACATAGGGGAATCCGATCCATGAGTTACTTTTGTATGGCACTGTATACACATCTGTGTAATTGGAATTCAGGCCTCCTCATGTGTTGTGTGGTTGCCTGGGGACACTGGCACACCCCCCCATCACCTGTTGTGTTTGATATGCAGTGTGAGGCTGCCTGTTTGTGTTTGTGCATCTGCACCACTGCATTGGCATATCTTTAGTGTGCCATTGCCCGTATGTTGTTTGGAGGATTTCCCATGCTGTCCCTGGGACTCCTAGGTCATCAGTCAGCACAATAATCATGGTTTGTATGTCCCATTGCTGCCATGGTATGGTATGTGTTCACCTCACATCTACAGTATCCACAGGATATCTACATTTGTGTGTCCATTAGTGCAGATATGTGGGTCTGCATTATGTTGGTCACTTCTGGCATTGTGTAATTGATAAATGGAGACAATGTCAGTCCCCATGGGTGATGTTTGTCTGCACATGGCCAAAGGTATGTTTTATTTGCACTGCACTGTTTGCCTCACCCAATCTATGTTGCTATGGGACACAAGCACTACTTTGCCACTGATGTGTTTGTTGTTCTGTGACCATGAATCATCCATGCTGTTTGGCAGTTGCAGCTTTTTCCATGACAACACTTACCTTTTGGTCACTGTGATGATGGGGGTTTAGACCCCATTGCCACAATGTTCAAAATGTGCTTCAGCTATGGACCCCACACTTACCTTTTGGTCACTGTGAGGATGGGGGAATAGGCCCCATTGCCACATTGTTCAATATGTGCTTCAGCTATGGCCCCACACTTACCTTTTGGTCCCTGTGATGATGGGGGTTTAGACCCCATTACCACAATGGTCATGGTCTGCTTGCATTGTGAAGGCCACACACATTTTTGTGTGACACATGTGATAGGGGGTCACATTGTATGTTCAATGTCATGTTCAGTGTTGTAGGCATTTGACACAGACTACACACTCTTGTCATGATGTTGGGGGATGTCTTTTGCTGACATTCCTTATGTTGGAGTATGCTGGTTGTGTCATGCATTACCCGTCCTATGAGTGGGGATGGTGGTAGTGGTAGGCATCCAGCCCCCAAGAGTAGGGGTGGTGGTAGTGGTAGGCATCCATCCCCCTATGAGTGGGGATGGTAGTAGTGACAGGCATCCAGCCCCCATGAGTAGGGGTAGTGGTAGTGGTAGGCATCCATCCCCCTATGAGTGGGGATGGTAGTAGTGACAGGCATCCAGGCCCCCATGAGTAGGGGTGGTGGTAGTGCTAGGCATCCATCCTCCTATGAGTGGGGATGGTAGTAGTGACAGGCATCCAGGCCCACATGAGTAGGGGTAGTGGTAGTGGTAGGCATCCATCCCCCTATGAGTGGGGATGGTAGTAGTGACAGGCATCCAGGCCCCCATGAGTAGTGGTGGTGGTAGTGGTAGGCATCCAGCCCCCCATGAGTAGGGGTGGTGGTAGTGCTAGGCATCCATCCCGCTATGAGTGGGGATGGTAGTAGTGACAGGCATCCAGGCCCCCATGAGTAGGGGTAGTGGTAGTGGTAGGCATCCATCCCCCTATGAGTGGGGATGGTAGTAGTGACAGGCATCCAGCCACCCATGAGTAGGGGTGGTGGTAGTGCTAGGCATCCAGGCCCCCATGAGTAGGGGTGGTGGTAGTGCTAGGCATCCATCCCCCTATGAGTGGGGATGGTAGTAGTGACAGGCATCCAGCCCCCCATGAATAGGGGTGGTGGTAGTGCTAGGCATCCATCCCCCTATGAGTGGGGATGGTAGTAGTGACAGGCATCCAGGCCCCCATGAGTAGGGGTAGTGGTAGTGGTAGGCATCCATCACCCTATGAGTGGGGATGGTAGTAGTGACAGGCATCCAGGCCCCCATGAGTAGGGGTGGTGGTCGTGATAGGCATCCAGCCCCCCATGAGTAGGGGTGGTGGTAGTGCTAGGCATCCATCCCCCTATGAGTGGGGATGGTAGTAGTGACAGGCATCCAGGCCCCCATGAGTAGGGGTAGTGGTAGGCATCCATCCCCCTAAGAGTGGGGATGATAGTAGTGACAGGCATCCAGCCCCCTATGAGTAGGGGTGGTGGTAGTGCTAGGCATCCATCCCCCTATGAGTGGGGATGGTAGTAGTGACAGGCATCCAGGCCCCCATGAGTAGGGGTAGTGGTAGTGGTAGGCATCCATCCCCATATGAGTGGGGATGGTAGTAGTGACAGGCATCCAGCCTCCCATGAGTAGGGGTGGTGGTAGTGGTAGCCATCAGGCCCCTATGGGTGTGTATGGCATTGGTGATAGCCATCCCGCCCCTATGGTTCGGCTGTTGCTAGTGTACGTCATTTCTGCATCCCTATGTGTGTGACATATGTCGGGTACGTGTCGTTTGTTTGTGTAGTGGGTGTCTGACTTACCGTCTGCGCCGTACGCGTCTGTACCGGTTCCGGTAATAGATGTACAGTATTGGTAGGACCTGCGCGATGGGATTCATGGTTGGTTCGTCTCGTTTGGGTTTCTCGTGGCTTCGACTCGTACTCGTAGCTGGCTTGTTCGTCTCGTAGCCGTGGATCATCTTGTGGCGCAAATCGGAGCTTATGTGCAGCTCTCCCGGATGCTCTGACGTGCCGGACGTAGCGACCAGTTCGGCGCGTACGGAGTGCGCATTGTACTAGTCCGGCCGGAAGGTGCTGTGTATTTACTTCCGTGCGACTCGAATCAGCGTTTACGGTTCCAGCTCGGGCGGGGAACTGGAGCTGGAATGGGTACGTACGGCTCGGTCGGAATCTGAGCAGTAATGGTCATCGTACTTGCTCGTTCGGACGACTGTTCGAATCGGTCAGGAAACCCGCGTTCGGCTTGTATTTTTTCCGGAAGAATCGTATTCGGTGCGCTTCTGGCCGAGATCGGAATCGACCCCAGAGTCTTTATTCAAGGGTGGTGGCCACTATCCCTGATTTTCTACAGTGGATAGAAGATGTCACATTACTCTCAAGGAATCTCTAAGGACACTAAGTACTGCGTACTAACGTGATAGTGAATCCTTACTGAGTGTTAGAATATACGTGTGACCTTCAATGTATCTTGTATAGGTTATAGCAGGACCATGGCAAAGATAAAATTTGTGAATATTCTGAAAGGGAGATATTATATAATTGTGAGAACAGTTCTTAATCCTAGGATAACCTATGATTTTATAAGGTCATTGTGTACTTATACTTACATAATAATATATATTACTGGATCTGTTATCTTCTATATATTGTGTAGTTACTAACTGAAAGACGTAGTCAGCCACCATAGGAGGTAACAACCCCACAAGGTGGTCAGAATACTCAATGGATGAGGCCAGTAATAGCAATTCCTAAGGACAAGGTAAACATAAGTATTAATGATGATTATAATGATCTTGTAAAAGTGTCATCATATGTGCAATGTATAAATGGACGCCAAATACCAAACAGCTCTAGGCCTGCCTATTTCTGGCTTGCGGGAATGCAAACTAACTGCCCAAAAATGTTAGAGGAGCAAGATTATAACGTAAGGTCTACTAGTTGTAACATCACATAATAATAAGGGCAACCCGGTACCCGCTAAATAACAAACATACTAGTTAAGGGGGCAGGTAAACCTTACTAAATCCCATGCCGAAGACTCACCAGAATTGACGATGGGGTCCTTCAAAATGCTCCGCGTCCTTCCATGAATGCAGATCTTAGCGGCAATGGGATCGGTCTTTAAATAATGAACTGCGCATGCGCAGAACGTCACCGCAAGTAGTTACGTATATGCGTGGAGGTCACATGCGGCAAATACGACGCGGTAACAGCGTTAGAATATCCGCCATCTTGATGTGGTATAAAACTAACGGGAAAAAGAAGATTCCAAAACGGAAGACAATACTTGGAGCACACTAACAGTTTGTCAAGAGCATCTGTGCAACTACTTACACAAAAAAAAGACGGAAAGAATGTTCGACTTAAGATCCCATAGGACATGTCAACTAGAGACATGCAATATGTTAGCTACAAACTATAGAATGTCACGCGTTGTCAGTCCATACATGGATCACATACTGAGGTAATATTATGTGGTATACACTCCCATATGTGAAGACGGACCTACATAATTATGACAAGGCCGCCGTTTTGATTGACCTGCGGCTATCACCAAACCGAGAATCAGGAATTAGTTACTGAGGTTGACAGAAATCTACAAGACACTTGTCGAGGGGAAAGAATACTAACTTCGAAGGCATAGAGAGATAGTCATGATGCAGGTACAATTAAGAGTACAGCCAAAACAACGAACATGCGTGCTACATAATATTAAAATTTTCAATTTTCCTAATGACCATGCAAAGCCAAATAAAAGTAGCTAGCATGGAAATGTAATAAATTATTGGCAAATGATACTAAAAAGAATAACAAAACTCACTAATAGAATTCATAATTGTCAATGATCCAGCAGGCAATACAGAAATAGAAACTATTGCCGCCTGTATGGAAATTAAGATACAGCCAAAACAAACAACATAGGCAATACATGCATTATCAGGTTTCCATTTTTGCTGATTACCTTGCAGAGCCTATTTGTATAGGGAGCTAGCCTAGAAATGGAATAAGTTGTTGGCAAATATAGTGTCAGAAATAATGACCGGAATCACTGATAAAAATAGTAGGCAGTAGTACAGCAACCAATAAGAAATGAGAACTATTAGCGCCTAATATAAACAGAGTGTCTACTCTTGATAGAAAAACAACAGCAGGAAACTAGGGCCTATGTAAACCCCACATGGGTGTACTAACTATCTATACCGGTCAGTAATGTTCCAAATTATTTCTTCATTTAATCCCTCCTTTACACTGTTGAGGGTAAAAATCCAGAAGGTTTCCCTCCTTTTCCGGATTATTTCGGTAGATAGTCCTGGTTTTGGTTTAACCTTTTCCAGGATGCACCACCGTAAGTCCTTTTCTCCATGGCCCTTTTCTAAGCAGTGTGCAACAATCGGAGCCGAAAGTTTATTTGTTCGGATGGCCGATTTGTGCTCACTGTATCTGGTGCGAAACTCGCGACCCGTTTCCCCTATGCAGGCCAATTTGCACGGACACAAGATAATATATATAACATTATGACTTCTGCAATTGCTGAGCTCTCTAAGATTGATGTTTTTCCCTTTGTAAATGAGAGTGTCAGTAACTATAGCAGTGTCACATGCATGACAACAACCACATCTGTGGTTTCCTAAAATGGGGGGAAGGCCCGTGAGCATGGTCTGCTGATGTGTGTTGCGGACTTCTTGTCTTGTGTGCAAGCATGTCACGAAGGTTTTTATTTCTCCTATGCTGTAAGATGGTATTCTTTGCCGTGGGTTCTCTGAAGAAATCTACCTGGAGCCCTTCATCTGAGCTTTTAATGACTATATCCAAGAACTCCACTTGTCTGGGACTATAGTTGGCTGTGAACTTCAAATTACAATCGCTGGCATTGAGCCAAGCGATATATTCCTGTAGGGTGTCGTTGTCTCCTTTCCAAATAAAGAAAATATCGTCAATGAAGCGCTTCCAGGAATGCACATTTTCAAAAAAAGGAGCTGCTTCATTGAAGATGTTAATAAGTTCCCACTCACCCATATAGATATTCGCGATACTGGGCGCACATGAAGCGCCCATGCTGGTGCCCTTAATCTGCTGATATACCACGCCATTGAAATCAAAATAGTTATTCAATAAGACTATTTCTAAACATTCGAGTATGAAGGCATCCGGTCTGTCGCCTGGAGTTCTACTCAGGAGTGTGGCCACTGCTCGTAACGCCTGACACTGAGGAATGTTGGTGTACAAAGCCTCAATCTCAAGCGTTACCAAGATGTCATAGAGGTGGTCAACCGGCATGCCCTCAATTTGTCCGATGATGTCCCCAGTGTCTCGGATGTAAGAAGCATAATTCCTGGTGAGGGGACACAGGAAAGCGTCAACATACTTGGAGAGGGGTTCCGTACTTGATCCTATGGTTGAGATAATGGGACGCAAAGGAGGGTCAGATGTGTTCTTATGAGTCTTAGGGACTCCATAAAGCGCTGGTACTACAGGACTAGATTTATTCAGAAACAAATATTCTTGTTGGCAGATGACCTCCTGTTCTAACGCCCTTTTGGTCATTTCTTGAATGCGGGTATTCAATCTACCTAGTTCTCTTGGGTGGGATTTTTTGTAGTGCTCTTGTACTGATAACATAGTAAGGATTTTATCATTATAGTCAGTTTTGTTCATGACTACAATTCCCCCACCTTTGTCACAAGGTTTAATGACAATAGTTTGATTGTTTTTGATGTTATTGAGAGCTTGGTGGTCTTGAAGGGACAGATTATGTTGTTTGTAAAGGGGGTACTTAGTCACACGTTGTATTTCTTTCAATACAGTTTTCTCAAATATTTCTACCTTTGGGCCCACCATATCTAAGGTGGGAGTAAAGGTAGATGGTGGTTTGCATTGGGAAGCATTTGCTTCTTGATTTTCTACAGGTCTGTGCATAAAGAATTTTTTAATCTGACCTTTCTGAAGAACGAAAACATGTCTTGATGTAATTGAAACAGATTAGGACTAGTACTAGGAACAAACAAAATGCCCCTACCTAATAATTTTGTCTCCTCATGTGTCAAGTTGTTAGATGAGAGATTAAAGATGGGCAGGGTATCATCAGCCTTGAATTGCTGACGATTTATCCTATCTAAGTTCTCCAATATTGTTGGTTGCGTGTTTTTAAACACAATTGCAGATGTTGAGGGGGAATTGGTGATTGCTGATCCCCTCTGTCCTGCCCCCAATGTCTGTTCCTGCCGCGGTATGGGCCACGGTGTAAAAAAGGAGACTGACCCCGATAGGATTGTTGATTAGTTTGCCTGCCTCTGTTGGGTCTCTGATGAAATTGCCTTTCATCAGTGCTTTGATAATTATCTGTCTCAGAGTCAGATGAATAAGTGTCTGAGAAGTTGATCACTGTCCTTCTGTTATTTCTGCCATGATTTTGATAAGTGGGGCCATGATTCCACTCTTGGTAATATGACTTCTCCAAATATGGATAAGCCTTCTCTTGCGTGTACCACCTCACATCTTTTTTTAATTTTTCGTTTTTCCTATTAGTGAGGTAGTCTTCAAAAGCTTTCATATCAGCATTCATTTTTTCCAACCTCGCTTTGACTTCTTCAAATGCTGTAGCTGCTCTCAGCTTGTCTTCCAACTCCGTTATTTCTTTACTGAGAACCAACATGACCTCCCTAGCTGTTTCGATTATCAAGATCATCCAGTCCCTGGAGCAGCGGTTCACAATATGGGACCACCGCTCCAGGAACATTCGTATCTCGACAAAGAGTGCCGGTACATTACGAACCCTCAGGCCTGATGGAATAACACCTGCTCGTAAGTACTCTAGCATGTAGTGGGCATGTGACTCCATTCTTTTTAGTTTTTTTCTCAAATTCAATAGGTTATTCCATTCGGAGTCATCTCCACTATGTGAGACAGTGGGACCTTCGCTGGAGATGACTTGTTCTATAAGTGCAGAGAAGTCCTCATCGGAGAACCCAAACGTTTTCAGGCCCTCCATGTAAGGACGTATAGTACGATGAACAAAGTGATACTAAGATCTCTGCAAAAAATTGTAATTCTATTATTACTATCGGAGGAAGAAGGCAGGTGCAAGAGATATTGAAGGGGGGATGTGTATAATGCTGAGGGCTGCCACGAAAGTTTTTTCATGCATGGAAGGAATTACTGATATATAACCATAGTGTGTCAACACTTATAGTACAGTGGGGTGGTCTGATCAAAAACAAAAATATACTGTGACAATGCACAATCCCACAGTTAAACAACCGTGAATACAATCAGAGAGCAAGGGACCCCTCTAAAGAACTAATAAGGTCTGGGAGTAAGAGGGGAACTAGACAGACCAAATAGAACCAGAAAACACTCCCCTTAGACCTATAATTCTTTTACAAAAGATTGAATATAGTATGGGTATAAAAATATGCCAAACATCAAATATTTATAACATTACAACAACATCATTATTTTTTGAGGTCATATTTATTATTATCATTGACTTCTTTTTTCCTTTTTTACCAATGCATTAAATGTCATTTTTCTAGATAGGTACAAAAACTTTTTTTGTTTTTTTTTGTAAAAAATGTATATACATATAAACAATCGTGCAAAATAAAATACAATTTTGTTGATCCCCAAAATGACAAATCTTCTTACAACTCATACATTCCTCACAATCGTTCACATTCATACAAGACACTTATGCACATCTGGATTAAAAGGGAAACATAGGATGTAAATCATTTCCACCAAGATGAAAAAAACAATAAGGTCTGGACACACGAGGTCGACGCGCGTTTCGGTGGGTTAACACAAGCGTGAACCACCTTCTTCAGGACCTTGTCCAAATCGGGCACAGTATCACACAAGCAAATACACAAGGGGAACCTAAAGAACAATAAATAATGGAATTTATTAGCCCATACACTGAGACCAAAATTGAGATCAGACCACTACGTTGCACACCAGCATTAACACTTCAGAGACAAACCGTCTGTGATCCCTTCACCGTGATAGTACTTGATTATGATATATAAGCTTCTTTATCATAGGTGCACATATTCATGGAGCCTCTCATACTCACTTTGAGGGGCTCCAAGAAATAAGGATGAAATGTATTAGTGCAGTGAATGTAAAAGGCAAACCATCAGCATAGATAATGATAGAGCCCCCCATGCAGGACCTCCAAAGTACCCACAGTGCGATTTCACCTTTTGTTGTCTGTAGGTTATAGAGTAGGCTAGGGCTTAACTTACAGGTTACCTATATTGAATTTCCAATATCCAGGACTGGAACAACAGAGTCTTTATTCAAGGGTGGTGGCCACTATGCCTTATTTTCTACAGTGGATAGAGGATGTCACATTACTCTCAAGGAATCTCTAAGGACACTAAGTACTGCGTACTAACGCGGCCCGGGCAAGTCCACGTGCGGCCCGTGCTGCTGGAGCCCCGAGCTGGATTAATGCACCACCTGGTGCGCTGAGAACGTCGGCGGCGGCGTGAATGCCGCAAAGCTGGCTGGGGCTGGAGTCCTGCTCCCCCCTGGAGCGGCAAGGCAGAAACAGCAAAGACGGGCTCTGGATTAATGCGCCTCCTGGTGCGCTGTGAACATTTTCGGCGGTGTGAATGCCGCAAAGCTGGCTGGGGGCTGGAGTCCTGCTCCCCTCTGCAGCGGCAAGGCAGAAATGGCAAAGACATTCTCCCACGCTGCTGGAGCCCTGAGCTGGATTAATGCGTCTCCCATTGCGCTGAGAACATCGTCAGTGGCGTGAATGTTGCAAAGCTAGCTGGGGATGGAGGCCTGCTCCCCCCTGGAGCAGCAAGGCAGAAATGGCAAAGACGGGCTCCCGCACTGCAGGAGCCTTGAGCTGGATTAATGTGCCTCCTCGCGCGCTGTGATTGTCGTTGTCGGCTTAGATGCCGCAAAGCTGGCTGGGGGCTGGAGTCCTGCTCCCCCCTGGAGCGGCAAGGCAGAAACTCAAAAACGGGCACCCGCGCTGCCAGAGCCCGAGCTGGATTAATGCGCCTCCTGGTGCGCTGTGAACGTCGGTGGTGGCGTGAATGCCGCAAAGCTGGCTGGGGACTGGAGTCCTGCTCCCCCCTGGAGTGGCAAGGCAGAAACGGCAAAGACGGGCTCGGTTGAAAATATGCACTATATTAATTTGAAATGCTAAACAAAAAAAACTGAGAAACATAGCATCCTGGAAGTAGGCAACACATTTGGGGAATGCAATAATAAGTAAAACTTGAAATATAAACAAAACCAAATTCCTTTGAAAAACGATCAGTGTTTTTGCCACTAAGGCAAACTACATGAATACAGGGTCTGAGAGGGACCCCTTTCAGCATCCTTTCTTTATTGCTACCGGCTCCGAGACCAGACAAAACCGTCCACTTAAAGTCCTGGCCTTTTCAGATGCTGATTTGCTTCATTTTTAAATCTTGCTGTGCTGCTTCACTGAGACACTGCAGCATACCAGCAGAAACTATAAAACAATAGGAAAATCTGTGGCGGCTTCTGGCATTCATTAGTGATGAGGCGGGAGAGGGAATCCAAACAAAATGGAACATAATTAAAAAAATCTAATTGCACTTACCTGCCACTCTGACGGACACCACCTCGTACCTCTTTGACAATCGTTTGCTCCAGGTGCACACTGCGCAGGCTTCCAGATGCCAATTCCAGCACTTCTCTCATGCTGGGAATAATATTCCCAAAAGACACACAATATTCCCAGCATGAGAGAAGCACTGAGAGTGGTCTGAGTAGCCTGCTTTGCCGCTCAGACAGTAACTGGGAGTCTGTGGCATTTCTCCAACCGGGCTTGCCAACACAGCTAGGTTGGAGAAACCTAAATGCGCATGACGGTTTGGCTGGCCTAAGACAGCCGGCCAAACCATCATGTTCACTTAAAAGTGCGTACCACCACTCCCCCTGCCACGCCTGTCACGGGGGCTTGCCTGGCCTCGCCCAGCTGAAGACTCCCGTCGGTGGCGATTAGGCGGGCAAAAATAAAATGTTAATAAAATGCTTTTATTATCCTTTTATTTGTCATTTTTAGCAGGGGGGTGGTGCTCTTCCGCCATTACGGAGGTGCTGCCCTTGAGAAAAACAAGCATTTTCAGTCACCTCTTTGATATGAGAGGACAGTGACAGAGGAATTGACCCTGCTCAAGGTGCTCTGGAGATGTATTTATCCCCCTCGTGCCCCCACCTTGTCCCCCAGCGACCCCTTCATTCCAAATTGTGGGATATGTCCCGCGTCCCCCACACTTCCTACCTCCATGGTTTAATGCAAATGTTTTAAAATGGAACAATTTTTTCAGGATTGCTGTAAAACTTGGAAATTGTAGAATGCTATTAATTATCATACCACGGTTTGAAATTTAATTGTGCTCCTGAAATTCTTCCTTGAATTCACAGTGGAACGTATTTCATAAGTAAATGACTGTTTGCGGCATTCAGCTTGCTATATGAAAAGCTTGATGCTTTTTTAAAGTTATAATTTCTTAATTAAATAAAAGTGCTGCATGTGAATAGTTACTTTCGTTAAGAGTTGTAAAATACTTAAATATGCATTTGTTTATGACGATGTTTTTGATACACATTGGTTTCCTTTAAGAGTACACACGTAAAAGAAATCGTGGAACATGCATTGTTATCTAGCTATGCCTTACGGTAACAGCTACACCCTGCGGTAACAATAAGGTGTCATCATTAATGGAAAACGGACTAATGAATTCATGCAGTTGTCTGTTTGCCATTTTTGTGTAATTATGGCTCACATGATAAACTACATGGGGTCTCTGAGGATTGTCCGCTAATGAAGGCCGCTTGGAGCCAGTGGTGGTGACCTACTGACTGTTGACAGATTTTCGGCATGAAGATAACATTTTCCTACCTCAAAACAAAAACGTTGATGATTAAATAGGTAGAATATTTGTTAGGGTGCATAGTAGGAGTGCGTCATTTTTGAAAGACGGGTTAAGCAAATGTATGTTTGCAGAGCAACTGAGCAGGAACGAATGCCATCAACAGCTGATGGAGCAAGGAACCCCCTAATATTAATGCTAATAATTAACGTTATTAATTGTTTTTATGACTAATCAACATTTTGCGTCTTTTATATCCTTGGTAACTGGCAATTTATGTGCAAAACTAACTTACTTGCAATTGTAAAGGTGGAATATTATTAACATAATGGTTTGTGTACTAATTAGAGTGATATTGCATGATTTGTGCTAAGTAGTAAATTGTATTGTGGCAAAAGAATGCGGATGGTAAGTAAACATAGCTTTACATGTCGCTTTTGCTAGGTAACACCTAAATGGGGTACGTAGAATGACGGGTGGGAAACGAAAAGGATTATTTTCTTTATTTTAATTATGATTGTGTTTGTTTTCATGATAGTTCGTTCGGGCCTGTTAGGCCGTGCTGTAAAGATGGCTGCCGAGGCAGATGAGCTTAGTGAGCAAGTGCAAAATGGCTTCCAAGCGGAAGAAAGCTGCAGAAACATATCACGTGATTGCAAGAAGAGCCCAGAATGAAAAGAGTCAAGGACAGCATGACCTGTCACCAAATGAGTGCCAAGAAGGACTCAGCGAGACTGTATGAGAACCGAAGATGCAGCTGTGAATTAACAATGAACTGTTTAAAATAAAGTTACAAAAGAAGATACATGTGAGGAACTGTCAATCGGATTGGTAATGTCCTAAAGCCGTGAGAAAGGACAAAGTTATAAACATTTTCGGAACCGGTTCAAGCAAGGAGGGCAATGAGGAGATGCTTGCCACCCCTCCAATGGACCAATTAGCGTGAATCTCACCCCCAAAGATTGAAACTTTTCTGTTTAGTAAGCTAGTAATAGGGTATAAGAGGACCTACTCTTAAGTAGGAGGAGCGCTATTCATACATAATTTTGAGCACTGGACGTTGATGCTGGAGAAGTTGCTGCTATTTTCCATAGGCCATTTCTTTTAAAATAATTATTCTTTTTGCTTTAAATCTGACTGGGAAGGAACGAGATCGTTGCGGGAAACCTGTATAGGTGGTCCGTCGAGGAGGCCTGTTTAGCGGGACAGACAGTCAGTTTTGGGGAGTTCTATGCTGTGATCTGCAATTTATCTGCCGTGGCGAACTTTTATTTTTTTCATCTAAAAAGGGTATGCATAAATTCTTTTAAAGTGTATTTCTTATAATGATATTAAACGTATTAAACTGATTAATAAAATTGAAACTTATTCATGCATTTAAAAGAAAGTAGATGAACTTTATTATATATTCAATAATAAGTGAAATATTTTAATAGGTTTAAATGTGATTGAGCTGGTCTTAATCACCATCAACTTATTCCTACTAGTTGGTCCATCGACCAAAGAGCGGAATACCTTGATGTCCTAGAACCGACAGGATTACAACTGTTTATGTATGATGTTTGAGAAACTATCTTGTCGACTTTAAAAAGGTATCCCGTTCTCCTCCAGCAGTCATAACTTTTTCTCCTAGGTAAAAGTGGATGGGATCCAGGGAATATTTGAGTGAGTGAATGTTTATGCGGTGTTATGGGCCCCACCGTCATATTAGGTATAGTTGTTAAAAAGAGTGTTTCAACCTGGATGTCATGTCCAAAGGAGAAGAAATTATATTAGTCGCACTGGATCAGATTTCTTGGTGGCAGAGTTATGGTTACTATAGATTAGTTTGATGATTATTGATTATTGATTATTTCATGTCTAACACTTCATGTTGAGTTGTATTATGTTATATGTAAGTCGAAAATTTTGAAGCTTCCGGGAAGTAGGAAGTGGACACGTGTGACAAGAGAAGTCACATGGAATAGTGCATTGTCTGGTTTTTCAAATTGGTGATAACACAGGTTGTGTTATGATAGGGACATTTTCTGTATAAAACTTGTATGAGTGAAATAGCAACCGGTTTTCTTGTAAAACTCTGGCCTTAATTCTCAGGAGCAGTGTAGTCTCCACATGTGTTTTATCCCCAGAGAAACAGGTTTACCCCTTGCTTGAAAGAAGGGTAAGGTAGAGGGAAGTGCTACACTTATCAAACAAAACTGTATTCTTGCAAAATAGAGTAAACTATCACTTTTGTTTAGCGACAACAGACAATGGAAATGTGTTTTTTATGTCGTAACTAATCAAATATAGTCGAGAACAAACTGCTGATAAATTTTGTAAAGGAGGGGTCAGGAGTAGAACTGACGTTGACAAAAGGCCGCACTGGGATTGGCCAGTGCAGTAGAAACACGGAAAACGCCCTGATTGGTGCGTTGGTATGAGACGCGCTGGGATAGGTCTGAAAAGCAGTGACGTAGAAGCTCCGGATTGGTGCGTTAGTGTGAGGCTCGCTGGGATAGGTCCGAATAGCACATAGAGAGCAGAGCAGAGTTACGAGCTTGCAGAAGGAAAGAAAATCGTGAAGTATGGCTTATTATGAATATGGTAGCGAGAAACCGTCATGGATGGCGAAAATTAAGAATTTCTTTAAGAAAGACAAAAAGGTAGTGATTAGAGAGGGACAGGTAATTCCTCCGCCGAAAACACCAGCTTCACATATGATGCTGAAATACGGTTATCATACTTGCATTTGGTTACAAAATTGGACAAAATATACTCAGAATGATGGAGTACTGGCTTTTCCAGAGAATGGTTCGTTTAGCATAGCGGTACTTCGAAATTTGAGAGAGAAAATGAGAAGCTTGAGCCAAGACCTAGACCGACACAGTTTGAAGCATTAGGTGAATGGGAAGACGAGATGTATGAACGAGAAAGATACAGAGGTGCAAAGAATCATAGTTTAGTTCCTGGAATTGTGGGGAGTGAATCATGAGGACAGAATGAAGCGTTGGAGATATGCTAATATGACAGAAGGTTTGTTTCCAGCTTTTACAGTTGAAGAGGGTGCAGGAAAGAAGTGTACAGAGAAAAAGAAACATACAGTTACAGAAAGGTACGGGTATGGAGGTAGCGAGACAGAGGATGAGTTGCTGGAAGATATTTTAAACAGAAACCCACCTCCATATCAACAGAATTCTGCGGTGGTGACACCCAATGCACCGCCAATGGAAACTGGGAGGAATAAAAGTCCAGAACGAAGATACGAGATAAATAGGTCAAATGAACAGCTAAAAACCACACAAAGTGAAAACTTTGACAGTGACAATGCAGCCAAGTTAGCAAAAACTACAAAAGAATTGACTGAGAAAATAAGAGAGTTAACAATGAACATGGAAGCTGTGACTGTGCCAGTGAAAATAGGACCGGTAATACCAGTTTTTGAGAACCAGAAAATAGATGAGCATTCCTTAGTCATCCCCATGAACTTGAATTTGCAAAGAATGAGAGAAGGGATGGAACTAGAAACTGAAGGGGCAAGAAATTTGGTCAGTCCATATAGACCATATAGACCAAGCCCACCTACTAACCTGACAGTAAATGAGAGTGAGATAAGGAGGATTCCTATGGGAACCGAGTCTGCATCAGAAACACCAGAGAGGAATAGAAATTGGATAGAAATAAATAGTACACCTGTAGGTCCAACTCCAGACGAGTTAAGTGAATGGATGAGAAACTTGCAAAAGAAAGAGACAGAACCGAAACCATTAGATGTAATTAGGCTAAAGATAGTTATGGAAGAGTTAATTTTAGGGACTATTGGTACAGAAAAATTGAAAACATACCAGGACGATGAAATAATGTTCTTGTGCAAGAGCATTACTTGGAGAGCTAGAAATCTACATGACAAATTGGAAGAGACAGCGAATGAACTAGGAGTGGAATTTGTAAAGGTCAGGAGTTTGCAGAAACTGTATAGGGTAGATTTTTGTGAGAAAGATATAGAAAATCTGAACACATCAGGACGGTTAACCCATATAAAATAACTGATTGTTTTGTTGAGAAAATGGGGTGATGTGGACAGATGGAGTAGCAGGTGGACTAAAAGGAATGAAAGAACAACCGACAAAGCGTCTTTGGCTTTTGCGGTGACAGACAAGGAATCGGTTGTAAGGGAGTATCCGATGAGGGAAACCCCAGGAGGTAGTTATGTACATGTCCCCTGGTCCAGACAAGATATACTGTCATTTACAAATGATTTTCCAAAATTGAGAGAAAAACCCGTAGAATGGTACAGACAAGTAGAAAGGTTTGTCAAAGTTTCGAAGGTGTTGTGGGTAGATTTGGATGGATTATTTGAAATTGTAGTACCAGCCGATTTATGGACAGAATGTAAAATTACCATTGATTGGCCAACTGTAGAATACCCAAGAGACGCAAAAACAGGAGCGCCAGGACCAGAGGTGACGAGGAAATATGATCAAGTTATTACCTTTTTGAAAAACAAAATTCCACCCAAAGAAACTGATTGGGTAAAAATTGACAGAACTACGCAGGAGAGTAAGGAGTCTGTACATGCTTACTATGAGAGGCTACTTTTGGTTTTCAAACAGTATAGCGGTTATGAGACTCTGAATGAGAAGGACATGAGTCATTTTGTATATAGATTTGTTTATGGGTTGAAACCAGAAATAAGCGAAATGATTAAACAGCATATGATATGCTGGCAGAACAGTACAGTGGATGAAGTGTTGAGGTATGCCAAGTATTGTAGTGATGACATTGAATGTAGACAGCGTAAATTAAAAGAGAAAGCAATGTGGGCACAAGTGAAAGTTGCAGAAAAACAAGAAGCTCAACTGAATAATCAGGTTAATGAGACAGGACAAACTAAATCCAAACCGAATATAGGTAAAGGCAAAGGCCAAATGAGAATAGAAGAAGCAAAGAAGAAGTGGCCATGCCACAACTGCGGAAAGTTAGGGCATTGGAGAAACGAGTGTAAATTTCCTCCAAAAGCTAATACGGAAAATCAATCATTAAATCCACAGGTGCAGAGTGAGGTGAGTTACCAACAGCTGCAGCAACCACAGGTTGTTACTCAACAGAGTCAGGTGCCACAACCACCACTTCCCAAGAGTGTAAATCCACAGAGATACAGTACAGAGACAGGATTCTACGGAGGAGAGCAGGTAACACAATTGCCGCGCGCAGCTGCGATAACGCAGTATTGGTTACGACAGGATGGGAATGAATCGGATGAAAGTTTATGACGGTGCCTAGGAGAGGAGGAAGAGTGCGTACTTGGCGCAACGCTAGAGGTAGATCAGGCAGGTCCATTTGTGGATGGAGAAGTGAATGGTGCAAATGTAACATTCCTTGTGGACACTGGAGCTACCCGTTCTACTGTTAGATCAGTGGAAATTCCAAACCTTCCTCTCTCAGGTGAATATATCCAAGTCGTTGGTGTCTCAAATCAGCAAATTAAGGCGCCACTTACCAAACTAGTAGAAGTAAAAGTTGGACCATTCAGAGAAATGCACCGATTTGTGGTGTGTGATTGCAGTCCTGTAAATTTACTTGGACGCGATCTACTTTGCAAAATGAATTGCACCATCTATTGTACTCCGGATGGGATTGCATTTCAGACACCAGATGAAGATGTACTATATAAAATGACAATGGCAGAATTAGAGCCAGGAGTGAATGACATGTTTCCTGTGTTAGATGTAGAGAAAATCCCAATTGAGTTAAAAGAAACAGTCAAACAGGAGGTATGGGACTTTACAGGCGAAGACATTGGGTTAATGAGAGGAGTAGAGCCTGTTAAAATTTCTGTTAGAGAAGGAAAAAATTACCCAAATACTCCACAATATAAATTGACGCCAGAAATCATTGAAGGAATAACACCTGTAATAAATAAAATGATTGAACAAGGAATTTTGAAAGAAATAATGAGCAGTCCATGTAATTTGCCTATAATGGGACTGAAAAAGCCGAATGGAACATATAGGATAGTGCAAGATTTACGGAAGGTTAATAAAATCATTGTTCCTTGTTGTCCAATTGTACCAAACCCTGCTGTAATACTGTATCAGATTCCACATGAGGCAGAATGGTACACCGTCATTGATTTGTGCCATGCATTTTTCTCTATCCCGTTACATCCAAATAGCCAGCCATTATTTGCGTTCAGGTTCGGAGAGCGTATTTTGGCATGGTGCCAAATTCCTCAGGGGTATACAGAAAGTCCCTCAATCTTTAATCAGATCCTAAAGAAATCGTTGGAAGATTTAAAAATGCCTGAAAAATCTGTGATGGTTCAATATATTGATGACCTATTAGTGGCATCAAAAACCAGAGAAGCATGTGTTACTGACACAATTGCTTTACTGAACCATTTAGCCGGAGGAGGACATAAGGTGTCCCCATAAAAATTACAGTTTTGTCAACAGGAAGTTCAATACCTAGGTCATAAAATTGAAAAAGGCGTGCGAAAGGTAACGACTGAGAGAATAAAAATTATCCGAGGAATGAGAGCTCCAATGACACAAAGAGAGGTGAGAATGTTCCTGAGAATGGTTGGATATTGTCGACAGTGGATAAGTGGATTTTCACTAATTGCGAAACCATTACAGCGACTGACAAAAAAGGATGTTAAAGATCCGTTTGAATTGAATGATGAAGAAATGAAAGCATTTAGAGAACTAAGAGCGAAACTGTGTGAAGCACCGGCACTGGGAATGCCTGACTATGAAAAAGATTTTGAGCTGTACTGTAGTGAGAGAGATGGGTGTGCACTTTCAGTTTTAGTGCAAAGACATGGAAATATGAAAAGACCTATTGCATATTTTTCAGCTGTTTTAGACCCAGTAGCAAAAGCATTGCCTGGATGTCTGAAAGCAGTAGCTGCTACTTGTGTGAGTCTGGAACAAAGTGAAGGCATTGTGATGGGATACCCACTGAGAGTATATGTTCCACATTCAGTCGAAATTCTCTTAACAAGAACCAAAACTCAATACATGACACATAGTCGGCTGACTAGGTATGAAAAAAGTGATTTTAAGTGCAGACAATTTAACTATTGACAGATGCACAAGCGTGAATCCTTTGACATCATTGCCGGATGAAGAGAGTGTGACAGACAAAGATGAAGTTGACCATGATTGCTTGAACGTACTTGAGTACTGTACAAAACCAAGGCCAGACATCAGAGATGAGCCTTTAAAAGAATCAGATTATGTGATGTTTGTGGATGGCTCATGCTTGAGGACAAGTGAAGGAGTTTTGAGTGCGGCGTATGCTGTATGTACAGTAGCTACAATAATAGAAGCATCTTGCTTGAGAGGGATACATTCCGCCCAAGTGGCTGAACTGATTGCTCTAATTCAGGCATGCAAACTGGGAAAGAATGTTCGAATCACAGTGATCACGGATAGCCAGTATGGCTTTGGAGTTGTCCATGATTTTGGGCAGATCTGGTCCCAAAGAGGTTTCTTGATGTCTGCAGGAACTCCAACTCAAAATGGTGAGTTTGTGAAGAAATTACTTCAGGCGATACAGCTGCCTAAACAGATTGCAGTGGTGAAGTGTACTGCGCACAAAAATGGGGAAGACTACATAACTGTGGGCAAAAAGTATGCTGACGAGATAGCTCAGTATTGTGCTAAAAATGTAGTCTCGTTGAATAGAAGAAGAGAAAGAGAGCATGTTTCATGTCCTTTGCTGTTTATTAACATTGTCGAAACATGGGCTGAGGTAAGACAATTACAGGAAGCCGCAAATGATGAGGAAAAAGATAGCTGGATAAAAGCAGGATGCAGGAAAAGGGAGGAAGATGATGTTTGGGTTTACAGAGATGAAAGACCAGTTATGCCTGATAGCATGATTTCTAACATGGCACGGATGTACCATGGACAAGCTCAAATTGGAAGGGATGCCATGATCCGACTTTTTAGACAAACCTGGTATAACCCAAAATTCAGAGCTATAGCTGAAAGTCTTTGTCAAAGATGCCTTATCTGCCAACAGATAAATCCAGGAAGGAAAACAGTAGTGAGTTTAGGAACAATAGGACGAGAGGGAGGTCCTTTCACGAGAATGCAACTGGATTTCATAGAAATGCCCCCAAGCAATAGACTGAGGTATGTTCTTGTGGTCGTTTGTTTGTTTTCTCGTTGGGTGGATGCCTATCCGACCAGAAGGAATGATGGGATTACAGTAGCAAAGCTCTTGCTGAGACAATTCATTCCAAGGTACGGTTTTCCAGTAACGATTGAAACAGATAGAGGAACACATTTTCAAAATGAACTAATTCAACTGATATGTGAAGCTCTTGGTATTCAACAGAAATTGCACTGTGCATACAGACCAGAGGCTTCTGGAGTGGTAGAAAAAGTGAATGGAACAATAAAGAGTAGGTTAGGGAAAATGTGTCAAGCCACAGGACTCAAATGGCCAGATGCCCTTCCACTGGTACTAATGACTATCAGAAGCATACCTGATAGAAAAACAGGTCTTAGTCCCCACGAAATAATCATGGGACGAGCAATGAGACAAGCACATGTACCTGTCAACAAACTGCTGACTTTAACTGATGATCTCATGTTGGATTATTGCAAAGGATTGGCTGATGTGGTACATTCTGTGTTTCATCAGGTTGGACCGGATGCGACCACTCTTGAAAGAAAACCAACTCATGATTTGAATCCAGGAGACTGGGTCCGCATAAAAGTCCACAGAAGAAGAAACTGTTTGGTTCCACGCTGGGACAAACCACGACAAGTGATCCTGGTGACAACAACTGCAGTCAAGTGTGCAGGAGTGAAAAACTGGGTACATGCCAGCCACACTATCAGAGTTCCAGATCCTGAAGCTCGACCTGTAAGTCGACATCTGGAGATATCTGATACCAGTTCAGCATCCGATGCAGAAGAAGAAACAAACAGGGTTCCAGAACTTGAAGATCGACCTGTAAGTCGACATCTGGAAGACCCAGGTACAAGTTTAACAACAGGAGAAGAATTTGAAATAGCAAAGGTTCCAGAACTTGAAGATCGACCTGTAAGTCGACATCTGGAAATATCAGACACCAGTTCAGCATCTGATACAGACCAATCAGATTGTGATGAAAAGCTAAAGAAGAAATGGAAAATTGACATCATAAACGAAGAAACTGAACCAAGAGACAGTGACAGTGATCAGCCAAGCACAAGTTATGGTAAAAATCCTTCAAAAATTGTCAAATTAGACAAGGGAGGGATAGATTCAAATAGAGAGATAGAAGAATCGGAAGAACCCCGAGGAGCAATAGGGACAGATCAACAAACAAAAGAACAGGGAAATATAGAAACAGACAGAGAGATCAGCGAAAATTCGGAAGAACCTCGAGGAGGGATAGAAACAAATGATCGAATAGAAAAGACACATGAAGAAGTAGAACTAGACAAAGAAGGTGAAATCATAAAGTTCAAAATAAGAGGAAATGAAGTAAGGTCTGAAACAGAATCAGAAGAAAGTGAAGAAGAGAGAAAACAGAGACTAGGACCAAGGAAAAGGACTTGGAGAGCTGAACGAGAGAAAACAGAAAGTGAACCGAAAAGGCAGAGAAAAGGAGATAATTGTTCCCACGAAGTCAAAAGATTGAGATATAAAATCATAAACATAAACAGAGATAATGCAGAACAAGTAAATGAGATAACAAGTCAAAAGGAACAAGGAAAACAAAGTGGAAAAAAATTGCAGAAAACGAAAAGAGTGAAGAAAGCTAATTTGAAATATAAGTCACCTGAATGGCTATACATCGCATTGACTGATATTAAAGAAGAAGAAATCACTCACGAGAACCCAGAAGAAAGCTGCAAACCAATGGGTGAAAGTGAAGTGCAACAAGTTTGAAGAGATTAAAAAGAGAAAAAGCCGGACTGGACACTAAAAACCGAATAAGACAAGAAAGAGTTCTGAGAAGAACTAAAGAGAGTACCAAACGAGACAAAGTGAGAAAGTAGAGTGGCTGAAACATCATTCTGAGGTGTGGTGACACATTTTCTGTACAAATATATATATTTAGGTAGTAGAATAAGATGGTAGACACAGAGAATAGATGTGAGTTTTACGTAGATGGTGTAGAATGTGTTTCTTTTGTACAGGTTTATTAATGTTTGTATGGCTTATTTTAGCAATCACCATTCCAATTAGATTAGCTGTAGAGGAAACGTCCATATTAGAGAACAACACAAAGAAGGATAAAGAAGTTAACATACAGAACACAGCAACATTAATAGATAGTGCAGAACTACATAAGGATAGATCCATAACTGATTTTTCAAAGAATGTTTTCACAAAATTATTATATGAATATGTAGAAACAATGGATGTGAGAGATTGTTATGTTTGTATGCAATTACCTGCATCTGTTTCAGAAGGTGTGACCTATCATCACCTTCCTTTGACATATGGGATAACATGTAGTGTTTTAGCTAGTTTGTTTTATAGAACAGGTAGATTAGAATATTATTATACTGACATAAATAAGATTTTTGCAAAAATTCCTATAATTCCTGAATTGAACAAGGTGAAAGGAGCAAGGATGTTTGGTGAATTGTTCTTAGAAAATAAAGATCTGACATTAGATGATATAGTTAAACACAACCTTACCTGTGAGTTAAAGAAGGAAGAAAAGGTATTTTTAGAGATGGTAGAAAGCAGAAGCGTCAAATTTCAAAGAAAGGTAATAGAGGAAGAGACAAAAACACCCCTTTGGGCATTTGAAGGAGAAAGTAATGATAAGAAAAAGACAAATGCAGCTATGACTTTAGATTGGCCCCAACCGGGAAAGTTGTGCATTAGTAGAAATAGAACTAGGTATGATAACTATTTCGTGGTTTCCAGTGACTGCCGAGACAATTATAAAATTTTAGGAGGATGGGGATTCAAAGGAGGAAAAGATCCAATATTTCCAGGGATCTATTATATTTGTGGAAACAGAGCTTATTACAGGTTACCGGACCATTGGTATGGGTCGTGCTACTTAGGCCTGGTCTTTCCAAAGATTTTTCACGTAGATAGAGAAGAAGAAGGAACACACAAAATGGGTGAAATATTCACACGTAGAAAGAGGGAAAGTTTTTCAGAAATAGTGGGTGACATTTTTGGAGCAATGATACCAGCAGTGGGAATATCTTTGAATGCATTTAAAATTCGGAAATTGTCCACAGTAGTAGATCGTTTATCAACGAATACTGCTGGAGGGTTCTTGATGGTAAATACCGAGATGGTTGCCATGAGAGCTATGGTGATGCAAAATCGACTTGCCCTTGACATTCTTTTGGCAAAAGAGGGAGGAGTCTGTGGAATGCTGAAAGTCCAACATTGTTGCACTTACATTCCAGATAAAAGTGAAAATATACAAAAGTATATAAAGAATATTACTAATTTGCACAAAGAACTTGTTCCACTGGAGGTTGAAAATGCCTGGGAGAAACTTGGTAAGAGTTTTTCCTCAATACCAAAATGGTTCACAGAAATAGGTAGTTCAATTGTAGGGAAAGTCTTGATTTCAGCAACAGTAGTAATCTTAGTGGTGTTATTTGCGAAATTCGTTATTATATGTATTAAAAGGAGAAAAAGACAAAACAAAATAAAAGAGAAAACAAGATAAATAAAGAAAGAGAACGAGAATTAGGTGAAATAGAACTTGAAGAACTAAAAGAAAACATGTATGAGAGAACAAAAAGACAAGATGAAAGGGATACTGATGTGTAAAACTAACAAGAAGCAAATGGACAAGAAACATACTATCTGAAAAATTTGTGTAACATGGGTTTTTGTGGTGAAATTAAAAATCACCAAAGGGGGGAGCAAGGTAAATAAGAAATTTTTGAACCCCCTAATATTAATGCTAATAATTAACGTTATTAATTGTTTTTATGACTAATCAACATTTTGCGTCTTTTATATCCTTGGTAACTGGCAATTTATGTGCAAAACTAACTTACTTGCAATTGTAAAGGTGGAATAATATTAACATAATGGTTTGCGTACTAATTAGAGTGATATTGCATGATTTGTGCTATGTAGTAAATTGTATTGTGGCAAACGAATGCGGATTGTAAGTAAACATAGCTTTACATATCGCTTTTGCTAGGTAGCACCTAAATGGGGTACGTAGAATGACGGGTGGGAAACGAAAAGGCTTATTTTCTTTATTTTAATTATGATTGTGTTTGTTTTCATGATAGTTCGTTCGGGCCTGTTAGGCTGTGCTGTAAAGATGGCTGCCGAGGCAGATGAGCTTAGTGCGCAAGTGCAAAATGGCTTCCAAGCGGAAGAAAGCTGCAGAAACATATCACGTGATTGCAAGAAGAGCCCAGAATGAAAAGAGTCAAGGACAGCATGACCTGTCACCAAATGAGTGCCAAGAAGGACTCAGCGAGAATGTATGAGAACCGAAGATGCAGCTGTGAATTAACAATGAACTGTTTAAAATAAAGTTACAAAAGAAGATACATGTGAGGAACTGTCAATCGGATTGGTAATGTCCTAAAGCCGTGAGAAAAGACAAAGTTATAAACATTTTCGGAACTGGTTCAAGCAAGGAGGGCAATGAGGAGATTCTTGCCACCCCTCCAATGGACCAATTAGCGTGAATCTCGCCCCCAAAGATTGAAACTTTTCTGTTTAGTAAGCTAGTAATAGGGTATAAGAGGACCTACTCTTAAGTAGGAGGAGCGCTATTCATACATAATTTTGAGCACTGGACGTTGATGCTGGAGAAGCTGCTGCTATTTTCCATAGGCCATTTCTTTTAAAATAATTATTCTTTTTGCTTTAAATCTGACTGGGAAGGAACGAGATCATTGCGGGAAACCTGTATAGGTGGTCCGTCGAGGAGGCCTGTTTAGCGGGACAGACAGTCAGTTTTTGGGAGTTCTATGCTGTGATCTGCAATTTATCTGCTGTGGCAAACTTTTATTTTTTCATCTAAAAAGGGTATGCATAAATTCTTTTAAAGTTTATTTCTTATAATGATATTAAACGTATTAAACTGATTAATAAAATTGAAACTTATTCATGCATTTAAAAGAAAGTAGATAAACTTTATTATAATTAAAACTACGAGTCTGTGATTCTTTAGCTCAATAATAAGTGAAATGTTTTAATAGGTTTAAATGTGATTGAGCTGGTCTTAATCACCATCAACTTATTCCTACTAGTTGGTCCATCGACCAAAGAGCGGAATACCTTGATGTCCTAGAACCGACAGGATTACAACTGTTTATGTATGATGTTTGAGAAACTATCTTGTCGACTTTAAAAAGGTATCCCGTTCTCCTCCAGCAGTCATAACTTTTTCTCCTAGATAAAAGTGGATGGGATCCAAGGAATATTTGAGTGAGTGAATGTTTATGCGGTGTTATGGGCCCCACCGTCATATTAGGTATAGTTGTTAAAAAGAGTGTTTCAACCTGGATGTCATGTCCAAAGGAGAAGAAATTATATTAGTCGCGCTGGATCACAGCCTTCATTGGACGTAATTACACCTCCCCTCAAAATGTACTAAAATCTGAGTTTGATGTTTCACAGGAAATTAGTAATACTCCTTCCTTGCTGTCTTGATCCATCTTCTACAATTGTTCTCTTTTGCCTTACTAAAAATGAACAATTGCCTTTTTGACAATGTGGAAATTTCAGACGAAAAAGAGGGTCTTTATTCCATGCAAAGGGAGGGGCTATCCATAAGAACAAACTAGGGCATCACGTGAAATTTGAGGAGACAAAAACAAATAAAAACGAAATGAAAGCACAATGGTTGCTGTAGGACACTGGGTCATTTGTTGTGCAGGATGTGAGTCTGGCACAAGTAATAGGCCCACAATTGTCTCCTTACTGTGAACCAAGCTCCCATTGTACTACCTGTCTCTCTCAGGGTAGCGAACAGAGCAGCAAAGGGCCTCCCAAGGAAGGTAGCGTAGGCTATTAATTGCAATTCGATGGCACGGAATAACAATACAATAAATATTTGTCTAGACGGTGCTTTATCTTTGAAAAAGGAAACATACATTTATTACATACACACTACTAAATACTATGCATTAGTTTACAAATATATACATCAGGCAGATGGAATTATCTTTGGTGACATTCTGAAATCAAATTTTTCCCCAGTAGGTTGTGACCCCCATAATCACAATACCTCCCACCTGTAACAGGTAAAACATCACAAATTAAGGGGTGTCATTTTAAATAAAGCAGTCCTATTGGCCTTGTTAGGAGGTCACCACATATATAAGGGAAGCTTATTGGTTTTGCCAAGGGGTTACCATAGTAAAATATAAGGCAAGCCTATTGGCTCTGCCAAGCAGTAACTACATCATAGAATTAAGAATCATATGCTAAACAATCGCTATCATATCACTGGAATCAATACCCATGTTTAAACACAAACATTATTAATAATAAAAGCATTACAATGCTTACCAAAATCATTGTGAGGGAAATACTTTGAATAAAGCATTCAAAATCAACATAACCTGTGTATGAGCCTTTCTTCTGCACATTCAAGCTACATCAAATGCAGCAACGTGTCCAACCACTATGGGTCCCAGCACTCCTAAGCTGTGCGGCAAAAGCTCCAGCTCTGGACTGCTTTGTAAACAAAGAAAATCTCTCCTGGCATCATTTATTGAATGACTCAGGAGACTTATGAGACGTTTTTAAAATCGCTTTTAAGGGGAGTGCTGCACTCCGTCCAGACCCCACAACAGTGGAATATAACGATGGCGGTGCACCTGCTCCTCCCTGGGGCACTATGAGGGAACATAAATTGAGAGTCTTTGCAGGGCATTATGGAGAGCTGCTCATGAGATGCCTTAATAGATGATTAGCAGGTCTCACTGCGTTATTTTCCATTCTGTGGCCTTGTACTGCAGGTTTCTTTTGATTTACTATTCCTTTTTTTTTCCTTCTGAGATGTCCATGCCCACCGGACACCTGGGTGCTGCCAAAGATGGGGCAATGCTGGGTGGCTACTCCCAGCTGCCTCATCCAGCTCTCCACCTGGCTGGAACTTCTGCTTGCCGGCACAGCAGCTGGCATTTTCATTCTGCCTCTCCGATTCCATGCGGGCAGGGTGTGGATGCTGAAGTGTGTTCCCCGGACACTGGCAGGGGGAGCGGGAGTGTCACTCCACCGTGGGGGCCATGACAGCACTCTCCCTCGTTGCACTTCACATCAGGGCCCCATTGAATACTATGCCAGTCCTCTGTGTCCTTGTTGCATTGTTTTTTCTGGGCTCCGGGATGGAGTCCAGGGCCCGATAGTTAAGCACCAGCCCGACGGGGCTTCTTCTTGTGCTGCCCCCGGGGAGCCCCAGGAGGAGATAAGAATTCAGAGGAGGGGGCCTCAGGAACGCCTGTTTCCCTCCCTGGTAAACAAATAATAAATAGTGTGCCAATCCCTGGGCACAAGCGTAACCCTGGGGGTAAATTCTTAAGTTCCACTGGAGTGCCACTTGCTAATTTTCTTTCTGGGGTTCAAAGGTCAAATCAATACAGATTCTCTGTTTGGCTGATTTCAACAATCCTGGACTCACTTTACTCCTGGTGGTAAGCACTAGCCACTAGGAGCATTTCCAGCAGGGCTCCTGGGTTTCAAATGGACACTCCTTGTGGAAGCTAATTACACTGGCTCCCTGCCTCTTCCTTCTCCTCTGCTTTGCCCTCTACAAATGCCTTGGCCTCCTGGCTGTCTGCCAGTGCATCTTGAGGAAGTGGAGTTTAAATCTTTTCTCAACTGTTCCTCAGGGGGTCTAGGGGAGCCAGTGCCACTGGCCCTGGAGAGACCAAACTAGTCCTGGGGGTCAGCCGTGGGTGAAGTCCTTAGTCCATCACAGGCATCAGGTTGCTTCTCCTTCCAGCTGTCCATGATGATTCCGGTGTTGTTGCTACCCAGGGTCTTGGTCATCTTGGTAGCTCCCTCTCCCTTGTACAGGGGTTTTAAAGTTTGGGTGGTAGGTATCTAGATGCCAGGCACTCCTGGCCAATCCTAGGATGTCCCAGCCCTCATGCACAGAAATTTGGCAACAAAAGTCAATATGTTTTTCTCTGTTCAGAGCTCGTCTGAGGACCTCGATTCAACCCCTATCTAACATCACTATCAGTTACCTTCCCACCAAACCTTCAATGGGGAAGCCCCTCTTGTGTTGGCTCCAAATGTCTGGGCTTCCTTCTTTGTTCAGTGGGACTGGGCTGTCACAACACAGGTGCAGTATGACATCTAGTTACCAGTAGCAGATTTTGCTCCCCATCCCATTCTTCTCAGGAACTGATTCAAGCACTGATAGTTGCTCCTTTTGTGTAGGCAGATCTTTGTTCCTTCTGCTGGGAGCAGAGTAATTAACCTGACCCAGCAGGTGAACAAAAGGCATGGAATCTGATTTTGAGATTAGCCAGACACGTATGACAATTCTGAATGACCCATAACATGTACATGTATGCTAATGGGACCTTCATATACAAACCTGCTGTGCGTGTATTGCCCCTGTGTCACAGTTTGCTGGACTGTTTAGGCCTAAGTAGAGTGAAACTACACTCTATGGCAGATTTCACCTATGTGTAAAATACAGTGACACTATAAATAATCCAGTTAACCCTACTGACCCACCTATGAATGTCCACTTATATTATAAGCCCTACCCAATGGCCCTTCTCCGTCAGGCACTCCCTCACGTGCAGCTGTTACACATGTGCGCATGCATGTGCATAGATGTCCACATACAATCAGCCCAGTGCCCAGCTGTGCCTGTAGCGGTCCTATCTTAAAAACCAACACTGGCTCTAAACATGCTCAGTCTAATTACTGGGAAATTAGCATGTATAGGACTTAGGTAGGGTGACTCACCCACTGCAAAGGTACATAAATAGGGTGATCAATAAACAAAAAATCTGGTTTGACTAAATGGGTGGAACCCATTTTACTACAGCGGTGATATTGATTGCATCGTTTGGCTGAGGAACACATTTTAGATGCTACTCCAGGATTTTCCTTCTCTCCATGCACTTGAATCTTCAGTCCCTATTGTACCCCTTTCCTTTGAAAACCTGTGGCAGACCCCTTGTGAGGGTGCTTAGGAAACAGAACTGCATTTGAAATCGTATGTAGAGAACGCACACGTTTATCTGTATGTCAGCTGCGCTCTGGTGGGTTGTTCCACAATGTCAAGGTCCTTTATGTTGCTACCAGGAAGGCTGAGAAAAAGTTACCTTAATATGACAGGAGGGAACTGGGGGATAGTTATTGAAAATTACCATTTGCTTAACTCTCCAGCGCACAGACAAGAGCACTTCGGGTTAAGATCCTACTTTCCTTTAGTTCACAAACCCGCTAAGGATACCAAATCGAAATTCCTTAGAGTCACATATTTTGACATGTAATTCGTCCTCTTTCATTGATAAACATAAAATAGCAGTAGCTACACTGTTTAACTTTATTCTAAATTCTGTAAAATTCTGCATGTCTTAATTTCCTGGACTTGCCACTGCAAAAATACAGAATATTGCAGAAAGGAAATTTCTCCTCTCTGCATTCTAAAAATAGAAAACTGTTTGCCAATATAAAATGTGAATTCTGAAGTCCAATTATTTAAGCAGCTGATGTATTCATGGAGGATAGGTGGTCGCTGCTTCATGGTGAAAGCCATTACTCACCACAGACGATTACTCAAATTAGCATGCAAAGGCCCAGTGATGGTTTCAATATTTTGATTCAAAAGGAGAGGTAACTAAGGATTTTCGGTATAGTCTCCAGCACGTCAAATTCTACTTTGATAACCGTTTGTTTCTCATGCAATTTTATCAATGTATGAAGAATGAAGACTTTTTGAATCATTTGCTAGTCGTGATATTTAAAGCATCTGTCCTATGAGTCTTAAAGGTAGAGTGATCACGTTTGGAGGCTTTATAATACTAATAAATAAAAGACACGCACATTAATAAAGTAATGAAATTGACGATGCATACATGTTTGTTTAGTTAACACTAATGCACACATAATAAAACTTGTTTGAGATCATCTTTTACTTGGGACGTTACAACTAGTCAATTACCTAATTACCATGTTGCAATAAACGTTTGTGCAGGAGGGATGCACTTCTCTGTCTCTGACCACCTGGGACCACATATACAGAAATATGACGGCCAGTAGCAATGTTGGGGAAAGGATATGGAATAACAGAGAAAGAGAGACACTGGCCTCCACCACTGCTGTCTTGCAACTCAGCTGGTTAACGAGGTCTACAAAATGCAGTGACACCCTAAAGGACAACAAGATCTCTTAAGTGTCTTGACACTCAGCTAACTGAGCGTAATTGCGAATGGATATAGAAGAGCACTACCTCTGTGTAAACAACTCTGAAAGCTAAGCATGCAAAAACATAAATATCTGAAATATACATATGCGTTAGTACTAGGGTAAATTACCAGTCGCTGCGAATAAATCAAACATTCCATTGACTGCTTTTGTATATTCTTTATTGTGACTCCATAATTGCGACGGGTAAGCTGTTGGTTTTGGGAGGAAAATCTCAGGGTGAGAAAAGTTAAATGTCATGTCCAAAGAAGTCCTTTCATTGTCTGGATACTCTTTGTTGCGTCGCCTGGGCAAAATATATGTACAGGCTTAGTCTTTTTTCTGAGGTCCAAATCCTCGAGGGGGAATGTCTGTATCTGACAATCATTTCCACGAGGCCGGACACCTCCTCGGCGAAGGCCTGCTGAACGATTTGCTGCTGTGGAGAAACTCAAAGTGGGGAAACCTGTTTCTTTAGCACAGAGAAGTTGCTCCTTGGCCAGATCAACTCGGCTGGTTGTTCCCAGTCCTCCAGCACCTGGAAGTCCTCACTTTTCAGAGATTGTAGGATAGGCTACCAACAGGATCTAGTCCAAATCCAGTTGTAACTGGTCAGGTGCTCACTTCAGGGAAAATGCCTCTTGTAGATTGTTGTGTCCCTGAAACCACACAGGAGGTCAGCCAACTGACCCTTCGAGATCACGTCCTTGTTCTGTGTACACTTTGGATCAGGTCCAGCCCTTCTCTCTTCACAGGTCTCAAACAGCAGGTGCAGACCTTCTTCTATTCTTCCACAGGTGCAGAAAGTGTTCTTTCTGTGGTGGCAATGCAACATTTAAAAAGGAAAATTCTGTATGCTGGCATGATGGAATGTCCCTAGGCAGATGGAAGACACCCTAAATCCGTCAATCAGTTATTAAGTAAACCTATGTAGGAGATAATATGCCGGATGGGGATTGCACTGCAATGACAAAGTCGTCCACCATCCAGAGGAGCCAAGCAGGTCATCAACTGAGGCCCAAAGTAAAATCCTGACAAAACGGAGGACAAGAAATGTATTTCTAATGCTCCCTCAAGTTATCTGCTATGATGCGTCTATCAGTTTTTTTGCCTTGTCCTCCATGATTACATACATCAACGACAATAACAACAACTGTTTGTTATAGTGAGTATAACATGGTAGATAACGGACAAGAACACAATCACAGCAGATGTGAACCTTCATGACAGAAGCAGATAATGTAGAAAAAATTACATCATCAAAACATTTGTCACACATTAGCATGGCTGATATGTTAACCTACATAGTCTGTCTGCCTGAAATTAGCAAACAATCAAAATTTAAAAAGATGGTCCTCACAAAATTGCATTTTGTATTTGTTGTGTCATTAAAAATGGAAATATTTGTAAAGTAATTAAATAATTCTATGTTTATTTTCAATCAAAGTACATCATTTATGTTTAAAAATATATTAGTAATGCATCAGTATATATATATATATATATATCATCCAAGACGGTTCAAAGGTTGCCGGTTTGTTGCAGCGCTCCTCATGGGTGCGTTACCCCGTGGCAGAACCACGCCGCTTACAATTCTCACGCTGTCCTTCCCAGATGGAAAGGAAAAATGGGTCGCACTCTCGTCGAGTTTTGCAATTTTTGTTTTATTTTCTCCCTTTCATTGGTAGGAACACAGGCACAAAGATCAACGCGTTTCGGTATTCTCCAATACCTTGATCGTGAACAAGGTATTGGAGAATGCCGAAGCAGCGTTGATCTTTGTGCCTGTGTTCCTACCAATGAAAGGGAGAAAATAAAACAAAAATTGCAAAACTCGGCGAGAGTGCGACCCATTTTTCCTTTCCATCTGGGAAGGACAGCGTGAGAAATATATATATATATATATATATATATATATATATATATATATTTACATATATATATATATACATACATATATATAGTAATGCAACACATACATTTCTGAAACCTTGAGATAATTAGTGTTTAAAGTGGCTGAATCTAATAGTACTGCTTGTTATTTATTGATATTTAAATTAAATGTATGTCGATTGGGTTTTATTCTAAAAAGTGTGTGCATAATAAAAAGATGTTGTTGTTTTCATCTAAATAGCTTGGTTTCTTAATTGTGCTCTATGTGACACATATATATATATTTTTTTCCACTGAAAAAACCATAGGTTTCAGGGACATTATAGTTATAAATTGGCATTTAAAAAACCTTAGAAATTCACTGAAAAAAACACAGGTTTCAGGGATGTTATAGTTAGTTGGACATTTCAGTCGTACAAAACCAGAGAAATTCAGCCGTTATAGTTAGTTGAGCTAAGTATAACTCGCACCCCACAATGCACTGCTGATGACATCACATATTACATCACTCATGACATGGTCAGTGACATCACTGTTGACATCACTGATGACATCTCAAATGAACCTGTGGTTTTTCCAGTGAATTTCTATGTTTTTTTAAATGCTAATTTCTATCTATAACGTCCCTGAAACCTATGTTTTTTTCAGTGAATTTCTAAGGTTTTTTGAATGCTAATTTCTAACTATAACGTCTCTGAAACCTATGTTTTTTTCAGTGAATTTCAAAGGTTTTTTAAATGCTAATTTCTAACTATAACGTCCCTGAAACCTCTGGTTTTTCAGTGAATTTCAAAGGTTTTTTAAATGCTAATGTCTAACTATGCCTACAGAGGTAGGACATGTACAGAAAGAGGAAGAAAGGCGCAGAAAGAAGCAAGAGAAATGCAGAAAGAGGCAACAGAAGTCCAGAAAGACGAAGAAAAGTGCAGAAAGAAGCAAGAGATATGCAGAAAGAACCAACAGAGGTGCAGAAAGAGGCCTTGTTGCAAAGTCATCCTGTGCCCCAAATGTTTTGCTGACTGGTACTGGTGGTAACTGACTCTGACTAACCAGGCCCAGAGCCAGTACTATGCTGAAAGACACTTAGAATACAGTGAAAACACCTACATACACTAGCGTACACTATGGTTTGGGGTACCCCTGTGATTGGCATGACCTCCCCTGTAAGGCCCTAGTACATAATAGGGCAGGGGGATTAAAACTACCTCTAACTCAGAGGTGCAGAAAGAGGCAAGAGAAGTGCATAAAGAAGCAACAGAGGTGACGAAAGAGGCAAGAGAGGTGCAGAAAGAAGCAAGTGAAGTGCAGAAAGAGGCAAGAGAGGTGCACAAAGATGCAAGAGAGGTGCAGAAACAAGCAAGAGAAGTGCAAAAAGAGGCAAGAGTGGTGCAGAAAGAGGGAAGAGAGGTGTTGAAAGAGGCAAGAGAGTTGCACAAAGAGGGAAGAGGGGTGCAGAAAGAGGCAGGAGGGGTGCAGAAAGAAGCAACAGAGGTGCCGAAAGAGGCAAGAGAGGTGCAGAAAGAAGCAAGTGAAGTGTAGAAAGAGGCAACAGAGGTACAGAAAGATGCAAGAGAGGTGCAGAAACAAGCAAGAGAAGTGCAGAAAGAGGCAAGAGAATTGCTGAAAGAAGCAAGAGCAGTGCAGAAAGAACCAACAGAGGTGCAAAAAGAGGCAAGACCGGTGCAGAAAGAGGTAGGAGAGGTGCACAAAGAGGCAAAAGAGGTACAGAAAGAGGTAGGAAGGGAGCAGAAAGAAGGAAGAGAAGTGCAGAAAGAGGCAAGAGAATTGCTGAAAGTAGCAACAGAGGTGTAGAAAGAAGCAAGAGAAGTGCAGAAAGAGGCAAGTAAGGAGCAGTAAGAACCAACAGAGGTGCAAAAGAGGCAAGAGGGGTGCAGAAAAAGGTAGGAGGGGTGCGCAAAGAGGCAAGAGAGGTACAGAAAGAGGCAGGAGGGGTGCATAAAGAAGGAAGAGAAGTACAGAAAGAAGTAACAGAGGTGCTGAAAGAGGCACGAAGGGTGCAGAAAAAGCAAGAGAAGTGCAGAAAAAGGTAACAGAGGTATAGAAAGTGGCAAGAGAGGTGCAGAAACAGGCAGGAAAGGGAACTGGGGTGCAGATAGAGGCAAAAGAGGTGCAGAAAAAAGCAACAGAGGTGTTGAAAGAGGCAAGTGAGGTGCAGAAAGGGGCAAGAGATCTGCAGAAAAAAGCAACAGAGGTGCTAAAAGAGGCAAGTGAGGTGCAGAAAGAAGCAAAAGAGGTGCAGAAAGAGTAAATATAAGTGCAGAAAGAAGCAACTGAGGTGCAGAAAGAGGCAAAAGGGGTGCAGAAAGAGGCAAGAAAAGTGCAGAAAGAGGCAACAGAGGTACAGAAAGAGGCAAGAGAGGTGCAGAAAGAAGGAACAGGGGTGCAGAAAGAGGCAGGAGAGGTGCAGAAAGAGAAAAGAGGGGTGCAGAAAGAGGCAAGAGATCTGCAGAAAAAAGCAACAGAGGTGCTGGAAGAGGCAAGTGAGGTGCAGAAAGAGGCAAGAGAGGTGCAGAAAGAGAAAAGAGGGGTGCAGAAAGAGGCAAGAGATCTGCAGAAAAAAGCAACAGAGGTGCTGAAACAGGCAAGTGAGGTTCAGAAAGAGGCAAGAGATCTGCAGAAAAAAGCAACAGAGGTGATGAAAGAGGCAAGCCAGCTTCAGAAAGAAGCAAGGGCGGTGCGGAAAGAGGCAATAGAAGTGCAGAAAGAAGCATTAGAGGTGCAGAAAGAGGCAAGAGGAGTGCAGAAAGAAGAGTGAGAAGTGCAGAAAGAAGCAAAAGAGGTGTTCAAAGAGGCAAGAGGGATGCAGAAAGAGGCAAGAGCAGTGCAGAAAGAACCAAGTGCAGAAAGAAGCAACAGAGGTGCAGAAGGAGGCACGATGAATGCAGAAAGAAGGAAGAGAAATGCAGAAAGAAGCAACAGAGGTACAAAAAGATGCAAGAGTGGTGTAGAAAGACGGAAGAGAGGTGTAGAAAGAGGCAAGAGAGTTGCACAAAGAGGGAAGAAGGGTGCAGAAAGAGGCAAGAGGGGTGCAGCAACAGGCAAGAGAAGTGCAGAAAGAGGCAAGAGAATTGCTGAAAGAAGCAACAGAGGTGTAGAAAGAAGCAAGAAAAGTGCAGAAAGAGGCAAGTGAGATGCAGAAACAGGCAAGAAAGGTACAGGAAGAGGGAAGACGAGTGCAGATAGAGACAACAGGGGTGCAGAAAGAAGCAAGACAGGTGCAGAAAGAAGCATGGAAAGTGCAGAATGAAGCAATAGGGGTACAGAAAGAGGCAAGAGAAGTGCAGAAAGAAGCAACAGAGGTGCAGAAGGAGGCAAGAGAACTGCAGAAAGGCAAGAAAGTTGCAGAAACAGGCAAAAGAGGTAGAGAAAGAGGGAACAGAGGTGCAGACAGAGGCAAGAGAGGTGCAGAAACAGCCAAAATGGGTGCAGAAAGAGGCAAGAGGGGTGCAAGAATTTGCAAGAGAGGTGCAGAAAGAAGCAAGAGCAGTGCAAAAGAACCAACAGAGGTGTAAAAAGAGGCAAGTGAGGTGCAGAAGGAGGCAAGAGAACTGCAGAAGGAGGCAAGAGAGTTGCAGAAACAGGCAAGAGAGGTGCAAAAAGTAGGAAGAGGGGTGCAGTAAAAGGCAAGTGGATGCAGACATTTGAAACAGAGGTGCAGGAAGAAGCCAGAGCAGTGCAGAAAGAACCAACAGAGGTGCAGAAAGAGGCAAGAGGGGTACGGAAAGAGGCAAGTGAAGTACAGAACGAAGAAAAAGAGGTGCAGAAAGAAGCAACAGAGGTGCAGAAGGAGGCACGATGAGTGCAGAAAGAAGGAAGAGAAGTGCAGAAAGAAGCAACAGAGGTACAAAAAGAGGCAAGAGTGGTGCAGAAAGAGGGACGAGAGGTGTAGAAAGAGGTAAGAGAGTTGCACAAAAAGGGAATAAAGGTGCAGAAAGAGGCAAGAGGGGTGCAGAAACAGGCAAGAGCAGTGCAGAAGGAGGCAAGAGAATTGCTGAAAGAAGCAACAGAGGTGTAGAAAGAAGCAAGAAATGTGCAGAAAGAGGCAAGTGAGATGCAGAAACAGGCAAGAAAGGTGCAGAAAGAGGGAAGACGAGTGCAGAAAGAGACAACAGGGGTGCAGAAAGAAGCAAGACATGTGCAGAAAGAAGCATGGAATGTACAGAATGAAGCAACAGGGGTGCAGAAAGAGGCAAGAGAAGTGCAGAAAGAAGCAACAGAGGTGCAGAAGGAGGCAAGAGAACTGCAGAAAGAGGCAAGAGAGTTGCAGAAACAGGCAAAAGTGGTAGAGAAAGAGGGAACAGAGGTGCAGACAGAGGCAAGAGAGGTGCAGAAACAGGCAAAATGGGTGCAGAAAGAGGGAAGAGAGGTGCAATAATTTGCAAGAGAGATGCAGAAAGAAGCAAAAGCAGTGCAAAAGAACCAACAGAGGTATAAAAAGAGGCAAGTGAGGTGCAGAAGGAGGCAAGAAAACTGCAGAAACAGGCAAGAGAGGTGCAGAAAGAGGGAAGAGGGGTGCAGAAAAAGGCAAGAGGGATGCAGACATTTGGAACATGGTGCAGGAAGAAGCCAGAGCAGTGCAGAAAGAACCAACAGAGGTGCAGAAAGAGGCAAGAGGGGTACGGTAAGAGGCAAGTAAAGTGCAGAACGAATAAAAAGAGGTGCAGAAAGAACTAACAGAGGTGGAAAAAGAGGCAAGAGGGGTACAGAAAGAGGCAGGATGGGTGCAGAAAGAGGAAGAGAACTGCAGAAAGAAGCAACAGAGGTGCTGAAAGAGGCACGAAGGGTGCAGAAAGACAAGACAGGTGAAGAAAGAAGGAACAGAGGTACAGAAAGAGGCAAGAGTGGTGCAGAAAGAGGGAAGAGAGGTGCAGAATGAGGCAAGAGAGTTGCACAAAGAGGGAAGAGGGGTGCAGAAACAGGCAAAAGGGGTGCAGAAAGAAGCAAGTGAGGTGCAGAAAGAGGTAAGAGAGGTGCAGAAAGAGGCAAGAGAGTTACAGAAAGAGGCAAGTGAAGTGCAGAAGGAGGCAAGAGAACTGCAGAAAGAGGCAATAGAGGTGCAGAAAGAGGCAAGTGAGGTACAGAAAGAAGCAGGATAAGTGCAGAAAGAAGCAACAGAAGTGCAGAAAGAGGGAAGAGGGGTGGAGAGAGAGGCAAGAGGGGTGCAGAAAGAAGAAAGACAGGTGCAGAAAGAAACAAAAGAAGTGCAGAAAGAAGGAACAGTGGTGCAGAAAGAGGCAAAAAGGGTGCAGAAAGACATAAGAGGGGTACAGAAAAAGGCAAGAGAGGTGCAGAAAGAGGGAAGAAGGGTGCAGAAAGAGGGAAGAAGGGTGCAGAAAGAGGCAAGAGGGGTGCCGAAACAGGCAAGAGAAGTGCAGAAAGAGGCAAGAGAATTGCTGAAAGAAGCAACAGAGGTGTAGAAAGAAGCAAGAAAAGTGCAGAAAGAGGCAAGTGAGATGCAGAAACAGGCAAGAAAGGTACAGGAAGAGGGAAGACGAGTGCAGATAGAGACAACAGGGGGCAGAAAGAAGCAAGACAGGTGCAGAAAGAAGCATGGAAAGTGCAGAATGAAGCAATAGGGGTACAGAAAGAGGCAAGAGAAGTGCAGAAAGAAGCAACAGAGGTGCAGAAGGAGGCAAGAGAACTGCAGAAAGAGGCAAGAGAGTTGCAGAAACAGGCAAAAGAGGTAGAGAAAGAGGGAACAGAGGTGCAGACAGAGGCAAGAGAGGTGCAGAAACAGCCAAAATGGGTGCAGAAAGAGGCAAGAGGGGTGCAAGAATTTGCAAGAGAGGTGCAGAAAGAAGCAAGAGCAGTGCAAAAGAACCAACAGAGGTGTAAAAAGAGGCAAGTGAGGTGCAGAAGGAGGCAAGAGAACTGCAGAAGGAGGCAAGAGAGTTGCAGAAACAGGCAAGAGAGGTGCAGAAAGTAGGAAGAGGGGTGCAGTAAAAGGCAAGTGGATGCAGACATTTGAAACAGAGGTGCAGGAAGAAGCCAGAGCAGTTCAGAAAGAACCAACAGAGGTGCAGAAAGAGGCAAGAGGGGTACGGAAAGAGGCAAGTGAAGTACAGAACGAAGAAAAAGAGGTGCAGAAAGAAGCAACAGAGGTGCAGAAGGAGGCACGATGAGTGCAGAAAGAAGGAAGAGAAGTGCAGAAAGAAGCAACAGAGGTACAAAAAGAGGGAATAGAGTGGTGCAGAAAGAGGGAAGAGAGGTGTAGAAAGAGGTAAGAGAGTTGCACAAAAAGGGAATAAGGGTGCAGAAAGAGGCAAGAGGGGTGCAGAAACAGGCAAGAGAAGTGCAGAAGGAGGCAAGAGAATTGCTGAAAGAAGCAACAGAGGTGTAGAAAGAAGCAAGAAATGTGCAGAAAGAGGCAAGTGAGATGCAGAAACAGGCAAGAAAGGTGCAGAAAGAGGGAAGACGAGTGCAGAAAGAGACAACAGGGGTGCAGAAAGAAGCAAGACATGTGCAGAAAGAAGCATGGAATGTACAGAATGAAGCAACAGGGGTGCAGAAAGAGGCAAGAGAACTGCAGAAAGAGGCAAGAGAGTTGCAGAAACAGGCAAAAGTGGTAGAGAAAGAGGGAACAGAGGTGCAGACAGAGGCAAGAGAGGTGCAGAAACAGGCAAAATGGGTGCAGAAAGAGGCAAGAGAGGTGCAATAATTTGCAAGAGAGATGCAGAAAGAAGCAAGAGCAGTGCAAAAGAACCAACAGAGGTGTAAAAAGAGGCAAGTGAGGTGCAGAAGGAGGCAAGAAAACTGCAGAAACAGGCAAGAGAGGTGCAGAAAGAGGGAAGAGGGGTGCAGAAAAAGGCAAGAGGGATGCAGACATTTGGAACATGGTGCAGGAAGAAGCCAGAGCAGTGCAGAAAGAACCAACAGAGGTGCAGAAAGAGGCAAGAGGGGTACGGTAAGAGGCAAGTGAAGTGCAGAACGAATAAAAAGAGGTGCAGAAAGAACTAACAGAGGTGGAAAAAGAGGCAAGAGGGGTACAGAAAGAGGCAGGATGGGTGCAGAAAGAGGAAGAGAACTGCAGAAAGAAGCAACCGAGGTGCTGAAAGAGGCACGAAGGGTGCAGAAAGACAAGACAGGTGAAGAAAGAAGGAACAGAGGTACAGAAAGAGGCAAGAGTGGTGCAGAAAGAGGGAAGAGAGGTGCAGAATGAGGCAAGAGAGTTGCACAAAGAGGGAAGAGGGGTGCAGAAACAGGCAAAAGGGGAGCAGAAAGAAGCAAGTGAGGTGCAGAAAGAGGTAAGAGAGGTGCAGAAAGAGGCAAGAGAGTTACAGAAAGAGGCAAGTGAAGTGCAGAAGGAGGCAAGAGAACTGCAGAAAGAGGCAATAGAGGTGCAGAAAGAGGCAAGTGAGGTACAGAAAGAAGCAGGATAAGTGCAGAAAGAAGCAACAGAAGTGCAGAAAGAGGGAAGAGGGGTGGAGAGAGAGGCAAGAGGGGTGCAGAAAGAAGAAAGACAGGTGCAGAAAGAAACAAAAGAAGTGCAGAAAGAAGGAACAGTGGTGCAGAAAGAGGCAAAAAGGGTGCAGAAAGACATAAGAGGGGTACAGAAAAAGGCAAGAGAGGTGCAGAAAGAGGGAAGAAGGGTGCAGAAAGAGGCAAGAGGGGTACAGAAAGAAGCAAATGAGGTGCAGAAAGAGGCAACAGATGTGCAGAAAGTGGCAAGAGAGTTGCAGAAAGTAGAAGAGATTTGCAGAAAGAAGCAAGAAAAGTGCAGAAAAAAAGAAGTGTGCACAAAGAAGCAACAGAAATGCAGAAAGAGGCAAGAGAGGCGCAGAAGGAAGCAAGAGTGGCTTGCACACCATTAGTACCAATTTAACACCCACATTTAGCAATAAGTAACAGGTTTCCATTCTAGGTTTGCAAAGGGCCTTCCACCACGCTGTAACACTTGCCGCTGCATTTATAGTAACGTTTGAGACTTTTGAGCTAGAAACAGGGCTTTTTTTGTTCAAATCTGCAGATTAGGGAGCAGATGATGAATTATGTGGCTAATGCAGAAAATGTATATTGTGCGAAAGTTGGTGCAGCCAAACAGTCGCATAATTCCAGTGGCCCTGCTCATACCTCTGACTAGGTCCACAAGTGCTCCTCAGTGATTCCTTCTTTATTTGTCTCACTGAGTTCATATTTGAGCTTCTATGGAAATGAGGAAGACTAAACCTGAGGTTACCACTCCACAACACAGACTACCATACCACATAATTACTCTCCATAACACATAATCCCACTCTACATAATTCCTGTACATTAAATACCACATACTATCTATCCACATAATTTCACTGCACAACATACCACATAATTCCACTACACACAACGTACATCCACTCCACTCCAAAAAACATTAGTAAAAAACTTTTAAATTTATGCCAATAGCTCTAACTCTCGCAAATGCGAAACCTATTACATTGCAAACACTTCTTTAACTAGTAGTCGCGTTTACAGAGTAGTGGAGAAAGGGTGCTGGGTCTCCGACCAGCGCTCAGGAATTCCGCTGTGTAAGACTTACAGGAGGTACCAGAAGGGCTTCTTGGCCCCCAACGTCCCTCAGGAGTAAATTGGACTTTGTCCCCATCCCGTAGTCTGCCAGGAGGTGCGTTTGCAGAGTGGTGGGGAAAGGGGGGCATGGCCTCCGAAGACGTCTTCGCAATCCCACTGTGTGAGACTTCATGGAGGTAACAGGAGGGGTAGTTGGTCCCCAAGGACCTCCTTGGGGGCCACCTACCCCTCCTATTACCTCCAGTAAGTCCCACACAGCAGGATTGCTAAGTTCTCATAGCAGGCCACACCCCCTTTGCCCACCACTCTGCAAATGTGCTGCCTGGTGCACTCTTGGATGGGGATTGAAGTCCCCTTTGCTGCTGGCAGTCCTTTGGGGCCAACTAGCCTACCTCTTACCTCCAGTAAGCCCCACACAGTAGGATCGCTGAGAGGTGGACACAGGCCACACCCCCTTGCTCCACCACTCTGCAAACACTCCTCCTGGCACGCTCTTGGTTGGGGGATGAAGTCCCCTTTCCTCCTGAAGGTCCCTGGGGGTCAACTAGCCCTCCTATTACCTCCAGTAATCTCCATACAGCTGGTTTGCTGAGAGTGCTCAAAGGCCACACACCCTTTTTACACCATTCTGAAAACACGGCTCCTGGCACACTGCTGCTCGGGGGATGAAGTCCACTTGTGTCCTGAGGTCCTCAGGACACAAGAGGACCTCATCGCCCCATCAGCAGTGCACCAAGAGGTGCGTTTGCAGAGTGGTGTAAAAGGTGGCGTGGCCTCGAACCACCTCTCAGCAATCCCACTGTGTGCGGATTACTGGAGGTACCTGGTGGTCTAGTTGGCCCCTAAGGACCCTTAGGATTGAAGGGGACTTAATTCCCCAATTCAGAACGCACCAGGATGTGCGTTTGCACTGTGGTGCAGGGAGGGGGCGGGGCCTCCGGCGAGATGCCGGCTTTTCCTTTTTCTTTATATTTTTAGAATGGGGCTGTGTGGCCCCCCTTCTTTTAGTATTTTTTGGGCCCTGGGGACCCAATCCCTGGGGCTCAGCCTTATTTAAAAAAAAATATTTTTAAAAACATCAAAACCCTCTTGTTACCTCCAGTAAGTCCCACACAGTGGGATTGCTAAGAGGTCTTCAGAGGCCACACACCCCCTTTCTCCACCACTCTGCAAACACGCCTCCTGGCACAGTACTGGGTGGGGATAAAGTCCACTTTACTCCTGAGGGACTTTGGGGGCCAAGAAGCCCTCCTGGTAACTCCTGTAAGTCCTATGCAGCGGAATTCCTGAGCGCTGGTTTGAGGCCCAGCCCTCTTTCTCCACCACTCTGCAAATGTGACTACCAGTTAAAGAAGCATTTGTAATTTAATAGATCTCTCATTTGCAAGAATTAGAGCTATTAGCGTTGTAAATGTAAACATTTTCTACTAATGTTTTTTGGAGTGGAGTGGATGTACGTTGTGTGTAGTGGAATTATGTGGTATACTGTGCAGTGAAATTATGTGGATAGAAAGTATGTGGTATTTAGTCTATTGGAATTATGTAGAGTCGGATTATGTGTTGTGGAGAGCAATTATGTGGTATGGTAGTGTGTGTTGTGGAGTGGTAACCGCAGGTTTAGTCTTCCTCATTTCCATAGAAGCTAAACTATGAACTCAATGAGACAAAAAAAAGATGGAATCACTGAGGAGCACTTCTGGACTTAGTCAGAGGTCTGAGCGGGGCCACTGGAATTATGCGACTGTTTGGCTGCACCAACTTTCGCACAATATACATTTTCCACATTAGCCAAAAAATCCATCATCTGCTGCCTAATCTGCAGATTTGAACAAAAAAAGCCTTGTTTCTAGCTCAAACTGCTCAAACGTTACCAAAAATGCAGCGACAAGCCTTACAGCGTGGTGGAAGGTCCTTTGTAAACCTAGAATGGTCACCTGTTACTTAATGCTAAATGTGGGTGTTAAATTGGTACTAATGGTGTGCAAGTCACTCTTGCTTCTTTCTGCGCCTCTATTGCCTCTTTCTGCATTTCTGTTGCTTCTTTCTGCACCTTTATTTCTTTTTCTGCACTTCTCTTGCCTCTTTCTGCACATTTCTTCTACTTTCTGCACCTCTTTTGCCTCTTTCTGCACCTCTGTTGCCTCTTTATGCATCTCACTTGCTTCTTTGTGCACCCCTCTTGCCTCTTTCTGCACCTCTCTTGCCTCTTTCTGCACCCCTCTTCCCTCTTCTTGCACCCCTCCTGCCTCTTTCTGCACCTCTGTTCCTTCTTTCTGCACTTCTTTTGTTACTTTCTGCAACTCTCTTGCTTCTTTCTGTACCCCTCTTGCCTCTTTCTCCATCCCTCTTCCCTCTTTCTCCACCTCTGTTGCTTCTTTCTGCACCTCTCGTGTCTCTTTCTCCACCCCTCTTCCCTCTTTCTGCACCTCTGTTGCTTCATTCTGCACCTCTGTTGCATCTTTCTGCACTACTCTTGCTTCTTTCTGTACCTCTCTTGCTTCATTCTGCACCACTCGTGCTTCTTTCTGCACCCCTGTTCCTTCTTTATGCTCTTCTTTTGTTTCTTTCTGCACCTCTCTTCCATCTTTCTGCACCCCTCTTGCCTCTTTCTGCACCCTTGTTCCTTCTTTCTGCTCTTCATTGTTTCTTTCTGCAACTCTCTTGCTTCTTTCTGCACCCCTCTCGCCACGTTCTCCACCCGTTCCCCCTTTTTGCATCTCTGTTGCTTCTTTCTGCACTTCTCTTGCCTCTTTTCCCACCCCTCATCCCTCGATCTGCACCTCTGATGGTTCTTTCTGCACTTCTCTTGCTTCTTTCTGCACCTCTGTCCCTTCTTTCTGCAACCCTTGTGCCTCTTTCTGCTCCCCTCTTCCCTCTTTCTGCACCTCTGTTCCTTCTTTCTGCACTTCTTTTGTTTCTTTATCCAACTTTCTGGCTTCTTTCTGCACCCCTCTTGCCTCTTTCTCTACCCCTCTTCCCTCTTTCTGCACCTCTGTTGCTACTTTCTTCACCTCTCTTGCCCCTTTCTGCACCCCTCTTCCCTTTTTCTGCACCTCTGTTTCTTCTTTCTGCACTTCTCTTGCTTCTTTCTGAACCCCTCATGCCTCTTTCTGCACCCCTTTTCCCTCTTTCTGCACCTTTCTTGCCTCTCTCTGCACCTCTGTTCCTTCTTTCTGCACTTCTTTTGTTTATTTCTACAGCTCTCTTGCTTCTTTCTTCACCCCCTTGCCTCTTTCTCCACCCCTCTTCCCTCTTTCTGCACCCCTGTTGCCTCTTTCTGCACCCTGTTGCCTCTTTCTGCACCTCTGTTCCTTTTTACTGCACTTCTTTTGTTTCATTCTGCACATCTCTTGCTTCTTTCTACACCCCTCATGCCTCTTTCTGCACCCCTCTTCCCTCTTTTTGCACCTCTGTTCCTTCTTTCTGCACTTCTTTCGTTTCTTTCCGCACCCTTCTTTCCTTTTTTGCATCCCTCGTGCCGCTTTCTGCAGTTGTCTTGTCATTTTCTGCACCTCTCTTGCCTCTTTCTGCACCTTTCTTGCTTCGTTCTACACCTCTGTTGCTTCTTTTAGCAATTCTTTTGCCTCTTTCTACACTTATCTTGCTTGTTTCTGTACTCTCTTGCGGGCATTTATGCACCTCTGTTGCGTCTTTCTGCACCTCTCGACTCTTTCTGCACCTCACTTGCCTCTTTCTACACTTCTCTTGCTTCTTACTGCACCTCTGTTGCTTCTTTCTGTACCCAACTTGCCTCTTTCTGCAATGCTCTTCCCTCTTTCTGCACCTCTCTTGCCTCTTTCTACACCTCTCTTTCCTCTTTCTGCAGTTCTCTTGCCTCCTTCTGCACCTCACTTGTCTCTTTCTGCAACTCTCTTGGCTCTTTCTGCAGTTCCCTTGCCTCCTGCTGCACCTCTCTTGCCTCTTTCAACACTTCTCTTGCCTGTTTCTGCACCTCTCTTGCCTTTTTCTGCACCTCTCTTGCCTCTTTCTGCACCTCACTTGCTTCTTTCTGCACCCCTTTTGCCTGTTTATGCACCCCTCTTCCCTCTTTGTGCAACTCTCTTGCCTCTTTCTACACCTCTCTTTCCTCTTTCTGCACCACTCTTGCCTATTTCTGTACCTCTTTTGCTTCTTTATGCACCTCTGTTGTCTCTTTCTGCACCCTTCGTGCCTCTTTCAGCACCTCTGCTGCTTCTTTCTGCAGTTCTCTTCCTTCTTTCTGCACCCCTCCTGACTCTTTCTGTACCCCTCTTGCCTCTTTGTGCACCTCTCGTAACTCTTTCTGCACCCCTCTTGCCTCTTTTTGCACATCTGTTGGTTCTTTCTGTACCTCTTTTGCTTCATTCTGCACTTCACTTGCCTCTTTCTGTACCCCTCTTGCCTCTTTCTGCACCTCTGTTGGTTCTTTCTGCACTGCTCTTGCTTCTTTCTGCACCTCACTTGTTTCTTTCTGCACCCCTTTTGCCTGTTTCAGTACCCCTCTTCCCTCTTTGTGCAACTCTCTTGCCTCTTTCTACACCTCTCTTTCCTCTTTCTGCACCACTCTTGCCTCTTTCTGTACCTCTTTTGCTTCTTTATGCACCTCTGTTGTCTCTTTCTGCACCCTTTGTGCCTCTTTCAGCACCTCTGTTGCTTCTTTCTGCAGTTCTCTTCCTTCTTTCTGCACCCCTCCTGCCTCTTTCTGTATCCCTCTTGCTTCTTTGTGCACCTCTCGTAACTCTTTCTGCACCCCTCTTGCCTCTTTTTGCACATCTGTCGGTTCTTTCTGTACCTCTTTTGCTTCATTCTGCACTTTACTTGCCTCTTTCTGTACCCCTCTTGCCTCTTTCTGCACCTCTGTTGCTTCTTTCTGCACTTCTCTTGCTTCTTTCTGCACCTCTCTTGCAAATATCTGCACCCCTCGTGTCTCTGTGTGTACCTCTCTTGCCTCTTTCTGCTCCTCTTTTTCCTCTTTCTGCACCCCTCTTGCCTCTTTCTGCACCTCTTTTGCTTTTTTCTGCCCTTCTCTTGCCTCTTTCTTCACCCCTTTTGCCTTTATCTGCACCTCTGTTGGTTCTTTCTGTACTTCTCTTGCCTCTGTGCACCCCTGTTCCCTCTTTGTGCACCTCTTTTGCCTGTTTCTGCAACTCTCTTGCCTTTTTCTACACTTTTCTTGCCTCTTTCTGCACCTCTGCTCCCTCTTTCTGAACTTCTCTTGCCTCTTTCTGAACATCTGTTGCTTCTTTCTGTACTTCTCTTGCCTCTTTCTGCACCCCTCTTCCCTCTTTCTGGACCTCTGTTGCTTACCACCAGTACCTGTCAGCAAAATGTTGGGAGGTGCCCAGGGCATAGGATGACTTTGCAACAAGGCCTCTTTCTGCACCTCTGTTGGGTCTTTCTGCATATCTCTTGCTTCTTTCTGCACCTTTCGTCCACTATCTAGACTTCTGTTTCCTCTTTCTGCATTTCTCTTGCTTCTTTCTGCGCCTTTCTTCCTCTTTCTGCATATGTCCTACCTCTGTAGGCATAGTTAGAAATTAGCATTTAAAAAACCTTAGAAATTCACTGAAAAAACCATTGGTTTCAGGGACGTTATAGTTAGAAATTAGCATTTAAAAAACCTTTGAAATTCACTGAAAAAACTATAGGTTCCAGGGACGTTATAGTTAGAAATTAGCATTTAAAAAACCTTAGAAATTCACTGAAAAAAACACAGGTTTCAGGGACGTTATAGTTAGTTGGACATTTCACTCACACAAAACCAGAGAAATTCACCAGTTATAGTTAGTTGAGCTAACTATAACTTGTGCCCCCGCAATGCACTGCTGATGACGTCACATATTACATCATTCACAACATGGTCAGTGACATCACTGATGACATCACTGATGACATCTCAAATGACATCACTGATGACATCATTGGAAGAAGTGGGGCAGGTTAACACCCCACGCCGGACGCACAGCATTTAAGTGCATAACAACCATCAGTGGTTTGGCAGTCCACGGTTCCGGGCCAGCACGCAAAATAATGAAAAACATGAACGATCTATGAAACATGAAGGAATTGGTGTGCACTCTGTCACCATTTATGTGATTTATCACTGATGACATCACAGATGACATCATCGACGTGATAATCTGATGTACCTCCTCACACCCTAATATAACCTTTGATACACCCACTCTAAAATACAGACTACCATTTTCAAAACCATAGACATGCCAATACAAGTTACTACATACCCACTCACTGATTCCTAGGTCTACACACACATCCACTCATTCACCCATACAGTCACTCATACATGCAGTCACTCATCAATACAGCACTATCATTTGCACTCATACACCTATACAGACACTCACACACCGCCACTCATCCATAGAGTTACTCACACACCTAGTCAGTCATGCAAAGAATCAATCACACTCCCATTTACTCACCTATACATTTATACACACACCACCTCACTTATTCATATAGATACTAACACATACTTACTCTCTTATACAATTACTGATACAAGCACACACTCATCCATACAGCCACTCTCACAATCACTCACTCTCACATAGTCATTTATATACTCAACCACTCACATATACTGCCTTTCACATGTAGTTTCTCACACATTTACTACTGAGCCATCCATTCACTCACCAACACACCCATACACACACTCACCCACCCATACAGCCCCTCACAGATGCACTCTTGAACCCATACACCCAGTGAATCACCCACTCACACATCTATGCACAGTCACACACCCCCCAACCACCCACACAGACACTCGGGCACCCATACAGATACTCAGACAACCAATCAATAACCCAGATATACACTTATGTAGCTACTCACCAACCCATGCAGCCGCTTACACACCAACTGACAGCCTGATACAGACATTCACACAGTTTAGTCACTAACCCATGCATTCAGTAAGACACATTTAATCACTCACTTATACAGTCAGTCACACACCTACTAAATCATCTATTCAGACACTTATACACCCACTCATTCTTCAGTACACCTTGGCATATATATATATATATATACATATATATATATATATATATATATATATATAAAACATATTTAAACTTTACAGAAACACAGTCACTGGATGATGTAATCAGTGATGTTATCAGTGATGTCATTTGAGATGTCATCAGTGATGCCATCAGTGATGTCATTGACCATGTCATGAATGATGTAATATGTGACGCCATCAGCAGTGCATTGCGGGGGCGCGAGTTATAGTTAGCTTAACTAACTAAAATGGCCGAATTTCTCAGGTTTTGTACGAGTGAAATGTCCAACTATTTATAACGTCCCTGAAACCTGTGGCTTTTTCAGTGAATATATATGTATAGAAGTATATATAAAAGTTAGAAGGACACTTCATTGGAAAATACATATTGAACTACAACACAATAATACAATATTGTCACATGGAAGCATTTTAAAAGCAGCCGCTGATACATGTATATACATTGCTCTCACACCACTTGTTGAGATCATGGCAGTGTTACAACTGTGCAACTTGCAAACTACAAGATACCGTAGCACACTGCTCCCACCCTCACACTGTTCCTGTAAGTGATGCTAGTGAATTTGCAGGAGAACACATATTTCCTGTGCATGTGACAATACTCCACAACATTAAGGCATATGCCTGTGTTTTGGCAGGCATACCTTTTGTGGCCGGTGCCATCAATGGGACTCATAGCATTGGTTCCACCTAAAGACCTTACTGTGTATGCCACAGCCGTAAGCACTTTCACTCAATCAGTGTGTAGATCGTTTGTGCTGCAGACCACTTCATTACCAGTGTCGATGCAAGATTCCATGGTTCCATCGATGACTTGATGGCCCATGGCAATAGCAATGTAGGCAGAAGATGGCACACCTTGCACCAAGTAGAGGATGGCTTGTTGGTAAGTCACTGGACATTAATGTATTTTTTGACTGTCAAGCTTTTAAAAATGTCCAGGCATTTGATATTTATCTGCTTCACTTTTCAAGTGATTCTGGCTATCTCAGTATATCATGGCTTCGCATACCATGAAAGAGTCCATCAATAAGGGCATAGACTTGTTATAATCAAGTACATGTCTGTACTAGGTGACCTGGCAGTGAACCTTTGCTCCACTTGAGATGCTTTGATAAAACAGATGGTACCATAATATTATCGCCGGGCAAGATCTGACAAATTGTAGCTTTATGTACACAAAATTCCTACAGAAAAACATTCCACACATCCTAGATTATGCCTACCAGGCACATATTGTTATCTGAAATGCTTTTTATTATGACATTTAATGGAGAAAAGTGTGAAATAGTTGTTCTTCGTGTGTCACTTTTGTCACCATTAGATGAAAACATATGTTATAGTCTTATGTTTACTTTTAAACTGAAAGAAATACTTCTACATATGAATCATCTAATAAATATTGTTTTGCATATAATTATTATAGTCGTTTGATGTGAGATCAGAATAGGTATGATTCCACCAAAAGTTGAAAATGTATAATCTATGAATATATTGCAGTTTCTTTATAGACAATACCAGCCTGCAATTTACTGGGCCACTAATAAGAAGTGTGGATTCCTTGAACCTTCCACCCCCAAATTTCCAAATTGAATTGATAGAGCAAAATTACAATTTCATCATCATCATTACAACTTTATAGAGGAAAAACAACCCAAGAACAATAGTTAAAGAAACTCTCAATACACACATGATTACAAAAACAGCAATAGAAATTTTAATAATCCTTAAAATAAAAAGTGCAACAAGATCAAGACCCACAAAACATCATTTTGTCAAATTACGTAATAACTTTTACCTAATTAACCAACCTGAATACAGAAATGTGTACAAAGAGACTACAACTATGGTTCAAGTGTCAGTTTTACAAATCCTAACCACTTGCCCTCCTTTCCGTCAAATTCAAGGACCGATAGAGGGATCAATCCACTTGCTTCTAGCTTTGACATACAAAGGACAAAAGAATAACAGATGTTCCTCATTTTCTCAGGGAGAAAGGCAAAAGAAACAGTGACAGATCCCACATATAGCAGCCTCCCAGGATGGGATAAAAGTTGCAACAGGAAGGGTCCCGCATATGAACTGTTAAAACAATGTATGTGCACAGGCTGGACAAATATGTTGAGGATGTGGCCTTACGGGCAGAGCTGCCGACTTTGGAGTTGGTGAACCAGGTTCGAGCCTCTCCATTGGCTCAGCATCCTGTGATTCTGGGTAAAATCACTTAATATCACAGTGTCTACCAAAAAATGAATGTGTCCTTGTGTAACATAACTGACGCCCATGTAAAGCGCTCACATACCTTCCGGTCAAGTGTGGAATATATATAAAATCTGCAAAAAAATGTATGGATATATAATCTAGAAATTCTTCGGGTTTGTTAGTAGATTTGTGTAATAAGAAATATCTAATAAGACTACCCATATGGTTTTGTGGCTCCTTACATGCAGCAACATCCTTGTGGAATCGCTTTTTCACCATTTGTGCAGCATCAACTTGAATAGAGGAGGGTTCTTCCCAAAAATGTATCAAGGTCAGGTCAATCAAACCTTTTTTTACAAAACCCAACCATTTTATTTTTGCAGACAATTGTATTCTTAAAATCTCTGAAAGCTCCTCTCTGTTGTGATGCAGTACACTGGCAATCTAAATACGAATTACTTACCCAGTATAATAATGGCCTCAATGCAGCCAATTGCTTTATTTCAATAGTGCCTTGATCCATTGTGGTGGCACTAATGGCGTGCCCCTCCCATAAACCTGTGAGGACTTAAAATTATTTGCAGCGGCACTCAACATGCCCATATTATAATGCCCCCAGAGCTCAGCTCCAAATAAAGCCGCCCTCCTTGCTTGAGACTTGTAAATTTCCAGAGCAGGAAGAATTAGAATGTACGTGGCCCTTTTAGCAAATCTACATATAGTCCCATACTCTATGTATAATCGTGGTAGAGCTTTTTAGTATCTGTGATTCCCCGGACTCCTAGATATTCAAACTCCCTGACTGTTTCCAATACTTCCTTTCCTATAATGATAAAACCCCTCAACCATCTTCTCCTCGAGTAGGCCATCAGCTTGGTTGTAGAGATGTTAATTTCGAGACCATACTCCAAGCAGAACAGACTAAAACTGTTGACCAAATTTTGGAGATCCCTCATGGCGTTGGCCAAAAGAAGGGTGTCATCATTAAAGAAAAGCATGGGATTTTATGTCCGTCTAAGGTACAGGAGTCATTGATACATTCAAACAAAAATCGGACACATTTATTGTTGTATAGGAGTAAGAGCGTGGATGTCAAGACACAACCTATGTGCACACCTTGCTCATCAGGGATGGCCTCAGTCAATTCCATACCTTAGCAAAATTCCCCTCATGGAGTAGCATAACCATGTGCAACAGATTTGGAGGACTCCTCATACCTTGGAGGACCCCCCACAGTTTCTTTCTGGGGATCAAATCAAACGCAGCACAAAGGTTGATAAATGCCACAAAATTATGTCCCCCTCCTATGTCCACAATTTTCTGCTTAACCAGAAGAAACCGAAAAACTTGGTCATTAGTACTAGTTTTGGATCTGAAACCTGCTTGCAAGTTTGAAAGAGTTTGATGTTTGTTGCACCAATCCAAAAGTTGCTCCAGCACCTCTTTGCAAAAAATCCTTTGAAGGCAGTCCTTATTTTGAGCCGGTTCTCAGCACCGGCACCTAATCCTCAGCACCGGTGCTTATAGCACCAGTTAAGGACACATTCATTTCGAAGTCACGTGATTTTCCCTCAGAATCACAGGTTGTTGAGCCATGCCGAGATTCGAACCTGGTTCCCCAGCTCCGAAATCGGCAGCTCTAGCCATTAGGCCAAGTCCTCTCCAGAATAATAAGTGTCTGAGCTCTAGTCAGGAGGCAGTTTGCACCAGCGCATTTCTCCTGTTAGCGCTGCCTCCTGAGGAGAGCCCCAGCACTTTATATTTTACAAATTAACCACTGTTTAAAGGTTATCTATAAGGCCTATTGGGCGATAATTTGAGGGGATGCTGGAATTCTATTTCCTGAAAACTGGCACAATCTTGGCACCCTTCCATGATGCAGGAATAGCCCCCTCTGTCATAATTGCATTGGAAACAACGTTAATATAGGGAATCCATACAGAAATATCTGATTTAAAAAGAACGGCAGGAATCTTATCAAACCCCAGTGCCTTCATTTGTTTTAAAGAAGCTACTGAATGAGCAGTCTCCTTCATAGAAAAAACTATAGGGCAAATGGCGGTTGGATATACAGCTGACTTCCGAGGAAGAATCAGCCCTATTTGGTTGATGATTAATAGAATACAAATTTCCAAAATGGGCATCCCATTCACAGGGCAAAATTGAGGATTCTGCTGGTGTCACCAACTTTCCCACCGCCTAGACTGACTAAATGGCAGTATTTCTTCTCATCATTGTTGGCTGAGGCTTCCAGGAGATCAGTCCAGATTTCAATTTCTCATGCTTCTTTACCTGTTTTAAAGTGAGCCAATATAAAACTCTACTTTTGCTAATCTGCTGACCAGCTCACTTTTTAATTGCTTCTAACTTGTTGTCATGTCCCTCAGGCTCTGGGCGGAAAACAAGGGGAGTCAACTGCTTCATTTTGAGTGCCAGATGGTTATGGTCACTCTATTCATGCTCCAACACCATGATATCACCCATTTGGCTCAAGAGTCTCACATCCAAGAGGATGTAGTCAATAAAACTACAATTCACCACTCTTTTTAAAGTGGGAGCAAGAGTATTATCAGAAAATGATTGGCCACTGCAGGCTTGGTGGTCATGTGTTAGAGTAAGTTCCACAACTTGTAAGGCAGCCCTTTGAGGATTTCTCCTCACCAGTGCAATAAGTTCAGGAATGCCCCATACTAAATCTTCAGCACTGGATAGATCTTGAATAATACCACTAGGTTCAAAGATAAGATTAAAATCTTCAGCCACAAGAATCTAGTGGGACTCTGAATTGTCTACCAATATTTTGTCAAGTAGTTGGAAAGTCGGAGATTCTTGGTTATGCCCACAACTCCTGTTATAGATGTTAATCAACAGGAGAGGCTTGGTCTTCGGGCAAGAAAAAATTAGCCCTTCAATGTCTGGAGAACCCGACTAGAGTTCAGTAACAGGACAGGATAGAGAGGTGCACATCCCTATGAGCATTGCACCTGAAGGGTGCAAGGCAGAAGAATTAATAGCAGGAACACTATAGCTTTTGATGCCACTCCAATACAGCCACTCGACCGCTCACGTTTCCTGAAAAAAACAAGTTCCATAGCTATCAATGACCTGGCCCCAATCAGGATCACTAAGCTAGTCCCTAATGCCCGCAATATTCCAGCTCAGAATGGCTAGCTTGAGAGGTGAGGGACTAGATGGTAAACCATTGGCATGTACAGCATCTAGCAGTCGCATGTTCAACTAATCAAATTAAAGGTTATTCTCCCCTTAACATTTGAGAATCAGGTGTACATCTGTTGTCGGATAAGAGTCTAATCTCACAATCAAGGGCTGGCAGGGGTAGTTTGTTTTGGAGTTTACTTTTGGGTGAGTGATCTAAAAAAGCTAGCTCAGTTCTATAGGGTACAATGCATGGAGAGACTATAGGATTTACATTAGGTTGCTGTCAGTCCACCTGGTTGAGGAAAGAGAGCAATCCCACCAGGGCGGGGAGATTTAGACAAGAACCAGTTCTACCACTAGGTCCAAGTGGTCGCAATGGAAGTAGTAAAGGCACAGGTGCAAGCCCATACCACAAATGATAATAAAAGAAGCCCAGTGGTAGGGTTTGATGTTGTATTCATGCTCACATGGAGCCACACTAGATAGATTTACAAGCATGCTATTTAAAGAATGACCTCCTGCCGGTTCAACGGCAATGGGCTCTGGTAAAGTGGGTATGGAGCTAGAAATAGCATCTGCAGAATGGGAAACAACAGATGGCTTCAGCACCGACTGTTGGGCAACAGGAAGTGAGTTCATCTTACATAGCTCTTTTCAATTTCCCACAAGCGTTCATTGATTGATTCAAGTTTACCCACCAGAGTCTCTAAGAGTTTATTGCATAAGTCCATTTTTTTAGGCCATATTTTTTTGTATTTTAAGCATACACACCGCAGTGTGTTTACCAGCACATGCCCGCTGGATATACATAACAATATAAGCAATACTGCCAACACAATCTCAGCCTTCATATTATGCTATTTCTATGCACTCAGCAGTTACATGTCCCCAAGATAAAAAAAAAAACAAGGAATAATGCAAACAGGAAGCCAAACATGCAGTTGTTGTGTTCCATACATATCCAGATGGTGGGAGAGTCCTACCCCTCCCATGATTCATAAGCCCCATGCATGCACCTCCGCAGTACATTAGTATCTGTTACTTCTTGGATTCAAGCATACAGCCTGCATTCCCGTTATGTTCCCTCAATCTCTCTATGTATGAGGCAGTCCATTATTGGGAAGGGTATACCCAGTCGCTTGGTCAGTACTCTCATTCTCATATATCTCGGTCCACTGTGGTTGCCTGCAGTTCGTCCAATAGCCCTTGACAATCCTCTGCAATAGGTCTCGTGTGCAGTCCATTTGCCTCTTCCTGTATCAGTTCAACCACCTCTGCTCTTCCCTACTTGAGCATCTCCGCGCTCCAGCGTCCCACCCCAGGTGGCCCCAGCCTTCCAAAGCATGGCAATCAACCTGTGAACTATCATCATTGAAAAGTCTATAAAGAGGGCAGTGGCACCCCCAGCTTGCCTCCGCCTATGTAGTCCGAGGGTGCAACTGGCCATAGTGTGGAGATCGGTGGGACTTGTGAGGTCGTCAAGTTTGTCTGTGACTGCTAGCTATAGGTCAATAGCCACTGGGCAGCTCCAGAACATCTGTGCTATGTCTGATTCTGGCCCTGTGCATTGTGGACAATTCAGCAAGGATCCAGGAAAGATCCTGTGGGGCCTTTCAGGTGTGAGATAACCCCAATGAAAATGTTGTGTTGAATGTACTGGAATCTAAAATTATGGGAGACCTTCCACGGGTAGAGAACTGTAATAATTCATCCTTTCTGCATTAGCTATTGCCTACATCGTCCTGCCGGGCTCCTCAAAGTGTTAGTAGGAGGTCTTGTGAAAGATGTGAGAAGGCTTGCATCAGCACATTATTAATCAGCACCCACAGTGTGTATGGCGTGTACGAGCGGGTGTTGGTCAGGTTCTGTGTCAGTCCATAAACCAACCATAGGCCAGGAAGTGTCCTGCTGGGAGATCCCTGTTGTTACATAACTGCTCAAATGTGACCAGGCCCCCTCCTGAAACAGGACCCCCAATGTGCTCACTCCGGCCTTCTCCCACAACATCATTCCATCCTCCCTAATCAGTTTCCTGAATGGTGAAATATATCCTAAGCGCATCTTGGGTGCATATTGGGGCATGTCTGTCATGAGGTGAAAGCTCCTCTGACAGCTATTGTAAGCCACATACAGTAGGCTATTAGACTTCAGGAAAGGAAAGCTTTGCCCACCAGCTGCCATGCCTGGAACCTCAAGATCCAGGTCCAGGTCTTCCAGGTATCTGTCCGTCATTGAGCGGGCACGCCACTGTAGTTGTGCTGCCAGGTAATGATGCTCAAAGTTTGGAGCACCAAATCCTCCTCTTTCCACTTGGAGCTGCATTTTGTCTACCTTGTTTCCATGGGAAGCCTCCCATAATTGGAAGCAAGGTGCAAAAGGTGCAACGGAGGTGGTCAACAGTTAGGTTCTGGAAATAGTATAAAAGTCGAGGCAGTGCCACCATTTTTGACAGTGCTACCCTTCCCTGCACCAATAATGTGAGCATGCACCAGAACGTGATCTGCGGGCGAAGGGTGGCAATGGCCTTGGTGAGGTTGTCATCCAGGAGGCCATGAGTGGCATGATATATGTTAATGCCCAGATATCAAAATGTGTTCAATTCCCAATGGAGGGGCACTCAGCGACCACAAAGTGCTGTTGCAGACAGTCTGGGCAGATCTGAAAGAAACAGGTCTTAGACTAATTTACCCCATAGTCCCAAGGCGGTGTGAAGCTTTGCAAATATGGTCGTTATAGCATCAATTCCTTCCCGTATGTGGAGCACGTAGATTAACATCATCTGTATATAGTGAGACCGCGTGCATGCTCCCTTCGAATGGCATTCCCCAGGCCTTCCTCTCCTGTCAAAGCAACTGTGCTAGTGGCTCTATAGCTAAGATGAACAATAATGAGGATAAAGAGCATCCTTGACGTGTGCCTCTCGTAACACGAAAGCAGGTCAAGACGCATCTCCCTAACTTCCCCCTTGCTGTGGGTTCCAAATAAAGAAGTCAGATAAGCCTCTGAAGTCTCCCCTTTATGCCCATGGTGGTCAGGGTTGCAAAGTTGCAAACATGTACTCCCAGTGAACAGTATTGAATGCTTTCTCCAGGTCCAGCACCACACATGCTGCATAAGTCAACCAAGCAGGTGCATGCTTGAGCATTCAATAATACGGACATTGAGGGTAGTGGAGGAACACAGGAAAAACCCATTTTGGTCCAGATGAACAAGTGGGAGAGGTGCTCTTGTAGCCACACCACAATGATCTTGCTCAGTATCTTGTAATCTGTACCTAACATTGAAAGGGACAGGTAGGACATCAACTCCAAGGGATCTCTCCCCGACTTGGGAAGTGAGACCAGTAGTGCCTCCCTTAGTGTCAGAGGCAGCTGCCCTGCTGCGGGAGCAGCATTATGCAACTCTAACAGTTTTGGGACCAGAGGAGCCTCATATGCCTTGTAGAACTGAATAGGTAACCTATCCAACCCTGGGGTCTTACATGTTGTGGCTTACTATATGGTGCCCCCGATCTCTTGCTCTGTCATGAGCACACTGAGTTCCTCTCTACCTATCTGCTCAATGACAGGCAGGGTGACTGCAGTTAGAAATCTATGGATCAAAGCTTCACAATCAACTGGAGGGGCATCGTAGAGAGATTGGTAATGGGAGTGAACACTGCATGTATGTCAACTTGGTTAGTGACCAGTTGTGTCAGGGGCACTTGTATGGCGGTAATAAGAGTGGTCGCTGTATCGCTCCTAAATAAACATGCCAAAAGGCGGCCTAGTTATCACCCTCTTCATGCGTTCTGGCTTGGCATGTCTTATAATCGAGGCATTGCAACCAATTGATAAGGGTGGCACGTTGTTCTCTTGCCTTGGCTAGGGCAGGCTTCTAGGCAGGATTATCTCACTCAGTGTTCTCGAGATCTCCTAGCGAGGCCTCCAACTTAAGCAGGTCACGAGGAAGGGAGGCACATGCACGTATCCCCATGTGAATACAGTGGCCATGCGTAACCACCTTCATGGCCTCCCATTCAGTCAATCTGGTGACAGCAGTGCCTCATTTGTCCATGAAATATTTCAACAGCGCAGTGTTAGTCAGATAATATTGTTGGTCGCATGTGGAGGTCATGCGGTGAAGAGTAATAAGAATATTTATTGGTGTGTGGGTACATTGTGTGGCAATTATATACTAAGGACAAGTGTTAACCATTAGGTCAAGTGGGTCGCTGCTGTTACTGCAGGGGAGGTAGGCAGGGGAGGGTGCGAGCGGTCCAACTGTGGACTCATTACACATATAAAGTCTCCTCCTATTATGCATGGTTGGTGCACCCATCTGGTCAGCAGGATGGAGAGGCATGCCCAGAATGATTGCTGCTATTAAATATAATGGGATTACCTTGTGTCCCTCAGAACCTGGGTATGCAGTTATGAGCTACAAACAGTTCTATCAGATGAATGATATCTCCTCAAGGGGGATTGTAAAATAATGTTTTTCATTAAACATTAAGTACTAAAAGGGCCTATAAATGATTCATCAAGCATGTGTGAAACTTCTCCTACTCAAAAAACACAAATCTGTAAAATAAAATGATTTACAAAAACCACTGACTCAACACAACCTTTAACTTGTTTTAAATATATTATTTTTCATATATTAAAACATGTATAATCATCTCTTTTCAAATTGCTCTTTTCAACTGCTGTCCAGAGAACATAAAGAACAATACCTCACATTAAAATATACATAGTGATAATCACAAATCTCCCGATGATCACATACACAAACATGAGACCTTGGAACCACAAAAAATCAAAATGTCCCAAAATGTTTTGTTCAGTTTATCCTTATATCTTCTTTACATATTCCAAGGGTAGCTGACATAGGACATAATGCAATGTCGTTGACGTTTCGACCCTGTGATCAAGTGTTATTCACTTTACATCATGGCGGGTCATCCTCAAGACTAAAAAAAGACCAAAGGGCAGCCTTAACTGTATTCAAAGAAAGACACATATGGCGTGTCCAAAACGGTATCCATTAGTTATGTAACATGACACCCCAGACCCCAGCCTGGGTTCACTCGATTTGGGGATGGGGTTATTATTACCCTCCTTCAATTGTAGTCCTCTTGGCCCAATCGTGGCTTCATTTAAAATAAACAGCAGCAGCTCCTGTCTTCTCTGCTGTCTTCCTGCATGTCAGAATGATTGCTGCACCGCATTCGGAGCATAACTGCACTCCAGCAGTGGGCTACCTATCCAAATGTCCCTCCACAAAGACATATTTCCCTTCTGGGTCTCTCTGTCACTGTGTCCTGAAAGGACATTGTTGGTCTCACCCATATGAGGGCCGCACAAGCGAACCTCGAATTCATGGTGCTGTAACATTGACGTTGCCACCGCTTCTGTAAGCATACATTTTTCCCTTTGGATATGTCTGTTTCTTGAATAAATGCAATCTGGGAATCCCTTCTTTTGACATATTGTTGTACTGCATGCTGCTTACATGCAGTGCCCATAGCCCTGACATTCAAGGTGACAAAGTGCAGTCTGATCATCTTAACTGTGCTCTACAGGTTGGTTTAAGAGGCTGAGGAGCCAAGGGTGCACACACAGGGCATGGTAGAACATGGCGGAGGCTACATCTCTGGCTGACGGCAAACATACTGCAAGGCTTGATTAAACCAAAAAACAGACTACCCAACTCCCATTCCCAAGGTGGCAGAGCAACACCTGGAAATCCAAACAAAGAGCAAGCAGTCCAATTTGGAGGGCCCTCCAGTCTGTGTGCCATGGCACATAACAACTCACCTGGAGAGTGAGGGGGTAGCCAGCCTTCTGCAGCTAGCTCGCATACAGCCGGTGGGCATCAGGCCCCTAAATATAGGTAGGAAAGAAAGAGAAGAAGGGGTGAAATACGACCCTTTTAAACACTATTCTTACAAGGGTGTTGGAAGCCATTAAGGCCAGAACACACCACTTTTGCCCCCCAATTGCTGCAAGCTCTTCATCGTCTCTGGAGAGGGGGAGTGCGAAGAGGGGGGGAGAGGGAGAAGGGGGAAGGGGGAAGCAGTCACACCGGCATTACCTAAGCCCACAGGAGGTGGAGAAAGAGTCCACCTGCAGGGTCCATACCATAAGATGAAGAAAACTGTCTCTCTTGCATGCCATTGATTTTTCTCTGTGAAGATGTTCAAATATTAATATCTGATGTCTGCGGTGTGACATTTGGCAAGTTTTGAGAGGTATCACTTTGGTCAGATACGTTGGAGCCTGCCTCGGACTGCTTCTCCTTGCGGACTTGCTCTGAAGGGGATCATCTCTCCAGCCATAGGTTGTTGGCTATAGTTAGAACCTGCATCTGCTCCTCCTGTGTCTGTGAAGGGGTAGGGTCACTGTTGATCACCACAGTCCCGCCCTCTTGCCCTCATTGTCATCAGCCTCGGGGTGCACCCAGTGGCCATGTCCTTGCTGTCAGTGAGGTGGGTGCCAAGGATTCATAGCAACGCTGTTCCCCACAGTCCCAGGCATCTGCAGGTTTTGTGAAGAAGTAGCTGGAGTGATTTGCTATTACCTTCATCTTAGCCAGAAATAATAGAGAGCAAGTGAAGCCCACCAACCGTAGTATTTTTTTCACGCCCAGGAAGGATGCTCTGCAGTATAGGACAGCCAATGTCTAATCCGTAAAAATAAAAATTTGGGCATTATCATGCATAATGGGGTTCCTGGCATGCTCTACTTGCAGTATGGCCTCCTTATCTCTGTTATTTCTTTTAGACAGGCTACAACAGGTCTCTGTGGTGCCCCCAGAGGTCATTGCCTTGTCGGTATTCAGTGTGTTCGTTTGACCAGGTAGTGGGTAAAGAGTCCGGTGAGCAGTGGTTAATTTGTTAAAAAAAATAAGTGCTGGGGCTCTCATCAGGAGGCAACTTGCACCAGCCCATTTCTCTTGTTAGTGCTGCCTAAAACATAACCAACTACTAACAATGAAAGTGGGGAGAGGATGTGGCGTAATGGCCAGAGCTGCCGACTGCAAGCTGGGGAACCAGGTTTGCGTCTCTGTGTCGGCTCAACAGCCTGTGATTCTGGGCAAATCACTTAATTTCCCCATAAATGAATGTGTCCTTAACTGGTGCTTATGAAAAGCACCGGTGTTGATGATTAAGTGCTAGTGCTGAGAACCAGAAAACCAGCTCAAATTAAGCACTGCCGGTGAGTGACACTTGTCATGCCAACCAAGTTTCAAAGAATACCACTGTGTCTAAATATTCTGCGTCCTCTGGGAAGCCTACAATGCAGATGTTATTGCAGCGTGACCTCCCCTCTGAGTGTTCTGATCTGCATTCTAACTTTTGCACCTTAGCCACAAGGTCCTTGATCTTGCCTTCGAGGTCTGTCACCATTGGTTGGAGTACACCAAGTGCGCCCTTGGTCTGTCTGACCCATGAGCCAAACTTCCTCTGGTCCTCTTGAAGCAGGCTGAGCTCCACTGTGACAGCATCTACCCTGCCTCTCAGGTCCTGTCTGGTATCTGAGATTGCTGCAGGATTTAGTACAGTTTGGCATCTGCAGGAGCCAAAATGGTGTCAGTCTGCAAATCAACTGCGCTGTCTAGATCTTGGCTTCCAGTGACTGGACATTCTGCTGGATAAGTGCTCCTCGTTGCACCATATTGAGTGTAAATGCTGCTCCTACAAGCTCCTAGGTATGTTTTAGGCAGCAGGGGGGAGAAACCCTCTCACACTGATGTTGCTCACCACAGCACATCCGTGTGTATGGACCCCCCTTGCCTCTGGGCTTATTAATGGGACCCTTCACCAGGGGGGCACACGCAGTCCAAGCAGCGGAGATGCAGTGGGAGTGCGTAGCATCTCAAGGTGTTTGTCGGTCTCATTCGGCCTGAGCCAAATGCCAGTCCTGTCTCACTTCCTGGGTCATTAAGGTGTCATGCATTGGCCCTGGGGGGCAGTATTGACAGTCAGGCAGCACTCTGATCTAAGATTTCATCCCATATTGGACCACAAGAGCTAGTAGGCAATTGTCTGTATCCTCCAACGGCCTCACCATCAGGAACCTTTCCATATCACTGTATGCCCACCATCGTGTCTGCCTCTAGTGGACCCACCTCACCCCTCACTCCACTGAGTAGTCAGCGCAAGTGTGCGAGGAGGCCACAAGCAGTCTCTTAGTTATGTAGGTTTAGGGTCCTCTCTCAGGTCTCAGTAGTCAACATTTCACATGAGAAGGCCCGTTATTGCCAGTATGCAGTTCCAATTGGGTGCTCCGTAGGGTCAGTGAGGAAATAACCAGAGCCAGGGCACCCCTGCTGCACTCCCCAGGCAGTATCTGCTCTTTCCTCTTGCCCCCGCACTCCCATGTCTCCCGGCAGGGTGAGTCTCGGGTTAAAGGCTACCTCCAGCCTAGCTCAACATCATAAATGCTCTTCCAAGGTGGGGTCACTCTGTCTCACTTCCTCGTGCCCCGTAGCAGTGATTGTGGTATTAGCATCAGGCCACATGACTTCACTGGCGACCCCTGCTTTTTGCTGTCTTCTGGGAGGCCGCACAGCCCAAAATCTCGCTGCTGTTAGGCCCGGCCTCACCCACCATCACGGCCTGCCACTGTAGGTCTGACACACTCACACTTTGGCTGCCCAATCAGGCCGACTGGGAGGATTTCATGTCTCCCCATATGACTGGGGACCGTCAGTCCTCCTCACCAGCCAGAGAAGGTGGGGCCTTTTCAAAACTCAACCAGGTTGGCCCACACTTTTTGCCACAGCAGCTCCTTCAACAACGCGGCCCAGGCATCTCTCAGCCACTCCCGCCACCCCCAGGCAGGGACTGGAGCCACTCCTCATCTCGGACTCCCTTCTCACAGCACAGACCCACCATTAGGGCTCGATGGTGCAGACCAGTACACGGATGGATCTGGATCGTGGGTCACAGCAGCAAAATGGCTCTAGGTCCTGTTCGTCATTTTTCTGTGGTGGCCATGCCCACATAAGTCCTTCATTATGTCTGTTGGTTTGTCTTTTTCCACTACCTCAGTGGCCCCGTAAGGGGAAAAAGTGGAGGGACGTGGCCTCTTTGATTTGGTTCCTACTTCAGTTCTCATCCTTTTACCTGCTTGGGCCATAGTTGGATCACAACACAATTAAGATTGAAGTTGTGGCTCCTCCTACTCCAAGGAAGGAGAGCAAGCAAGTGGATTGGGAGCGCCTGTCTCCAAGTCTGAATAATTGACTGTTGCTCTTGTATCAGCAGTTGATACAACCGGTGAGACCAGAAATACACCGGGGAATGTGGAAGAGAGCAACAGGTGACGTTCGGCTATCTCAATTTCTTTATTAATGACTCCAACTGCCCTCTGTAGGAACCCATCAAGAGTGGTAGTAGGAGTAGCTTTAGGGCGGCTTTTTAGGGCTTGCGCTTCCACATTTTGAAGAAAAAATGAATGGAAGATTTTTAGAAAAAGTAGCCAACAGTACCTGGTGTATCCCGGATGAAAAGGGGGTGACTCAGCTCAGCCTCCTTCAGGTGATGGTGTGCAAACTCAGACCCGCTCTTGGCCCAATCTATGTCTGGGCATCTGCATTGGTGTGACCTGGGCATGTCCAGCACTGTGTGTTCAATAGTGCACATAAAAATGCAAGGTGGTGGCGTGCCGCTCTTCATGGACTGCAAGGGGGCTGTTGGGAGGACACAGTCTAACCCCAGCAGCAGAGTCCACAAAGACTGCGTCCCATGCCGCAGCTTCAAAAAAGCCCTTAAAAGTGCAAGGTAATGGTGTGCCCCTTCACTTGGGCTGCTGGGGACATAGTCCTACCCTAGCAGCGGAGTCCACAATGTCCGTGTCCTTGAACCTTCAACACACACTTGAATTACAGAAATCTGCAGAATGAATGAAAATGGTTTTAGGGGGCAGATGTACGACCAATTTTTGCGGTTGCAAAGGGGAATTTGGCCCCTTTGCAACTGCGAAAAACGTCTGCCCAATGTACAAACCCTATTTTGCGAGTCGCTAACCTATTAGCGACTCTCAAAATATGGTTAGCAACTTGCTTTTAGGAAGGGGCATGCCATGGGCGTCCTTTCCTAATAGCGAGTCTCAAACCTATGTATGATTGTTTTGCGACCGCATTTGCGGTCGCATAACATTCTCAGTTTACCACCCTTTACAAAAGGGTGGTAGACCACTCGCAACCGGGAAGGGGTCCCCAGGGGACCCCCTCCCCTTTGTGAATGGGTTTGCAAATATTTTTAAGAGCAGGCAGTGGTTCTAGGGACCACTGCCTGCCATTAAAAAATTAAACTGAAAAGTTTCATATTTATTTTTTAAATGCATCTTGTTTTCCTTTAATGAAAACGGGCTGCATTTAAAAAAAAAACTGCTTTATGAAAAAAGCAGTCACAGACATGGTGGTCTGCTGACCTCAGCAGGCCACCATCCCTGGGAGTACTAGCCTTTCCCAATGGGGTCGCAAATTGCGACAGCCTCATTAATATCCATGAGGCATGCAATTTGCGACCCCATCGGGAATTGCAAACAGTGTCTGAGACACTGTTGTACATTAACTTTAGCGAGTTGCAAATTGCGAGGCGCAATTTTGCGCAATTTGTGACTTGCTAAACTTAATGGTCGTAGATATGGCCCTAGATGTTGTATGCCTACCCTCACTCATTTTATATGGTTGTTTTGCTTTGAATCTGACAAAAGTGCGTCTCAAAAATTAGAAATGTTACATTACTTTTTTGTACACAAAATAGTTCACATGGAATTAGAGAAAATCATGCCTATGTACAGGCAGAGCTTTGAGGAAAGGAATGAGGGCAGCAGAAGATCATGAACCTCTTAAAGATGTGCTATCTCCCAGAGTTTACAATGATTAATTCCATTTGCAGAAATGCAACAGTGGCCTGAATTTAGGAAGTATTGGAATGTTTGAGTTATATTAAATGTCTGCTTACAAAAATGTATATCTGTCATGAATGGTTTAATATTGGGTTGATCTCTGAGTATTTTGGCATGTTATTTTATAGCATAAAGGGACGCATAGTTACTGCCATCCATAGCATGATTAATATTTTTCATTGTTGATTTTGATGCTGTATTTCAGGTCTCATGTTCTTTGTTTAATTGCTTTTCAATCTGACTGCCGGCATTATGATGTCACAAATGAACTGTAATAAGTTATTACAGTTGAGTTGCTGCACCATTGTCTTTTGTTACAGCTAACAAGAGAAATCAAAACGTGACTATAATAAGTAAGTTAGAGACAAGCATTTTGTTACTGGGATTGCAGGCTTCCGCATAAAAGGATACAATTTAGTGTATATTGGATATAATATGTGGTATGCAAATTGTTTTGTCATGGTCTATTTTATATTACATTGTAATTAAAAATGTAATATATACATTCAGCCAATAGCACAGAAATCTGATTGATGTGTAATATATCATTGTCTAATATTTTGAAATTAAGCTGAAGATGTAAACATTATTCTTGTTACATCATGTCCAGACATAACCTGATATCGTATGGATCAGTTGAAAAATGATATACACACTTTTCAATCAATCAATCAATCAATCAATCATATCAGTTGTAAAGCGCACTACTTACCCGTGAGGGTCTCAAGGCGCTGGGGGTTGGGGGGTGCTGCTACTGCTCGAAGAGCCAGGTCTTGAGGAGTCTTTTGAAGGTCAGTAGGTCTTGGGTCTGCCGTAGGTGGGTGGGGAGGGTGTTCCAGGTCTTGGCGGCGAGGTGGGAGAAAGATCTGCCGCCGGCAGTCGTTCTTTGGATGCGGGGGACTGCGGCGAGGGCGAGGCCGGTGGAGCGGAGCTGGCGGGTGGGGGTGTAGAAGCTGAGTCGTCCATTGAGATATGCTGGTCCGGTGTTGTGGAGTGCTTTGTGTGCATGGGTGAGGAGCTTGAAGGTTATCTTCTTGTTGACGGGGAGCCAGTGCAGGTCTCTCAGGTGGGGTGTGATGTGGCTGCGGCGGGGGATGTCGAGGATCAAACGTGCAGAGGCGTTCTGGATGCGTTGCAGCCGTCTCAGGAGTTTGGCCAAAGTTCCTGCGTAGAGGGCGTTTCCATAGTCCAACCTGGGTGACCGTTCTTCTCGTTTCGGTGGGGATCCACTTGTAGATCCTGCGGAGCATGCGGAGGGTGTTGAAGCAGGAGGAGGAGATGGCGTTGACCTGCTTAGTCATGGAGAGGGTGGAGTTGAGGATGACCCCTAGGTTGCGTGCGTGGTCGGTGGGTGTTGGAGCTGTTCCCAGTGTGATCGGCCACCAGGAGTCATCCCAGGCCGAAGGGGTGGAGCCGAGGATGAGGACCTCCGTCTTGTCCGAGTTCAGCTTCAGTCGGCTGTTCCTCATCCATTCGGCGACGGCCTTCATTCCTTCGTGGAGGTTGGTTTTGGAGGTGTGAGGGTCTTTGGTGAGGGACAGGATCAGCTGGGTGTCATCAGCGTAGGAGATGATGTTGAGGTCATGCTGTCGGGCGACGTGGGCGAGAGATGCCATGTAGATGTTGAACAGCGTTGGGCTGAGGGATGAGCCCTGTGGTACGCCGCAGATGATCTCGGTGGCATTGGAGCGGAAGGGGGAGGCGGACGCTCTGTGTTCTGCCGGAGAGGAAGGATGTGGTCCAGTCCAGGGCCTTCTCTTGGATCCCGGCGTCGTGTAGGCGTGTTCGTAGTGTGCGGTGGCAGACCGTGTCGAAGGCGGCTGACAGGTCCAGGAGGATGAGGGCCGCTGTTTCTCTGTTGTCTAGCAGGGTCCTGATGTCATCGGTGGCGGCGATGAGGGCGGTTTCGGTGCTGTGGTTGCTGCGGAACCCAGACTGGGACGGGTCCAGGATGTTGTTCTCCTCGAGGTAGCGGGTCAGTTGTTTGTTGACGGTCTTCTCGATGACCTTCACCGGGAACGGGAGCAGGGAGATGGGCCGGAAGTTCTTGAGGTCCTTGGGGTCCGCCTTGGGTTTCTTGAGCAAGGCGTTGATCTCGGCGTGCTTCCAGCTTTCCGGGAAGGTTGCTGTCTCGAAGGAGATGTTGATTACTTTCCGGAGATGGGGTGCGATGGCTGTGCTGGCTTTGTTGAAGATGTGGTGTGGGCATGGGTCTAATGGTGATCCGGAGTGGATGGTGCTCATAATCTTGCTGGTGTCCTCGTCGTTGATGTTGGTCCAGGAGAGCAGGCGGTTGGTGCGGGTGGTGGTCGTGGGGGCAGAGGTCTCAGTGGTTGTCGGGGCGGTCGTGGCGTTGAAGCTGTCGTGGATGTCGGTGATCTTGCGGTGGAAGAAGGTGGCCAGTGAGTCAAACAGGTCTTGTGAGGGTGGGATGTCGTTGGTGTTGGAGTTGGGGTTGGAGAGTTCCTTCACGATGTTGAAGAGCTCTTTGCTGTTGTGTGCGTTGTTATCTAGGCGGTCTTTGAGTGAGGCCCTTTTGGCGGATCTGATGAGGTGATGGTGTCTGCGGGTGGCGTTCTTGTGGGCTGCGTAGCTGTCTTGTGTTCGTTCGCGGATCCAGTTCTTCTCCAGTTTTCGGCATGTTCGTTTGGAGGCCTGGAGGTCTTCGGTGAACCAGGTGGCTTTCTTGCTGGTGTGGCTGTTGGAGGGTTTCTTGGGCGGGGCAAGGGTGTTGGCGCAGTCGTCGATCCACTGTCTGAAGTTGCAGGCGGCGGTGTCGGGGTTGGTGGGGTCGGCGGGTGGGTTCTGGGCGAGGGTGGTGGTTAGCTGGTTTTCGGTGACTTTGCTCCAGCAGCGGCGAGGCATCTGTTGGGTGCGGTGGTGCGTGGTGGGCTTCCTGAAGGCGAAGTGGATGCAGTGATGGTCGGTCCAGTGGAGTTCGGTGGTGTGGTTGAAGGAGACGTGGGAGCTTGCGGAGAAGATGGGGTCATGCGTGTGGCCGGCGGCGTGGGTGGGTGTTGTCACGAGCTGTCTGAGTCCGAGGTTGGCGAGGTTGTTGATCAGGGTGGTGGAGTTGGTGTCGTTGTTGTTCTCGAGGTGGAAGTTCAGGTCCCCGAGGAGGATGTAGTCCGTGGAGGTGAGGGCTTGTGTGCTGATGAAGTCGGCGATGGAGTCGCTGAACTGTGGTCGGGGTCCGGGGGGTCTGTAGATGAGGGTTCCTCTGAGGGTGGTGTTGGGGTCAGTGTGGATCTGGAAGTGCAGGTGTTCGGCGGTGCTGAGGGTGTCGTCGGTGTTGGTCGAGACTCTGAGGGTGTTCTTGTGGACGATGGAGATTCCTCCTCCTACTCCGTTGGTGCGATCCCTGCGGGTGATCTTGTAGCCTTCCAGGATGGCTATGGCGATGTCGGGGGCTGAGGCGGGGTTCAGCCAGGTCTCCGTCAGGAAGGCGACGTCTGGGGAGGTTGAGTCGGGAAGGTCCCAGAGTTCGACGGCGTGTTTGCGGGAGGAGCGGGTGTTGAGGAGGATGCATCTGAGTTAGTTGGGTTCTTTCCTGGGCGGAGGTTTGGCGGGGCGGATGCTGGTGAAGCTGCAGTTCCAGCAGGTGAAGGGCCCTTGGCCCGGTAGCAGGTGTGTTCTCGTCCGGAGTTGAGTGCGTGGAGGGAGCTGGCATCGTAGCGGAGTCGGGCGTCGTGGCGTTCGCGGGGACCAGGGGTTCTGGCGCTGGGCGCGGTCCAGGCGCAGACGGGCACAGACGGGCTTGCCTTAGGCGCGCCAGCGGCGCACCAGCGGCGCGGCCGCACAACGGCCGCCATAAGAAGGGGAGGTGGGAGGGAGGAGCAGCTGGGAGGGGGGAACGACGGATGGGCGAGCAGGGGGGCGGGGCCGCAGGGGACGCAGCGGCGGGAAGAACGGGAGGAAGGGACGGCGAAGGGAAAACAGAAGGCAAAAGGGCAAAGAAATAACAGGAGGGAAAAACGATCACAGAAACAAGTAAACAAAATACAAAATACAATACAGTTACAGAAAGGCAAACCTACGGCGAGCGGGGGTCGGGGCCGCAGGGGAAGCAGCGGCGGGGAGAACGGGCGAAGGGAAACAGAAGGCAAAAAGGGCAAAGAAATAGCAGGGATAAGAACGGTCACAGAGCAAGTAAGCAAAATACAAAATGCAATAAGATTACAGAAAGGCAGAAGGCACAGAGATAACAGGAGGGAAAAAAACGGTCACAGAAAGTAAACAAAATACAAAATACAATGACATTACTGAAAGGCAGACCTACGGCCTACCACTGGCCACCAGGGATGAGGCGCAGGTGGTAGCCTGCGGGTGGAGGCGGGCCTCGAACTCGGCACTCGGCAGCAGCTGGGCACAGGAGCACGGGCTTAGTCAGGTGGAGCTGTGCGGTGTGGGGAGCGACCTGCCTGGAACAGGGTCAAGCAAAAAAGTGTAAAAATGTCAGTAATACCGACTTTCAAAATTCATATGTACTACATGTTTTTTTTTAGGTTATAAGCATCACTTTGCTGTTTTACATAACATATTGTTGCGGGAAGCACAATTCAATCTGTAGTGGCATGCTATGCAACACAGAAGCAAGGTAGGAAAAGGTAAATGTGAGAAATCAGGTTATTGGTTTGGGGAGTGGAAGAACCACTTAGACAACAATTACAATTCTTATCAAGATGAACCTCAAATGTCACTAAGTGAACTTGTGCTTAACCCTCTCCTAACTAGGCACAAAGCAGGCAGGCTTAACTTAGAGGCAAAATGTAAAGTATTTATACATCACACAAACAGTAAATAAAAACACAACAGAAAAATCCCAAACCCATTTAGAAAAATAAAGTATATTTTGATAAATACAATTGTACCAGAATGACAAAAATCAAATTGTTAGAACCTGAGATATGCAATTTCAAAGCTTTAAGTAAATATGGCTCATAAAAGCACAAAGTGCCACTCACGGTCATCTGATTGCAGCAGGGCAGTCATATGGGGAGCAATGTAGGCCCAAGCAGCATTGCAACCCTCTGGGAATAAGGCAGTCCTTCTTCTGTAATGTTCACAGGTCCAGGAGTTTAGTGAAGAGTGGATGTGGAGGACCTATATTTATAATTGATGCCAGCCTTTAAAGTGTGTGATTCCCTATACTACTCCCACATCTGGTTCTGGAAAGTTCTTCTCTTACCCTGTCAAGGCACCAAGAAATCTGGGATGACAAAAGACAGGCTCGGTGCTTTATTTTACCTCATAGTGGGAGGCAACATGGAGGGTGGGAGGTGGTCAACATGGTCAATAGAGGGTGGGGGAAACAGGTCTATGATGTGGGCAGAAGTTTTTGCGTTAAAGCTCTTGTTTTTCTATGGATGGTGAGAGGCAACACAACAGAGGAGGGGGGGCGGCTGGTGGGGCGACATGAATAACAGAAGATGGGAGGGAGGTGCAAGGGCAAGCAAACGGACAGCAGAAGGTCAGCGGGTGAGATACACACAGAGGAAAGGAAGTAAGCAAGCAAGGCAGCTCAAAAACATGCACTCTCAAGTAATGTGTCAATGTTCCAGAGGAGGGACAAACAAAAATGAGGAAGGAAGCCTGCACCAGCCACCGAATAATAAGCAATCAAATGAGTGATAATGAAGCCAACCAATCATAAGCAATGGGTCAGTCTCTAAGCTCGCTGTTAGAAAATGAAAGATAGTAGATCGCTATTGGGAGAGTAAAGGAGGTTTAACCACAAGTGAATCCTCCAAAAACTACACAGCACGAAAAAGGGGCACTTGAGGGTATAGAAGCAAATAAAATGGACCAATTAGTTTTTTTTTTTACTTCTCCAAGCTGCAGGTCTTCAAAAGATTTTTGAGAGGTCGTTTCACCCTCAACATATCGAGGCATGTTTCATTATTTGACACCGGGGTAGGGAACAATGCCATCCCGGCAGACCCAACCAAGGGAAGCTAATCTAACCCTGGGAGTTCTTACAAATCTATGCTCTAGACGAAACACTGGGTCCAGTTTTTTGTGGGCAAGAGAGACTATAAAATATGCCTAGAGGTATACTCAAAGTATTCTTTATTCGGTGAGTACCTCTGGTATGTTTAAAAACACTCAAAAAAGGCAGCCATATAGTGAAATACAATGAATCACCTGACCTGAGACAAGTGTCCTCATCTAAGATTACCATTGTAATTCCCACAGAAAATATTCCTTTATTGGTTGGGCAACCTGACTAAAAACCAAACCAACTGTGGATATCAAGATGATAGACAATGTGTCACGTATCCATTACTATATCATACTTTTCTTTACATATGTGTAGGCAACATGTTTTGGCCTTAGCCTTGCCCATTAGGCAAGGGTAAGGCCCAAATAGGCCAAATGAACTTCATCAGTGCTTTTATGTGTGCTCCCTGTCTAACACACTCTGTCCAAGCTAATAGATCAGTCAAAGGCTCTCATACCTTAATTGGTTTTGAAGCTTAGGCACCTGTACTCAATGCAATGTATATTTATTGAAGGATCGCACCACACACACTTGGGTACACAGCAAAACCAAACTGTAAATTGTGCCATGTGTACTTCTTATGTGAGCATAAATCACTGCAAATCATTGCAAATCCATGGAAGGCGCTCATGTATGTATGCAACTCATTCATGCATTTTTTATATCACGTACCAACAGTTTGGGTTAACAAAGCATCTTGGTCATGGCAAGGGGGCATTTGTGCTCTTCCACTAACATCCATTCACAAGGGTATCATACTGGAATCCTAGGACACTTGATTTTCCTTTGAGTAGTTGATACATCACTGACTGCAACTCCACTGGCAATAATACTAACGTAAATAGCATTCTTCTTAAGTAGAAACATCATCCAAGGTAACAAAAGAGGTCAAGTGCTAAAAGTATCTAGTAATAGGCTGGGCTTAGATCGAGCCTAATAAAAAAAATATGGTCTGATTTAGCATAGTCATCACATAGTAAATCTGGGGAAGGTGATGTTTATCTACACAAAAGCCATGATTGAGACTTTGTAAACGTATGGAAGCACAATTACAATAGGAGATGACCCAAGCTCGCTTTCTGTTTGTTCAATGATGGCACTGTCACCCAGTTTGTGCAGTACTTCAGCCAAGTCCTTTCTTATGTTCAACGGCACCCTTCTCATTGTGTGCTTTACTGATTGAATATGCTCCTCCATTTTGATAATCTTTTCAAAGCCTTTTAGTTCTCTTATTTCATCTTTGGAAATCTCTGCATGGTTTGGAAAAATACCTTCCACATCACCTCCTCTCACGTGTTCTGATATCGCCTCACTCATGTTCCTTCTATACCAAAAACACATCAATACCACATTTGCACACCTCGGGGCAGATTTACAAGCCCCTTACGCCACTTTTGCGCCGCCGTTGCGTCACTTTTGTGACGCAGCGGCGGCGCAAATCATGCGCCATGCTGCGGGGGATTTACAACGTGACGCATCTAGGGAGATGCGTCACGTTGTAAAGCCCTGCGCCACATGAAACCTGCGTCAGGTTTCATGTGGGCGTGCCGGCGCAGGGGGCGTTCCTGCGCAGGAAGCCCCGTAAAGTGACGCAGTGAAATCTACAAGATTTCACGGAGTCACTTTACGTCCCTGCTGCGTCAAATCCTTACGCCTGCTTCAAGCAGGCGTAAGGAGTGACGCAGCATGTTAGGTATAGGGCACCCCTGAGCAGTACTGGAGTTACGTCGCACTTGCGACACGACTCCAGTACTGCGCCACCCTTCGGCCGACAGATGCGTCACGCATCTGTTTATCCTTGCGCCATGATGCGCCGCATTGTAAATGCGGCGCATCTGTGGTGGCGCAAGGGTAAACTTGAGTCACGCATCTTCCCTGGCGCATCCCTGCTGATTTGCAGGGATGCGTCAGGGAACGTAAATCTGCCCCCTCGTGTTTATTTCAAGATGAGAGCGCATCATGTCTTGGTCATGCCCTTTTGACATGGCGGCTGTTTAAACACAGCTACAGTACGTGCACGCTCGGTCTTTTATAATGAAAGCACAAGACCTTGGTTGCTGTGAATTCACCAAGCTACAACCTTTTCCTTACTTTTATGAGCATAAGGATCAGACAGAGGTGCCTTTCTTCACTTCAGTCAGACTGGTTATCGATTTTATGCTTCACATTTAACACTATTATGTTAGTTATTTTTCTTCCTAGGGACTTCTCATCGTAGGGAAGACATTCAGTGAGTTCTGAGTTGCTGCGCTCTGGTTTCTATTTTAATGTTTTGCCACCCAACCATTTATTTCTGGTTAATTCTGGATGAAAACAGATCATGCTTTTAGCCATGCTAACATTTTGGGCTTTTTAAACACAAAGACAGCACAGCCTGTCTGCATCCATCTGAAACCGGATGGCATCAGGCACCAGGATCCCTGGCTCCATACCTCCTCCTTTAAAGCCTTGTGTTATGCCCACAGAATACTACAGGGCAAAAGCCCGAAATATCTCCGCCCTATGATACATTCGTACCACCCCACGCGCAGCCTGAGATCGGCTGGAACTGGACTGGTTAGCATTCCTAAATACAACAGAAAATGCTTCGGTGGCATCTCCTTCAGGCACCCGGCTGCCAAGCAGTGGAATTCACTGCCGCTGCACCTCAGACCAGAGACGTCAGAATCAGCTTTTAGGACACATCTTAAAACTTGGCTGTTTAGGAAAAATCTCACCCCTTAGAAATACTCTGGCAGTTTTCTCTTAACCCCTTCGCCGCGGAGCGAATTCCGCCGCAGCGCAGGGGGGCTAGGGGGTGAGCGCGGCGCTTCGGTGCTCATGACGGCTCAACGCGTCATGAGTCACGGGCGGCGTGTGCTCACGACGGCGTGGTTCCGTCATGACCACGCCCGCTCATTAATTTGCCCCCACAGGCGGGGAATAAATGCTGCGTGGGCTTAGCAGCTGCGGCATGACGGAACCACGCCGTCATGACGGCGTGGTTCCGTCATAAGCACTTAAGGGGTTAATGAGCTCAGTCTTGATGGAATCCAGCGCGGGGACACTCAGTAATGGAGTGACCAAGCGCCATGCAAGCTGCAAATAATAATAATACCTAACAATCTCTGACTGTACTCATCTTAAGAGCTTCAGTCATGGCGACCAGCTTGTTCATTCACCTGCTGCCATACTCTAGCCTTCTTAAAGAATCTACAAACTGCTGGGGCATATAACTGCTGCCACAGTGAAGACACTACCCTAACTTCACCCACCAAAATTTTCTTTTCTGTACCAATAATATAAAATCTTTAAGTAAGCATCACATTGAGCTGCTAAATTGTATTAGCAGCCATCAACTTATTGCCCTCTTCCTCATGGAAACCTGGATAAATGAGTCCTCAGTGCAAGTCATCACAATTGCAATCCTAGGTGACTAATCTATTCTTAGAAAGGGACATCTCGACCAAAAACGCGGCAGAATGGGCATTATTTTTATATCATTAATTATTTTTGCTATCTTTGACTTGCATAGTCAGTCTAGTGAAATATATTTTTCCCTTAAATTACTCCCTACCTTGTCATTCTTGGAGGATCCTAACTATTGTACCCTCCCCCCACCTGATCGCAATTTCACCACTAACCTTATGGCGGCTATTGCCCCCCATGTTCTAAAAACACCTGGCCACATTGTGGGTCCTGTATTTACCAGTCTTTATGGTCTTCATGTGGCCTACCCTCTGCCCCTTATTTGGTCAGATTATTATTCAGTACTGGTGCCTTTTATTTTCGACATCGACCCCATGTCCTTAAATGCCTTTGTCACTTCGTTCTGTTGTTGGGTGAAACGCACATCAAATTAATTATTTGTCTCCCTCTTCACTCTGCCCCTGCTCTGCCGACTGATGTTCAGGTAAACAATAATGTCATGTAATGGATATTCACTGATATTAATTCTGCTACCATCTATTTCTGCTGATCACAGATCTAGACCCTCTTCACCTTTGTTTAATACCCACCTACATTTTCTTAAAAGGGAATTCAAAGCACTCGAACAGGTTTGGGGAAAGCACTTTAATCTTACCAGTAAGCAGAGGTATAATTCACACATTAAATCCCATCCTAAACCTATCAGGACATCTCACACCAATTTCTGTGTGGCTAAGACTAAGGCAACTACTACTGTATCCAATGAAAAATCTCTATAGTCAAATCTTTACTAGATCCGGTGAACAGATATTCTCCCACCCAGGCTCTGAAGTCATATGAAATAATGTAGCCAATTTATTTTCTTGAAATATGATTAATATCTATGCTGCCTTTACATCCACAGAAGTTGTCTGCCCTGATTCTTTCTAACTTCCCAACCACTTAGATCCCTTTCTGGCAGAGTTCGCCATGGTTCAAGTGACTCTGCATCTATTCTTATTAATACAGTTAAATCTGCGTCTGAACCTAGATCAATCTACTTAGAACTACAGGATGTTTTAAATCCCTCTCAGATTCAGGCGAATGCACAGAACCGGTCTGCACTTCTCGCAGTCAGTTAGATCAAGGGAGTGCTGCTGCCCTTAACCGTCTGGACGTCACTGCACTCTGGGGCAGCTATGTGCTTTACAAAACTTAACATAAATAAGAATTGACATGATTTGCCGCTTTCTTTCAGTTTTGTGCCATTTCAAGCAATCCTGTGTGAACCATAATAAATGTTGTTTTGTTTGTGTACCATGTTTAGACATATTTAGACATTTTAGACTTTGTGCACTATTTGTAAACTTTTCCAAAAATAGTACTCCCCTTCAATTCCTTCAACTTTGACGAACCCACTTAGTTCTATTTTCATTCTCCATATCTAATATCTGGTTAAGTCAGAATCCTCGCATGCTATACAAGTTTTTATTAAATAGATCTATACTGCTATTTTTTATTAATAATACAGGCTTGCATCCAGTCGCGGCTCTTGGAGGGAGTGCTGCGGGGCGGTGGGGCGGGGCGGGGGAGGGGCAGGGTGGGGGTAGTAAACTCCGGCATACGGCCGAACGGAGTTAAGTACATAAATAAATAAATAAAACGAATTACATTGCGCGCGCTGAAACGCCAAATGGCGATGCGGCGCACGCAATGTAATTCGTTTTATTTATTTATTCATGTACTTAACTACGTTCGGCCGTATGCCGGAGTTTACTACCCCCCACCCTGCCCCTCCCCCGCCCCACCCCACCGCCCCGCAGCACTCTCTCCAAGAGCCGCGACTGCTTGCATCATTCCTTGTCATGTCTGGTACTCTTGCAACGCATACACACTTTTCCCATGAGTATTAACATGTCACGTGCATTGAACAGTTAAACCTAATCATAAAAACACACTTTATACATTTCAGATGCCTAAAGTACAGCTTTTTAGAAGTTGAGGATTATTCATTAGTTGTAGTGGCAGAATGCTACTTAACATGTGGTATGTATGTGTGTTTAGGAGAGAGGAGTGGGTGAGTTATAAATTAATTCCAATATGTTTGCACTATCTGTTCCAAATGTGTTATTTTGCCAATGCACTGTGGCTCCCCTTTTACAGCTCCCAGTTGCCCTATGTCTAGCACCGTGTAGAACTGAATTCCCCTCAACCTTTGATTCCTACATGATCCTGCCTATTCAGTGTTGTGGTTCTGGTTGGTCGTCTCCTATCTCAAAGCTTGCCAATATCTTATTCCATAACAATATTGTCGGGTGGCTCCGTAGACCCCTTTTCTCCTTGTGGATAATGCAATAGTTTCACTATTATGAAATGTTGCAACTTCACTATTCCATCTATTGTTGGGGGAGCCTTCTGGGATTTTGATGCCACTGCCTTTACTCTCTTTGCTAATAGCAGGGCTAAGATGTGTCATAGTCTATTTTCCACCATCTTCATTTTCGGACCATGAGAAAAGGGCCAACATGAACCCAACAGGTGCAGATATATTAGTTCTCCTGAAGATCTCTACTAAGAGGTCAGTAGCCTCCTTTCCGAAATGATGGAGCCCAGGGCATCCCAGCTTCCTATTGAGCACACCTGATACAGCCATAGAGTTCAACCCGCGGATGTTGCTGATGCTCTTTGGAGTCAAGTACGCTTTATGAAATTAGCTAAATTGTATGTCCTTAAAGTGAGCATTTCAGCATGCAACGCCCGTTTGTATATTTTACCATACATGATGATGGTTGTTTCAGATCCAGAATGGATAAATATATTCAAATAATGCCTCTCGTATTATTCCATTAATGGGATCTTTAAACTCCCATCCCACATTTGCATTCATGCATTCAGTATATAGCAGTCAGTGTCGTCGTCCTCCTGTTTTTTTGTCATTTACCTTCACCTTTCACTTCATTTACTACATTCATCACTAGCCACCCTCCTACGACACACTTTGTTGAAATGTCTCCTCATACTACATTTAATGCAAACTCCCTGAAGGGGAGGACGATATTTAAATGGTGTTGTGTCTCACTAAACCACACCCTTAAGCAAACATTGCTCACAACCACATATACAGCATTTTTCACAAAAACGATTTATTATTCCTCTAATGCTCATGATATGAATAGAATAGACTGTGCCATATTGTATGTCAGACTATCGATAACAAACATATGATTTGACAGAAATATCATGACCTATAAATCATTTACAAAAGTATGCTCCTTTGGAAGTAGATTTTCTATTATCAATTCCAATGGGGCGACATGTTCATAAAGAATATTTAGGGCAAGATTTTTATGTGAGGGCAGTATTTAGGCCAAGAAATTCTGGTACCATTTGCGTCATCACCAGAAACTGTTCAATTATGTGACTTTCAGTGCTTCGCTATTTCCACAGATCCTTTCAGGGTCGGGCTCTAATAGGTAAGCAGTATTTCTTGTATCTTTTGTTTTGACTCCTGCCATGAACAGTTTAGAATAAGTTTCTCTGTAAAAGCACCAAATTCCCACAAAGAGGCTAAGTACAACCACATGAGTCTACTGTCACTCTCTAGAAAAATACCATTTCACTACATGCATTTTGCACATTTAATTGCTTCACTGACTTTATAACTGCTTCTTTGTGTTAATCTTTTTATTCGTTTCCTGGTGGCATCCACACTGAAAAATGCTCAAAGATGCTGTGACCTCTCTTTCTGAGGCAAAGGATAAATATGCATCTTTTGTCCTGGTCAAAATCAAAAAACGCCTATTACACAAAATTCACTTTGCAGGCTGTAGTCTAAACCGTTCATGCCGGCACACTGGTAGTTAAACTATAAAAACAAATGCTGGGGTACAACAGACAGCATGCTGAGATTCCACACCAAGCGTAATCACGGGAGAAAATTATCCTTTTTTGTGCTATTGACATGACCTCCCTGTCAACAGCGCAACCCATTGGGCACTGTTGACAGGGATGTCACGTCAAATACTAAAGGCTGGGGGGCAGATTTACATTCCCTGGCGCATCCCTGCAAATCAGCAGGGATGCGCCAGGGAAGATGCGTGACGCAAGTTTACCCTTGCGCCAACACAGATGCGCCGCATTTACAATGCGGAGCATCATGGCGCAAGGATAAACAGAGGCGTGACGCATCTGTCGGCGGAAGGGTGGCGCAGTACTGGAGTCGTGTCGCAAGTGCGACGTAACTCCAGTACTGCTCAGGGGTGCCCTATACCTAACATGCTGTGTCACTCCTTACGCCTGCTTGAAGCAGGCGTAAGGATTTGACGCAGCAGGGACGTAAAGTGACTCCGTGAAATCTTGTAGATTTCACTGCGTCACTCTTACGGGGCTTCCTTGCGCAGGAACGCCCCCTGCGCCGGCACGCCCACATGAAACCTGACGCAGGTTTCATGTGGCGCAGGCTTACAACGTGACGCATCTCCCTAGATGCGTCACGTTGTAAATCCCCCGCAGCATGGCGCATGATTTGCGCCTCCGCAGCGTCACAAAAGTGACGCAACGGCGGCGCAAAAGTGGCGTAAGGGGCTTGTAAATCTGCCCCTGGAAATTTCTAAACCCAGGCACAGAAACTGACTCTGCTCACATAGTTTACGGAACTCTGCTTGCAACACGGAGTTCCTGATAAAATTCTACATTCCCCACGAAGCGGAGTTTTTCTACCCACATTCAGTAAGTCGGTCCCTTGCGTTAACGTTTCACTGTGCTGGCTAAATCCTTTCTGACGTCTAATGGCGACAAACACTGCCCCACCGAGCTGACTGAGATTCACCCTGAGGCATGTCAGGTGCTCATGTTATGGAGGCGGCCATGTCAGAGTTAGGACTCAGGAGGAGGGTCCTGTGCAATCCTTGAGTCGAGTTTGATGGCGTGTGTGAGCTCTCGATGTGGATGGTGATGGTTCGGCTTCTGCTGCTTCGAGTCCTCCTCAGATGAGTCAGATCCCGGTGCATTGGTCGGACTGTCCGTGAAATTCACGGACGGTTGGTCACCCTAGCCCCGGTGCATTGGTTGGCCTGTTGTGAAGTTTGCAATGCGCCATGCTGGTGCTACCGGTGCCTGTCCTGGCTTGGCTGGTACTGAGCGGCCGGTGCAGTACAGAGCCCCCGACCGACCCTTATTATGGGCTTGATGACTCCGGCTTTGGGATTCGGGAACCTGCTCACCACCAGCGGGATGGGCTTCTGTCGTGTTCACTTCATGGCCTCTCCTTCTCTGTCCAAGGGGCGCATTAGCTGCAGAGCACCACCAAGAGGCAGGTTGAGCAGGGGAGCCCGACAGCGACATTGCCCATGCCAAGCAGCTCGAGCCGTGCAGAGAGAGCCGCCTGACAGTTCCCAAAGAAAGGTGAGTGCATGACATGTGCCTCGACAAGTAGGTAGCACTATAATCTGCCTGCCTGGGGAAGGGGGGGTGTATTGAATATTCCAAGGGGTCCCATGGTGCAACTTGCAGTGCTATAGTATACATGCAAAGGGTGCTATAGCATATGGTGTTACAACAAGTTTTGTACTCTGCCCGCTTGCAGAATTCCGTGGAGTGAAACTCCGCAAACTCCGCCCAGGCCTAGAAATTTCCCTCTGAAGCTCTTACCTCAGGCGTCAAGGAAAAAGCTTTCCATGCAGCCTGACACTTCTTTGATGGATGACACTTTAATGAACAAGAAACACGCACTCGAATTAAGAGTATAGTCCATGACTGTGTCACCATTAGAATGGATATTCACGATATTCACGAGGTTTGTGGCACAATTGCATGGTACACAATCCTGCAGACTATGAGTTCATGATACTATGGTGGAAATTTTGTTGTTTATGTCGTTCTACAGATGCAGTGACGACGCATCAATTGGTTGTTTAAATAAGGAGCAGCTATCTGCCCTTAATATATTGAGTGTAGGGTAATTCCCATACCTCTTGTTTTTCCAGGGGGTCACAGTTCTTGCCCTGAAGAAAGTCCAGCACCCTTTACGGGGCAGACGTGGACTTAAACATGTTTGCAGTTGGGTCCTAGGACCATAATATCCCACCGGACCCTATTTCTTTATCTTTTTAATATCCCTGCCAGATCCAAGAATAAAGGGAAACCGGGATCTGACAGAGGAGTTTTACTCTTTATCCCCCTCTGGCCCAAAAATCTTCTAAGCGCTCCCTGAGATATGGTTGAGCCCACCCTGACTTTTAGGCATCAGGGTGTCCCGATGATGAAGCATGACACCACTAGGGTGTGTGAGGGAATATAAAACAAAAGGAGTTGCCTCCTTCCTCACCCGTAGGTGAAGATCTATCAAAGCTTTCTATAGGGACATTCCACCATATTGACTCAGATTTAAGTTACTAAGGTTGTCCGGGTTTCCCGGATTAACAATTAGGGGAGTACTTTGTGTGCAATGGTGGTGGAAAACCACCAAGTCTTCCGCCTCAGCTGCGGTTATTGCGACCAACAAATCACAATGGACCCACAGAGGCTATTTCCCGTCCGCTGCAGCCTGTCAGGCTCCACACGTTTTTTGCGTACGCAAGGGTGGCGGACGGAGCCAACAGGGCAGGTCCGGCGTGCGGAAACACGTTCCGTCCACCAAGCAAATCACAATGTTGCAGACAGCCCTTCCCACCGCCGCCTAAAAACCACCACGTTGCGGATGGCGGAAATAAAATATCGGAGAGGAAGAGCTGATACTGTACCCATCCAAACCCCCGGACCCGCCATGGATCCGGCGCCACAGGCCTTCCCGCTGCACTACCGGCTGCACCTCCGGCAGAGAAGATGCCGCTGCGCTCAACAGCAGAGGTACGTACCAGACATCTCCACGCATGCAACCCCTGAACAGCTACAACTCCCAGAAACGTGGCGGCACTGCGATGAATGTGGAAACCTGCCAAATGCAAAGTGCGAGGCACACCCAATCCCCATGAGTGACCCTCGGTGCCCCCGAGGGCAATTGGAGCCAATGACGAGCCCCGCAGTTGCAGAGGGCGCACACCGCAACATCTAAACATGTACGCCGAAGACACCCATTGGCTGATGGCTCATCGGCATTGTGTGTGCCACACCGTGGCGGCCCGGAAGCTGCGACCACAACCCTGCAACGTTCAAGTGTGGAAAATGCGTGTCATCGCTGCGATTGCCAGCTACCGCGCATGCAAACACATACTGCATTTGCATTGGCGCCCTGACTATTACATCACACATCACAACTCATTTGCCTAAAGTGACTGGTGCACCCCGTTGGCAATGTTGTGGGGCACGAGGCCCCCATGCATATCGAGTAACCACACAGACACCGTACATGCATAGGAGAACTGGCCCAGGGCATGTGCGTCCGGACCCGTTTGTTGGCAGGGTCACAGGTCCAGTGACACCTGTGCTGGGTGGCTGTGGGGTGGAGGGTAAGTCAGCCCTCTGGGAGTGGCTGGCACATCAGAACAACTATAACAGCGACCAGCTGGTCACTACACTGTGAAGGGATGAGAGAGTGTGACCCATGAGCCAAGTCTACACACACATGGAATGTCCAAGGAAAGGACAGTGAAATTACATACATAGCCATGCCCCATGGCCAGCTTGGACTTAAATGAGGAAAGGAGTCAAAAAGGACAAAGGTCTCCCGCACGCTACCAATGTTGTGTAATGAAACATCCAACCTGTGAACCACGCATGAATATCCCTTGACATCCGACTGGCGTCTCTTGGTCAGGGGTCAAATTGTGAAGGGTCAGTGGCGTAGGCAGACAATCAGAGGTGTCCATTGCCTGCTAATCAGACATACGTGTAATCCCTAGCACACCCAACACACGTTCTGGTGTGGCGTGCATTGTGCCTAGCTGCCACTGCCTGTAAATGTCCCCACACACGTCCTGAGTCAGTGCTTCTCCAGACCAAACGCCCTCAAAAATCCTGCCCACCAGTATGGTGACATATGATTACCATACTTTGCAATCCTCATTGGCTCACGTGACATTCCCTGTTGACTGATGTACCTACACACTTGCATGACTGATTGTCTCTGTACAATGTGTGCGTGATGTAAAGCACTGTCACACCCCACACTCCTATCAGTAGCGCCATACAACAAATGAAATGCACATGAGCGAGCGGACATGGAGAGATGATTGGCGATGGACGAGGGTGGCAGAGAGGTAATCTGAGGAGGAGGGCATGAGTGAGAGCATGAGAAGTGTCACTTGCCTGATACTCCCACCTCAGGAAACCTCCTTCTCCCATCAGGAGGTCCTTTCAAGGAAAAACCACACTTCTCGAGAGTGACAACATCAAGCAAGAGATTTAGGAAGGAAAGAATGCGTCTCCCTGGCCCTTGTGAAACTGAGGAGAGACAAAGTGGAGCCCTGAAGCAGGCCTGGCGAGAGACATAAGTGACAACTCAGGAACGCTGTGGCCCACCTGAATGCATCGTTGAACCACACAAATAAAGATTCCTGGAGCCGGCCCTGCCTGGAAGGCATCCCAAATGTTGATGGCAGCCATTGATGGCACACACATTGGCCTCGAACCACCACAGGCAAGTGAACCCGTCCCTAGGAACCGCAAACACTACCACTCCATCAACGTGCCAGTGGTATGACAGGCAGAGCAGATCATCTCACACGTGTGTGCAGAGTAACCGGGGTCGGCACATGACAGCAACATCTGGCGGCACAGCACCATCACCCCGCACCCAACCCACACATGCCCAGTGACGATGACAATGGTGAGGAAGAAGGCCTTGACCAGCATCTACAGCTCATCGTCAACTACTTCCGTTGAATGTGATGCAACAATGAGCGACCATGACTGTGTCTGTGTGCCTTGCTGTCGTCTCACAGACTCAGACACATTTCCCTGAGATTTCGTACACATACCGGACTATGCACCGGAGTTGAAAACACATGCATGCAGGGACTGAGCACCCAGAAGCACCACTACGCACAGGACACCATTGCCATACTGCCTCACTTGCTCCCTTACTCACTCTGAGGCATCCAAGGGCATGTACACAAGCAGACAATTGGAAGACACGAAACGTTTCCAAATGTGAAGTTTTTACCAGAGTGTCAAAGCATGCAAAATACGTTCCACAACAGGTTGGAAATGCAGGAGTTCTGGACCAGTAACCACAGTGACATATCCATTTCACATGAAGCAAGATGTGGCATCAATAACCCCTCTGGACATCGAATCACGAGCATATCCCCCCACCCCTTGCAGGAAGGAGTCGTATGGGATGTCCCTGGTCTATGGCCTTTGTCAGCAGAACCCATTACCCAGACTACACATGGTGAGATTACACATCATTGGCTGTGTCGCACTCATCACTGGATGGATGACCCTCCAAGTGTGGGCCATCTGGCCCGCATTCCCATGTCAATAAAAGGGGATCCGTGTCCTCTAGCAGTTGTGAGACCTTGTTGATTTGGGGTGCTATGGCCAGAACAGAACTGAATGACAAGGGACAGGCTTCTGCGACCACGGACAGAATGTTCAGACAGTACTCCTGGACTGCGCAGTGAACAAGCTCTGCGGACACCTCTCATGTGACAGACATGTACTAAGGTACTTGCAGGGCACAAGTCCTAAACAATGAAGTGGGGGGACTGACCAAGTAAGACAAAATGCACTTGACCTCACAACGACCCGACGTAGCGCTATGAGAGAAGGAAAATCATGCGACTAACATGATTTGTGCAAATAGTGGGACAGACTAACCCATCTGACAGTCTTACAGTGTCAGCATTGATATACAGGAACAGAACAAAGACAAAAGCATGCCTACCTTAAGTACCTGTGTAGAGATGGCAAGCTGTGTGCACAGGTGTGGCATCTACATTCAAATGTAAGGTTCAAGGCGGACCCCAGTCAGGATGTACAAACAAAGGGATTCCGGATAGCCCCTTTACTTAGGCCCGGCTGGAGGTGAAAAAAAGCACACTCGCTGCATGCACGTTGCTGCTGGGAATGGACTGCAGACAACTTGCAGGTGCTGCAGAACGTATACCGGTATCTGGACGGCACACCGGGACAAGTTAAGCATATCCCTGTGGGGACCAACGTCCTTGCAGGGGGGACGGCGTCAAACCCGGCCAAAGAGGGAGGGCACCGAGTACCTGCGTGTACCACCGACTCGAGCCCTGGGTACTTGCAAAACAACAACGCCATGTCTTCTTTGTGCGCTACAGCTGCATAATGGAAGCCGGGCTCATGCCCGACGACAAAGTCCACGACTGTCAGATGACAGCCTCCACTTGCCCTGGTCTGTGGTACCAAGCGCAATAGACCACAGAGCACAGCACAGTCCAAGCCAATGCAGACAGGGCCATAGTCAGAGAGCTGGATGCTACATCTTGTCAGGTGGCGTGCAGAAAGGGAGACAATGATTGAATTAGTCACCAACAGTTCCTGTTGCTGTAAAGTAATTACGAATCCAAGAAGGCACAGGCAGCTTCGAAGGCAATCATTTCCAAGAGACGATCAAGTTCATCTTCAGCGAAGAGGACCGCCATCCAATCCAGCAGTACTGAAGGAACAGATGTGCTCCTCGCACCATGAGGTTGAAAGGGACATCCCATCGCAACCTGGGAGAGGTTCGATGTAGGCATGGCACTGGAGCCATTGCGCAAATGTACAGGGGCAGCTGTCAGCCTGCCTGACACATTGAAAGGCATCACATAAACGTGTCTCACCAAAGCAGTCTTGCACGTGGACCAACAAAGGAGTCACCCACAGCTCATGATCCAGGTCAGCAAGGCATGTGTTTGAAAGGCAGACATCCATGGCCCACTGAAACAGACATCTTCTGCAGGAAAAGATGGGTTGCACGCACGCAGGTGAAGTAGGCATAGCGGAACGTCAGCCTGTAACTGATCCCCAGCACAGCCAGTGGGACACATCCAAATTGAAGCTGCATGCGGGCACGGTACAGTTGCAACAGACCGGGCTCGGCCTGGCCCACTGGACGGTCAGACATGGCGTGAGAGCAATCTCAGAACCAGCGCTCAGCTGTACAGCCAAGGTAATGGTCAGAAAGCGCTAAATGCAGTGTGCAAATTGGGGGACTGACACCCGGTGGTACTTCCGGAAAAGCATTATAGGGAGGGACAAGGCCAGAGCCCACAAGTCTGATAAAAAGTGTGCAACAGCCTTCAGTATCAGACGCTATCAATACTCTGTGTGTCAGTTCACCGCGAAAATAGTGAGAGAGCCATGTTCAGCACTGACTGAGTCGCGCGAGACGGTCAAGACACCTGGTATCCGAAGATCTTTGGGCTGGTGTGGGAGCGACTAGTTGTCCAATCAGAGGCCCATTGTGCCTGCACACTTATTGAAGTATGCTTTTGCTGTGGGAATGTGAGGCCACAATTGACTATCCACAATCACTTATGGGGGAGTTAGCAGAACATTGGCACAGAAAGGAGACGTTGTGCAACTGTTACCATATGCGTAATGTCTGGCCTGTGCACGCAGGAGGGGCCATGTAGGTCCTCATTACCTGAACGCACCAGGGACTCTGCATCCGAGGCTTCACCTTCCGGGCGGGGGGCTGGCTGGGCTCGTCCATGGCACGCTCGCCTTCTGTTGCTATCGAGTCACCTTTTGGAGTTGGGTCACTTTTGTTAGCATGTTCTGCACACAGCACAACTTAGCTGTTCATGTTTGCCACATTTGAATTGAGGTGACATGACTTTTGCCTTGGCTTTACTAGGCATTTATGTCAGAATGTCATCAGACGCACATGGTGTTGGTGTACATATAGGGCTTTCAGGGGGCCGGTTCTCACCAGTGCTGTGCACCGTCCCTTTTTCTGAGTGGGCCTCGGTACGGGTTTCTTTTGTGCTCTGTTTTGTGCCCTGCCACATGCGGTCTCTTCGTCCTGCTGGGATGCATAGCCAGCAGGCACATCGATGTGTGCATGGTCACACTCCTCACTTCTCACTGGTGGAGTAGTTACGGCATGACGTCATGCCAGATGAGCGTTGTGGGGAAGTGAAGTCCTTTGTGGATTCATTTTGTGTCAGGAAATCACTCCTTTGGAGACTCATGAGCAGCAACATCTTTGTGGGGGTCATTTGGCTCCATGCTGTTTGTGAGGGGAGACAGAGAGCCATGTGGGAGTTGTGGTGTTGCAGTCTGGGCTCGACATCCCCCTCCCCAGTGAGATGGCTAGCTACCTGTTGGTGGGCACAGTCGAAGGCGTTAGCTGTCACATGGCTTTGGGGTGGGGAGGGTGAGCCATGCTGTTTGGGAGGAAGGCCAGGGTGCATGAGCTGCCACCTACCTGTGAGGTTGAGCTGATTAAGGAGATGCTGTCCTTGTGATCCATTCGTGTTGTAAGCGTGCATTCCACATGAGTTTGATGTGGGCGGGCGATTGGGGCTCACTTGTTGTGCACAACGGTGTATTGTAGTGTGATGTGATCATTTTGTTGGTACTTACCAGCCTCCAGTCCCCCTGATTCCTGTAAGACTCTCTGGATGTATTATGGCAGGCACCTTCTTCTCCCATTCGGTGAAGGTTGGTGGTGGAATGGGAGGGATGCCACCAGTACTCTGGGCCTCCACGTTGTTCCTCTGGGCTGGATGCTTGTCCCGGCCCTTGGGGTCGCACCACCGCTTTCTGATATCATGCACAGTGCGTAGGGTGGGACCTACGGCATTGACTTGGCTGTGGATCCTTGCCCACATCTGATTCTTGCGCACAAGTGGGGTGTGTTGGACCAGGTGCCCAGACAAATGTGGTTCTGCCCTGATTGTCTCGTCTGGCATCCCGTTCAAGTCTGAGTCGGTGATGTTGGGCATGTTCTTGGGGGGCATGGTACAAATGAATGAGGGGTGCAGGGTGCAAGGTAATGATGGAGATGTGTGTAGTGTGTGAGGTGTGTGAGTGGTGTTGTGTGGAGATAGGTGGGTGTGATGTTGTGCAGTGTGAGTCAATGGTGTCCTGTCTCTCTGTCTCGGCTTGTAGTGTGCAAGGGCTGCTGGCCCAGGTAGGGGTTGGTTTCCATCTGTGGTGTGTGGGTGTGTCCACATGGGTGATGACCTCCAGATGTCTCTTCCATGCCTCGCATGGCTTTCCCTACCAGGAGCAGGTTGAGGTGTGTCATTGTGGCGTGTGTGTTGTGATTGAGGGCAGCAGGGAGTACAGGCACACTTCGGCGTTATTGTGGGGTTGGTTCCGCATGCCATTCATTTTGCCTGTGTGCATGCGAGGCGGTCGGATGGCAGTGCTCGGTCCGCCAGCTCCGCGTTTTCATCGTAATTGGCCATGCGGTCATGCCACGGCAGGAGCAGTCTTTTTGAGCCGTTGTACAGCTTACCCCATCCGTTGCGGTCGGATTTGCTGTTTTTCCGAACGTGGTGGACGGTGTTTTGTGACATCCATCCGCCGCGGTCTGATTTTGCATACGTTGCATCGTAATTTGACCGACGGAAATGCCGCTGGCGGGGGGGCGCTAGTGTGACGGCTGCAAGATGGCCGCCACTTAGTGAGGCTCTGCAGGCCGGGCAGTCTATCCGCCAATTATCCTGCGGGTAACCGACCCATCAGGGACCGACAAAGTGCGAGATCGATCCAGTACTGGCTGCTGCACCTGCCGGTGGCGATACCGGCGATTGAAGTGCCCCAGATCCAGAGATACGTGGCAGGGAAGTTTGCTGTAGGGAAAATGGCGGCCTCGAGACGGCAGTGCCCAAAGGCCGGCGAGTAACGAGAACTGTCTCTGCCGGAGGAGGTGCTGCGACCTTGAAGCCGCCGAGGGCTGGCGGAGGTGATCAGCGTTTGCCCGGAGACAGCACCTGGCCCATGGACTGCAGGAGAACGGTGAGAGACGGGCGGACTGCGGCCCTGTCTCTGGGGCTCCGAGCCCGGACTCTACAGGGAGAAGTGAGTGCCGGCCACACCAGGTAGGGGAGCGTCGGCCGGGAAATCGCCCGGTGGGATGCACTCTTGGGCCCTGGGTGCGGAGAGAGAGAGGCCCTGTGCCGGGAGGCCCGCCTGCAATTTGCGAACCCTCAGGTGCGGGGGAGCTGCTCCTGGCTGGGCTTTCCTGGGCCTGGGCACCATTGGACTGGTGCAGTGCGGCAGGGCCCCCTGTCGGAGTGTGGCGAGTGGGCGGGCAGGAGGACCCTTGTCCCCGTGCGGTCCCTGCCAGCTCTGGTGGTGTCAGCGCTGGGCAGCAGGGGCCAGAGAGAGAAGAGCTGCATTCCACCAATCACCGGAGAGGCGTGGTGGACCTGCCAGCGGGCCTATTGCGGACACTTGGGCAGGCCCAGGCGGATGGTGTGCCCTCGTCGAGGTGGGCTGCTGAGCAGCCTAGTCCTCTAATGGACTGTGCAACACTCCTCCAGCCGCCCGGAGGGCGGGGTGCGCTGGGGTCAAAGCCTGGTCCTTCATGGGGGACTCAAACTGGCCCGCATAGACTGAGCATTGTTCATTTCCCCGCAGCCCCGCGGCCCGGTGGGGCAGGCCTGGGTGATTGATAGGCATCTGATTCGACCTGCCTGCAAGGCTCTGGACCAGAGCGGTTCTGGCGGGGCCGGCGGAGGGACCCTTTCGGGAACCGCTCTTAAATTTGCTGATTGGACCCCCCCCCTCGACGAACACTGTAGCTCCTCTGTGGCCCTGGGGTGCCTGCTGAGGTTGGCCTGCTGCCCACCCGGAGTGCGGCTGCTACTGCGTTGTTTTTGTGGACCTGGCTGAGGCGACGTGAGACCGGGGTGCACCCGAAAGACGATTCTAGTCTCATAGCCCTGGACACTGTCACTACCATGCTGATTGCCCTACGCTTGGGCTACCGCTGTGACCAGGGGACTGACCTGTGGGCTGCCGGGTATGGTGACTGGGGACCCTGGGGCAGATCGAGGTGGGGATGCGTCCTGGAGGCCCCCTCCATGTACTGCCAGCACAGCGGTGACACCGCCCTCCGGGCCATCTGTGAGGTGGGGCCTGGTTCCTTGTGGCTGGAGCAGCGGGACCCGTTGCGGTTTGTTGCGGCCCTGACTCGGACGTCTGCTGGTGGACTGTTAGTATTTGTCTTGATTGCCCTCCCCTTGGTGGGCCTGGTTCCTGGCGTCGGGGGGGGTGGACTAGTGCTCCCGGATTGCACTGGTCTGCCGTGGTCCCCCTGTCACACGCAATGCTGTTGTGACACTATGGGCAAAACCGACGCCAAACAGCCAAAGCTCTCCTTCGACCCTCGAAAAACCCCAATGGCGGCTAACCCCTCCTGTGGCAGTGCTTGAAGGAGAGACCATGGCGACCGCGCCAGACCCCTAGCCATGTATACGCTCTATGTTTCTTGAGCTGAAGACATCATTGGCAGCCATTGACCTAAAAATAGACTCCATGTCTGACCGCCTGGACCGACTCAAAGATAAAGTAGCCAACCATGATGAGCGCATCGCCGAGGTTGAACAACCCACCTCCGCACTGGAGGATGAGGAAACAGCGACACGTGAAAAGCTTCACAGTATGGAGAAGGTCCTCGATGTGATTCGTGCCAAAAATGAAGACCTTGATGCCCGGTCCTGGAGCAATAACCTGCGCATTCTGGGAGTCCCCGAGTCCACTGCCTTGACATGTGTGGAAGATTATGTCAAGGACATGCTTCGGGCCCTATTTGGGGACTCCCTGTCCTCTGTGTGCGTGGTGGAGTGGGCCCACAGATCCCTGGTCCAGCGGCCTCCCCTGGGCGCCCTGGCCCGCCCCATCATCGCGAGGCTGCTGAACTACAGGGATCGCGACATGGTTCTTCGCAAGGCCCGTGATCTTCCGTACTCCAGATATCAGGGCAATGTTGTGAGAAAGTGCCCTCTTTCTGCATGGTATGCCCCCACTTTTTGCTGAATTGCTGATGTTCTTTGACTGAGTGTGCCCTGGGCTCCTGCTAATCAGTAGGCCTGGGCAGTAAATTCCGTACCGCTCGCGGAATTTGCGGAATTTGGGTAATTTCGCGTTCCGCAGAGAATGCGAAATTGCCAAAAATTCAGCGATCCGCGGCTTCGTGGAATTTTTTGCTTGTTCGCGCTTTCAAAATGCGTGTTTGCAAGACCTTTCTCCCCGAGCACGCAAACAGCGTTCGCGAACAGGAAAAAAGCATCGCGAATGGGCGGAACAAGCAATTCCGCGTCTTCGCTGAACTTTTGCGTGCTCGCGGAGATTTTTTACTGTTTCGTGTAGCTTTGCGTAGCGCGCCTACGCAAATTCCGCCCACCCCTACTAATCAGTTACCCAGGGCCTATGTTCTTTCCCTAAAAACTGCATTGAAGCCTAAACCCAATTGGCATCCCTGGCCACAGGTAGGCCCCTGGTAAAAGGTACCACAGGTACCCAGGGCACTGTGACCAGGGAAGGCCTCTAAGGGCTGCAGCACTTATTGTGCCACCCTTAGAGGCCCTGCACCTTTTCACACACACACTGCCTTTGCAGGCTGCATGTCTTGGTGCAGAACAAAGTGAAGAGTCGACATGGCACACATCCCTGTGTGCCATGCCCACAAACCACTGCCCTGGCATACATCAGTCACCCCTCTAGCTGGGTGCCCTATGCCAGTGGTGAGGGTACAGGTGCATGAGCCCTGTACCCCTACAGTGCCCAAGTTCATTCCTGGACACTGTAAGTGCAGTGCTGCCATTAAGAGTATATGGTGCTGGGAGTTTGTCATTACGAACTCCACAACACCATAATGGCTACACTGAAGACTGGGAAGTTTGGTATCAAACTTCTCAGCACATTAAACCCACACTGATGCCAGTGTGGGATTTAATGTAACATGCACAACAGAGGGCATCTTAGAGATGCCCCCTGAAACTCGACCAACTTCTAGTGACCTGACTGAGTGGCTGCTTAGGCTGCCACCAACAGACATGTTTCTGGACCCCTGGGTCGAGAGCCTGCTGCTCTCGGGGGCCTGAAACAATGCACATCCTGGGACGAGGTGCGAAGCCTCCTCCCCCAGGATGGGCAGGGTTCACGAAGGGGAAGCTTCAAAGGCATGCAGCCTTTGTGACCTTCCCCAGACCCATTGCTGCTTTCAGCAACTGGTCCCCACTGGTTCTACCCCCCACTTTGGGCGGGAGAACCAGCAGGAACAACAAGTGAGGGAAAGAGGTGTGCCCACCTCTGCCAACTCCACCCCTCCGGTGGGGGAGGCGAGGTGAAGCACAACTCTGAGTCCCCGCCATCTTGAGGATGGGGGGACCTAGCCAACCAGGGACAGGCTCATGCCCCCCTCCCACTGGAGGGTGGCACGATAGGGGGTGTACCCACCCCAGGAAAGGGACCCATTGGTTCCTGCCCTTTACCTACCTGTAACGCCCCTAAATCTAGTATTTAGGGGGCACCCTGAACCTTGCTTCCTCAGATCCAGCCTGACAACAAGAAGAAAAGAAGAAGAAGGATGAAGAGCCGTGCAGAGCTAACAAGAGGACGACGCCCACTGATTTGGCCCCAGCCCTACAGGCCTGTCTCCCCTCGAACCTGCTCCTGCGAAATCCCGGTGTGTCCTGCAGCCAGCAACCTCAAAAACCCCGGAGGACCTGCCTGCCTTCACTTCCAAGACTGCTTCTCCCGTGAACACCGGACTTGTTCAAACTGCAGCTTCTGGCTCCGGCTGGATACCGCGAATCCAGCCCACTCTGCACCCGCCGAACCCGGCCCAAGCTCGAGTGGAAAAACACCACGAGGAGGTCACCCTGGCGATCCTGACTCGAGATCCGGCGACTCCTGACCTGCCTCAAGCCTCCATTCGACGCCTGCAGCCTCAATCCAGAGGATCCCCTCTACCGCGACCAGAGCGGGTAAGACTTTCCGACGTTCCAAGGCACCCCTGCACCCGATGCCCCACGGCCTTGTGTGCCCAAACCAATGGTGCCTAACCAACCCAAGACATCCCAACTTACCCCTCGAAGTGGTGGTCGCACCCAGAAGATCCTCGTCCCGAGCCTGCAGTGTTTCTTCTAACCGGAGGCGCTCCATTGAAAACAACAGGGTACCCGACCGCAAAACAGCACCCTGCTCTCGGCCGCCCTAGTGCCGCTGAGGGTGCACCGTTGGTGCTAATTCGGTTCCCTATTTGCCCTGACCTACACCCTAGGAGCTTTGCTCCCACAACCCAGTGGCCTGCTTGCCAGCAGCCACCAACCGGAGACCCCCTATCCTCCATAGGATAACATTGGGACTCAACACTCTGCACCCGGCCACCCTAGTGCCGCTGAGGGTGCAACAACAGTGCATCACTGACCCTGGGGGACCCCTGAGTCTAACCCCAGAACCTTAACTCCCACAGTCGATTACTTACCTACAAACCGATAACCTGTTTTTCCTCCGTAGGATAACATTGACACTTTTTCTCCCAAAAAGTTTCTAACTGTGGAGTTTTGAAACCTAAAAATATTCTTTAAAAATCGCACAAATAATCAAAACATGTTTACTTACCTGTTTGCAGGAAATGTCCCAGTGCTGAATCTAGGTATCCAGCACTGAGTTAGAAAAGTAACGTGAAAAGTAACTTACCTGCAATTTACTGAAAATGCCTATTCATTCCAATGTACTGTATTTGCTAAGTGTTGCAACCTACTGCATTCCCTGTAAATCAAACAAAGTACAAATTCTATTGCATTTTCGAACTGTTCTATATTCAGCAACTTATTATTGCAAAGTATTTTATGCTTACCTGTGCCAGGCTTGCTTGGTTCTAAAATAAAACAACAGTATATTTTTGTACAAAAACAATTGGCCTAGAGTTCAGTTCTTGAGTGTGTGAATTCATTTGCTGACTGAGTGTGTACATCAAATGCTTAACACTGTCCTCTGATACTGCCTTACTGCTCGACCACTCTACCACAAATAGAGAGTAAGGTTCTATCTAACTTTAACCTCTGCCTACCTCTGGGGTCACTTGGATTCTATACACACTATACCTCATTTTGGTGTAGTATATATAGAGCCAGTTTCTTACAAATGTTATTTCGTTTTTCCCGGACTTCACAATGGCGGTCCAGGTGGCTCGCCGTGAATTTGTCTCCGTCAAACGGCTACTACAACAGCAGGACATCAAACACTCTCTCCTGTACCCGGCGAAGCTGCGGGTTTTCCACTCTGGCAAGACTTCTTACTTTACTGACCCCAAGCTGGCTGCTAAGTTTGCCCGCACCCTCATGCGCCAGAGGCCGGCCGCTGCTGTGGATAACGATCGGTGGGCTGGAGATGAACTCAGTGAGAACGACTGAGGGCTGTGCAGCTGTCTTGCCTTGTTTAATTGGTTCTTATGTACCCTTTGGTTTAACTGTCTCTTCCATTTGATCACTGCCTTATTGCAGCTTGGCCCTTTTGGCATCCCGTGATGGTGGACCGCCCACCTGATACTGTGAGCTCTTTATGAACTCTCGCCCAGCCACCCAGCTCTCTAGGCTGGGATTCGCCGAGCTTCCTGGTGTTCCCCCTGGGATGAGTCCCGCATTACGATTTGATGTTGGCCCCCTGTGGCCTAGTTGGGAATGGGTGGGTACTTCTCAGCCTAGTTGGGTGCCTGCTGTGGGTGGGGGGTGGGTTGGGGGTGTGATGGTTGCAATGTTTTTTGTCTGTCTCTTCCTTGTCTCCTTCCCTTTCCCACTTTTCCCCCTCTCTGGCTCAACTATTATAGCTGGGCGCTATTTGGCTCCCTTCCCTCTCGCTCCCTCGTTGCTCGCGACTTGTGGTGGTGGGCTGATGGCTGACGACTCTAACACTGAGCGCACGCTCAAAGCTATAACCTGGAATGTGCGGGGCTTGAACAACTGCAGAAAGGTGAGACTTGTGGCAGCATTGTTGAATAGACATGGGGCAGATATATGCTTCCTGCAGGAGGTGCACCTGATGCTTGATACATACTCGCGCTTGCGAGCGGACAGGATGGGCGACAAATTTATTTCAGGATACTCTGGGTACGCTCGGGCACAGCTATTATCCTTCGAAAGGGTCTGCCTTGGCACACACGTACCACCATTCTGGACCCCCTGGGTAGATACGTCATGGTTGCAGGAATACTGGGTGGGCGCCCCGTTCGACTGGTCTCGGTCTATGGGCCTAACGATGACGGCTGGGGGGCTCCCGTCGCCCTCACCCACGGGCCGCGGTGCAGCTTCAGGTGCTGATGGAGGACTATAACCTGACGGATGTCTGGCGTCGACTCCACCCACGCGGCCGTGAGGGCACCTGCGTCTCCACCGTGGGCCCAACTTGGTCCAGGATAGACTACTGGATCATCTCTCATGATGCAGATGGCTGGGTCCGTTGCTGTTCACACCTCGCGTGCTCCCTCTCGGATCACGCCCCTGTGCTACTCGAATTCGCGCTGCCCGGTGCGCCGAGCAAATCCTTCAGCTGGAGACTCCCTGCAGGAGCTCTCCGTGATCAGGTCTTCCGAGAAGACATCGAGCTTGCAATCACAGAATATTTTGAGCTCAATGAAGGATCGGTTGACTCCCCATCCACGTTATGGTAAGCCTTTAAAACAGTGATTCGAGGTAAATGTATAGCTAAACAAGCCGGCGTCCTTCGCTCCCTCCGGGGGGACCTTAGGCACCTTGAAGGTGACATACGATTGCTGGAGCAGGAATATTTTGCCACTAACCGCCTTTCCCTTCTCGCCCAGATTAAATCCAAGCTGCAAGATTTTGATGAGGCTGCGGTGCGGGAGACGCACTATCCGGGGAGGGAGGCGCATGCCCGTCGGTACGGTGAAGGGGATAGAGCTGGTAAGACCCTGGCAGGTTTGCTTTGGAAGCCGTTGGGTAGCGACTATATTTGCGATTTGCGCTCGGGCGAGGACGAGTTAGTGGTGGGACAAGATGCAGTACAGGCCGAAATGATGGCGTTTTACACCTCACTGTACGCCTCGCACCAGCCGGAAGTCCCCGCTGACCTGCTTTCATTTTTCGACTTGATCGAACTTGTTTGGCTAAGTGATGCCCACCGCAGGTACTTGGACGAACCTTTCTCCGTGGAGGAGGTTATTGGAGTAATTCGGGCCATGCCGGGGGAAAAAGCCCCAGGGCTGGACGGGCTCACTCCTGCCTTTTATAAGGAGTTTGCACCGTTGCTCGCGCCCCATCTGCTCAACATGTACGAAGACTCCTTGGAGTCGGGCGTCCTCCCTCCCTCCCTTCGGGAGGCACTCCTCGTGACCATACTTAAGCCGGATAAAGATCCCTTATTATGCGATTCCTACCGGTCCCTCTCCATGATCAATGTCGATAATAAAATCCTTGCAAAGCTTCTCGCCTCGCGTCTGTTGCCCTTGCTCCCTACGATTCTCCGGCCGGATCAATGCGGCTTCGTCCTGGGCAGGAGCACTGCCCACAATCTACGTACCCTCTTCACCGTGATGCAAGGGATTGATCCCGCTCTCCTTGCAGCAGCAGTGTTCCTCGACGCCACCAAAGCGTTCGACACACTGGAATGGCATTATCTCTTCTCGTTGCTTTTTCCGAATTGGCCTGAGCCCTGCATTCCTCAAGAAAATTGCGTTGCTATACACCTCCCCTTCGGCTCGTCTGCGTATTAACGGAGTCGTCTCCCCCCCGGTTAGGATTGCCCGGGGCACCAGTCAGGGGTGCACGCTGTCGCCCCTCCTCTTCGCAATCGCGAAGGAGCCGCTGGCGGCCCGGATGCGACAGCTGCAGGCACGGAGAGGCCTCGATTTCACGCCCCGGTTGGTCCTGGAATCCATGAATGCGGACGACGTGACCCTCTATGTCCAGCACCCCGGGGACAATCTCGACCACTTAATATGGGAAATCATTCGATTCGATGGCCTCTCGCGTGTTACTATCATCTTCATGCTCACTGCAGCAACAACTGTGTTCCAGTCTGAATTTCCTCTCAAATGGGCGGACTCCCCCGTAAAATATTTAGGAATCTGGATTAGTAGGGACCAGGCCGAGTTGTGGAGCTATAACTATGGTAGACTCATGGACTGGTTTGAAGACAGGCTTCCCCGCTGGAGGGCTCTGCCTCTCTGGCTCACGGGGTGACTTGCCATCGCCAAGATGGTAGTCTTGCCCAAGTTCCTTTATACCTTCGTTAATCTCCCTCTCCCCCTCACGGTCGCATTCAAGAAGCGCCTCCGTTCCAATTTGATCTCCCTGTTCTGGGCGGGGGGACAGCCCGGGTCTCCTGGGAAACTCTCACACTCCCGTTCGAGCAGTGGGGCCTGGGGGCGCCGGACATGGAGTTATATCACTCCTGTGCCCAGGCGCAATTCGCATTCCACTGGATATTTCCGATGCCGTTTCTGGCGCACGCGGCCCTCGAGTTTGACCTGGCAGACCCGATCCCGCTGCCTATGGTGATGTTCCGTTCACAGAGCCGCCCGCGGCCCGGGATAGACACGGTTGGCAGCACGGTATGGGCATGGCAGACGCTCCGCCGACATGCGGGTCTGGACACCCTATTTGCGCCCTCAGTGCCGAATATGGGCCACCTAGAGTTGCCCTTTGCGGTGAAGGTGGGGTTCTGCCGGCGGTTGCGTAATTTACAGGTACACACACTGTGGCGGGCATTCCCTGACGTGGTTTTTATAGACATGGACGCCGCACTGGGTGAGGAGCATACTGGACTCCTGGACAGGATGACTTATTTCCAGCTCCGTGCGGCCATGCAGGCAAGGTTTGCCTTATTCCCGTTGGCTCCACCCACGTTTCAGGTACTGGAAATTTTTCTATCCAACCCTTCTCCCCGCAGACTCATTACGTGCCTGTACACTGGCATGCAGCGGAACCACCCTGTGATCATACCCCTGGCTCAGGCTGCTTGGGAGGAGTGCCTGGGTACACTGTTTGAGGAGGGAGTGTGGGCTTACTGCTGCGCGCAATCTAAAGACTTGGTACCCAATTACAGACTTTGATTAGTCCACTTTAAGTTCCTCCATAGACTCTATAGAACCCCGGTATGGATCTGTAGGGCGGGGCTAAGTGACGAGACACGCTGTGTACAATGTGGAATGTCTGAGGCCTCGTTCCTGCACATGGCCTGGGAGTGCCGAGAGGTTGCGAACTTCTGGGGGGGTGTGTTCGATGTTCTGGATGAAATGCTGGAGTACAGAGTGGAGCGCACCCCGCTGGTCGCCCTGTTGGGCTATGTTAAACCCCTATCCAAGGACATCAGACGACTTGCTGCTATGTTGCTGTTGTTGGCAAAGAGGCGCGTGGCGATCTGTTGGGGCCGTCGATTTAGGCCGCGGAGGGAAGACTGGCCGTCGGATGGAGCGTTTTGCCATACACAGTCGTATTGGGACCCGATGCCCACGCTGGCGCGACCCCGGGAAATTTGGGAGCCCCTGCGACAGTTTTTGCAAGCACAAAGTACCGACCAGGCCCAAGGCCCTGAGGCGGAAAAGTAGGGAGAAAGCGCTTTGAGCGGCACCAATTGGGAAGAGGCCCCCCTCGTCATCTGCGCCCCAACAGCAGTCTACTTTGCCTTTTCGACACTGCCAGAGAGGTTCCTCCCCCTTTTCCCCCGTTTCCTTCCCCCTCTTCCCTGATTTCCACTGGATGCACAGTTGCATCCCTTCTGCTCCATGCGGCTATATTGGACTTTGCCGAATACTAAAGACCAAAGTTCAGGTTGGACCCCATGGACTTCAGCGAGCCCATTGGAACATTTTGGTAGGCTCTAACAGGATAATATCGTTTTGTACCACTGTTCTGAAGGTTTGCACTCCGATGCACTCTCATGCGCTTCCTTTCCATAATGTGCAATTTCCTGTATGTGCTTGTTTCAACCAATAAAGGTTTTTGAAGAAAAGAAAAAAAAAGAATAATATTGCTTCTAAAACCCATAACTCTTGTTTAACTTATCTGATTTACTTTGTTTCGGTGTCTAAAATTATATAGAAATCTGCTTTATGTTTTAAAATACATTTTTTAAAAAAGATATGCCGCGGGCCATGTGGGGGATTTTTTCCGACACCATGGCGGTCGGAGGGCTTTTCCGTCCGGCATCGTAATGACACCCTTAATTTGTTAAATGAAAATAGAACTCACAAAAGCTATCAAGGAGTGTGTCTGGAAAGCTGCAGCAGTTCCAGGCTTATAGGTGTACTTCTGGGATATTGTGGGTGCAGATGTATGTTTTTTTTTCTAAGAAACAGGTTTCTTCTCCTGCAACATCTGCAGGAAATGCACGCGGTCCTAGGAAAGAACCCTGTTAAAAAGAGTGCACTATCCATAATACATAACATTACATATTATGACCTATAGAGACATATTTGATGGGAACTCTCTCACACTGCCGATTTCCTCTTCTATTGTATGCAGTTAAACGATATTAAACAGTTTTTTTTCAAGCTACGGACTGTAGTTAATACTTTGGTGGAGTGTAACCCAAGATACCGTTGTCTAACTCCATATACCGGCCACCACCATGAGTTAATGCAAAATCAGAGTTTAAAATGTGTTCTCTACCTTTAGTGGTTTCCATGTTAAATAATGTATATGAAACATGCAGTAGCTCCCAGTAGCATTGAAGGCCCTGGAGAATGGCGAATGGTAACTGGAGCAGTTATTATTTGTTATTTTTGTCCCGTATACTGCATTTCTAGCTGGTCTGCTGTATTGGGGTCATGAATTATAATGCAGTCTTTTATCATAAAATAAAAAGCGCTCAGCTAATTCATCCAAACCAATGAAACTGTTAAAGTTAAACCTAATGTATCCTGAAAATTAATATGTAGTACTCGTTAGTAAGCCCAATTATCATTTAATTTGAGTACTGACCATGTAGCAATGCATTTTTATAGAATTCAAAGTTACTGCTGTGTGAAATTTCTCGGTTTGCCTTTGCAGTTTCACTTAATACATTCATTCGTCATGTAATAATAATGACTATATAGTCATTTATAATTCAAATAACATCGTTGCATTTGTGCCTTTGGTAATTATTAACAGTTAATTAATCATTAACAGCTTGTTTCCAATATACTTAAAAAGGTGCATGGAAATGTTTGCAATTGTATGTGCAAGAGAGAGCGTGCAGTGCTTTTTTAAGTTGATTATGAAATTCACATCGTTTTATGCAAAGATAACTTATAGGCACACACAGAAAGTTGACAATTTCCATTAGACCTGACATGAAAAGTGATTTCTTCCTACAAAGTACTAATATCTACGTGATATTCTCTGAGTACATTTGACACACTTTCAACTTCAAAATTTCACATCTCATGCTAACGTTTTTTAAAACTTTTCTGCAACATAGCACCTCATTTGGATAGCCACACTTTTGTCAGAGGCATGACATTTGTGACTGACACATGACGCCGATGACTCTATCCAACGACTCTGCCAATAAATAGTGCACGATGAGTTGCTGCTGTAGGAAAGTAGGATCTGCTTCTTATGGTTACCCCCACTTTTTGCTGATGTCTCACTGTTTTTGGACTAGTCTGACTGGGATCCTGCTTTCCAGGACCCCAGTCTATCTGCTTTCTCCCTTAAATTGCTATGCATGTACTTTATGTACACTCCAGATTGGATACTGGGGTACCCTTATCAGTCCCTAGTATATGGTACACCATGTGCCCAGGGCATAGGTACCCCAGAGGCCTCCCATGGGCTGAAGCATGTATTATGTCACCCATGCAAGGCCATTCAAAATGACACAACAGGTCTGCTACAGCAGCCTGTGTAAGCTGGTGCTTGCTCCACTTACTTAGATATAGGTTCACTATATCTATCTAAATCACTAAACTTAAAAACCTATCAGTCACCCCTATGGCAGGCCTTATCAATCCTGAAGGCAGGGTGCTGGGTTTTACATGAGAGGGTACCCCTGCATGAGCAGAGCCCCTCTGCAGCCTTCGGAGACCATTCTCCGGGTTTGTCAGTGATGCAGCCAGACATATAGGTTAAGTTGCATTATAACCTTGCGGTAAATGCTAACTTTAAAACGGCTGCTTAGAAACATGTCGTGTTTGGTGTCAAACACCTTGGAATCATACCTGTGTGGGATGTATGATTCCACCCTTCTGAAACCACTACTGTGGGTCACCGGTCTACCCGGTACCAGCTTTCTCGACCCGGGCAGCACAAAATGGACGCTGCCAGCCACAGACACGATTCTGCTCTCCTGCTGCTGAGCCAAGCTCGAGAAGAGGAAGGCATGACAATAGGCATCCTGTCACAGGGAGGTGTGACCACCTCCCAGACAGGGTTTAGTGTATTGGGGCTGGGTGGGTGCACTCTGAGAGTGCCAGAAAGTCTGCACTGGGGGCACATTTGGTGTCCCTGTGCATAGTCCAGCTCAAACCAGTTCTGGGAGACTTTAGATTTTACCTGGACAAGATTCTGCTAAGAAGAAACCAAGTACTTCGACTGCCCGCACAACGATTGCACGACTGAAGAATCTCCCTTGGAGTAAAGGAGTTACTCACCTGCAGTAGCAGGCACCTAAGAGCATCTGACTGGCTTGCTTCTCCAGAGCTCCTGAGGACTCCGAAGATTTCAGCAACACAGGAGGTGGGTTCCCGAAGGTCGCTGAGGTTGATCTGACCTCTCAGTTATTCTGAGACCAGTATCCCTCGTGGGGACCGTGCAACCCGAACCCCTGTGCACCGCGTACATTTGCAAGAGCATATGCTTGTTGGCGATCCCTGAGCTTGTTCTTTGGACCCCGTATAGTCCTGACTCCGAGCAGCATTTGCACCAAAGATAACCGGCCTCCACTCATCGAGTGCTCTGTGGGCTGGTGCTTTGTAAATTCGCTTGAGGTCTCCTCGCGATCCCTGGTCTGTTGGCCTGTGGGTCCTGGCGAGGGTCACCTTGTTTGTTCTTGGGCTTCCCTGGTTGCTCCAGATGTGCCCTGACTCTCCATTGCTTGGACCTTGCTGGTCCACACCGTAACCTGTTTGTCCTTCCTGTGTGGCTTGCATTTGACTAGGCTTGTTGGTGCTCCAGCCGGACATCGACCCCTCAGCACTCGACATCCTTCGTGGGACAGCTCACCTCTGGGTCCTGGTCATCCTCGACATCTCCTGGTACCTGTGGCTGCAGAATCAAGCATCCCTTCTTCGCACCTGAAGCACCCGACATCGGTGGGCATTCGTCTACCAAGCCCCTGGTCACCTGAAGTGACCCAGACTCTGTCCCCTCTGCTTTCAGGTTCCTCTCACCTAGAATCCAGGCTTGGATTCCACCGGACACTCTTCGCCCTCATGGCAGCAGCACTTCTTCGCAACTCTCCATTGAAAACGACAAAGGTTTCCGACACCACTTGAACCCTATGCACCCGGCTCCTCTGGGTTAGGTAACACGGGTACCTCAGTACTCACTGGTGGGTTGGCTCTAGAACCTCCTATGTTCCAAAGGGTTTGCTCGAAGTCCTCTTAGAAGGGTCCTTAAACTATAACTTTTCAACCGCGACTTTCCCATAGAGTTGTATGGAGCACACAGTCGTGTTTCCTCACTGCACCCGTCCTCCGTGGGCTCCCCGTGTCACTGCCTTGGGTGGTTCCTTGGGGTCCCAACGATTCTACGTGCTCTAGGCGCAGGGCCTGATTCACAGAACTAACTTACGTCAAAAACGTAAACGTAAACGTAAACGTAAAGTTAGTACTTTTTAGGTATTCACAGAATACACTTACTCATTTTGGTATTCACAGAATAGTACTAACTTTACGTTTACGTTTTTGACATAAGTTAGTTCTGAGAATCAGGCCCAGTGGGCCTGATTCACAGAACTAACTTACGTCAAAAACGTAAACGTAAACGTAAAGTTAGTACTATTCTGTGAATACCAAAATGAGTAAGTGTATTCTGTGAATACCTAAAAAGTACTAACTTTACGTTTACGTTTACGTTTTTGACGTAAGTTAGTTCTGTGAATCAGGCCCACTGTGTCTAGTCAAGTTGTGATTGTTATACCATTTTTTTTGCATACGGTTCAGTCTCCCCCTGGAGCCCGCTGTGTATTGTGCTACTTACGAATGTTCTATTGATTCAGTATTGTGTGCTTTGTGTTCTAATCTCGTGTAGAGATTAGTAGAGAGTGTTATATTAATAAATACCTATATTTATATAACTAATGGGTGGTTCTCCTTTCATTTGGTCATTCAGGAGGTGATATTCTGGTAAAACAAGCTGCTTTACATTCCTTCAAGATTAAGCCTGAAGGCTGCTCTCCACAGCTACCACTAGGATAGCTTTCTAAAGGTTATCTTTGACCTCATACTTCATAAGGGTCGTGTGGACTGGTACAAGGTGCCCACTTTAATTAGTGGACGGCATATACCAGGCCACCTTCTCACAGCTGCAAGCTATAATATTCCAAGTTTCAGTGCTGATCTACTGTACAAAATACTAGGGGTGGGTGGAATGCTTCATTCGCCTGCAGAATTGGCACCATTTTGGGTACTCCATGTTCTCCTTGTTACTCTTAAATGCAGTGTTCTGGCCAATTGGTGCCAATCCCCATGTGCCAGAATTTTTCTCCCATGAGGCTCCAGAAAATGCGAGTTGGCGAGCAGGATGTGGCATCCCGTAGCGTGAGTTTCCAACGCCGGCGGTCACGAGCGGTCGGAGGGTTGTGACTTGCGTAGATTTGCTGCTGCTTGAGTAGATTTTCCACTTGAGTGGCAGCAAAATCAAATCAAATATCCACATGCTTTTGCGCAACACATGGTGGTGTTCGTGCTGATTTTTCAGCACTTCTCGTGCTACCGGCGCTAAATTGCAGCAAAAACTGCATATTTTCCACCCGTTGGCAGAACTCCATGGAATCTTGCTGTGTTTTTATGTAGCGCCACGAAATTCTGCTGAGTGAAACTCCGCAAGTTACGCCGACCCCTAGATAAAACATTTGCAAAAAAAGATACAACACAGTCAAAATGTAAGGATGCAGACCATAGATACTTTCACATTCAAACACAGACCAGAAACATCAGTTTTGCCCAAAACCCATCATTCTTTTCTGTGTGGGTAGAGTGTTCTTTTCTGGTGGAATGTTATCAATTATTTTGCAAGGGTTTTTGTGTAAACATGCACATTTTTGCTAAGCAGCCAGGAATGTTACCTGCATGCACACATTGATGACATTTCATTCAGATTTTAACAGTTGTGAATAAATTGTACACACTCAGGTTAGGCTCTTTTTGAATTGAATGCCTTGCTTTGTTTTAGACCATTTTTCTTGACAACTCTGTTGTGCTAGTTTTTGTACTCACTTATGTATATTCGCTGACATTTGGATTTTCAACATATATGATATACTTACCTTTCTAACCAAGAAAAAATATGGAATGCAAATGGAAATATATGTTAAGGAGATTTGAGTGAGTTGTCAAAGGAAGCGACATTAGTTCCATCATATGTACCTTTAGTAAATACACAATTACTTCATTTATTATAATTTTTCTGTAAGTGGGGGTCACTTATTCCCAACGTATTTCTGACTTGCAATTGAACTTTCAAGGGTACCTAGTATCTACTCATGGAAGGAATCTTTGTGACTAGGGTATTTTTTTCAAATACGCTTGAGACATCAATCGATCATTTAATCAATCTATTTCTATCACGAAGAAAACCAAAACATGGCGGCTGACCCCTATGCATTCCATTCCTTGGTGGGACACAGTTGGTAAAATAATCATTATTTTGTTGGGATTCTTAGAAGCCTGCGGGTTTTGGACGGTTCTCGGTTTCTCTGATGTATCGTGAAAGTAGGAAAACGCAATTATTGAAAATGCCCAACTTTCCGCATTTTCTTTTCATTCTTAGGAGAGATCAGCAATCCTTTCTCTGATGCATCTTAGAAGCCTAACTGGATTGAACAAAACAAAGAATTATATAGTTGGGGACCTTGCTTAACAATGGCTTTTACATGCGAGTCCGGCTTTTGGATTTTTTAGTGGATTCAACTGGAAATGAATGAACATGGCAGGAGTACTCTGTTTAGAGAGGCCAAATACTGTTTAAATGCTGCATTTAAATTTCCTGGTGTTTATTTTATAGTGGACAAGTATATAATTGGCTAATTCAGTCATCATATTCTAGTTTAGCTTTTTCACCCTTTCACTCTTTATAGCATTTTTCTTCTGCTTTCTGCTCTGTTTCACCCTTTATTCTTTTCACCCTTTTACTCTTTATATCTTTTTCTTTTCTCTTTTCACCCTTTTACTCTTTACATTTTTCCCTCTTCTTTTGCTTGCTTCCCCAGTTTTTTCCGCAGCTGCTGCCCCCACAGCCCCTCCCCCCCAGCGCGACCAGCCCGAGCCAGTTCCCCTCCCCGCTACTGCCTCCCAGCAGTCCAGCCCTCCCTGACCCCTACTTAATGGCGGCCGCTGCGGAGACAGGCGAGCAAGACCACTGACTCATTGTCAGTGAAATTGCTCTCCCACCCTCGCAGCTCCACCATTAAGTGAGGCCTCTCCTGAGCCCCTGCACTCCCGTAGTGTTGGTGTTCGAGGCCCTCCACCACCCGCAGGTTATACCTGCGCCTCATCCCTGGTGGTCCAGTGGACCTCTGACTCCTTTCTCTCGCTCCGCTTTCTGCCCCCTTCATCCTCTCCTTTCTGCTCCGTTTTCACCCTTTAGCTTTTTCACCCTTTCACTCTTTATAGCATTTTTCTTCTGCTTTCTGCTCCGTTTCACCCTTTATTCTTTTCACACTTTTACTCTTTATATCTTTTTCTTTTCTTTTTTCACCCTTTTACTCTTTACATTTTTCCTCTTCTTTTGCTTGCTTCCCCAGTTTTTTCCGCCGCTGCTGCCCCCGCAGCCCCTCCCTCCCAGCGTGACCAGCCCGAGCCAGTTCCCCTCCCCGCTCCCGCCTCCCAGCAGTCCAGCCCTCCCTGACCCCTACTTAATGGCGGCCACTGCGGGGACAGGCGAGCAAGACCACTGACTCATTGTCAGTGAAATTGCTCTCCCACCCTTGCAGCTCCACCATTAAGTGAGGCCTCTCCTGAGCCCCTGCACTCCCGTAGTGTTGGTGTTCGAGGCCCTCCTCCACCCGCAGGTTATACCTGCGCCTCATCCCTGGTGGTCCAGTGGACCTCTGACTCCTTTCTCTCGCTCCGCTTTCTGCCCCCTTCATCCTCTCCTTTCTGCTCCGTTTTCACCCTTTAGCTTTTTCACCCTTTCACTCTTTATAGCATTTTTCCTCTGCTTTCTGCTCCGTTTCACACTTTATTCTTTTCACCCTTTTACTCTTTATATCTTTTTCTTTACTTTTTTCATCCTTCTACTCTTTACATTTTTCCTCTTCTTTTGCTTGCTTCCCCAGTTTTTCCCGCTGCTGCTGCCCCTGCGGCCCCTCCCCCCAGCACGACCAGCCTGAGCCAGTTCCCCTTCCCGCTCCCGCCTCCCAGCTGGCCAGCCCTCCCCGACCCCTACTTAATGGTGGCTGCTGTGCGGCCGCTGGCGCGCCACTGACGCGCCAAAGGCAAGCCCGTCTGCACCCATCCGCGACCCGACCGCGACCAGCGCCAGGAAACCTGGACCTCCCCAATGCTACAACCCAGCGGCACTCCATGCACTCAACCCAGGCCGCAACAACAACTGCAAGCTAGCATCACCAGCCGACACCCACGGACCCTTCAGCTGTCACCGCTACCGGCACACCTGCAGCACCGCCAGGAACACGGACCCAGCACAACCCGCCCACAAGAACACAACTGACCGAAGACCCTGCAATACATCCTCTTCAACGTCCGATCACTCCTCAAACACGCCACCGAAATCTGGGACCTCCTCGACAGTACCACCCCGGACGTAGCATTCTTCACCGAAACCTGGACCAACACCACCTCGGGACCGGACATCACCATCACCATTCCCCAAGGATACAAGATCTCCCGGAAGGACCGCCCCACCCGCCCGGGAGGAGGAATCGCCATTGTCCACAAATCCACCTTCCGGCTGAGCACACTCCCCGACGAGCCCACAGACCTGATGGAACACCTACACTTCAAGATACAGGCCAGCCCTACCACCACCCTCCGAGGAACTCTCATCTACCGACTCCCCATACCCCGCGGACCTTTCACCAACTCCTTCACGGACATCATCTTCATGCAAGCCATAGCATCCACCAACTAAACCCTGCTGGGAGACCTCAACTTCCACCTCGACAATCAACTAGACCCCAACACCACATCCCTCCTGGACAACTACGACAACATTGGACTCTGCCAGATTGTGACCGAACCCACGCACTCAGCAGGACACACTCTCGACCCCCTCTTCACAACAGGAAACTCCATCACTTTCAGCCACACCACTGAACTCCCTTGGACAGACCATCGATGCATCCACTTCACCTTCAGAACACCAACCATCCACAGACACCAGGACCTGCTCCCACGAAGAAACTGGACCAAAATCACCGACGACCAGCTCACCTCCTCACTCAGCAACTCCACCCCAACCACAGCGGAAGACGACAACCCCAACACCTCAGCCCGAACTCTGCACAGATGGATCTCCGACAGCACCAACACCATAGCCCCCCTCAAGAAGAACAACAACACACACGCCAAGAAAGCCAGATGGTTTACCACCGAACATTGAGAGTCCAGACGCACATGCCGCCACCTCAAAATGGCCTGGAGGAACTCCAAATCCACAGTAGCCCACAACAACTTCAGAGCGGCCACCAACGCTCACCACCAACTCATCAGAAATATGAGAAAAACAGTGATCGCAAACAGAATCTCCACACACGCGCACAACAGCAAAGAACTCTTCAGCATCATCAAGGAGTTCGCCCAACCCACCATCGAGTCTACTGACATTCTTCCATCACAAGACCTCTGCAACAAACTCAGCACCTTCTTCCACCACAAAATCAAGAACATTTACGACAACTTCGACGAAGACAACCAACACACTGAACCCTCACCAGCCACCCCCGACACCCTGAAGCCAATGATTAACAGCTGGACAGCCCTCACCACCGAAGACCCACTGAAGACAATGAAGTCAATCCACTCCAGGGCCCCCATGGACGCCTGCCCCCACCACATCTTCAACAGAGCCACCAACACCATCGCACCCATGCTTCGCCACACCATCAACCGCTCCCTGGCAAACGCCTCCTTCCCCGATGACTGGAAACACGCCGAGATCAACCCCCTCCTAAAGAAACCCTCAGCAGACCCCACCGACCTCAAAAACTACAGACCCATCTCCCTGCTCCCGTTCCCAGCAAAAGTAATTGAGAAAGCCATCAACAGCCAACTCACCACCTTCATCGAAGAGCACAACATCCTCGACTCCTTCCAATCCGGCTTCAGAAAAAACCATAGCACAGAAACCGCCCTCCTCACTGCAACAGACGACATCCGCTCCCTCCTGGACAGAGGAGAAACAGTAGCCCTCATCCTTTTCGACCTCTCAGCGGCCTTCGACACAGTCTCCCACCGCACCCTAACACGCAGACTCCACGACACAGGGATCCAGGACAAGGCCCTCGACTGGATCCACTCTTTCCTCTCCAGCAGAACGCAGCGGGTGAGACTCCCTCCTTTCCTCTCGAACCCTACACCAACCACCTGCAGAGTCCCCGAGGGGTCCTCCCTCAGCCCCACGCTCTTCAACGTCTACATGGCTCCGCTCACCCCCATCGTCAGAACCCACGGACTCAAGATTGTTTCATACGCAGATGACACCCAACTCATCCTCTCCCTATCCAACGAACCCAACGCTGCAAAACACAACTTTCAAGAAGGCATGGAAGCCGTCGCCAAATGGATGAAAAGCAGCTGCCTACAACTCAACACTGACAAAACAGAAGTACTCATCATGGGCCCACACACCGACGCCTGGAATGACACCTGGTGGTCCCCCGCCCTCGGAAGCCCACCCACACCCACGGACCACGCACACAACCTTGGTATCATCCTGGACTCCGAGCTCAAAATGGACCGCCAGATCAACTCCGTCGCATCCTCCTGCTTCCACACCCTCCGCCTACTACGTAAGACCTTCAAATGGATCCCCCTCGAGCACAGAAAGACCGTCACTCACGCCCTCATCACCAGCAGACTCGACTACGGCAACGCACTCTGCGCCGGAATAAACAAAAACCTCACCGCAAGCTACAAAACATCCAGAACGCCGCAGCAAGACTGGTCCTCAACCTGCCAAGACACTGCCATATATCACCCAGCACCTGCGCACACTCCACTGGCTCCCCATCGAGGCTAGAAACACCTTCAAGATCCTCACCCACGCACACAAAGCCCTCCACAACAACGGACCAGCATACCTGAACAGCCGACTCAAATTCCACGCACCCCAAAGGACCCTACGATCAGCCCAGCTCTCCTACGCCATGGTCCCCCATGCCAGAAAGACCAGATCGGGAGGCCGCTCCTTCTCCTTCCTCACGGCCAGAGCCTGGAACGCCCTACCGCTCCACCTCAGATAGACAACATCACTCCCCATCTTCACGAGAAACCTAAAAACTTGGCTCTTCGACAGACCCCCTCCTTGATGGACTGGAAACCTGCACCTCCCCTCCTCCCCAGCGCCTTGAGACCCTTACGGGTGAGTAGTTGCGCTTTAACAAACACATCATTGATTGATTGATGGTAGTTTCTTGTTGATCATGGTTCTTGCTACTGTTGCTTTGTCTGTCTTTAACATCTCTCAACAACTTCCTAAACTAATAATTGTCCATTGCCACTTAGGTGCAGTATATCCTGCAGGGTTTTAGATTTACTGATAACTATGATTTCAGACTTCCTAAACGACAATGATTAATATTTTTCCTTTAGACAATTGTATGTGTCGGCAAACATAAATTCTGTCTTATCTGCATTGAAATTGAAATGTGTTCTCAGTCATCCGCCTATGTATTTTAGCAAACACCTCTGCCACTTGATCATAATCTTCTTCTGGGACCTGTGGACGAGAAAATGGTTGAAGTGGTTGGGAGTAGAGGTTAAATAAAAGGGACATCCAGGGACCCTGTTGTACCTGGAACTCTAATATCGGAGACCTAACTCTATGGCCCTTCTATTTAGAAGAGAATATTGCAGCCAATAGCAGGCTGTGGCCAACACCCCAGCACATCTCTTGACGTATTCAAGCGTCAAGTGGCCAAGGAAAATTAAACACTGATGACAGATCCTGCAACATTAGTAATATTAAAAGCATTCGTCTGCACTAAACTTTGGTAAAAGGGTTAGGGAACTATTTAAGGTTTAGAAGAGATCTTTGAGAAGTTACTGTGTCCTGGGTTTTTAAAGCATAGGCAATCCTTTCTGTAAAAAAAATTATATTTTGCAATATAATTTCATACAATCATATTCTTTAGTGTTGCAAATGTACTTTTACAAGGGTCACCGAGCCTTCATAACCTTGGTTCTGCTGCCTTTTAAGTTGGGTAGTTGGTCTTAGTTTCCCTTTCACAATGGTTGATTCCAATGACTGTACTCCCAATAAAGTCTTCTGCATGGCTTTATACCATCCCACTATGTCATTAATGTCCTAGTCTCAGGGTCATTTATGCTTCTCTTAAGAAGGACTGCTAATTCATCCGTAGTCAACGCTTTGAAAACTTATATTTTCCAGTGGGTGTGATTGGATTCAAAAGGAACAAATCGTCAATTGTAATAGACTTATCTCACCAGAAAATCTTCTATGTCTGTTCTGGGAATCGAACACAGGAGACACCCTTTTATATAGGTCGGGTTTAATTAAATATTTATGCTAGAAAAAGGCCCTTAATGTTCTGCCAGATATTGTTGCTTAATTTGTTCTGAGAATCCTGAAAGTCTAAATTAAAATTCTCAAGATTTTGTTAGTTTCATGTCCAGCAATTAATTCTAGAATTCTATATAACTGTTAGGTGGGCCTTCTCAGAACCAACATTACTTTTTCAATAGACTGAGATTCTGGTATTGATAGCAGTGTTAACAAGCCCATAGGGCAGGTTTTTGCTACTATTGTTTGGGATTTCTCACACACTGCTGTACGTAGACTTGCATGGATTAGCTCTCCTGCTCTTATTGGCAACAGCAAAAAGCACTAAAGTTAACAAACAAGTAATCTCAGCCACTGGTAATTACTCGGGGCTGCATCCTAGTCCATCGGATATTTTGCATACCATTCCACATCAGTTTGGACCCTGTAATATGCAAATCAGTCTTGTCCCTGCTCCATTGGGAACAGTCCAGCCCAAACTGCCAGGACAGGTCCTGCCGTACCCAGAACACAGGCAACCCAGGACCGGTTTTGTACCCTAGTTAGGGTTTATCAGCCAGGTACAGCTTGATTCCTGTGACACAGTGTGCATCGGACCACGAACTTAGGGTGACAGATTAAGGTATGAAAAACAAGTAAGACTGAAAACAGATTCATAGCATAACTATGAATAGTGTTTTACATCAGGGCAAGTGGCACCTCCATGATGTCATCCTAATTTACTGAGAGTATGGCAGAGTTTTGCTTTCTGAGGTGTCATGAATCAGGATCATGGCAACAGAGATCACTGCACATATGGATGCCTTTAGAATGTATGTCCTCTCATGAAACATTGCACCAAACACAGCTGTAAGGTTTCGATCATGATGGTCTGAAAAGCATGCCTATAGGAGTCAGATTCCTCCATTCAGTGTTTTTTGATCATTTGGACTTTTGCCAAAGTTCACCCTAAAATCATTTTTAAAAATGCTCTGTATGACGAAAACAAAGCCTTTGTCCAGTGAGTATCGGGATTCATCACAAGTTACATAGCAGCTTTTAATGTTTAAAAAGCTGCATTCAAATTAATTCAAAATGGCGAAGTCCCAGGCACAATTACACAACTAGAATACGATATTAAAGAAGAAAATAAGAACTGATGCAGATTCTCAAATATAACCAAATGATATTTAATTGACAGCTGCTATAAAATTGAGCAAAATATTGAAGCATCCTTAATACGAGATTAAAAGCCAATGTCTTTGAAGCTACATTTTTTTAAGATTAAAAAAGGGTAAAGAGGGCATAGAAATAACAGGAGAAATAAATATAAAAATAGATGAGAAAATGAAAATGAATCTAATCATTGCATAGGGGTACAGCAATAAAAGTGTAATATACCTTAATTCAAAACTAACCTGAAATATATGTATACGTTGTGGGATATCCAACTAAAATAAAATATACAAATTTCACTTTGAATCATTAGGAAAAAAAAGTAATTAAGGCAGATTCTAATATTCCTGTACTATAATTTCAGAATGGTCTCCATGACGCAACCCTTTGAATTGATATTGCTATAAAATATTCCTTTTAAACAACTCTTAAAAGATACCATAGTCAGATATTTCCAGCTAGATTAAATCTGTTGGAATGCTATAACTTTAAGTGCGACCACACGTTTATCTTTTCCTGATAATTAATTGCATGACAGAATCAGTTTCCAGAAAATAATATGAAGTGATAAAGGAATGTCAGTTTTCATGATATAATTAATAAAACTCCAACCCGAACCCAGAATTGTTTAAGAAAATTACAGTTATAAATTACATAATGAAATAAACATAACCTACATTTGATTAGTCAAAAGCATTCTGATATGAATATAGAAAATCATTTGTGTTGTATTTGCAGCTCTAAATATGCAGTGATTGTTTTCCCCTCATTTGAACTGACTAAGTAATACTGACATTTTGTTCCCTTTTCTGTTCTGTATTAGAAGTGTCATGTGTAATTACTCTATTAAGACTTTAGAAATCAACTAGGCTTTTGGAGCAATTTTGATGGCTTACAAAAGATATTTGATACCTTTAAACTCAAACCTGAACCCAGAATTGTTTAAGCAAATTACAGTTATAAATCATATTATGAAATGAACATGACCAGCGTTTATCTTCAGTTAATTGATTAGTCAAAAACATTCTGATATAAATATAGAGATTTATTTGTGTTGTATTTGCAGCTCTAAGTGTGGAATGAATCTTTTTTCCCACATCTGAACTGATCAAGTAATATTAAGATGTTGTTCCCCTTGCTGGTCTGTATTAGATTTGTCAAGGGGCCCCTTCTCGCTATTCCACTGGAACAAAGCTTCACCTGACTGAAGAGGCCAAGCCAGGCCGAAACCAGTCTTGGGTTGTTTGTGGTCCAGTTCAGAGAAAGCTTGGCGCGGCAGTTTGGGCTGGACTGTTCCTATTAGAGCAGGACCAAGACTGATTTGCATATGACTAGGGCTGAGGCGGCATGTTGGGCAAAAGAATGATGGGTTGGAATGCTACTCTGAGCGATTGCCAGTGGTTGGAACTTTTGCAAGCAAAACATTGGTTGTGGTTTCTGGAGCACCACAGAAGAGAAATATGCAGATTTCTGGAGAATCTCAGAGGATTCTGAGGTGCGCCTTTGTCCTGCAGCAGTGAATCATTTATTAGTGCCTTCGCTTCTTTTGTTTTCCACAGACGACCTCACGCTGCACTTTTTTTTTTTTTTTATGAGTACCCTGGCCCACATTAATTTTTGTTAGGGGCTAAAGGGGGGGCACCAATGACTCTGCTGCCTTGTCGGCTATCCTGTGCCTTTGCTGGACCGGTGCAAGAGCAGGAAAAACACTTTTGTGTTCTGTCCTTAGGTGAGAGCAAGACTTATGTGCCCAAAGTATTGTTTTTACAATGTGTGAACATTTTATGATTTTATATTGTTTGATTTTAATTAATCAAACAATAAAATTACTTACTTAAGTGGTGATTTTGAATGTCAATATAGCAATACCAGTGTGTTGAAGGCTCCACATGGAACAAGTGATTTAAATCCTGATTGTAGCATGGGTGTGCTAAGAGGTGTTTTTATAAATTAGGCTGTTAATGCAAGCCTTATGATGTTGTTGTATTGCTATTAGCACTGTGTTTGCCTTCTATGATCCTTGAACACTGAGTGAAGATGCTCCTTGAATTGATTCATGAGTGTGCCGTACTATACATAGGAATATTTTTCTTTTTGGTATTATCTATTTCACAATATTTCTTTTCTACGGTTAGTATTACTCCTCACACCCACAGCCTCAACCACCACAACACCCACAACCACCACCACAATCTCATCCGCCACCACATCCACATCCACAACCACCGCCACAACCTCACCCAAACACACAACCTCATCAAAACCACAGAAACACAAACCCTCAGACAAGCACACACCATTACCCAAACACCACAGAAACACACACCCTCACAAAAACAAACAACACCAACCAAACATCACTGAAACACACACAATCACCCAAACAAACTACATCATATACACACACAAAGTCCCAACATCCACAAAAGAAACGCATTCATCCAAATCTAACACGTCTCACACATTACACCTCACACCCATACACAACCAAAAGCACAACCATGCACCATCATGGCACTTCAAACACACACTCAGCCGCACAACAAAACACACACAACTTCCACAACCTCAACACACAACCACTGCAACTTCTCCTACATCCTCTACGTCCGCACACCTTCTACCCCGCCCTTCTACCATTCCTCCTCCCTCCAAAACCAATCCTACTCCTCTAAAACCTCAGAAGAAAAGAGCCCCCTGCTCCCGATTGTCAAATTGAGGTGCCTGGATTCCATCTGTCTGTTCATGGAGTGACATATGTGCCTTTCCTATGAGATATTTTGGTTGCCTTTGCCTTTGGAGGCTATATTACAATCTGTGTGATTGTGGATAACTTTCGATTTATGTCTTTTTGTTTTATTTCAGTATTTTGTTTTCTAATTAATCTAATGATGTATTTATATTGAGAGAACTATCTCATTATCTATTGAAATGTATTTCCCTACTGTTTTGTTGATTCTTATGGTGTACCCAGACACATTGTTCAGGATATGTTTATTTTGAAAATATTTAAATGTGGAGTACAGACTTAATATATTTGGAAGTCAAAGATGGCCTTTGGTGTTTTGCTCTCAATAATAGATCCCTATGTGGTGTACACTATATTATTTCATGACACCTCTAATCATGCTTCCCTTTGGGGTCATATTTGTTTATTTATGATTTGTGTAAAGGACAAAAACAATATGCAATATACTTGTCAGGCAACAAATATATATTAGTATGTTACTGGATTATTGTTAACATGATAGGAAATATGCTCATTACACATTTCTAAGCTTGACTGCGCATATCCTGTAATGGCATGCAGAAGACCTTTAAATGACTGATACTTCAGTAGTTCCCACAATTAGCCTAGTAAGGACACAAGTGACATCAGAACACAGGCCCTGCCTACTTTTTTTTTTTTTTCCCTGGACATGTAAGTTTCAATGTGATCTTGCAAATAAGTGTAAGGCAAATGAGTGTTGCAAATTATTTCATAATTGGATTGCATAGGTAAAGGAACTATGTCCCTAAAATAAGACAGGAATTTTGAAAGAACAGGGGAAGGTGAGGGGTTAAATATTTTTGTGCTCCCCCTTCAGAGGGGGGAATGGAAACAATAATTAGTGCAATCTAAATAATACTGTGGTAACCCATGACATACATGTGTATATTAGCTATTGTTATTTTAAGACTGGATAATTGATTATGAAACTTTAAAATTAGGTGTACATGACACACACACTCGAACGTGTGTCTCACAGATGCTGGAGCTACTTTGCTTGAAATTCTTTTTTTGATAGTAATGAAACATGTTCACCTAGATTAGCTATTTTGTATGTGCTTCTGTTATGATGATGGGTGATGACACTACATACTCAATTTGACGAACATTTTATGTTTTAAAAATGTGTCTGGCCATATGTACACTTTATTTAAGTAACATTAAAGTTCAACATGACACAACTATTTGCTTTGCAGTCATCACAATATAAACTTAAATGTGAAAGTATGGTCACATACATTTAAGTACACATACCTACTATTACGGCGCCAATGGTATGGCTCATCATTCATATTAAAGAGCAGGTATGCAGAATGTTGCAACATCAGGTTAATTGTGATTAGTCAAGTACTAGATGTTGTTGAAAATAGCTCAACCCCTTCGATCGCGAATGAAACTGCCAGCTCAGGTGTCGATGTTTAGCCACCATAGGAACACCCACGTAACGCAGCATCGTGAGTAGGATGGCGGAGTTGTGGCTGTAATCCCAATGTCAACAACTTTTCTTATCTCACTCTGTCGACAGAGGAGTCTGCATGCAACAGTGACGGTGGGGCTATGATGAATTTTCGTCCCCAAACCACCAATATATAAATCAGACAGGAAACCAGTTCTGTCAGCAGATCGATGGCCCATCAAATTTTGATGGTCGAGACACATTCGCCAAGAAATAAATTGAGTCCCAAATATTTAAAGACTAGGAATAACAAAATTTATCTATTTATTAGAATTGTTCTACTCATACCTGATTGATAATGAGGGGCAGACAACTCCTGTTGCTTACAAATTTCATTTTTATTACGGAGCTGAAATACATTTCACTTCCATAGAACTTTTTTTTTTACTGCAGTGCAGATGGCCATATCGAAAGAACGCCCTTTGGCAAGGTAAAAATAGTTGATATAGTCTCTCCTATTCCTACACTAGATGCAGCACCAAAAGCAAAAATACCTGATGCTTGTGCTGGGTACAGTGGACGCTCTGTTAGGGGCAGTTGATGTACAATTTGAATATGACCCCACACTGGCAAGATGCAAGGATTCTTACATTATGCACAGAATGTTCCACAAACTCTTAAAAGTGTTACCGATACATGAGTACCACTGCTTTCTATAGCCTGCGGTTGCAACACAACAAACATGCTCTGTGTCCTAAGATGCAGTGAGGGAAATTTTTTATGATGGTGATTTCAAACCATTATGTACAAACAATAAAACCTTTGGTGATTGTGCAGCACAGTTACTTGTGCTACAGAAACCTGACCTGTCATTTGACACACTAACAGCGTTGATTCTTCCTTTTGTGTAAAAGGTTATAATGTTAATTTGGCCCATTGGTAGCTGAATGATTTTTGAAACTCAAAAGTGAAATCAATAAAAAAAGAGCCCTGGCAAATGGTGGCTGTCCATACAAGTTAAGGAATTCACACTGACAGTATTTACCTTTAAGGCAGCTGTTGTAACTCAATCTCATTCTAAGATCAACTCAGATATTATGGCAGCAATTCAAGCAGCATTAAAAGAAGAGAAGCTTTCTCTTCATGATGGTGATGGAGCGAAGTACAGAAGATTTTGTGTGTACCCCGTTCAGACCAATCACCCCCATAACAAAGTAATATATTAATTTTGATTGCTGTGTATTAACCAAACACACACATTACATGTGGGAAATGCTCTGCATTAACAGGTTTGATTAACATATTAATTAATGGTGTAAAACGCATGTTTTTATCTATTTTGCGCATTTAAGTAGTGTAATAGTGCATGTCTATGTTGTAGTGTACATTGTGCATTACATGCTGCTTTTGCTTTATTTTAATGGCTTGCAGTGTGATGCTTTTCCGCTAGGTAACAGTTTTAGGGGATAAATATTAGTACTGGTGGGTGGGGGACAGAAAACACTTATTTTCTGTGTATTCACATTTTCTTTGTGTTTATCGTAGTTTTGGCTGGTGGCTAGTTTCAAGATGGCTTCGCTTTTCCCGGTTCTGCGCAGTAGAGAATGCTTGCATCATCTGGCTGGAGGAACCTCGCGCATGCCTTGTGCTTCACTGAACTTTGCAACTCCAGCTGACTATGTTCGAGGCCATTTGTATGAATGCCGGCGAGTGGCTGAGAGCCAGAATGATAGCACGAGAACAGTCGAATGCCTGCCAAAGAATGACCACGTGGAAACAGCTGAAAATAAACAGTTGAATCCCTGCCAATGAACATTTGAATGCCTGCTAATGAACTATGGGACAATTGAATTTGTATCTATCAGCTTGTCAAACAAAGTTATTCAGGGACATCCTGGGAGCAGAGAAATACAAAGTTATTCACGGACATCCTGGAAGCAGAGAAATACATTGTCATTCACGGACATCCTGAGAGCTAAGAAATGCATTTTCATGACCAATCAGAGCAAGGGAAACGGCAAGAGTTGAAACATTTGTGGGTAGAGAGCCAGCAAACACAGTATAAATATCAGACCAAAATTGGTTTTTTTTTTAGAGAGAAGCTGGTTGGAGAGATGCTGTCTGTCAGAGAAGCTGTTTGCAGAGATGCTGGGAGCTTGAAACCATGCCAGAATGCGCACTGATGACCCCTGTAGGTTGGAGATCGTTGCGGGACACTAGCCTGGGTGAGAGATGCGTCTAGGAGGCCAGGGTTATTAAGAAATTTGGGGTTTAGTGTTGGTTAGGAAGGTTTTTACTGTAGGAAATCTTTAGAATTAAATGCATGTTTTTAATTATGGTTCACTGATCTTTCATTTTGGAACCCTCTGTCAGTTACATGACCAAGGATTGATTTTTAACCATTTTTAAGAATAATGAAATGAATGCAAACTTACATTTTCTCTTCATGACTTTTATTAAACAGTTTCTTGATTTATTTCCTGAATAAATGGCAATGCTCAGAGAGAATTAATAGTGAGAGAATAAATGATAATTTTCTTTATGCAAATTAATTATATAAAATCTTTTAAATGATTTCAGGTGTTCGTGATTCTTTTAGAGTCAATTAATTATGCAAATCAATGTATTGTTGTAGTGAGGTTAAGCTGGTCTTGACAATCACCATCAACTTGCTCAACTAATTGGTCCATCGACCTAATTGGCGGGGTACATTGATGCATAGATTAGTTAGTAAAATTAGGTGATGAAAACAAATGTTGGTGTAAAAATCTGTGCTTAAAGGTATCCCGTGATAGGAAATAATTCATGCAACCCATTGTAGGATTTTTAGCAAGGGTCTGGGGGGTGTGTGTGTTAGGGTGTGTGTACTTCGGTGTTATGGGCCCCACCGGAGTGACCCGGACCCTGGGTTGGTGATAATTTCTGGGTAAACGCTGCATCAATGGCTTTCCTTCTAAATACTCCTACACCCTCACTCAAGATAACACAGGGATGGTATCCATACCAGGAGTGGCGGATAGCCATATTTCTCATGAACAAGTTTGATTTGACCTAATTAAGGCCATTCACATCTACCTAAACAAACTAAAACGTATATATGGCAATGTCACATCTACCAGCAAAAAAAGTGCTCTACTGCCCCTACTATCTCCGCTCCCCCATTTGTAATCCTTTTCTTTGGACATTTTGGGCTAATGACAGCAGAAATTCTCTATAAATGTATATTGATTACTGTTGATTTATGCTCTAGATCCTTGTGGGTTTGGCCACAAAGAAATGCTGATGCTTGAGCGGTCATAAAAGACTTGCAATGCCTCGTAGCAATGAGAGCAGTTAATACATTTCATTTAGAAAATGGCCCTGTATTCACTGATAATGCGCTGCACTAGGTTTGCTATAACTGCTCAAGGAGTACAACTGTGATACTTGCACCCATTCGGCCCGGAAAAGCAACACGATTCTAGGACACATCAAAGGTATGCTTAAACTAGCCTTGACCACTAAGGTATTGAGTACATGATTGAGGTGGCTACATAATCTGCATGGAGTTTCGAGAATGTTAAATTATTTGCTTAAAGGAGTACAAGGTGGTCTTACTCCATACAAGATGCTCTTCAAAAAATCAACTTATGTGCATGATTTTAATCTTCCTCAAAAGGTGATGGGAGAGAAAATGTTTGACATTAACACTTTATTTAATGTTTTGCAGAACATCTAAGAGGTCAGAACCAAGTTACCTACTATGATGCATTCAAAATTAGCTTCTGGAGAAGATAAGCTTATTTAAGCTGGTGACAGGTGGCTTCCCAAAGTTGGAGAGCTCGTTCAAGAAAAGGCTCCTGACACGCAAATTTTCATTCTATATTACAGACCACCCATTCCAGTCTTTGAGGTAAACAACACAAGAATAGTTATCTTGCCTCCAACTGCCTGGTCCAAAGAATATCAGGAACAAACATTGGAAGATGTTGGAAATGACCACCTGTTTTCTGGTGTATCCAAGATTTCTGCGATAACGTTTTTTTGTTTTACTGTAAAACTCTGTGAACTTTATCCCTTCTAACTCGCGGTAAAGTACAAACGCCCCTCTTTTCAACAGGATGAAATTGGCCTAACCCTAAATAGCATATTTTACTTACCTATAACTCCTGAGAGAAATTGGGTTATTGCTTGGGGGGGTGAATCCCTGTTAGGGTGAACCGCAAACATTCACTAAATTAACATGTGCTTAACCCTCTTGTAGCTTGGTACATAGCAGTCAGGCTAACTTAGAGGCAATGTGTAAAATATTTATGAGGCACTTCAACAGAAATAAGGTGAAGAAACACCACATGAAAAATCCCACACCAATTTAGATAAATAGAGTAAATTTGAATACATTATTTGACATCATAACATCAAAAGTTCAATCAATAGAACCAGAGTTATGAATTTTTTAAGTGCAAAGTAATAACTAGCGCGCAAAAGATCAAAGCGCCAACCACGAACATCTAGTCGGGTGAGACCCGGGCAAAGTCAAAAGTTATGGCCGACCGCAATGGAGCATGGGTTGGAAACACAAGGTGAATTGGGCCCGGTCAGATCAGCAGGGCAAGGCAGCGGGGAGTGTCCAAAGAGGAGGGGAGCTGCTGGGCGAAGTCACAGTGAAGATTCCTACATCCAGACTTAATCTCTTTTATGGAAGTTGATAATCTCCAGCTGGATGTGTCATATGTCCCGTGCAGGCCCATTGTCGTTTTCCCTATGTTAGCATGATCATGTTTCAGACTGCCCTCTTCTTTTCGCACGTTACTCACAGACATATTTTGCTTTGTGCTATACTGTACTTTCACAGAGAACACGCTGTTGTTTTTCCATTCTGTTCTTTCCTGGGATTTAGTCTGAACATGTAGACAGGGTCGAACAACAATGCCCCTTGTTATTCTGTTCTGGTCAGGCCCTAGCACCTAGACAAAACACGCAAATGCAGCTGTTGTTCGGGACATATACTTTTGTCATACAGGTACGCACAGATAGGTAAAACACACTTGGAGAGGGACCTTTCCAGGGAAAATATCATGACGGGACCTGAGATGTAGAACTTTCATTTGTGTATACTAAGGTACCGGGTCTGCTGCTAACACCTAGAAATCTTCTGATATATAATCATTTTGTTTCTGCAGTAGGAGAGGGAGGTTAGGCTACACTGTTGTATATAATGACTGCTCCATTAATGATTTACGGACTACTTGCTATGCTAACCGTATTTCTGTTAGGCATTTTCCTACTTGCTGTGGCACGTATACTGCATACGAGAGCACAGTAGTTAAAATAAACATTTTAAGCTTGCTCGTGTCTCTATCAGAACGTATTGTGGACTAGTACAAGTGTGAGAGCAAAAGTGTGTGGTCTGTAACCGCGAATCCTGAGATGGTAGGGAGTGTTGTGTTCTGGGGTGTCTAATCACTTGTTTCTCTGTGAGTGAGTAGGAAAGCAAGTGAGACACAATAGCTAGTCGGTCCCTTACTCATGGGTACTCAGGTGTTAGGATGACTCAGTCCCTGCCTACTACGTTCCTATGATACCAAGCATAGTTCTGTAACTCCGCAGCAACCCTGCAACATGGCGCTGCGAACATTTGGTCTGGTACTTAAACACGGGACCCCTGAGTAGCACTTGCTGGGAGGGCTTTGCCTCCTCGGTTTATAGGGATCACCTATGGCTGTAGGTTTTTCAAGCTTGATGTTTAAAAGGTTTTGAAGGTTTAGGACCCGTTTTGTGCTATCGTTTATTTCCCTTGACATTCAGTGATGGCTCAACCGATTGCAATTCCGGCTCATTGCTGCGCTGCACTCACTTAATAGTTGTTGCAGCATGGAGTCCCCAATGCGGGGTCTCCAGTTGTAGTCAAAGCGGACCCTGTGTATCGTTTTGAAGTATTTTACTCCCGGGTTTCATTTCCCAATGTGGATGCAAATGATAATTCTTTCCATGCTTATGCTCTTGCCGCTGTTTCATGAAGTTTATCGCCCTTATGAGGTTGTTGAAGTTCCTCCTACGGCCTGGGAGCACCAAATTTGGTTTAATGGCGCCCTACCCCATCCTATTTCTTTTGTTGGTATGGGCCCCTTGAGTATTGATGGGGTCACATGGCCTGTTTTGGCCGGCTTTACTCCGCAACCTAATTAGCTTAACGCTAATTTGGCGGAAGTTCATTTGTTCTATGGTCAGGTGGTTCTTCTTTATAGACGCCTGATCCAATTTGTTGCCCGTGCTTTTCTAGTGGCTCCACCTCCGATGTAGGCTGCACACGGCGAAGGTCTTGTAATTAGCCCTGTTATTATTTATTCGGTGAGGGGCAAACGTCCTCCGAATCGTGAGGACTTATTGTTTTGGATTGCTCAGAAAATTGAACAGCTTGATGCAGTTTTCACTCTTAAGGGTCCTGTAGAGAAGCACAGGATCCTTACTATGTGCTTGCCTATTGGCCTAATTCCTCCTTAAGCTGGCTGTAACACCTGGGGGATGGTGTTTGCCTCAGTGTATACACTTTGTTATGGCACCCCTTTGATGAGTGTTCTTCCGAGTGTTCTCGAACAATTCCAGAATAAACCTGGGGCAGGTCCTGCCCTGGATTTGGGGATGATTTTTTTCAAATGTTAAAGGTGAAGCAGCGGCTTTGATTGTTTGTCAACACCTTCTGGCGGTGCCTGACATTGATTGGATACGTTGATTGTTGTTTATTGTTGCTGATATTTATATGTCCTTAGGATGCAATAATCTGGGTGTTAGACCTTCTACTCAGTCTCAAGGTAAGCCCCCTCCTGTAAAGGAGGGATGTCCAGTCTTTCCTAAGAAGACATGGGGTACAAAAGCCTAGGTCTTGTGGTGGTTCGCCACCACCAGCCGCTTCTGAACGTAGATATGATTTACGTGATTCCTTTAAGACTAAAACTCCTGAGAGGTTTCAGGTTTGTGATCCTCATTCTCCTAGTTCCTTTCAGGATACGTCTGATCAACAGTACGACTGAGGAGGATTTCAAGATCGTAGACAGGGCAAGTCCACGCAACCCAAGCAGGACCCGCAGCGTTCTTTTGACGTGAAAGTCAAGAGAGTGGAACCACCTCTGTAAAGAGTACCCGTTCCAGAAGAAAAAAGTTGTGGCATTGACAGCAAAATTTGCCCCAGATGATGAGAACCCTCCTCCTGGACAGGAGTTGGGCGGTGACTCTCCTCGACAGTGCGGCGGAAGTTACAATGGTGTGCCAGACACTCCACCTGTTTCTGGAGGCAAAAGCAAATGATTCCTTTGTAACTGTTGAAACTGCGGACACCCGCATAGCTCCCCCTGATAGACTTTATTATGTAGACATTCAGATTGAAGGTGACATTAAGCGCACTAATAATGCTATTTTTTGGGACAACTTGACATCTTCATATGTCATTTTATTGGCCGAGGTCGATTGCCCCCCCATTTGTTCTTGCTTGTCCTTGAGGTGAAGATGTGATAATTCCTACCTTATCGCAATACGTCCCTGATGAGACTAATAATGCCTGTGTTCAGAGTGGGCTCTTGCCTTAGCTCCTGCCTTATACCGCAATCAGTCCGGTTGGGATAAGGATTCTCCCTCACATGTTTTGCCTGTTCGCTCTACTCCTCAGCCACAGCCTCAATATCCAAGTAAGTGTGACGCAAATACGTCCATTAAAGAGATTCTGACTCAATTGGAGTATCAAGGGGTATTTAAACCCTGTGTCTCCCAGATAAATAACCTTCTCTTTCCGGTTTTGAAACCTGATGGTTCATATCACATAGTTTTGGATTATAGACATTTGAATAGTCATACCCGTACTTATGCAGTGCAAAACACGCATAGTACAGAGTTGATCAATAACATTGTGTGTAAAAACTACTTTGGATATTTCAAATGGCTTTTTCAGTCATAACCTGTCTCCTGAGAGCTGGGACTTATCCGCATTCAGTGCCCTCGGCTCCCAGAGGCACTATGCAAGATTGCCTATGGGGTATAAGAATAGTCCCAGTGTTTTTGCAACACATATTGTGTCCCTTTTGAATTAAATTGATCCTGATGCCTTTCCCTATGTCGATGACATATACCTGATGGACAATGAATTGAATCCCCATCTTGCGCAAGGGGATCGCATCATTACAAGATTTGCAGCTCTAGGCTACAAATTCAATTTTGGGAAATCCCATATTGTGTTTCTGGCTGCTCTCTTTCTTGGGTATGAGCTGACAAATGAGGGTAGGGGTTTGGCCCCCCATTTTTTGGAAAAGTGTGCTCAATTGCAACCTCCATCTACCCTCAAAAAATTGCAGTCGCTGCTAGGTTTTTTGAATTTTGGCAGGGCTTACATTCCTGACTATGCTCAGCATATCAAACCTCTTTATGCTTTGATACGCCCATCATTTTCTGCTTCCTCTTGGCTTCTGGAACACACAGCAGGTCTGCGCGCTTTGCAGTCTGACTTACTTGCAATGCAGTATTTAAAAATTAGATTGAATACTACAAATTTGGTCATCCGGATTCTGCCCTGAGCTATCCGTTTCACTTAGGTGACTTTTAATGAGGGTGACACAGTCCCAATCTCGTATAAATCTCATCTGTATACTCCTGCAGAATTGCATTTTTCTTCTACTGAAAAAATTCTCACCGCTGTGCAGATGGCTGTTCTGCAAGAACGCCCTCTGGCGCAAGGTAAACACATTTTTCTCATTTCTTCCATGCCTGCCCTAGAGACGGTCACAAAAACCAGTGTCACTAATTCTAAACCTCTTCATCCATGTTGGATTTAATGGGTTATGTCATTGACATCAGCTGATGTCAGTTTTGTTTTTGACCCTTCTTTGCAAACACAAGAATTTCTATAGTATGAACATGTTCACCCTCTCCCTTCTTCTGTTCTTCCTCTGGATGAGTACAAATGTCTTATTTACACTGATGGTTCAGCTCAACCACCCATTGGTTCTAAGCAGGCTTATTCAGCGGCTTGTGCTATTGTCGTGGGTACAATGAAACATGGAGTTTTTACATCTACCTTAGTACACACGCAGTCTCTTGGGGTCTGCACAGCCCAGTTTCCTGAGTTATGTGCACTCCTCTAGGCTCTTGAATATGCTGATCCTGAATTACCCACCCTTGCTGTGTGTGATTCTTTTTACTGTGTACAATCTTTTAATGACAATTTGTTTTTTGGAAACAAATGATTTTCGGGACTCTAAAGGTAGCACAATAAAGCATAAAATGCTTTGGGTTAGGGTGGCGGCCCTTCAGAAATGCTTGTCCCTTACACTTGTTGTCCATACATTGGGACATCAATGTGCGGGAGCGCACACGGTTGGTAATTCTTTGGCTGATGAAGCAGCCAAATCTGCAGTAACCACAGTTAGAGTAGCCACTGTTACTCGCTCTATGACTAAAATTGGCGATTACATTTTGGCGACTATTGCCGCGACTAGGGAGGGTATTCCTTTCCCACAAGGTTTCCCTTCTCGTTGTTCTTATCAGTTGACTACTGACAAAATTCATTTTGTTTCTAATCCTACAGTTGGCGATCGCTTGATTCCCAACCTAGAACATAGACAGTCTCTTATAGTGGCTGCCCATGAAGGCACAGCTTCTGCTCACGCTGGTGTAGCAGCACTGTTTCTTTTTTACAACAACGCTATTGGTGGGGAGGATTATATCAGCAAGCTCGCAAATATGTCCTTTGTTGTGATGTTTGGCAACAAATTAAGAGTTCCACTTTATCATGTCCATTGTAGACTCATCTTTTTATTTCTAATCATCCTTTTAGTTGCATTTACCTTGATCATTGTGGTCCGTTAATGTCCGACACTGCTTTAAAATATATTTTGGCTGCAGTGGATTCTTGCACTAGGTTCCTCTGGTTTTGGCCGCAGGGCTCTGCTGACGCTTGCACTGTTATAAAGGATTTGCATGTCTTTGTTGGGACTTATGCCTGTGGCACTTTCCATTCCGACCAAAGTCCGGCTTTTGCCTCTAAGGCTTACCGTGATTCGATGAAGTCTATGGGAGTACAGGTGCATTTCTTGTCTCCATATAGGCCCAAGGGCAATTCTGTTGTGGAGCAGATGACCTGTGACTTAAAGCAATCTATAAGAGCAATAGGTACAGGACGTGGTTGGTTAGCTCACCTATATGGGGTTCAACATGCTCTTAATAATCTCCCAAGAAGATCTCTGGGTGGGCGGACCCCGTACGAAATGCTTTTTGGTATCAAGATGTTTGTTGCAGATCCCGAAGGTCTAGACGTTGTTGCGGCTGCTGCAACATTTGATGTAGATAACCACTGTGCTGTCTTACAGGATCTATGAAAGTGTTGTGAAGCTCTGGCAAAAACTCTTTTGCCATGGACTTCGCCTGAATAAACAGCAGTTCTGATTCCTGTTTCAGCATGGCTCTCTAAAGTTGGTGATATGGTTCGTAAAGGTGGCGATCAAGAAAGAATTCGGTCCCTCCTTCCGTGCTCCTGTTCTAGTGCTTGGTCTTCAGGGTACCCGAAATGTGATTTTACCTCCTCTGCCTGGATACAAACTTTCACTGTGTCAAGTTAAACCATATAGCCAATACTGAATGGTATGCCTCGGGGTGTCCCAGGATGGGATGTTCCTTTACAGCCAGTGAGCTCCATACTTTATGATTCTCCCCGGCTGCCGGAGGGGGATGCTGAGGCTTCAGTTGATCTGATATCTGTTTTACCTTCTACACACTGCACAATGGAAATCGTTTATTTGATCCACACCTTGAATCCCCTATGGCAGTGTAAGCCTCAAGTTCCAATCCAGAATCCCTCCTCCATTATTTCTGCTGAGTTCTTCTGGTTACTATATCGATCAAGCCAATTTTTCTTCCGACAATTCTTTGTTGTCTTCAGTTTTATCCCTACCACCAGCGAGAATTTGTGTGTTCATATCATGGTTAAAATGCACTTATCTAATTCCACATTGGACATATGCTGGATCGTGTTTTCCATGGTATTTCTGTTAATGTGGATAGGATTCATGACAGTTTTTTTCCTTTTGATTAATGGTCAGTACCTCTCAGACCGTTCTGCTGCAGAACTTGTCGACGGGGTGTTGGCCCCATATTCATCCTCGCATAAAATGAAAAGAGATCAGTCCCTTGTTAAAGATTTCAGCAGTCCCAGTCACTCATTGAATTGTACGGGATAAAGGACCATTAGATGTATTCGGTTCTACGGAGACCCTACAGATACCATATGTATTCCGTGTTTCTATAATGTGATAATACCTGGGTTACAATCAGATGATTGGGATGTCAATGCTGTGAATTCGATGTTTTCCAAATTGCAATATTACACTGTTTTTGATACTGAAGATTTATATTTGAATTCTGCTAACTATGCTGATTTGTTCAGCTATCAACATTATGGACATCATTTCTTGCATAGAGCAAATAGACAGCGTCCCCAATTTAATTATACTCAATGGGAACATTGCCCAACTCCATTTCAGGGTATTTCCAACACACAAAAAATGAAGTACACTTATTTTACCAGTTATAACCTTTCGGATCCGGTATCAAATTATTTTAAATTGGCTCCCAATGTTTCAAAAAAATACATGCTTACTCAGACTATGTTAATTTATGCATCTCATTTTATTGACAACTGAACCCTGAAAGGGTACGATTATTGGAAAGGCAATATTGATTTGAAAATCAGTATGGGGTACTAAGTCCTGGCAGGTCCAAGGTATTGAATCATTGTTCCGTGCATGTCCGATACTTGCTCAAATAATTTTTCTTAATAACACGTTCCAACAGACTACTTGTCTGGGGTTCGCTAAGATTAAAGAATTGAATACTCCCGCTATTCTGTCCTTGGCCCTGTTTGATAATTGGAAATCTTATACCAATTACACTGCAGACCAACTAAATAGTATGATACAAAATGGTACAATCAATTTCACTGTGATATCTCCAATTGGATAGTCATTATGGCCTCTGAACATGAATGTTTGTCATTCTCATTTTGTGAACACTACTTCAGGGTTTACATTAAACAGACCTGATCCACCTTACCCACATTCCAACACTTTTACCACTTATACTGTAGGTAAATTATGTCAACAATTGTTAGGACATTCCACATTGTCTGCTGTGAAACAACTAAGCCTGGGCGGAGTTCGCGCAGCTGCGCTATGCGGAATTACGCAAAGTTGCAAAAGAACTCGGCGAGCGAGTGGAGTTCCATGAGCAAGCAGAGTTGCTTGTACCGCCCGTTCGCGATGCGTTTTTGACGTTCGGGAAGGCGTATTGCGTGTAACCCTGGGTGGAGTTCGCGGAGTTGCGCTACGCAAAACTCTGCAAAGTGGAAAAAAACTCTGCCGCGCTACGCGGCGCTCCGCAAGCGGTGGAGTGCAATAAAAAAATGCCATTTGCAGTGATTTTCAGTGCCGGATGCTTGTCCGCACTGTGTAATCAGCGCAAACGGCACCATGCACAGTGCAAGCGAGCGCTGCTTTCCTTTCTGCTGCTCAAGTAGATTTTTACTCGAGCAGCAGCTTTCTCAACGAGAATGGGCAGTTTGGTCGCGAGCATACGCGACCACTCGCAATGAGAAACCCGACCCCCCCGCGTTGAGAAATCTTGCCGGGAGGTGGATTTTCCTCGCTTGCGCTCGCCAACTTGACGTTGATGAACGCGAGCGAGGAAAAAAACTCTGCTCCGCTGCGTGAAGCGGAGTTTTTCGGAACTCAGCGAGCTCTGCCTAACGCGGCGTGCGGAAAACTCCTCAAACTCCGCGAGCAGAGCGGAGTTCACCGCCCAGGGTTAATTGCGTGTTCGGGAACACGTATTGCGTGCTTGGGTGGAAATATCACGCAAACTTCACCACACAGTCGCCCATGGGCGCAGCCATTTTGTTTTTCATGTTTGCTATGGTTCTGGGCCTGTTTTTCTATCCTCCCTATATCTTTTCAATCCTTTGTTTATAAAAACTTTTTTCTGATTTTTTTTTATTTATTATCTATCCCTCTCTATTCCTGAGGGTATGTTTTGCGTTTTTTTCTACTTTGTGTGTATTTTTTAGTGCGTTTTTGACTGTTTTTCTATTACTTGCTTTTTATTTTTTTTACATCCTTTCTTTACTTCCTATATTTTCTTTTCCGCCCCCCCCACCCACCCAGAACCATGGTGAAGAAGAGTAGCAAGCTGGGGAAGAGGAGGAACGAGAGCCGGGCCGTCTTCCTTGCGAAAGACATCGCCCGGAAGGGGTGCAGGCCCGGGCCTTGTTTTCTGAGGTGGAGGTGGCCGCACTGTTTTTTTTTTGTCCAGCGCCACCTCCCCTTAACCCTGGCAGCAGGAGGCAGGCCTGGCTCTGGGTATGGGCTCCGGGAGCGTCACCGGCGGTAGGCGAGGGTGCGCCGGGCAGTGTTTCGCTGCTCCGGGTTCCGGCGCACCCATAACCAAATGACGCGCTGGTGGCCCGACATCCTGGACCGGGAGCAGAACCTGCTGGACATGGTAGGTGTTGAGGTCCCGGGGCTTGGTGAGTAGCTAATTATATTACTATTGTGTTCTTCTGTTCTGTGTTATTGCGAATATAATTTTTTTCCCAAATAGCAAGAATGCTGCTGCTGCTTATGCAGGTAACTTACGTTTAAAAATCTCATATTATGTGATTGTTATTCTTCCAGACAGGTGCTCGGCGCTACTAATCGTACTTGTTTGAAACTTTGCGCTCGCTTGGGCTGGTTATGTAAGAGAGGTTAGAGGATTTAAGTTAGGTAATGCAGATAGGAAATCTAGTTAGTTGGACATTTCACTCGTACAAATCCAGAGAAATTCGGCCGTTATAGTTAGTTGAGCTAGCTATAACTCGCGCCCCCGCAATGCACTGCTGATGATGTCACATATTACATCATTCATGACATGGGCAGTGACATCAGTGAATTTCAAAGGTTTTTTAAATGTTAATTTCTAACTATAACGTCCCTGAAACTTATGGTTTTTTCAGTGAATTTCAAAGGTTTTTTAAATGCTAATTTCTAACTCTAATGTCCCTCCAACCTATGGTTTTTTTCAGTGAATTTCTAAGGTCTTTTAAATGCTAATTCCTAACAAGAACGTCCCTGAAACCTATGGTTTTTTCAGTGAATTTCTATGGTTTTCTAAATGCTAATTTCTAACTATGCCTACAGAGGTAGGACATGTGCAGAAAGAGGAAGAAAAGCGCAAAAAGAAGCAAGAGAAATGCAGAAAGAGGCAACAGAAGTCCAGAAAGGCAAAGAAAGGTGCATAAAGAAGCAAGAGATATGCAGAAAGAACCAACAGAGGGACAGAAAGAGGCCTTGTTGCAAATTCATCCTGTGCCCCCAACTTTTAAACTGACTCTGACTACCAGGCCCAGAGCCAGTGCTATGCTGAAAGACACTTAGAATGCAGTGAAAACACCTACATACACTAGGGTACACTATGGGTTGGGGTACCCCTGTGATTGGCATGACCTCCCCTGTAAGGCCCTAGTACATAATAGGGCAGGGGGATTAAAACTACTTCTAAGTCAGAGGTGCAGAAAGAGGCAATATAAGTGCAGAAAAAAGCAACAGAGGTGCCGAAAGAGGCAGGAGAGGTGCAGAAAGAAGCAAGTGAAGTGCAGAAAGAGGCAAGAGAATTGCTGAAAGAAGCAACAGAGGTGTAGAAAGATGCAAGAGAAGTGCAGAATGAGGCAAGTGAGGTGCAGAAAGAAGCAAGAGCAGTGCAGAATGAACCAACAGAGGTGCAAAAAGAGGCAAGGGGGTGCAGAAAGAGGTAGGAGAGGTGCACAAAGAGGCAAGCGGGGTACAGAAAGAGGCAGGAGAGGTGCAGAACAAAGGAAGAGAAGTGCAGAAAGAAGCAACAGAGGTGCTAAAAAAGGCACGAAGGGTGCAGAAAGAGGCAAGAGAAGTGCAGAAAAAAGCAACAGAGGTACAGAAAGAGGCAAGAGAGGTGCAAAAACAAGCAGGAAAGGTACAGAAAGAGGGAACAGGGGTGCAGAAAGAAGGAAGAGAGATACAGAAAGAGGGGAGAGGGGTGCAGAAAGAGGCAAGAGGGGGGCAGAAAGAAGCAAGTGAGGTGCAGAAAGAGGCAACAGAGGTGCAGAAAGACGCAAGAGAGGTGCAGAAAAAAGCAAGAGAAGTGCTGAAAGAGGCAAGAGAATTGCTGAAAGAAGCAACAGAGGTGTAGAAAGAAGCAAGAGAAGTGCAGAAAGAGCCAAGTGAGGTGCAGAAAGAAGCAAGAGCAGTGCAGAAAGAACCAACAGAGGTGCAAAAAGAGGCAAGAGGGGTGCAGAAACAGGCAATAGAGGTGCAGAAACAGGCAGGAAAGGTGTAGAAAGGGGGAACAGGGGTGCAGAAAGAGGCAAGAGAGGTGCAGAAAGAGGGGAGAGGGGTGCAGAAAGAAGCAAGTGAGGTGCAGAAAGAGGCAACAGAGATGCAGAAAGATGCAAGAGAGGTGCAGAAACAAGCAAGAGATGTACAGAAAGAGGCAAGAGAATTGCTGAAAGAAGCAACAGATGAGTACAAAGAAGCAATAGAAGTACAGAAATAGGTAAGTGAGGTGCAGAAAGAAACAACAGCAGAGCAGAAAGAAACAACAGAGGTGGAAAAAGAGGCAAGAGGGGTGCAGAAAAAGGTAGGAGAGGTGCAAAAAGAGACGAGAGGTACAGAAAGAGGCAGGAGGGATGCAGAAAGGAGGAAGAGGAGTGCAGAAAGAAGAAACAGGTGCCGAAAGAGGCGCAAAGGGTGTAGAAAGAACAAGAGAAGTGCAGAAAAAAGCAACAGAGGTACAGAAAGAGGCAAGAGAGGTGCACACACAGGCAAGAAAGGTGCAGAAAGAGGGAACAGGGGTGCAGAAAGAAGGAAGAGAGATGCAGAAAGAGGGGAGAGGGGTGCAGAAAGAGGCAAGAGGGGGGCAGACAGAAGCAAGTGAGGTGCAGAAAGAGGCAAGAGAGGTGCAGAAAGACGCAAGAGAGGTGCAGAAAAATGCAAGAGAAGTGCTGAAAGAGGCAATAGAATTGCTGAAAGAAGCAACAGAGGTGTAGAAAGAAGCAAGAGAAGTGCACAAAGAGCCAAGTGAGGTGCAGAAAGAAGCAAGAGCATTGCAGAAAGAACCAACAGAGGTGCAAAAAGAGGCAAGAGGGATGCAGAAAGAGGCAAGAAATGTGCAGAAAGAGGCACTTTAGGTGCAGAAAGAGGCAGGAGAGGTACAGAAAGAGGCCCGAGAAGTGCAGAAAGAGGCAAGAGAAGTGCAGAAAGAGGCAAGAGAGGTGCAGAAGGAAGAGAGTGAGGTGCAGAAAGAGGCAAGTGAGTTGCAGAAACAGGCAAGAGAAATGCACAAAGAGGCAAGAGAGGAGCAGAAAGAAGCAAGAGAGGTGTAGAAAGAAACTAGAGAAGTACAGAAAGAGACAAGTGAGGTGCAAAAAGAGGCAAGACATCTGCAGAAAAATGCAACAGAGGTGCTGAAAGAGGCAAGTGAGGTACAGAAAGGAGACAGTGAGGTTCAGAAGGAGGAAGAAAGGTGCAGAAAGAAGCAAGAGAAATGCAGAAAGAGGCAAGAGAGGCACAGAAAGAAGAGTGGTTTGTGCACCATTAGTACCAGTTTAACACCCACATTTAGCAATAAGTAACACGTGACCATTCCAGCTTTGCAAAGGGCCTTCCACCACACTGTAACTCAGGACGCTGCATTTTTGGGAACATTTGAGCCGTTTCAGCTAGAAACAAGGCTTTTTTGTTCAAATCTGCAGATTAGGCACCAGATGATGAAATATTTGGCAAATGCGGAAAATGTTTAATTATGTGAAAATTGGTGCAGCCGAACAGTCACATAATTCCAGTGGCCCTGCTCATACCTCCGACTAGGTCCAGAGGTGCTCCTCAGTGGTTCCTTCTTTTTTTGTGTCTCATTAAGTTTATAGTTTAGCTTCTATGGAAACGAGGAAGACTAATCCTGAGGTTACCACTCCACAACACAGAATATAATACCACATAATTACTCTCCAAAACACATAATCCCACTCCACATAATTCCTATACACTAAATACCACATACTTTCTATTCACATAATTTCACTGCACAACATACCACATAATTCCACTACACACAACGTACATCCACTCTACACCAATAAACATTAGTAAAAAACGTTTACATTTACAATGCCAATAGCTCTAACTCTCGCAAATGCGAAACCTATTACATTGCAAATGCTTCTTTAACTAGTAGTCGCGTTTGCAGAGTGGTGGAGAAAGGGTTCTGGGCCTCCGACCAGCACTCAGGAATTCCGCTGCGTAGGACTTACAGGAGGTACCAGGAGGGCTTCTTAGCCCCCAAAGTCCCTCAGGAGTAAAGTGGACTTCATCCCCCATCCCATATTCTGCCAGGAGGCGTGTTTGCAGAGTGGGGGAGAAAGGGTGCGTGGCCTCCGAAGACGTCTTAGCAATCTCACTGTGTGGGACTTACTGGAGGTAACAAGAGGGGTAGTTGGCCCCCAAGGACATCCTTGGGGGCCAACTACCCCTCCTTTTACCTCCAGTAAGTCCCACACAGCAGGATTGCTAAGCTCTCATAGCAGGCCATGCCCCCTTTGCCCACCACTCTGAAAATGCGCTCCCTGGTGCACTCTTGGATGGGGATTGAAGTCCCCTTTGCTGCTGGCAGTCCTTTGGGGCCAACTAGCCTACCTCTTACCTCCAGTAAGCCCCACACAGTAGGATCGCTGAGAGGTGGACACAGGCCACGCCCCCTTGCTCCACCACTCTGCAAACACTCCTCCTGGCACGCTCTTGGTTGGGGGATGAAGTCCCCTTTCCTCCCTAGGGTCCCTGGGGGCCAACTAGCCCTCCTATTATCTCCAGTAATCTCCATACAGCTGGTTTGCTGAGAGTGCTCAAAGGCCACACACCCTTTTTACACCATTCTGAAAACGCGGCTCCTGGCACACTGCTGCTCGGGGGATGAAGTCCACTTGTGTCCTGAGGTCATCGGGACACAAGAGGACCTCATCGCCCCACCAGCAGTGCTCCAGGAGGCGCGTTTGCAGAGTGGTGTTAAAAGGGGCGTGGCCTCGGACCACCTCTCAGCAATCCCACTGTGTTTGGCTTACTGGAGGTACCTGGTGGGCTAGTTGGCCCCCAGGGACCCTCAGGAATGAAGGGGACTTAATCCCCCAACTTAGAACGCGCCAGGGGGCGCATTTGCAGAGTGGTGCAGGGAGGGGGCAGGGTCTCCGGCGAGATGCCGGCTTTTAATTTTTAAAAATATTTTTAGAAGGGGGGACGTGTGGCCCCCCTTCTTTTAGTATTTTTTGGGCCCTGGGGACCCCATCCCCCAGGCCTGAGCGTTTTTCTTTATAAAAAAACAGAAAGGGGGCCGCGTGGCCTCCCTTACCTGGGCCACTATTGGCCCCGGGGTCCCCATCCCCCGGGGCCTGGCCAGCAATTTTTTTATTTTTGGGTGGAGGCCTCGTGCCCCCCCTCCTAAGGCCAATTATTGCTCGGGACCCCATCGGCCGGGGCCGGCCTTCCATTTAAAAAAAAAAAAAAAAAAATGAAATAAAGGGTAGGGTGGCCGAGTGGCCCCCCTCCCGGGCCACTTTTGGCCCCAGGGACCCCATCCCCCGGGGCCGTCCCTCAAATTGGGGACCGTGAAGGGAGCCCCAATGCCCCCACGGTCCCAGCCGGCTCCCCGCCTCCTGCGGGAGCCGGCATTGCTTTTGGAGAAGGGGAGCTGCTAACATGCAGCTCCCCTTGCCCAAAAGCAATTCTGCTTTTCTTCGTGGAAGCGAGAGCAGGTTTCCTGCTCTCGCTTCCAAGAAGCAAAGCAGTGTTTGCTATGGCAGGGCGGGAGCCGTGCTCTGGCCCTGCCATAGCAAACAGCAATGTCCCGGGGGTAGGCACCACGGGACATTGCAGGAGCCGGCCCCGGGGGGTGGCGGTCCCCAGGGCCATCGAGGGCTCCAGGAGGGGGGCCGTGTGGCCCCCTCCTAATGTAAACATAGCCCTGGGAGGTGGTGGTCCCTGGGGCTGGGGTCCGCTACAGACCCCTGTATTTAATTTACTGAATGCCTGGAGGTGGTGGTCCCTGGGGCAGCGGGGGGGCAGGAGCCCTACATGCCTTTAATTTTTTTTAAAAAGCCCCAGGGAGGTGGCGGGCCCCAGGGCTGTGGGGGGCCACGATGCCCCCGCATTTAATGATTAAAGCCCCGGGGAGGTAGCGGTCCCCAGGGCTGTGTGGGGTGGCAAGAGCCCCCCCATGCTTTAAAAAAATGTTTTTATGATAAAGCCCCGGGGAGGTGGTGGTCCCCGGGGCTGCGGGGGACCGCGAGCCCCCCCACATTTGAATAAGGATCACCCCAGGGAGGTGGCAGTCCCTGGGGCTGCGGGTGGCAAGGGGGCCCCTGCACCATTATCACATATTGCCCCCGGGACCTGGCCCACCCGGGGGCTTTAAGAAAACGAAGTGCGGGAGACCGCACTTCATTTTTTAAAAAGATTTTCTTCCGATTCGCGCACCCAGCGAGACTCCAGCCAAAAATTTAAATAAAAATGCTTTTTTGGGGCCTGGGGGTCCCCGTGGGACCCCCTGAGCAGTCCTAGGGGGTCAGGGGGTTTCTACCCTGTCCCCTTTCCTTCATTTGTAACTTTTTTTTTCCTTTTTATGGTGACTCGGTTTTACCGAGTCACAAGATGGCTGCCAACACTTCCTGGTTTGGAGTGTTGGCAGCCAATCAAAATGAAGCTCGTGCACGGGAGGGATCGCGGCTCCTCCTCGGTGCTCAGATATTGATATTTTTATTTTTTGAATTTCTCAGGAACTACTGAACGGATTTACACCATTTAAAAAAAGGCGATTTCTGAACCAAGAGCTACCCTTTTGCCAAATTTGGTGTAATTCCGTTCAGCAGTTCGGGCTGTAATCTGTAAAATTCCTATGGAAATTATCATGGAGAAAACGCATTTTAGGACCCCACTTTTTTCTCGCCCCCCCTTGACCAATCACCCCGAAACTTTCAAGACAGGAGCTGACCTGAGTGAACCATTAGTTTCGAGAATTTCGCGAAGGTTCGTCAAACGGCACCAAAGATATTGGCAAAAGAAAAAACGATTTTTGAATAGAAACAAGGTCCTAACTATAACTACCTACTGGCGACCGCCAGTAGGTTATATATATATATATATGTATATATGTATATGTATATATGTATATGTATATATATATATGTATATATGTATAGGTGGGGCTGAAACGCGTCATGGCGGAGATGCAGGGCAAAAGGAAATAAAACTTACTTTGCACAAGGAACTTTGGGTCCGCGTTCATCTGTCCTTGGCAGTGGATACTTCAAAGACGAAGTCAGTGATGTGATAGTGCCGGTTTGCTTCTACGGCACCAGCGGTAACCCCTCCTCCACGTCGGGTGCAGCGGCAGGAAGCAGTTGGTTTCGGTGCTACCGGAACTTCAATCAAGACTCCAGTGAGGAGAAAGCCGCAATTAAACCCTGAACGCTGGATACTTTCTTACCGGCTTGCTGAGGTGCGCGTGACCGGATTCTTCGTACTGGATCACGGCAAGTCATCTCTAAAAGGTAGGAATCGGCAGACTGTTCAGTGAGGAGTGTGCACATTTCAGACGGGGATACGTATCTGAGCGTTTGAATTTGTCATTCATTATTATTGCCCACAACAGTGCATCATGTCCGCAGAGGCGTTGCGCAACCGCAAAGAGGCGGCAGACGAAATGTTTAACGATTCCCCGGACGGGGGACCGGTAATGACAATGCTGCAAAGCAATACATCCACAGGAAGTGCTAATTTAAGGGAGATGTTTAAGAAATTGGAAAAGTTAATGCATTGTGAACAGGCAAAATGGTGGGAGCACAAGTCTTTATCCCGCTATCTGGAGGTTGGTAGGATTCCAAGAGGCTTGCGGATAACTCTGGCACCTAGTTATGAGAATCCAGATCCTGACATGCTGGCGGAATGGGCCGCCTGCAATTTGGAGTCCTCCAGTAGACTTGTTCGAATACTAATTAAGTTTGCAGAGAGTGATAGAGGCAAACTACAAGCGCAAATAGAGGAACTGAATGAAACTATAAGTAAATTGGAAGTTACAGATAACATCGTGAAATTAAGGGAAGAAATGCATGTGCGTCTACAGAAATATGAGGATATAATTAAAAGACGCAAAGCATACAAATTTCAACGGGACAAAATGGATTATTTAAAAGGCCAGGTGTTTACATTTGCGCGCAGGTTCGATGCTGTAAAAACGAAAGTGGGCACTAGCCAACGAGCAATGAATAATCAGACAGTCATGGGTGAAGCAGCTCCAGTATCATCATCAACATCTGACCTCAGTTCTGCCCCAGAGAGTGAGACAGAGGGGGAAATGTCAAGAGCTCAAGGATTGGGGTTTACAAAACTGTCCTTGGCGCAGGAGATCGACTGCTTACGCCAGGACAGGAGAGACACACTCAGACCAAGAGCCCAACCTGGCCAGAAAATGAAAACAAAAACAAAAGAGCCAATCAAAAACGTGGCGCAAGACGAAGGTGCAATCGGCAACGAAAAGCAGACCTTCAAAAAACAAACAAGAGGCAGATGGAACCGCAAACAGAAGTAAGATGTAACGGTAACCCAAACACAGTGGTCAATTTAACAGACATCAATTTAACCATGGCAGAGAAACAAATTTTAGCATTGGGATTGTTCTTTAGCCCAGAAAGTAGCTTTAACTACACAGAAACAAGGATGGATGTCTTTAGATTCATCAGAAAACTCAAATTACGGAAATTCCATACACTACAGGCAAGTAAAGATTTAGATCCCACGGAAATAATGAATAATAGCCCACCTCTATTTACAGCAGGAGATGTGAGTTTATTTCAGGATCTTAGAGACCTCCAGAATGAACAAACTGCTACTATTACACCACTGGGCCTTGAGGCAATCAACATCAGTGGGACGGTCAAAACTCCATTTAAGCCAAAGTCCATTTTTCAACCGATTATGCTACACGACAACTTGGATGTTTATCATGAACAAGTTACGAAGGAACTGAAGTACCTGTATAAATCAATTAACAGCGAGAGGTACAAAACAAGCCAGCATAATCATCGCTATATTCAACTCATGAAAAAGTTACAGAACAATGACAACCTCGTAATAAGACAATCTGACAAGGGAGGAAACGTTGTTCTGTGGCCCCGAGAACTATACATGACAGAGGCCCTGGCTCAATTGTGTGACACTGAATGCTACAGAAAAAGTAATATCCATATTGTTAAATCTGCATGGAATGATTATTATCTTAAACTGTTGGCATGAAAAAGTGGGGGGCTTCTCAGTGATGATGAATATTGTTTCCTAAACAAAGAACATCCAGTCATCCCTGAGTTATATCTAATTCCCAAAATACATAAAAACCAAACAGACCCGCCTGGTAGGCCAATAATCTCGGCCATCAATAGTTTGATGGAGAATACATCGAGATACATAGATTATTTCCTACAGGATTGGGTTAAAGGGTTACCTTCCTATTTACAAGACACTTCAGATTTCCTACGGAAGATTAGTGAAATTGCTTGGAGTCCAGACTCATTGTTGATAACTATGGATGTAACCTCATTATATACATCCATTCGCCACCAGGATGTCATCAAAGCAATTATGCATTATTTGAATCGCAGACCTGCATACTTATATATGCATAATAAGATGCTGATTGAGATGGTTACAACTTGTTTGGAACAGAACTTTTTCCTTTTTGACAACCAAATATACCAGCAGACCAGGGGAGTTGCTATGGGGGCCTGCTTTTCTCCCAGTTATGCTTGTTTGCATATGGGACTGTGGGAAGAGCGGGCCCTCAATGGCAAATTCAAAAGCACGATTGAACAGCATGTGCCCCTGTGGCTGCGGTATATTGATGATCTGTTCTTTATTTGGAAAGGCTCTGAGTCGCATGCCCTCAAGTTTATTGAACAGATCAATGACAACAGCCTCAATCTCCATTTCTCAGCTAACATCAGTAAGAATTCGGTCTATTTTTTAGATGTAGAAGTCTACATTAAAGATGGAAATATAGCTACCAAATTATTACGAAAGCCAACTGCTGGCATACCTTGCTGCATGCCTCGAGTCAACACCCACGGCATCTAATTGAAAGTATCCCCTACGGGGAGATGCTTCGGGTCAAACGTATTTGCAGCAGCGAGGATGATTGCTGCGTAGCACAACAAGCAAGTAAACAACGCTTTTTGGAAAGGGGCTATTCATCAGAGACTATAGACAGGGCTATTAACAAACCCATGTCAATTACCAGAATACAGGCCCTCACAACTAAAATCAAGCAACAAGTTCCAACCATAGACCAGTTAGATCAACCTTGTAGAATCATCCTAACTTACAATAGGCAACATCAATCTCTTAGGAGGATACTAAACAAGAATTGGAACTTGGTACGTAGTGATCCAGTTGTGGGTGAACATCAACCGAAGAAACCACAGATTACGTTTAGAAGGGCTAGATCTATGGGCCAGAGCCTTGTGAGGAATAGTCCGGAAACTAGACCCCCTACCAATTGGCTAACCTCTCATAGGGTTTCACCAAATGCCCTACTTGCAAAGCTTGCAAATATGCACAGAACATGACAAGTGTTCCAAGCCCTTTTAGACCAGATCCAGTAATGATTGGCAAAAGACTAACTTGCAAAACCGAGTATGTGGTCTATGTGCTGGAGTGTCCTTGCAACTTAAGATACATAGGCAGTACTAAATTGCCAGTACACAAAAGGATACTCCAGCACATAAGAGCAATTACCAAAAAGGATCAAGCGTACCCGGTGGCCAGACACTTCGAGGAAAGCCACCAGAGTAACCTGGCAGATCTGCGATACTATGTCATTGATTCAATTCCCCCTTTAAGAAGGGGAGGTAATCGTGAAGCCCAATTGCGACTCCTTGAAACAAGGTATATATTAGAACTAGATACTAAGATACCCACTGGGCTGAACGCCAGTGAGGACTTGTTTACCTGTTTATAGGATATCCATCTGGACCACCGTTTCATTCGTTTTGCTTGTCCAACATCAATATTAATGTTATTCCTTACCCTGATGCAATAGCACAGATGGCAATAGTTTCCCTTTCAACTTCCTAGAGTCATTCTTGAATCATTTCGCAAACCCTTTTTTCTGAAAAGAACTACGTAAATAATTGCATATTTTAAGGCACATAGCACTTTATTGGAACCTTCAGGTCCAAGTGGTGACACGCTTTATATCTCACACAGTACACTTTATTTTGACTAGCTTTACATGAAATATGTATTCTGCCCACTTGGGCTTCATTGTTTGCACATTGCGTTTTTTGCACAAAGAGGAAATCCAGAGTCATTATTTTATGAATGATTTTAGCTCAGTCCCTTTGTTTTAATGTGCTTAATTTTAACATCAAAGGCTTATTATTTTCTTACTTTCTATTTTAGAAAATACAAGAAGGTTTAAAAATTGCTTGTGTAGAGGATTAGGTCTCACACAGAATGAATTACAATGTTAAACAAGATTACGATCCGTTAAGAAATAATATGACACGTGTTCCTTAAGGTTTTACTTGAATGAATGTTAAATTAATTGTTTTTTATATTTATTCAAAGCCATATTTTACATTTATGTATTTATGCGAACCGAATTATGCCTTTTTTTGCACATTTAAGATGTTAGGCTTGACGCTGTGCGGTGACTCGAATACTTTTTGAGTACTTCTTTCATGTCTATACAGTGGTCATATGGTTAACACGTCACTATTACACTGGCACTTTAAATAAGGGTGGTAACATTTGCAACGCGTCATGTGATCAAGGCCCAGGTGGGGCTGAAACGCGTCATGGCGGAGATGCAGGGCAAAAGGAAATAAAACTTACTTTGCACAAGGAACTTTGGGTCCGCGTTTGTCTGTCCTTGGCAGTGGATACTTCAAAGACGAAGTCAGTGATGTATATATATATATGTATATATATATTCACTGAAAAAACCATAGGTTTCAGACACGTTATAGTTAGAAATTAGCATTTAAAAAACCTTTGAAATTCACTGAAAAAACCATAGGTTTTAGGACATTTATAGTTAGTTGGACATTTCACTCGTACAAAACCATAGAAATTCCCCCGTTATAGTTAGTTCAGCTAACTATAACTCGCGCCCCGCAATGCACTGCTGATGACGTCACATATTACATCACTCATGACATGGTCAGTGACATCACTGATGACATCACTGATGACATCTCAAATGACATCACTGATGACATCATCCAGTGACTGTGTGTTTCTGTAAAGTTTAAATATGTTTAATATATATAGGGAAAGGCGTATTGAAGAATGAGTGGGTGTATAAGTGTCTGAATGGATGATTTAGTACGTGCGTGACTGACTCTACAAGTGAGTGATTAAACGTATCTTACTGAATGCATGGGTTAGTGACTAAACTGTGTGAATGTCTGTATCCGTCTGTTTGTTGGTGTGTAAGTGGATGCATGGATTTGCGAATAGCTACATGAGTGTCTATATGGGTTATTGATTGGTTCTCTGAGTATCTGTATGGCTGCCTGAGTGTTTGTGTGGGTGGGGTGTGTGTACATAGATGTGTGAGTGGGTGATTCACTGGGTGCATGATTTCAAGAGTGCATCTGTGATGGACTGCTTGGGTGGGTGGGTGAGTGTGTGTATGGGTGGGTTAGTGAGTGAATGTATATCTCAGTGGTACATGTGCGAGTAACTACATATGTAAAAGGCAGTATATATGTGTGTTAGAGTATTTAAATGGCTATAAGTGAGAGTGTGTGATTGTGAGAGTGGCTGTATGGATGCGTGTGTGCTTGTATCAGTTATTGTATAAGAGCGTAGGAATGTGCTAGTATTTGTATGAGTAAGTGAGCTGGTGTGTGTGTATAACTGTATAGGTGAGTAAATGGGTGTGTGATTAATTTTTTGCATGACTGACTAGGTGTGTGAGTACCTCTATGGATGAGTGGTGTGTGAGTGTTTACATAGGTGTATGAGTGCATATGATAGTCCTGTACTGAGTGACTGTAAGTATGAGTGACTGTACGGGTGAGTGAGTAGATGTGTGTGTGTAGACCTAAGAATCAGTGAGTGGGTATGTAGTTATTTGTATTGGAGTGTGTATGGTTTTGAGAATGGCAGTCTGTAATTTAGTGTGGGTGCATTGTAGTGAATCGAATATTTTGAGGGTTACCAAAAGGAGAACTATAAAGGGTGATAACAGACTTTAGTTACATTAGAATTCATTTGTTGATGGTACCATACTAATTTCAGTAATTGTGGTGTGTTCTAAGGTGATTTTACCCTGTGAAAAACCTTCTGCTGGGATATCATGAATCATGTTTGAGAGAAAACAATTTTCACATGCTTGTCCCATACAGTTTTGGAAGGTGCTCCAGAAGCTAAAATGAGAGCATATTTTCTGTAAATTCACATTATCTTTCTCAGTCATGTGAGAATGAAGTCTGACATTCGCAGTAAAACATGTACATCCAACAAGGGCAGAGACTGTCAGTTGATTCCTTTGTGTTCTACTGCAGCTTCCCAGAGTGTTCTAAAGAACAACTAGAGTGCTAACAGCCTTACTTATGACAAAATTATGGCACACCTGAAGCCATCTTGATTGGAATAAACTGGTAGCACTTAAAACATTTAATTTAAAAAGGAACAAAATGATGGGGTTCATTTTGTCATAGAAATTATGGTTAGTGCTGTAGAAAGAAAAATTAGGACATGTTTTAAGTGAGATCTCAAATATCTTCCTGTTATATTTCAACAGGAGCAGCCTGTCAGTTGATGCCTTTGTGTTCTACTGCAGCTTCCCAGAGTGTTCTAAAGAACAACTAGAGTGCTAACAGCCTTACTTATGACAAAATTATGGCACACCTGAAGCCATCTTGATTGGAATAAACTGGTAACACTTAAAACATTTAATTTAAAAGGAACAAAATGATGGGGTTCATTTTGTCATAGAAATTATGGTTAGTGCTGTAGAAAGAAAAATTAGGACATGTTTTAAGTGAGATCTCAAATATCTTCCTGTTATATTTCAACAGGAGCAGCCTGTCAGTTGATGCCTTTGTGTTCTACTGCAGCTTCCCAGAGTGTTCTAAAGAACAACTAGAGTGCTAACAGTCTTACTTATGACAACATTATGGCACACCTGAAGCCATCTTGATTGGAATAAACTGGTAACTCTTAAAACATTTAATTTAAAAAGGAACACAATGAGGGGGTTCATTTTGTCATAGCAATTATGGTTAGTGCTGTAGAAAGAAAAATTAGTGCTAAAACACTACCACCAGCACGACACCCTACACTACCCAAACATAACTGCACTAAGCTAAACCCTAAAACACTACCACCAGCATGACTCCCTACACTACCCAAACACCACTGCACTACACTAAACCCTAAATATACCCCCAGCATGACCTCCCACACTACACAAACACCACTGCACTACCCTAAAACACTACCCCCAGCACGACCCCCTACACTACCCAAACACCACTGCACTACCCTAAACCCTAAAACACTAACCCCAGCATGACCCCCTACACTACCCAAACACCACTGCACTACCCTATACCCTAAAACACGACCCCCTACACTACACAAACACGACTGCACTACCCTAAACCCTAAAACACTACCCACAGCATGACCCCCTTCACTACATAAACACCACTGCACTAACATAAACCCTAAAACACTACCCCCAGCACGACTCCCTACACTACCCAACACCACTGCACTACCCTAAACCCTAAATCTACCACCAGCACGACCCCTACACTACCCAAACACCAATGCACTACCCTAAACCATAAAACACTACTCCCAGCATGACCCCCTACACTACACAAATACCACTGCACTACCCTAAACCCTAAAACACTACCCCCAGCATGACTCCGTACACTACCCAACACCACAGCACTACCCTAATCCCAAAATCTACCCCCAGCACGACCCCTACACTACCCAAACACCACTGCACTACCCTAAACCATAAAACACTACCCCCAGCATGACCCCCTACACTACACAAACACCACTGCACTACCCTAAACCCTAAAACACTACCACCAGCATGACCCCTACACTACTCAAACACCACTGCACTACCCTAAACCCTAAAACACTACCCCAGCACGACCCCCTACACTACCCATACACCACTGCACTACCCTAAACCCTAAAACACTACCCCCAGCATGACCCCCTACACTACTGCACTACCCTAAACCCTAAAACACTACCCCCAGCACGACCCCCTACACTACCCAAACACCACTGCACTACCCTAAACCCTAAAACACTACCCCCAGCACGACTCCCTGCACTACCCAAACACCACTGCACTACCCTATACCCTAGATCTACCCCCAGCTCGACCCCTACACTACCCAAACACCACTGCACTACCCTAAACCATAAAACACTACCCCCAGCATGACCCCCTACACTACACAAACACCACTACACTACCCTAAACCCTAAAACACCACCACCAGCATGACCCCCTACACTACTCAAATACCACTGCACTACCCTAAACCCTAAAACACTACCCCAGCACGACCCCCTACACTACCCATACACCACTGCACTACCCTAAACCCTAAAACACTACCCCCAGCACGACCCCCTACACTACTGCACTACCCTAAACCCTAAAACACTACCCCTGCACGACCCCCTACACTACCCAAACACCACTGCACTACCCTATACCCTAAAACACGACCCCCTACACTACACAAACACGACTCCACTACCCTAAACCCTAAAACACTACCCACAACATGACCCCCTTCACTACAAAAACACCACTGCACTGCCCTAAACCCTAAAACACTACCGGAGCACTACCCCTACACTACCCAAACACCACTGCACTAACATAAACCCAAAAACACTACCCCCAGCACAACCCCCTACACTACACAAACACCACTGCACTACCCTAAACCCTAAAACACTACCCCCAGCACGACTCCCTACACTACCCAAACACCACTGCACTACCCTAAACTCTAAATCTACCCCCAGCACGACCCCTACACTACCCAAACACCACTGCACTACCCTAAACCATAAAACACTACCCCCAGCATGACCCCCTACACTACACATACACCACTGCACTACCCTAAACCCTAACACTACCACCAGCATGACCCCTACACTACTCAAACACCACTGCACTACCCTAAACCCTAAAACACTACCCCAGCACGACCCCCTACACTACCCATACACCACTGCACTACCCTAAACCCTAAAACACTACCCCCAGCATGACCCCCTACACTACTGCACTACCCTAAACCCTAAAACACTACCCCCAGCATGACCCCCTACACTACCCAAACACCACTGCACTACCCTAAACCCTAAAACACTACCCCCAGCACGACCCCTACACCACCCAAACACCACTGCACTACCCTAAACCCTAGAAAAGAAACCCCCACCCCATGCCCAATCCCCCTTACCTCTCACTCCTCATGGTTCCTCTCTCCTCATGGTTCCTGCTTCACGTCATCTCTGAGGGCGGTGCACGTCGTTGTGAGGAAACGGAACAGCCTCTGTTTCCTTACAACGACATGGATCGTCTACATGTTTTTAGAACACATGGTCATTTACCATACATACCTTTACAACAAAATTCGTTGTAAAGGCATGCGTGGTAAATGACCATGCGTTATAAAAAATGCGTAGTAATGACTTTGTGATGTACAATGCATGCGTGGTAATGCATGCGTTGTAATGGTATCGCAAAGTAAAAAAGTCGTAACGGCTGTTTACCGATCGAAGCTGGCCCCTGTTCTTCAGTGAGATGTTTATTTGATTAATTAGGAGGAAGGAATATGGTTTTTTTACCGAAAAGTGCATTCCCGGCTGTTGTATTGTGAAAGTGTCCGCGTGGCCTGGTTTCACTTCCGGTGAGAGAGTGGAAGAGTCTGTTTGGATCTAAAGGAGTTCTGTTGTTGGACGGGGCCGGCGCGACATGTCATCAGAAAACATAGATAATGGAAAGCGTCCTCCCTGAAGTGTGGAGCAGTGCCATGAGAGGTCAACGAGTGTGCGTCCCACCGCAGTATGACCGCACCGCGTGACCCATGTGCCGCCTCCAGGGTACGGGAGGCAGAAGCGGCATCTAATTCTACATTTTGGTACTAGGGCATTTTAACTTCGTTGTTCCTGCCAGATACAAAGAGAAGATCCTGTGTTATTCAGTGCCCTCGTTGCCTTTTTTGTGGGTTGTGGTGCTTGTCACTTCGCTACCCCGCCGGTGCACATGGCTGGGCACCCCACCTCGTGTGCCATCTGCAGGGCCTCTGCCCTCGGATCACTGGTTTCGGTTTCTGGAGTGGCAACATAAACAGTTGCTCCCAAAGGACTAGCCTGAACACTTAGGTGAATATCCCCTGCATCAGCATTCCACGGAAATTCTTTCCTAGCTCTCCCACGTCAACGAGCACGGCTCCGCTCGCGACACCGTATGACGTCATCGGAGCCATAAGAGGACCTCGTCGGCGTGCTGACGTCAGTTCCACCCATTTTTTCCGTGCCACCGAGGCAAACAGGGGACCGAGACATTTTCACATGTATACATAGTATAATAAATATATATATATTCACTGAAAAAACCATAGGTTTCAGGCACGTTATAGTTAGAAATTAGCATTTAAAAAACCTTAGAAATTCACTGAAAAAACCATAGGTTTCAGGGGCGTTATAGTTAGTTGGACATTTCCATCGTACAAAACCATAGAAATTCCCCGTTATAGTTAGTTCAGCTAACTATAACTCGCGCGCCCGCAATGCACTGCTGATGACGTCACATATTACATCACTCATGACATGGTCAGTGACATCACTCATGACATCACTGATGACATCTCAAATGACATCATCCAGTGAATGTGTGTTTTTCTGAAAATTAAATATGTTTTATATATGTATATCTCAAGGTCGATGGAAGAATAAATGGGTATATAAGTGTCTAAATGGATGATTTTTTGGGGTAAAATTGATTGTATAACTGACTAAACGTATCTTAGTGAATACATGGGTTAGTGAGTAATGTTTAAATATGAAAATATCTGTATCAGTCTCTCACTTTGTGTATAAGTGGCTGCATGGGTTGGTGAGTAACTACATGAGTGTCTATATGGGTTATTAGTTGGTTTTTTGAGTATCTGAGTGTCTGTATGGTTTGGTGGGGGGTATTACTTAGTGCATAGATGCATGAATGAGTGACTCACTGTTTGTATGTGTTGAAGACAGCATGTGTGCAGGACTGTATAGGTGGATGAGTATGTGTATGGGTGTGTTAGTGAGTGAATGACTGTCTCAATAGTGTCTTTATGAGTAACTACATATGTTTTAACCCGTTCCGTGCTTATGACGGAACCACGCCGTCATGAGCCACGGGCGCCGTGTGCTCATGACGGCGTGGTTCCGTCATGCGGCTGCCGCTCGGCCCACGCGCGATTAATTCCCCGCCTGTGCGGGCGAATTAATGAGCGGGCGGGGCTGTGACGGAACCACGCCGTCATGAGCACACGCCGCCCGTGGCTCATGACGGCATGGTTCCGTCACAAGCATGGTGGCACCGCGCTCACCCCCCATCCCCCCAGCGCCACGGCGGAATTACCGCCGCAGCCAAGGGGTTAAACTAGTATATGTGAGTATTGGTGTATATACGTGAGAATATGTGAGAGTGAGAGATTGGAAGAGTTCCTGTACAAATAAGTAGGTGTTTCTATAAGTAATTGTTTAAGAGAGTAAGTATGTGTAAGTTTCTGTAGAAGTAAGTGTGGTAGTGTGTGTGTATAACTGTATATGCAAGTAAATGGATGTTTGATACTTTGTTTGCATGTGTGACTATGTGTGTGAGTAACTCTATGGATGAGTGGCGGTGTGTAACAGGATGTATAGGTGTATGAGTACATATGATGAGTGAGTACATGTATGAGTGACTGTATAGGGACTGTTGGTGAATGAGTGGATGTGTGTGTAGATCTTGGAATTACTGAATAGGTGTGTTGTAACTGGTATTGGTATGTCCATTGTTTTGAAAATGTTAGTTTGTATTTTTGAGTGTGTGTATCAAAGGTTATATTAGGGTGAGAGGAGGTCTGCCACTCTATCACAAGGATGATGTCATCAGTGATGTCATCAGTGATGTCATTTGAGATGTCATCAGTGATGTCATGAGTGATGTAATATGTGACATCATCAGCAGTGCATTGCGGGCGCGCGAGTTATAGTTAGCTGAACTAACTATAACGGGGGAATTTCTATGGTTTTGTACGATGGAAATGTCCAACTAACTATAACACCCCTGAAACCTATGGTTTTTTCAGTGAATATATATATATATATATATATATATATATATATATATATATATATATATATATATACACATATTTATATTCACTGAAAAAACCACAGGTTTCAGGGACGTTATAGTTAGTTGGACATTTCACTCGTACAAAACAAGAGAAATTCGGCTGTTATAGTTTGTTGAGCTAACTATAAGTCACGCCCCTGCAATGCACTGCTGTTGACGTCACATATTACATCACTCATGACATCACTGATGACATCTCAAATGACATCACTGATGACATTACTGATGACATCATCCACGTATTCTCTGATGCACCTCTCACACCCTAATATAACCTTTCATACACCCACTCTAAAATACAGACTATCATACACGAAACCAAAGACACATCAATACCAGTTAGTACATACCCACTCACTGATTCATAGGTCTACACACATCCACTCACTCAACCATACAGTCACTCATACACACAGTCACTCATCAATACAGCCACTGATATATGCACTCATACTCCCATACAGACACTCACATACCGCTACTCACCCACAGAGATACTCACACACCTAGTCAGTAACCCAAAGACTCAATCACACTGTCATTTACTCACCTATACAGTTAAACACACATCACCTCACTTATTCATACATATACTAATACATACTTACTCTCTTATACAATCACTGACACAAGCACACACTCATCCATACATTCACTCTCACAATCCTCACTCTCACATAGTCACTTATATACTCCAACACTTACATATACTGTCTTTCACATATGTAGTTACTCACACATATACCACTGAGATATCTATTCACTTATGAACACAGCCATATGCACACTCACTCACACATACAGCCCCTCGCACACGCACTCATGAACCCATACACCCAGTGACTCATCCACTCACCCATCCATGCAGGGAGTTACACCCCACCCACCCACACAGGCACTCAGGCACCCATACATATACTCAGACAACCAATCATTAACCATATAGATACGCATGTAGCTACTTACCAACCCATGCAGCCACTTATGCACCAACTGACAGACTGATATAGACATTCACACAGATTAGTCATTCACCCATGCATTCACTAAGACACGTTTAATCACTCACTTATACAGTCAGTCACGCATCCACTAAATCATACATTCAGACACTCATACACCCACTCATTCTTCAATAAACCTTGGCGTATCTATATATAACATTCTTTAACTTTTGAAAATCATCCAGGCTCTGGATGATGTCATCAGTGATGTCATCAGTGATGTCATTTGAGATGTCATCAGTGATGTCATCAGTGATGTCCCTGACCATGTCATGAGTGATGTAATATGTGACGTCATCAGCAGTGCATTGCGGGGTGCGAGTTATAGTTAGCTCAACTAACTATAACGGCCGAATTTCTCTGGTTTTGTACGAGTGAAATGTTCAACTAACTATAACGTCCCTGAAACCTGTGGTTTTTTCAGTGAATATATATATATATGTGTATATATATATATGTGTATATATATATGTATATATATATTCACTGAAAAAACCATAGGTTTCAGGCACGTTACAGTTAGAAATTAGCATTTAAAAAACAATTGAAATTCACTGAAAAAACCACAGGTTTCAGGCACGTTCTAGTTAGAAATTAGCATTTAAAAAACCTTAGAAATTCACTGAAAAAACCATAGGTTTCAGTGACGTTATAGTTAGTTGGACAATTCACTCGTACAAAACCATAGAAATTCCCCGTTAAAGTTAATTCAGCAAACTATAACTCGCGCCCCCGCAATGCACTGCTGATGACGTCACATATTACATCATTCATGACATGGTCAGTGACATCACTGATGACATCACCCAGTGACTGTGTGTTTCTCTAATGTTTTATATATATGCCAAGGTGTATTGAAGAATGAGTTGGTGTATAAGTGTCTGGATGGAGGATTTAGTATGTGCGTGACTGACTGTATAAGTGAGTGATTAAATGTGTCTAACTGAATGCATGGGTTAGTGACTAAACTGTCTGAATGTGTGTATCAGTATGTCTGTTGTTGTGTAAGCTGCTGCATGTGTTGGTCAGTAGCTACATGAGTGTCTATATGGGTTATTGATTGGTTGCCTGAGTATTTGTATGGGAGACTGAGTGTGTGTGTGGGTGGGTGGGAGGTGTGTGACTCTGTGCATAGATGTGTGAGTGGTTGATTCACTGGGTGTATGGGTTCAAGAGTGTATGTGGAAACAGCTGTATGGGCGGGTGAGTGTGTGTATGGGTTTGTTGGTGAGAGATTGGATGTCTCAGTGGTACATGTCCAAGTAACTACATATGTAAAAGGCAGTGTATGTGAGACTTGGAGTATATAAATGACTATACGTGAGAGTCAGTGACTGTGAGAGTGGCTGTATGGATGAGTGTGTACTTGTATCAGTGATTGTATAAGAGAGTAAGTATGTGTTAGTATATGTTTGAATAAGTGAGGTGGTGTGTGTATAACCGTATAGGTGAGGAAATGGGAGTGTGATTGATTCTTTGCATGACTGACTAGGTGTATGAGTAACTCCATGGATGAGTGGCGGTGTGTGAGTGTCTGTATAGGTGTATGAGTGCATATGTTAATGTGGTATTGATGAGAGACTGTATGTATGAGTGATTGTATGGGTGAAAGAGTAGATGTGTGTGTAGACCTAGGAATTAGTGAGTGTGTATGTAGTAACTGGTATTGGTGTATCGATGGTTTCGAAAATGGTAGTCTGTATTTTACAGTGGGTGTATCAAAGATTATAATAGAGTGTGAGGAGGTGCATCAGATTTTCACCTGGATGATGTCATCAGTTATGTCATCAGTGATGTCATTTGAGATGTCATCAGTGATGTTATCAGTGATATCACTGACCATGTCATGAATGATGTAATATGTGACGTCATCAGCAGTGCATTGCGGGGGCGCGAGTTATAGTTTGCTGAACTAACTATAACGGGGGAATTTCTATGGTTTTGTACATGTGAAATGTCCAACTAACTATCACGTCGCTGAAACCTATCGTTTTTTCAGTGAATTTCTAAGGTGTTTTAAATGCTAATTTCTAACTATAACGTGCCTGAAACCTCTGTTTTTTTCAGTGAATTTCAATGGTTTTTTTAAATGCTAATTTCTAACTATAACGTGCCTGAAACCTATGGTTTTTCCAGTGAATTTCAATGTTTTTTTAAATGCTAATTTCTAACTATGCCTACAAAGTTAGGACATGTGAAGAAAGAGGAAGAAAAGCGCAGCAAGAAGCAAGACAAATGCAGAAAGAGGCAACAGAAGTCCAGAAAGACGAAAACAAGTGCAGGAAGAAGCAAGAGATGTGCAGAAAGAACCAACAAAGGAGCAGAAAGTCCTCCTGTGCCCAAACTTTTTAGTCATGGGTACTGGTGGTAACTGACTCTGACTAGCCAGTGCTATGCTAAAAGACACTTAGAATACAGTGAAAACACCTACATACACTAGGGAACACTATGCGTTGGGGTACCCTTGTAATGAGCATGACCTCCTCTGTATTTGCCATGAGTTAGTGCCTGGGTCATTGCATGAGTACATGGGTAGTGACTGGATGATTAGAGTGCTGCAAGGACAGTGCATGGTGATTTTATAACTGCTTGGGTTTTGGCGGAGTGATTGGATAAGTACATGATGCTGGATGGGTGATTGGAGGAGTGCATGGGTAGTGACAGAGGGATTTCTGGAGTGCATGGGTACAACCTGGGTAATTGGAGGAGTGAATCAGTACTGTGTAGGTGGTTAGAGGTCTGCATGGGTAGTGCACAGGGGATTGTAGCAGTGCATGTGTTAGTGCCTGGGTCACTGCATGAGTTCATGGGTACTGACTGGAAGATTAGAGTACTGCAAGGAGAGTGCATGGTGAATTTATAGGTGCCTGGGTTTTGGCGGAGTGATTGGATAAGTACATGGTGCTCGCTGGGTGATTGGAGGAGTGCATGGGAAGTGACAGGGCAATGGCTAGACTGCATGGGTACTGCTCAGGGTATTGTAGGAGTGCATGAGTTAGTGCATGGGTCATTGCATGAGTGCATGGGTAGTGACTGGATGATTAGAGTGCTGCAAGGAGAGTGCATGGTGAATTTATAAGTGCTTGGGTGTTGGTGGAGTGGTTGCATAAGTACACACATGTCACATCAGGCCCCGCCCCCTCCCTTCACCACTGTGCAAACGCGCCCCCTGGTGGGTTTTAATTTGGGGGATTAATTCCCCTTGAATCCTGAGGGTCCCTGGGGTCCAACTAGCCCACCATGTACCTCCAGTAAGCATCATAGAGCTGCGTTGCAGAGAAGTGTTCAGAGGCCACGCCCCTTTTTACTCCTGTCTGCAATGCAACTCTGTGGTGCTTACTGGACGTACCTGGTGGGCTAGTCGGCCCCCATGGACCCTCAGGATTCAAGGGGACTTAATTTCCCAACTTAAAACGCGCCACAGGGCACGTTTGCACACTTGTCACATCAGGCCACGCCCCCTCCCTGCACCACTGTGCAAACGCACCCCCTGGTGCATTGTAAATTGGGGGATTAAGTCCCCTTGAATCCTGAGGGTCCCTGGGGGCCAACTAGCCCACCAGGTACCTATAGTATGCGCCATGGAGCTGCGTTGCAGAGAGGTATTCAGAGGCCACGCCCCTTTTTACACCTCTCTGCAATGCAGCCCTTGGCGCTTACTGGAGGTACCTGGTGGGCTAGTTGGCCTCAGGGACCTCAGGATTAAAGGGGACTTAATCCCCAATTTACAATGTGCCAGGGGTGCATTTGCACACTTGGTATGTCAGGCCCCGCCCCCTCCATGCACCACTGTGCAAATGCGCCCCCTGGCGCGTTGTAAATTGGGGGATTAATTCCCCTTGAGTCCTGGGGTCGCGGGTTCTTGCGTTTTATTTTAATGAGGCCCTTGGGTGGGCTAGGTTGCGGGGGTATTTCTTAAAAAATAATAGCAGGGGCTTACAGGAGTGGTGGGGGGCCGCTGGGGTCCGTGCAACCCGGGGCTTCACTTATGTTGGGAGGGGGTTGCGCGGCCCCCCTTCTGGAGCCTTGTATGTGCTTGTAACTTTGGCATCGTTTGACGAATCTTTATGAAATTATCCAAAAGTTTCTCTTTTTGGATTAGCTCTTACATTGAAAGTTTGGGGTGAATGGTGTAGGAGGGGCTGAGAAAAAGAGGGTCCTAAAACCTGTTTTCTCCATGCAATTTCCATACGAAACTTTACAGAAGACTATAGGTGAAACTGCTGAACGGAATTACGCCAAATTTGGCAGGGAGAAAGGTGATGGTCCAGAAAGCACGCTTTTGTTTAAATGGTGTAAATCTGTTCAGTAGTTTTTGAGAAATATCAAATTTTACAGATATCGATATTTTAGAATTCTGACATGTGATTGGCTGAGGGGTTACAAGCTGCAGCTTGCGGCTTATTGGCTGTGAATGGTTGAAACCAGGAAGTGTTGGCAGCCATTTTGTGATTTACTCCGTCAGCTCGCATCTCTCCGTGTAGAAGCCATCTGGTTCGTAGTTTTACCTCTGCAAGGCAACACTGGCATCTGTGTCTGTGTGAGATATGCCTTTCAGGCTGCCTCTTCTCATATCACCAGGTCGCGGCTATGTCTTTAGAAGCCCGTCCGTCGGCTCGGAGCTCTGTGAGTCAGTCTGTCGGCACGACTCCCTACACTACCCAAAGACTACCCAAACACCACTGCACTGTCGTAAACTCGAAAACACTACCCCAGCACGATCCCCTACACTACCCAAACACCAGTGCACTACCCTAAACCCTAAATCTACCCCCAGCACGACCCCCTACCCAAACACCACTGCACTACCCTAAACCCTAAAATACTACCTCCAGCACAACCCCCGACACTACCCAAACACCACTGTACTACCCTAAAGCATAAAACAGTAGCAGTCCGTCAGCTTGCAGCTGTGCGTCTGCGAGCCGTCATGTCCCTAGCTGTACATGTCCGAGTGAGTCCATTAGGTGATAGGTGTGTGTCTGCTAGCAGGGCCGTTGGCCCATTGGTGTCCCTTTGCGAGTTAGACTGGAGCTCTCCCTCTGCGAGCCAGCACGCTGGTGTGCGTTTGCGAGCCGAAGGCCCGTAGCTCACACTGTGCGAGCCGAGCCGACAGCCCATAGCTCTCCCTGTGCGAGCTGAGCCCACGGGCTGCAGGTGTCCCTCTGCGAGGCTGCTCGACGGCCCGCAGGTCTCCCTGTGCTAGCCGGATCGCAGCTGTCACTCTGCGAACCGATATTGGGAATATAAGGCAGCTCTTAAAAGAGCCCTTGTGTTTATTATTTGGAGCTACATATAAGTGCGGATGCACAGCTTCAGGTTATTCAGAAAAACTTGATTTCCCTGATCTGTGAAGTGTACTCCATCACTTCTGTAGATATCAGCCATATGAAAACGTATGTTATTGTTGTAGATCGACCCCATTCTATGGTCTCTGAGGTATGCAGACACAGCTTTGTTGACATTCTTCCTAGATTTTTCAATCTGGGGACAAAATTGGTTTGACCATTTCCACTTCTGTCTTTGGCATATATTGGAATATACAAAGACAGTTTGAGGCAAAAGCAATATCAATTGTCAAAAGGTGTCCTTCATTAGCATTTCCAAACCTACCCCAGTCAATGTGCCTAGGTCGTTTCCACCACAGTGCACAATCATGAGGTCAGGGTGTTGGAGATGCAAACAGGTTTTAACCAAAGGCAACAATTGGTGCCACTTCAATCCTCTTTGTCCAAACCATTTAATGTCCACATTTTGTAAACCTAGGTCTAAGTCAATACGTCTCTGTTCTGCATACCTCTTGCACCAGAAAACATAGCTATGTCCTACGATCCACACTAGCATTTTGAAGGTATGGCTGGGAGGAATGGATAGATGTCTGTAGCTCATGCAGTCCGTTCGTAGAATAAGAGATATGTTTAAAGATGGGGAACTACTTTTTTTGCCATACAAAACGATACCTGATTGGGAGATGAAAAGCATTGTTTTTTAAAAATAGGGTGCACATTCGTTTGGTGGAAAAGCATCTTTGTGATTGGTTAAGAAAAAGCAGTTTAAACGTGGAGTACATATCATAGGATAAAATTTGCTCAACTCAACCACACCTGCTACTTGCATTTGGAAGGCACTGTTCGAACTTAAAACAATTGTGAACTTTTAACCTGCACGTGCCTTTAAATGTTCGAGAAAATTTTGCAAAAAAATATCGTTAGGTTTAAAAAAATTGATGAACTTTTAACCTGCACGTGTTGTAGAATGTTCTAGAAAGTGTGTTGATAGAATACGTTGCACTTCTGACTTCTATGTGTCCTTGAATATTAAAAAAACTGTTTATATGGAAAATTTTAAAAAAACAATAGAGAGAAGTTTTGAAACCTAAAAGAATCAAGGAACTATTCTAATTTGTTCATTACATGTATTTATGTGTGGAGCAACAAAATTACAGACACAACAGCACCAGGAAGAGGAAGAAGCAGGGAGTGGGGGACGGGGGAAGATGGCCACAATGGTACACATGCACAATTAAGTACAGCACAACTATAGACAAACCATGGCCAAAATGAAACACACCAACAAGGAGCACAAGTCACACAACCCGCCAACATCACACCACTGAACAAGCATAAAAGTGAAAACCACACTGCCGGAAAGGGAGAAGGGTGAACAAAAGCTCACATGAAGGGACATCTCACACACAATGCAGCACACACACATAGGAAGCAGAGTACACCAACATCCAACACAATGTTGTCCAAACACAAAGGTTCGCACAATCGAACACAGGACACAAATGCACTCGCCTGAGGCGGATAAGCGTCCAAAAGCGTCAGTACGAAACAGGCACATGAGAACGCATACCTACAAACCCACAGTCTGGATGGGGTAGCAATTCACGTATGGCAGGCAGCCAGAGAGTCCGTGACACACACATTGACATACAAATGAAGACACTACACATTTGGAGACAAGTGAAAATGTGGAAACTGTATAAAAAAAAGTGCGTGTCAGTACGGCCAAGAGTAGTGCCACGATATGCAGAGAAATGCAGCAGCATGACTGAATAAGGAACGTAGGAAAACGTCCATGTTCACCTCGGGGTAGTCCATCACCAACACACGTCAGTGTCAAGCAGCATTGGTTGTCCACGCTTCGGACATAATTCGACGCCAATGCAGCCATGTCCACTGTTGTTTTGGGACATGTGACCAGATGTACAACGTGCAATGATGCGGAGGGACACGTGCAATGTGGCACATCGAGTCGTGGTTGCAGGTACCTTGTCACTCGTCCATGAACACGAGTGCAGCTGCGTAAGCCACTATCTCTAATGAGTGATGGTTGGCCACAATATTTGACATGTCGTCGACGTAATCCATCAGCTGACCGGGACAGATGTGCTGACTCCAACCACTGTACCCAAGGTGCACCAAAGCAGAATCGGGAAGTGGGTCAATTTGCTCACTGCATACTATGACACTGCAATCTCCCAGGCCCAGTTCCCAACATGCATGCCAAACATCCATGCATGCCATAAACGGGCATCACCATGACAGTCCTGGTCGTGGGCCAACAGGGGGCGCTCACACCTGTCGTAATCCATGTCAGCTACCCACTCGTTGGAGAGGCACACGTCCATGCACCACTCGGATAGGCACGTGCGACATTGCAATACAGGTTGAACACAGGTGATGTCCACAATGCGGAAGCACAGCCGGTAAGTGATCCGCAGTACTGCCAAAGGCAGTGCACCCAGGACATGCAGCAGACGTGCAAGGTATAGGTGGACGTGCATGGAGTCGACCATGTGTTCGGGATGCTCTGCCATTGTGTCAGTGGCTCTGCTTGTAGCTGCACTGGCTTGCCATGTGCCAGTCTTGTTGATGAAATGGCACAGCTTGGTGCAATGAGCCGGGTCTGTGTGCAATGGGTGCAGGGCAGGGGTGTGGTGGGAGTACGTGTGAAGGCCATTTCACGCACGCTAACTACGACAAAGGACTTTTGAGTGTGGGATGTGTACTCGCTGTTCTCAAATCGGGCAGTGCGTAGTGTGGGAGACGGATGCAAATATTATCGTATCTGTCAGGGGGGGCTGGCCACTTGCAAGTTCCTTCTCGGAGCAGCAGATGTGCTACTGCAAGATAGCTCAGACAAAGAACCTTTCATCCCTACAGTAAGTTCTCCAACTGCATTCATACAGGATGTGTACAAAGGCCGGTCGTGGGTATTGTGGGATGTCTGCGACCCTGGTCATCATGGATGAGATGCCCAGCACGTGGCACATGGGCGGGTTCACTGTGTGTTATGTTGCCAAACAGCTGTTCCTCCCTCCCACGAGCCCCCACACTTTTGAACGGTGCACTGTTGTATCCTGTGCACTCCTACGACACACCATTGTAATGCCTATTCGCGCATGTCCTGCGGCATTCCAACCACACCGTGAGACTGCAATTTGGAAGTGGTGCATGCCACTGTACAACATCGACTGCTGCGGCCCTTGTGGCGGCCACACCAGAACACAGAGACACACTTACAGCACTTCCTGAACACGGACATGTTCGAGACACCCCGTTCCCCTTGCCGGATAGGCAGACCCTGCGCTGACCTGTGTACGCCGGACCAGCACATGCCGCTTGTGCATGCAGGAGGATGCGTGCGTAGCTGCATGTCCAGGCTCACTGCCAACGCTGAGGTGACATGGTAACGTCCGCTGACAATGTGATGTTGCAGGGCCCGTGCCTATCATGCTAACACAATGACCACACGGACACACTTGCTCAGATGCGGGTTCGGGGGCGTTGGCGGTCCTGGGGTTGTTGCGATGAGTGTTGTGGACCTCATGGGTATCCGTGTATCATGCTCATTGACTGTATGGCACCTGTGGGTGTTTCGGTGTGGCTCTTGGCTGTGTTCCCTTTCATGCTGCAGGTAGTCGTCCTGCTTAACACCAGCAGAAAGCAGGTGTAAAATCCCTGGTGCTAACGCGGCTTATCGCCGAATTTGTTTCGCATCGCAGTTGTTGTCAAAGTTGTGATGTGGTTTTTTCGTGTACATAAAAATAAATGAACTGGGCAGTGTATCCCGTCAAGATCCAGCACCTGACCCACTATTCCCAATCAATATAAATACAATGACATTTCTTCATTGATTTTGTGTGTACACTGTAAGTGCACCCACTACCACAGTGCAATTCAATACAGGATTTTAGTATTTAGAATAAATCGCAAAGGTGCACCTCGTGTCTTTTTGCACGGGAACGCCTACTCTGCATTTCATTATCAGCACTTTAATGCAACTAAAGTTGAGATAAATATAACACGCTATTCAGAAGCTGGTGCAAACTGCAGACATCACCAGTATTCCCGTGATAACTGCCCCAAAATTTAACACCATGGTGGACACCATGAAATAACAGTAATAAGAATGAGAAAGAGTCACACAGCACTTAAGTAACAACCAAAAACTTTATTGAATTTTTTTATTTTTTTATCAAACTTTATTTTTTCGTAAACGTATATATAAAGGATAAACTAAATTTAACAAACTGAACACAAAACAACAAGGCGGAAGACTCCTGACGGGACCATGAATGTCGACGACACAGCCTGGAAAATAAAGCACAAAATAAGGACGTGTGTAATGCGCATATCAAAGGAGTGAGACACAGAGAAGGAAAAAAATGCCAGAGAGAAAAAGAGAGGGAAGGAAAGAAAGGGAGTGAGAAAGGGAGAAGGGAGATGGAGAAAGAGAAGAAAAGGAAGGAAGAGAGTGAGAGAGAGAGTGAAGAGAGGGCAGTGAGAGAGAGAGAGAGAGAGAGATACTGCCGCCCCTGCGCATCCATGACCAAATAATTACCTGCTGCCACCGTGTCTACCAGTGGGCACTCCACATGCCCGTCAAAGCTCCGTGGCCCGTCAGATCTCACAGATGTCGCTGAGTCCTGAGTCATGAATGGCAGAGACCACATCAGCTTCTCCGCGTCCCGGCAGATCTCACACATGTCGCTGAGTCCTGAGTCATCAATTGCGGAGACCTCATCAGCTCTTGGTGCCGCTTACCCTGTGCAACGCAAGTCAGCGCCACGTGGTGGTAGGCCCCTGACGGCCATACAACTTAGGGTGCGACTAACCCTGTGCAACTCAAGTCCGCGCCACGTGGTCGAAGGCCCCTGACGGCCACATCAACTTCGGGTGGCACTAACCCTGTGCAACTCAAGTTCGTGCCACGTGGTGGTAGGCCCCTGACGGCCACATTAGCTTCGGGTGGCAGTAACCCTGTGCAACTCAAGTCCGCGCCACGTGGTGGTAGGCCCCTGACGGCCACATCAGCTTTGGGTGGCAATAACCCTGTGGAACTCAAGTCCGCTCCACGTGGTAGTGGGCCCCTGACGGCCATAGAGCTCAGGGTGCGACTAACCCTCTGCGCAACTTTTCATGGAGTCTTTATGATTGAGACCCGTGGAGCGTCCGCCATCCAGTCACCACCGGCAATAAAGGATGTGACGTTGTGGATCCATTATATTTGCATGGTCACATGGCCTGTGACGCATGGGCCGGATGGGTGTGGTGTGTGTGCAAACCTGCCCTCAGGGAGTGGCCGTGACATGTTGACAACTAGACCACTGACCTGCACACCAACAGCGAGTACGCCTGCGACAGGTAGCTATGTGGGGGTGTGAAAACGTGTTTTCTCAATGGATTTTCCATAGGAAACTTTAGACAAGGCTACAGGTCAAACTGCTGAACGGAATTACGCCAAATTTGGCAGGGAGAAAGGTCTTGGTCCAGAAAGCGCGCTTTCTCGCATCGAGTGAAAATATAAAAGAAAGGTCTCGGGGCAATTTAATATACCGGAGCTCTGTTTCTGCGAGATAACTCTTTCACGCTCCGTCTGTCCAACATCACCACTTCGCAGCTATGCCGTTAGAAGCCAGTCCGTCGGCTCGCAGCTCTCTACATTTGCGAGCTAGTACGCTACTGTGCCTGTACCTCTGCGAGGTACTACGCTGCTGTTCCTTTGGGAGCGGACGGGTCGTAGTACTGCGTGTGTGAGTCGAGCGGACGGGCCGCAGTTGTCCCTCTGCGAGCCTGGGTGCGAACTGTTTCATAACTCACACTACATAAGCATTGAAAAACCATTTTGTGATTCAGTCCGTCAGCTGGCATCTGTCCGAGGCATTTCTGAAAACATATCGGAGTTCTTTCTGTGAGAGATACCCCTTTCACGCTGCCTCTCCCCACATCAGCAGGTAACGCACCCTCTTCCCACATTACCAAAATACCCCCAACAACCTTCTTGGGCCCAGAAGTGTCCCTGTGCGGTTGGACAAACAAGAATCTTAGTCATGTTTACATATAAAACATTTTATTTAAAGAAAACAACAACAAATAAAACTGAAGGGAGTCTGGTGCTGTGGTCGCTGCCACGGACTTGGGGTCACTGCCATTCAGGACTCAGGACACAGTTCCACATGTGGGATTGGCTTGTGTTGAACAGGGTTAGTGGCACCACGCGTCGCCGGCTTGTGTTGAACAGCGTTAGTGGCACCACGTGTAGCGGCTTGCGTTGAACAGGGTTAGTGGTACCTTATGTCGCAGGCTTGTGTTGAACAGGGTTAGTGGCACCACGTGTCGCGGCTTGTGTTGAACAGGGTTAGTGGCACCACGTGTCCAAAGTTGGAATTGCGAGCTCTGCTGCACGCAGTGTAGACTGCTAATGAGTGTTCGTTTGCACTTGAAAATGAATTTGGTGATTGTACTAAAGCTATAACTGATATAAAAAATGTTCTTGAAGAAAGGATACTAAAAGGATATTATGTAGATTTTAGGCCTGTGATAGTTACTTGCCTAGTGGACTCTGTAATTAATGAATCAATACTTAATTTTAATTGTGAGCCCTACTGACCGCAGTGTAGGCGTATCATGAAAAGATGAAATAAGTATAGAATACACTGACGAAGTGTTGAATTTTCTGAGTACAATCTTCTTGTTAGAAATTAGCATTTAAAAATCGAATTGCGAGCTCTGCTGCCCGCAGTGTAGACTGCTATTGAGTGTTCGTTTGCACTTGAAGATGAATTTGTTCATTGTACTAAACTATAACTGATATAAAAGAAGTTCTTGAAGCAAGGATACTAAAAGGATATTATGTAGGGTTTAGGACTGTGATAGTTACTTGCCTACTGGACTCTGTAGTTAATGAATCAAGAAATAATTTTAATTGTGAGCCCTGATGACCGCAGTGTAGGCCAGAGGTAGCAGTCAGCAAGGGCCCATAGCCACGTGGCGTTGAGTTGAGGTGCACAGTTAGTGGCACCAGAAGCATTGAGACTGTATGAGCCTGTGATGATGCTTGGTGCGGACGGGCCGCACTGGGAGCAATGTGTCTTGCCTACTGGTCTGCGTCATGTGCAATCGGGACTCTATGTGAATTGTGAGGCCTGCTGACCGTAGTGTAGGCCAGAGGTAGCGGTGAGCAAGGGCCCATAGCCACGTGCATAGGTTGGTGGCCCCACGGGCCTGCGTAGTTCAGGTTCAGTGGCACCACGTGTCGCTGGCCTTCCATATGCAAATACCCATCACTAATCGAAGGGAGTCTGGTGCTGTGGTCGCTGCCACGGACTTGGGGTCATTCAGGATACAAGACACAGTTCCACATGTGGGATCGGCTTGTCTTGAACAGGGTTAGTGGCACCACGTGTCGCCGGCCTTCCATATGGAAATATGCCTCACTGATCGAAGGGAGTTTGGTGCTGTGGTCGCTGCCACAGACTTGAGGTTAGTGCCATTCAGGACTGAGGACACAGTTACACATGTGGGATCGGCTTGTGTTGAACAGGGTTAGTGGCACCATGTGTCGCCGGCCTTCCATATGCAAATACGCCTCACTAATCGAAGGGAGTCTGCTGCTGTGGTTCTCTCACGGAGTTGGGGTCACTGCCATTCAGGACTCAGGACACAGTTACACATGTGGGATCAGCTTGTGTTGAACAGGGTTAGTGGCACCACATGTTGCCGGCCTTCCATATGGAAATATGCCTCACTGATCGAAGGGAGTCTGGTGCTGTGGTCGCTGCCATGGACTTGGGGTCACTGCCATTCAGGACTCAGGACACAGTTACACATGTGGGATCGGCTTGTGTTGAACAGGGTTAGTGGCACCATGTGTCGCCGGCCTTCCATATGCAAATACGCCTCACTAATCGAAGGGAGTCTGCTGCTGTGGTTCTCTCATGGAGATGGGGTCATTGCCATTCAGGACTCAGGACACAGTTACACATGTGGGATCGGCTTGTGTTGAACAGGATTAGTGACACCACGTGTCGCCGGCCTTCCATATGGAAATATGCCTCACTGATCGAAGGGAGTCTGGTGCTGTGGGTGCTGCCACGGACTTGGGGTCACTGCCATTCAGGACTCAGGACACAGTTACACATGTGGGATCGGCTTGTGTTGAACAGGGTTAGTGGCACCACGTGTTGCCGGCCTTCCATATGGAAATATGCCTGACTTATCGAAGGGAGTCTGGTGCTGTGGTCGCTGCCACGGACTTGGGGTCACTGCCATTCAGGACTCAGGACACAGTTACACATGTGGGATCGGCTTGTGTTGAACAGGGTTAGTGGCACCATGTGTCGCCGGCCTTCCATATGCAAATACGCCTCACTAATCGAAGGGAGTCTGCTGCTGTGGTTCTCTCACGGAGTTGGGGTCACTGCCATTCAGGACTCAGGACACAGTTCCACATGTAGGATCGGCTTGTGTTGAACAGGGTTAGTAGCACCACGTGTCGCCGGTCTTCCACAGTGTAGGCCGGAGGCAGCGGTCAGCAAAGGCCCACAGCCATGTGACGTTGACTTGAGCTGCACAGATTGGGAGCATTTGATCTTGTTAACCCATTATAGTCTCTTACACAATTTGCATTGCTACTAATCTTGAATTGTGAACCGTGCTAACCCCAGTGTAGGCCGGAGGCAGCGGTCAGGATGGGCGCACAGCCACGTGGTGTTGAGTTGAGCTGCACAGTTAGTGGCACCTGAAGCACTCAGCGTGTGCGCACCCTGCGATGATATGTGGTCCTGGCGGGCTGCACTGGGAGCAATGTCTTTTGTCTAATGAATTCTGCCTTAATAAGGCCATGTGGCGATGACTTATGGTGCAGTGAGTTAGTGGTAACTTTGGCGCTCAGCGTGTATGCAGCCTGCGATCATGCGTGGTCCGGGCGGGACGCAGTGGCAGCAATGTGTCTTGCCTACTGGACTGCGTGATCTGCAATCGCCACTGCATCTGAATTGTGAGCCCTGCTGTCCGCAGTGTAGATCGAAGGCAGTAGTCTGTACAGACATAAGTCTGCGGTGCTGTGCCGCTGGGTTAGCAGGGGGCCTGTGTCGAGGAGGCCCGCGGTCATGGCGGCAGCCACGTGGCAGGGTGAGGGCCGCCGCTCTGGCAGACGCTTTGGCCTTCCCACAAGTGAACCACGCCCAGAGCCCCAGCCTATTTATTCATACTCCTAAGCTGGAGTGCTGTACGTTAGACCAGCCCACTCCGCTTACGCTTCCAGGGGGGACAACACAGCTACATGACCGAGATCTTCCCCATTGCCTGAGGTAACATGGTTGCGTCCTCTGTGCACAACACTACAAGTATCAGTAGTATATGTACACATGGAGAGGTTTGTGCTCTGCATAGTGAGGTCTGTCCAGCACATCACCGCTACACTTGGTATTGTGTGCATTATTATTGATGGGTGACTTGCCTCCTTCACACATACTTGGTTCCCACATGTCCCAACATTCAGCTATTGTGAGGCTGAGGGGCCATGGCGTTTTGGGAAGGTCCATTGTCCTGTTTTGCGCTGCCTCAGTGGTAGTAGGGGGGGTGGTCCGGGGGGGAGGTCCTGGTGGTGAGGTCCTGGTGGTGGTGGCGGTGGGTGTTGTGGCCTTGTTGGGTGTCGGAGTTGCATGATCAGTAGCTGTATCACGTGTTGGTCTTTAGATGTGGCTGTGAGTTGGGTCCAATTCACGCTGTAGATAGTCCACCTCCTTACACCAGTTAAAGGCTGATGTTCATTTCTTACTGCTAATTCGGGTTATCGCCTGGTTTTTGGATCGCATTGCAGATTTGGCTGGTCGTTGAAAATATGGGGAAGTGGTGTTTTAGGTTTTTTTTTCCACGGGAACGCCTACTTTGCATATCATTAGCCTTAGTTGTGGCTCTCATTTGTGGCGATTTTTTTGGCGGAAGGCATCGATGGAAAAGTGGTGAGATTTGCAGTTTTGACCAGGTTGAGAATGGGATGATAAATTAAAAACACAGAAAAAAAGATAGGTTTAATGAACATTATAATTAGAAATTAGCATTTAAAAACCTTTGAAATTCACTGAAAAAACCATAGGTTTCAGGCACGTTATATTTAGAAATTAGCATTTGAAAAACCTTTGAAATTCACTGAAAAACCAAAGGTTTCAGGGACGTTATAGTTAGAAATTAGCATTTAAAAACCTTAGAAATTCACTGAAAAAACCATAGGTTTCAGGGACGTTATAGTTAGTTGGACATTTCACTCATACAAAACCATAGAAATTCCCCCGTTATAGTTAGTTGAGCTAGCTATAACTCGCGCCCTCGCAATGCACTGCTGATGATGTCTCATATTACATCATTCATGACATGGTCAGTGACATCACTGATGACATCACTGATGACATCATCCACGTGAAAATCTGATGCACCTCATCATACCCTAATATAACCCTTGATACACCCACTCTAAAATACAGAGTATCATTTTCAAAACCATCAACACCCCAATACCAGTTATACATATCCACTCACTAATTCCTAGCTCTACACACACATCCACTCATTCACCCATACAGTCACTCATACATATAGACAGCCATCAATACTGCATTATCATATGCACTCACATATCTATACAGACACTCACACACCGCCTCTCATTCATAGAGTTACTCACACACCTAGTCAGTCATGGAAATAATCAATCACACTTTCATTTACTCACCTGTACAGTTATACACACACCACCTCACTTATTTAAACATATACTAACACATACTTACACTCTAATACAATAAGTAATACAAGCACACACTGATCCATACAGCCACTCTCACAATCACTCACTCTCACATATAGTCATTTATACACTTCAATACTCACATATACTGCCTTTCACATATGCAGTTACTCACACATGTACCACTGAGGCACCCATTCACTCAGCAACACACCCATACACACACTCACCCATCCATACAGCTCTTCACAGATGCACTCTTGAACCTATACACCCAGTGAATCACCCACTCACACATTTATGGACAGTTACACCCAACCCCACCTACCCACACAGACATTCAGGCACCCATAGAGATACTCAAACAACTAATAAATAACCCATATAGATCCTCATTTAGGTACTCACCAACCCATGGAACCGCTTACACACCAACTGACAAACTAAACTGTGTGAATGTCTGTATTAGTCACTAACACATGCATTCAGTAAGACACAATTAATCATTCACTTATACAGTCATTCACACACCTACTAAATTATCCATCCTGACTCTTATACACCCATTCATTCTTCAATACACCTTCGCATATACATAAAACATATTTACATTTTATATAAACACAGTCACTGGATGATGTCATCAGCGATGTCATCAGTGATGTCATTTGAGATGTCATCAGTGATGTCACTGACCATGTCATGAATGATGTAATATGTGACGTCATCAGCAGTGCATTGCGGGGGCACGAGTTATAGTTAGCTCAACTAACTTTAACGGGGGAATTTCTATGGTTTTGCATGAGTGAAATGTCCAACTAACTATAACGTCCCTGAAACCTATGTTTTTTTCAGTGAATATATATGTATATATATATGTATATATGTATACTTAGAGCAGAAGAAGATCCTCGCCATGCCTTGAGCAAGTATGTGATCAATTATTGGTGTAAATTTAATTTAGTCACACCTCAATAATCGCACAGCCCAGAGGAAGAGGGTTAGGGTTTGATGAAGGGTTGGGAAGGGGTATTTGAGGGAAAGGTTTGACAAAGACAAACACTACACATGGACAACACACAATCTTGGCAGACGACCATCATAAATCTGTTAAGGGAGAAAAAGGAAATGCATGCATGATGATGACTTGATGAGTAGTACTGGACTAGTAGTACAGGGCAGCAGTATATTATTATTAATTATTAGTATTAAGAAATTGCCTTGCCTGTCTGCCCCCAGAGAGACCCAAGTTACATACATTTTATGTTCTGTTGTACCGGGCTTCCTTTTAAAGCTAGCAAAGAAAATTAAAAAGTATCTGTAGGAGTCAAATATAAGCAAACATAATGAACAACAACACATACAGTCATAATGATTGAAGAGAAAAAATGAATCAAATGAAATAATGATACTATAACTATGTTATGGTCAAATTAGGAGTTGCATCTCTGCACTTCTCTTGGTCCTTCCTTCTATGGACGCTCCGTCCGTCAATCTTGGGTGCCTGCCTGGCGGATGTGGTTTGGTAAGGTAAGTTGCTGTTCCCAGTAAAGCACAGGGTAAAGGCCGGCCTGTTAGTGTAGATGGAAAAACAAAAAGGATATTGAAAAATCAAGGAGAAAACAAAAGTAAAGTTAAATTGCATAAATTATGGAGGAGTGCAACAAGAAAGCTTTCAGAGGCGGCATGGCTAAATCATGTCTACTCTGTTTCCAGCATTAACCTACAACAACAACAGGGGCAGGCCCGCCCACCCAACCTCCACTTAGCTTAGATTTTGAGCCAGACAGCACTGAGCACACATACACAGCAACATCGCATTTTCCAAATTAAGTAGCTAAATCAATGCACCGCTGTCAGTCATACCCCTACACTCGCCTCCACCACTACACAGACATGTAGGTCTGGTGTTGTAGTTGTTGTTTACCTTTTAGGCTACTTCATGAAACGCCCCAAGTTATTCCATCAATCATCTCCGATCCTACTGACTGACTGCGAGTATGGTAAGGTCATCATGGTGTCCAACTCTGTAGTGTAGTGTACCGAGTGAATCCAGATTCCCAGAATCAAAAATACAATAGATCGGCCTGCAGTAGTACAATTTTGTTATTGAACAACAAGAAGGGAAACATTGACTTGAGTCAATTTTTTGTGTGTAGATTAAATGCTAGTAGACATCATGCACAACAATAACACAAACACCAATCACTCAGAGTCAGCATCCAATGATTGCCATCAGATACCTGTTCTTAAGGGGCAGTCCCTCTAGGCTCGGAAAGGAGGATAGCTGTAGTCAGGTTCTTTGGAGGGACTCGACGAGGCAGGCACACATTTCATATTTGTTGAACTGTTCTCCATACAATGTCTGGCTGGATGGAAATGGATTTAGGGCGAGTCAGGACTGGAGCAGGACTTGGAGGAGTGGAATTACTTCTTCACTGACTGCACACAGTTGCAACTCCAATCCGGCAATAAAAGAGTAAGATGGTGGTGATGGATTTGTTGTGATTCGAACCAGAAAGACAGTGACACACACAAATAATAAAAGTAAATAATATTCCTTAGCTGCATCTTTTTGGGGGGATTTCTTTGGGTCATCAAAGCAAGAAAGAAACTAACAAGTCAAAAGCTTAGTTGTTGTCAGGGAAGTAGAGCTTGTCCTCAAACTCTGGTGGTTCACCCAGAAGTAGGTCATCTAACACACTACTTCCATGACCTAAGTCACTCTCATCATCATCTTCCTGCTGTGCTACTTCAGGTATGGTGTAATCCAGAGGTATAAAGTGCTGATTCATTTTGATCATGGTTAACCTCTCCACATTTTGGGGCGAGAGACTGGTCCTTCTCACTGTCAGAACGGCACCAGCAGCACTGAAAACACGCTCAGAAGAGACACTTGCGACAGGGCAAGCCAGATAGTTTGTCGCCAGCCTGCTGAGCACTGGCCATTGGCGCCTTTTCCCATATCAATACAGCAATCAGTATTGATCAATGTAGACCTCTGTTGGGTCATCCAGATAGGCCTGGACCATCCGCTTAATGCTCAGGGGAGCTCCGCTTTGCTCGGCCTCTTTTGCCTTAGCCTCAGCACTGGACCTAACAAGCCCTTGCTGTAGAAACCATTCCTGTGCCGATTTTGGTGGGGCTGATGCTCCTGTTCTTGTTGATGTTGTTCTTGGTGTTGTTACTGTTTTTGGCTGCTGTGAGCCAACTGCACTGCCCTCAGGCTCTGAAGTTGAACTTGACGCCGGCTGCCCTGCAGTACTTGTTGTGGTCTGGAGTAGCGGGCCTCTAATTCCCAGCCATTCTTTTTCTAAGCGACTGGCTTCCACAGCTATCCAAGTTTTGTAGTTGGCAACATCCCCTTCTGAAAAAGGAATCAATGTGTTCAGTATTGGTTTGTACCGTGGATCCAGAATTTTGGCACAAATGTAATGGTTGCATAATACAATGCCTCTTTGCACCCTTGTATTTTCAGATAAGCAAAGGGTTAAGCATTCCACTAACTCATATGCTTCTTTTTTTTCCTCCACACCTGCGTACATTGCAGACACCCCCTTCAGCTGTTCCTGTAGCATGTGCAACAAGGGTATATATTGGCCCATAGCACAGTCCTCCTTGCTGACTTCACATGTGAAGAGCTCGAAAGGAAGTAGCATCTCTGTCAAGCATTCAACTAGGCCCCATTGGTCCATCTCAATGATCATGCCATTCACAGTAGAATCCCCTCTTTGCATGACATATTTATTGATTGGTCTGTACTGCTCAAACAGATGTTCAAGCATGTAATAAGTTGAGTTCCAATGTGTTGGCACCTCCAGGATGAGTGCTTTAACTGGCATTCTATTATCACGTTGAATGATCCTCAGCTGCTTCCGGGCTTTAAAAGAATGGCTGAATTGTGTGCAGATTCTTCTGCAGGTGTTCAGTAAGTTGCTGACTCGGTCTTCTTTTTTCAGAAAGTCTTGAACAATGATGTTAATGCAGTGGGCCAAACACAGGACCCTGAAATAGCCACCATCGGCCATGGCCTTAACTATATTACTGCCTTTGTCCTTGGCAACAAAACCAATGGTAAGCCCTCTTGGTCACAGCCATTCAAAGACCTTGCTGTCAAAGTCTTCCAAAATGTTTGCAGCAGTATGAGATTTCTCCATGGTGAACATGGCTACAGTTGCATGCTTCCGAGTGGCATTAAAAATCTCAGCAGTGTCAACAACACCTGCTGCAGATATCTTTTCTCTAACCCCCACAAAAGAGATTCAGTGTGCAGTGATGCACATGTAATCATTGGCTTGGCAACTGGTCCACATGTCTGTTGTCAGGTGGATAGTGTGAACAGCGTTCGTACTGCCCCTCCGACCTAAACATGTTGAGAATCGTAGCCTGGATTGTTTTCTTTTCTGGTGCCACTGATGCAGGTGACTTCTTGACACCAGATGTTGTTAGGCTCAATGCATGTTTTTTCATTGCGGTACTCTCTTGCCTGGGACCCCTTGGTGTCTCAGCCTGACTATTGTGCCCCTGCGATGTTGCTGATGAGGATGTGGGTGGTACCACTGCACTGCTGGGGACGGGGCTACTTTGTGTACCAGAGAAAATGTCTCCCTCTTGTTCACCTCCCACCGTGATCGGATCTTCTTCTACTTCTTCATCCCCACCAACAACAATGGGTGCAGTTTTGTGCCACTAAGGTATGCCTCCCACTGGATGAAGTGGTGTTTTTTCTGATGGGTTGTTTGGCCTCTGGTACCATAGTTTGTACCAAGCTTACCCCGACTCACACCTTGTCCACAAATGGAGCATATAGCAATGTTCACCTCCTTCCTGCTAACCGAAAGAAGTCCCAAACTGGGGAGGTCAACTTTCTGGCACTGCTGGTGCCACTTGCAATGCTGGATGAACTGGTAGGTGGGCGTGAAGTTTGATTCTCTGCAGTCCCTACTTCTACTGAGGTGGTTGTGGTGGATATAGGTCGCTGCCGGTAAAATATGGAAGCTGGAGGTTGTGTTGGTGGTATCATCTGTGTTGGTGGTATCTGTTCCAAATCCCTCACAGCAATTTGGGAAGGGGTAATGTCGGTCTCCACTGGGGCTGGACTAATGTCCATGATGACTGGCTTGTCTTCATCATCCCCCTCTTCTACATCTACCTCCATAACTCTAAGGCTTTCTGGAACCTTCCTTTCCCTAGCCTTGTCTCATGGGTGTGACATGTCTCTAACTCAGACGGAGGCAGGATCCAAGATGTGTCTAGATCATCAGAAGGGGGCTTGAAGATGAAGTTGATGGACTAACCCTCCTTTTCCTTGCTGGGGATCTGGAAGACAATGGATCTTCTGAAAGAGTGGCTTCCTCTTCTTCTTCCTCTTCAGGAAGCTCGATCTCTTGAACTGCCCCTACTTCGGGAGGAACAACTACTATTGGGGGTGGTTGCTGCTGTTGTTGCCCACTTATCAGAGTTCCCTGCATTGTTTGGTTCTACTTTGCGATAACGATAAGTGAATTTCAACATTACTGCTCGTCGGCGTTGGACTCGTGATTAGACTTGCTGCCTCTGCAACAGACATGGGCTTGGGCACAAGTTGGTGGGGTGGGTCCACTGATGCGGGGGTGCTACTCCCAGCTTGTTCCCCAGACACCGCTGCTGCAGGCGCAATTTTTTGTTTCCCAAAAAAGGTCTTTGGCGACAGACCGTTCTATGTAAGTGGCAGTGCCTTCTTCTCACTGGCAACTTTCTTGGTACTGGACCTGGTACCTTTCTTTGGGGCCATCTTGAAGATGCCAGCACTGCAGCATGCAGTGGCACAAGTTGAAGAGATGTCTGTGGTCACACGTCACGTGACGTCGTGCGCAGCAGGAATTCTGTCTCACAGTACAATGGGTGATGACGTCTCCTCCTCTTTGTGCACCTAAAAGCAAAGAAGCAAGAAGAACATCAGTGAAACGTGGCATTCATTGTTGTGGTTCAATTACTACTAGTACAAACAAACAAATATAATATATAATTTAGTGTGTGGTCACACTTGTTAGTGTTATTAATATTATTGAATTTATTACCTCAGTTATTAAAAAAACATATCAATACAGTGTAGACATTTGTGAGACTTTGACAAAAACAAGGGCTTTCATGGTTGGTGTACTAGTGTACAGTACAAAAAGAGTTTCTCCTTTGGTTTCTAATTCCAAATTTTCCTACTAATATATCCAACCTTCACATTCATCCAACTCTTACTTTCATACATAAAACAAGGTCCCACCCTTAAATCCGTAGTACACTGACAGCAGAAATGAGTACAAACAAATATTTTTATTTTTGTTAAAAAGTCATTCTCGCATCCTAGGTTATGCACAATAAAAACAATTCATATAATAAAAACAATAACACTATCCTTTGTGCTCCAAAGGTCTATTCAGTGGTCACATCAATAATCTAGAACTAACAAGAGAGATAAAAACAGACACTATTCTATTTGTCATTCAAATTTGCACATCTGTACAAAAAGGAAAAAATACATATAATTTCTATAACCAACTGACAGCCTCTAATTAGTTCCAATTCATATTTGGCGTAGCTTGTTGGTAAATACAGATTATGCACAGAAAGGGGCGTCAACGCATTTCGATGGTGCAAAGTAATTTTTAAACCATCTTTATCAAGACAAACATCTTTCTCTCTTTGACAGTTCAAATTCTTGTCAACTCTTTGTACATGAAACACCTGTTATAAAATAAACATATTATCATCAGTATTCATTTATTTATATCAGAACACTTTATCTAAACACAGTACATAATCAATCTAAATAACTTCATGCTCAAAGTGCACCACGATTTAATGTCAGGGCCCCCAGATTTACACTCAACCGTTCATTAACTCCACACTCCTCAAGTAACCCACATCCTACTACACCCACATTAGGATACCTGCCCCATGGGCATGCATGTCCCACCACATAGGTCAGAACTACCATTCATGTTGTTGCATCATACCTGAAGTTCTATGTTCTAAATTAATCTTTTAACCTTCTCACCTGTATTTTTATTCAGGTGTGACCCTCTATTCTTTCATGAAGGGCAGTCAATTTAATCTTGCTCCTTACACTTTCCCACGATTTTCCTTTTATCAAGGCCTTATGTATCCAGGGAGACAAAAATATACGGGCACAGGTTATCACCTATGATGTGAGGAAATATTTACCCTCACTCATCCTACGGGTGGGAATCCCATACGTGGTGTCTGTTTCTAAGTTAGTTACTTGTTGCAACAACATCCTGTTTCCCCCTTCACATGGGAGTGTAGATAGTTCGTTGCGGCCTTCCATTCCAACCCTGAAAACAGATTTTAATAAGCTAAGCAGACTCAAAGCGCTATTGTTTCAACAAGAAGTGGCGCTCGCTTCAGCCCGTGAGACCTTTGAATTGCAGGTGGCGAGAACGTCTAGTGAAATACAGTCATTACTGAACACAAATCTCCCCCTGCATTTTGGGGAATTGATACATCAAATATTTAATGCGTTTGATACCATAGGCCTGGTACACTTTTTTAAACTTGTGGGCTCCGGTCTCGTGACTTCTTTTCAAGCTAATTTTGGAGTAATCCCAGCTTTTGTACATTTTTTTTTCCAGCGCATTTGGGGGGTTCCCACTGCTGCTCATCTTGATTTGCGGCATCATCGTGCTGTTCCTTCTATTCCGCAATAGCTGCTCCATCGGTGCTCATGCCGGGACAGGCATTGCTGCAGCTGTACCATGAGCGAATGCTACAATTTTTGGAATGGTGCCTCAAGATGCCAAATTTTGTCTGACATTCCTATATGCTTATTTCACCTATGTTTCTTTGATTCCGGTGCCCCTTTCAGTGGGCTCTGGATATCTGCCTGGCTACCCCATCTCATGATGCCCTGGATTTTGAACTGTTGATGGGTCCCTTAGTGACCCATAACCAGGACTATTCCTTGGGTATGCGGCTTGAATGAATGAATACATTTTATTGTGTCAATTAACAAAAATTGTTACAAACAAGGACAAGAAAAGCTACTCCGGCACTTGGTTGCTTCAATTATAGTAGGTACGTATTTGACAGATCTAATATACATGTCTAAAACATAGATAAAATAGATCTAAAAACACAACATTTAAAAGTACAAATGAAATAAAATCAGTGCCACAAACGAGTGTCAAACCCTTAAATTAGTTTTAGTCCTTGATTAAGGCTTTGACTGGAGGTTCTTTCACTTAGTGTGCAAATTTTTGCTCATCTATCCAGTTCCAAAAACGTCTGAGCGGTACCTGTTCGATGTTTTAACCACAGAGGTTTCAATATGTGGCTTGTGTACAACCCAGCATTGGGGCCAGTGGCCGGAGGTGGTCCCTGTGCAAATGCACAGTGTCTCCTGGATCTCAGTTTCATCAAAATCAACACAGGTTTTCCTTGGATGGTCCAATCGACAACTTGAAATGAGGAGCATGTTTGTTCCTTTGACCTGCTCAATTGGAAGGCAACTATTCCCAATTTAGAAGGCTCAGATATCTTACTGGAATTGATGTTTTTCCATTTGGCACCTTACATCTTGGGTTCTGGCGATACGCTGTAATTGAATATATTTTTGTGCACAAAATGTTCCATCTCATCGGCAATACCTTTTTTCAGATGCACTTGACCTGCAATGGCTTATGCACTTTGGTTCTGCTTATCATCTGATTTCTGTCGTCATTCAGTGCTACTGCCCTGACCAAAGGGAGGGTGTCATATGTCCCGTGCAGGCCCATTGTCGTTTTCCCAATGTTAGCATGAGCACGTTGCAGACTGTCTTCTGCTTTGCTTTACAGAAATATTTTGCTTTGTGCCACACTGTACTTTCACACAGAACATGCTGTTGTTTTGGCGTTCGATTCTTTCCTGAGATTTAGTCTGAACATGTAGACAAGATCGAACAACAATGCCCCTTGTTATTCTGTTCTGGTCAGGCCCTTGCACCTAGACAAACCACGTGAATGCAGCTGTTGTTTGGGAACATATACTTTTGTCATATAGGTGTGCACAGATATGTAACACACACTTGGAGAGGGACCTTACCAGGGAAGATATTCTGACAGCACCTGAGATGTAGAACTTTCATCTGTGTATACTAAGGGACAGGGTCTGCTGCTAACACCTAAAGATCTTTTGATATATAATAATTTTGCTTCTGTAGTAGGGGAGGGAGGTAAGGCTATACTGTCATATATAATGACCTCTCCATTTAAGATTTACGAACTACTTGCTATGCTAACTGTATTTGTGTTCAGCATTTTCCTACTTCTTGTGGCACGTATACTGCATACTAGAGCACGATAGTTAAAATAAACTTTTTAAACTTTCCTCATGTTTCTGTCAGAACTTATTGTGGACTAGTACAAGTGTGAGAGCGAAAGGGTGTGTTCTGTAACCGTGATTCCTGAGCTGGTCGGGAGTGTTGTGTTCTGGGGTATCTAATCACTCACTCCATCTGCTCCAGATTGCAAATTCTCCGTGTTCTGGATCGCGATCTTCACAAAACGTCCGCCGGAAGTCCGATGGCACACCCGATTGACGTGTTCACGATGGCACACTCTTGCGGGACCGTGCGGCCGGGTACCAAATCTCGTGGCACTAGGGAACGGATGGGAAATCTCATCGGCAATCGCAGGCACCTGGTAAGTCACTCCTGCCCGTGCGAAAATGCATTTTGGGTGCGCAAACACAAAAAAACTTCCAGTCCGGTGCGGAGCGTGGAGTTTTCGGCAACTCCGCGTTCTACGTGGAACGCGGAATTGCCAAAAATCCACAAATTCTGCGAGCGGAGTTTTACGCCCAGGGTTAGAAACAAAATCTTTCACTTCTATCGGAAGACATAAACCTTTCTGATTTCCTTTTGGGTCCAAAATCCCCTCGTTCAAAATGATTTGCTTATGCTGCAAATAATGAATTTTGGAAATTGTCACAAATGGAAGCTGCTGTGCGTTTACACCAAATTGATCAGGACAATTTAGACAAAGTGCTTGCTGTTGTCGACAACAGCATTAATACTTTATAATCTAATATTTATACTTTATTGAAGATTGTGTCTTCTGTTATTGATATTGTACAGATTGAAGTGCCTACCCTGTATCATGGTCAAAATCAACTTAGATGGGTAATGCTATTTGGTTGGACACTGCAAACACAAAAAAATGGGCGCGTAGCCTTGGCATTACCTGAATAGTAGCTGTTGGATATGGGGTTTCTGGTTGAATGGGGTATGCACCTAAGCCAGGCAGAACCCACCACTCTAGTCAGGGTAAGGGATTTACACACCCAAAATAACTCCTGCTCACCAACTTGGTAGCTTGGCAGAGCAGTCAAGCTTATCCCAAAGGCAATGTGTAAAGCGTGTGCGCAACACACACACTCTAGTGACCCACTAGGCCCACCACAAAAAGAGACTCCACACAAGAGTATATGCAAATATATATCCTTTGTATTGTACACCAAAATACATTAGCCCACATAAATTAATCCTTGCTTTGCACAAACATTATTTTGTAAAGAAATGAACGATGTTTCTGAGGCAACCACATCACTTGTTCTGCACATAAATCACTTTGCAGAGAAATGAATATTAGTTATGCAACCCTGTCACTGCAGAGAAATGAAAAATACTAATTAGGCAACCATATTACTTTTACAGAGAAATGAACAATATTAATTATGCAACCATATCACTTTGCAGAGAAATGAACAATATTAATGACAAAAGTATATAGTTTGGTGTGCACCTCTTTACCAGGGGCTATCCGGCCAGGCCCTGAAGTAGGGGCTTTCAATCCAACTGGGCCGGGAGCAACTCAGTTTGTTTCCAGGCTGCAATAGTGCACTACTACCAGCTGTGTGGTGGCTGCTCGCGCCCCCTTCTGTAAATCACCACAGCGGCTGCTTGCATTCTGGTGACACCGCGAACACTTGGTGATACTAGGCAGAGGGGGGGGAAGGACGCTCACCCAGTTCATAAGATATCCATTCCAAAGCTAGCTGATGCTCTAGGATCTTCTCTACCCGAGCTATCCAATATCCCTGATTTAGGTGCCCTTCAACTCGATTCATGGCTTCGTACCAATATAGAGGCAGCGGCTCCAGTTTTCACACGCTCCTCTAAGAGGCTGGCCGCACCGGCTCCCTGGTTCAGTGACCTCCTTAAAACCAGTAAGAAGAACTGTTGAAAAATGGAACGTAAATTGGCGCAAATCTTACTTACCAGAAGACAAGAAGGTCTATAAAGAAATCTTAAAAACCCACTACTCTCTGGTAAAAACAGCCAAAAGGAATTTCTTTCAAACAAAGATTGATATTTCCCAAAATAAAAGTAAAGATATCTTTAGGATAGTGAAATCCTTCACCTCACCGAGAGCCGGCTTAACTGAAGGGCCATGCACAGAAGATTGGTCAAGGCAGATTGCCCAATTTTTTCATAAAAAGATCTCTCTGATTAAACAAGCCTTCTCCAACATCCCAGAAGATGAGCTGTCTTTCCATCACAGTACAAATAATAAATTTCAAAACCTGGACCCGCCACTTCTACACGCTTTTCCTGAGCTCCAGCTGGAAGAGTCACTGTCCCTCATCCAAAGCATTAAGTCGGGCTCTCGTCCGACCCTTGCCCAGCCAATATCCTGGCTTTACTTGCCCCCATTATTAACCCTATAGTACATCAGCTCTTCAATGCCTCCCTCTCCTCTGGCATCATGCCAAATTCATGGAAACAGGCTAAGATTCTCTCGCTGATAAAAAAAAGTCAACGCCAATCGGTCGGACCCGGGCAAATATAGGCCGATAACTTTGCTTCCGGCCCTCTCTAAAGCGTTAGAGAAGTATGTAAACAAGGCCCTACAAAGACACATTGAAGACGGTAAGCTTCTCCACGAATTCCAGTCTGGCTTTAGAGCCAACGTCAGCACTGAGTCAGCTCTGCTAGAGATGACCGAGTTCATTAGGGGCAGCCTGGATCAGGGCGGCAAAGCCGCTCTGATACTACTCAACCTGTTGGCGGCCTTTGATACGGTCCCACACATTAAGCTCCTTAACAGGCTCAAAGATATCGGCCTGTGTGGGACCGCCTTGACATGGATGTCCTCCTTCTTGGGAAATAGATCTCAGGCTATTTGCTCCCTCTGTTCTCATCTACGGTGCCGACCTCTGATGTGGGCATCCCTCAGGGTTCTATCCTCAGCCCCACCCTTTTTAATATCTACCTATCCCCCCTTGCATCCATGGTAGAGGAAGAGGGCGCCAAGATTGTCTCGTATGCTGACGACACTCAGCTAGTTTTCACCTGTGACAAAGGCTCAGATTTTGATGGGGCAAGGATCAGGGTCTGTTTAACGAAGGTGTTCAACTGGCTGAAGATTAATCAGCTAAAGTGTAATCCTCATAAAACTGAAGTGGTCTTCTTCGGTTGCCCTGAAACTCCGGAATGGAGAGCCTGGTGGCCTGATGATCTTCCTCCTCCTCCCGCAGAAAAGGAGAAAGCAAAAAACTTGGGAATTACGATGGATAAATCTCTTTCCATGCATTCTCAGATCCAGAATCTCACTGGCACCTGTTTTGGCATACTTCGTATGCTCAAAACATTCCTGCCATTACTCCCACTGGAGAGCAGAAAGATAGTGGTGCAAGCGTTGATAACCACAAAACTTGACTATGTCAATTGCCTGTACCTGGGCCTTCCTAAATTTCTGATCCAGCATCTGCAAGTGGTTCAGAACGCGGCAGCCAGAGCTATCATTAAACCTAAACCCAGATCCAATATGACTCTAATTCTTGCATCCCTACACTGGCTCCCCATAAAAGCATGGATAGATTTTAAAGCCTTAACCATCTTTTTTAAAGCGTTCCACAAAGTAGGTGCAGGCTACCTAACCAAACGGGTAAAGCACTATATTCCCTCTAGACCTCTACGCTCCTCAAATGCCAACTTAGGGGCCGATTCCGATCTCGGTCGGAGGCGCACCCAATACCATTCGGTCGGGAAAAAAGCCATGCGAATGCCTGGTTCCCGACCGATCCGTACATCATTCCGAACGAGTAAGTACGATGCGCACAACAGCATAGAATCCGGCCGAGTCGTACTCACCCAATCCAGGTCCTGTTCTCCGACCGAGGCGAATCCGGAAACGCCGAATCGAGTCGCACGGAAGGGAAAATGCAGCCCCGTCCAGCCAAACAAGTACGATGCGCTTTCCGTACGCGCCGAACCCGTCGCTACGTCCGGCACGTCAAAGCTTCCGGGAGAGGCGCACATAAGCTCCGATTCGCGCCACAACATGATCCACGGCTACGAGGCGAACACGCCAGCGACGAGAATGACGCGAAGCAACGAGAAAGACGAACGAGACGAACCAACCATGAATCCCTTCGTTCCGATCCTACCAATATTCTACATTTACTACCGGAACAGGCACGGACGGGTACGGCGCAGAAGGTAAGTCAGACACCAACCACAAAAACATACAACACGTACACGACACATCACACACACACAGAGGGATGCAGAATTTACTTACACCAGCAACAGCAGCACCATAGGGGCGGGATGCCCATCACCAATGCCACATATGCACACAGGGGCCTGGATGCGCACCACCACTACCACCCCTACCCAGGGGGCTGGATGCCTACCACTAATACCACCCTTAGCCAGGGGGTGCCAGATGCCCACCACTACTACCACCCTTACCCAGGGGGGCTGGATGCCTACCACTACTACCACCCTTAGCCTGTGGGGCTGGATGCCTACCACTACTCCCACCCTTAGCCATGGGGGTGCCAGATGCCTACCACTACTACCACCCTTACCCAGGGGGTGCCACATGCCCACCACCACTACCACCCTTACCCAGGGGGGGCTGGATGCCTACCACTACTACCACCCTTAGCCAGGGGGGCTGGATGCCTACCACTACTACCACCCTTAGCCAGGGGGGTGCCAGATGCCCACCACCACTACCACCCTTACCCAGGGGGGGCTGGATGCCTACCACTACTACCACCCTTAGCCAGGGGGGCTGGATGCCTACCACTACTACCACCCTTAGCCAGGGGGGCTGGATGCCTACCACAACTACCACCCTTACCCAGGGGGGGCTGGATGCCTACCACTACTACCACCCTTAGCCATGGGGGTGCCAGATGCCTACCACTACTACCACCCTTAGCCAGGGGGGCTGGATGCCTACCACTACTACCACCCTTAGCCATGGGGGTGCCAGATGCCCACCACTACTACCACCCTTAGCCAGGGGGGCTGGATGCCTACCACTACTACCACCCTTAGCCATGGGGGTGCCAGATGCCTACCACTACTACCACCCTTACCCAGGGGGGGCTGGATGCCTACCACTACTACCACCCTTAGCCATGGGGGTGCCAGATGCCCACCACTACTACCACCTTTAGCCAGGGGGGCTGGATGCCTACCACTACTACCACCCTTAGCCAGGGGGCTGGATGCCTACCACTACTACCACCCTTAGCCAGGGGGTGCCAGATGCCCACCACTACTACCACCCTTAGCCAGGGGGCTGGATGCCTACCACAACTACCACCCTTAGCCAGGGGGCTGGATGCCTACCACTACTCCCACCCTTAGCCTTGGGGGTGCCAGATGCCCACCACTACTACCACCCTTAGCCTGTGGGGCTGGATGCCTACCACAACTACCACCCTTACCCAGGGGGGCTGGATGCCTACCACAACTACCACCCTTAGCCAGGGGGGCTGGATGCCTACCACTACTACCACCCTTAGCCATGGGGGTGCCAGATGCCTACCACTACTACCACCCTTAGCCAGGGGGGCTGGATGCCTACCACTACTACCACCCTTAGCCATGGGGGTGCCAGATGCCTACCACTACTACCACCCTTAGCCAGGGGGGCTGGATGCCTACCACTACTACCACCCTTAGCCATGGGGGTGCCAGATGCCCACCACCACTACCACCCTTACCCAGGGGGGGCTGGATGCCTACCACAACTACCACCCTTAGCCAGGGGGGCTGGATGCCTACCACAACTACCACCCTTACCCAGGGGGGGCTGGATGCCTACCACTACTACCACCCTTAGCCATGGGGGTGCCAGATGCCTACCACTACTACCACCCTTAGCCAGGGGGGCTGGATGCCTACCACTACTACCACCCTTAGCCAGGGGGGTGCCAGATGCCCACCACTACTACCACCCTTAGCCAGGGGGGCTGGATGCCTACCACTACTACCACCCTTAGCCAGGGGGCTGGATGCCTACCACTACTACCACCCTTAGCCAGGGGGTGCCAGATGCCCACCACTACTACCACCCTTAGCCAGGGGGCTGGATGCCTACCACAACTACCACCCTTACCCAGGGGGCTGGATGCCTACCACTACTCCCACCCTTAGCCATGGGGGTGCCAGATGCCCACCACTACTACCACCCTTAGCCTGTGGGGCTGGATGCCTACCACAACTACCACCCTTACCCAGGGGGGCTGGATGCCTACCACAACTACCACCCTTAGCCAGGGGGGCTGGATGCCTACCACTACTACCACCTCTACCCATGGGGGGCTGGATGCCTGTCACTACTACCACCTCTACCCATGGGGGGCTGGATGCCTACCACCAACACCACCCCCACTCATAGGATGGACAATGCATGACACAACCAGCACACCACAACCTAGGGAATGCAAGAAAAAGACATCCCCCCAACACCATGACAAGCGTGTGTAGACTGTGTCAAATGCCTACAACACTGAACATGACTTTGAACATACAATGTGACCCCCTATCACATGTGCCACACATATATGTGTGTGGCCCCCACAATGCAAGCAGGCCATGACCATTGTGGCAATGGGGTCCAAAACCCCATCATCACAGTGACCAAAATGTAAGTGTGGGGTCCATAGCTGAAGCACATTTTGAACATTGTGGCAATGGGGTCCAAACCCCCATCATCACAGTGACCAAAAGGTAAGTGTGGGGTCCATAGCTGAAGCACATTTTGAACATTGTGGCAATGGGGTCCAAACCCCCATCATCACAGTGACCAAAAGGTAAGTGTGGGGCCCATAGCTGAAGCACATTCAGAACATTGTGGCAATGGGGTCCAAACCCCCATCATCACAGTGACCAAAATGTAAGTGTGGGGTCCATAGCTGAAGCACATTTTGAACATTGTGGCAATGGGGTCCAAACCCCCATCATCACAGTGACCAAAAGGTAAGTGTGGGGTCCATAGCTGAAGCACATTTTGAACATTGTGGCAATGGGGTCCAAACCCCCATCATCACAGTGACCAAAATGTAAGTGTGGGGTCCATAGCTGAAGCACATTTTGAACATTGTGGCAATGGGGTCCAAACCCCCATCATCACAGTGACCAAAAGGTAAGTGTGGGGTCCATAGCTGAAGCACATTTTGAACATTGTGGCAATGGGGTCCAAACCCCCATCATCACAGTGACCAAAAGGTAAGTGTGGGGTCCATAGCTGAAGCACATTTTGAACATTGTGGCAATGGGGTCCAAACCCCCATCATCACTGTGACCAAAATGCAAGTGTTGACAAAGAAAAAGCTGCAACTGCCAAACTGCATGGATGATTCCTGGTCACAGAACATAAAACACATCAGTGGCAAAGTAGTGCATGTGTCCCATTGCAACATAGATTGGGGGAGGCAAATACTGCAGTGCAAATAAGACATACCTTTGGCCATGTGCAGACAAACAACACCCATGGGGGCTGACACAGTCAACATTCATCAATGACACAATGACAGAAGTGACCATCAGAATGCAGACCCACATATTTGCACCAATGGGCACACAAATGCAGATACCCTGTGGAGACTGTAGATGTGAGGTGAACAGATACCATACCATGGCAGCAATGGGACACACAAACCATGATCATTGTGCTGACCGATGACCTAGGAGTCCCAGGGACAGCAGGGGAAACCCACCAAACAACATACAGCCAATGGCACACCTAAGATATGCCAATGCAGTGGTGCAGATGCACAAACACAAACAGGCAGACCCACACTGCACATCAAACACAACAGGTGAGGGGGGTGCCAGTGTCCCCAGGCAACCACACAACACATGAGGAGGCCTGAATACCAATTACACAGATGTGCATACAGTGCCACACAAAGGTAACTCATGGATCCAAATCCCCTATGTGGGCAATCAGGCATTGTCAGATGAGAGGGAGCACAAATCACACATGTCACACAAGCATGTAGGAACAGCAACTGACACAGCAAGACACAGACACACCACAGCACTACCCCCAGGGCCCCCACAATGTGGTGACCCTGGGCTGCATTACAATCCCACTGTGATGACAAAGCTAAATGTCGTTCACACTGTGAACCACAGTCATGTGTCCTGAGCAACAAACTACCATCACACCTACACAAGCACAAATCAATCAGCACGGCCAGTAAGCCAAGGCCAACATGGAGGCAGGGGTCTAGCCGGGCAACAACTCTCATCTGCACACACTCAACACCACACACCTCGACCTCCAACAATGTGCAGCAGTGAAGCACACATGCACTGGTGACATTGCACATGCACCCATGACAATCCCAGGGTGGTGGGTGGGAACCAAGGTGCAGAAACACATCACACATGGCCACTCAACAAGACTCCTGAATGTCTGACACACTGCACACTACGCTGTACATGGACATGACGGCAATACCACACCAACCAATGGGATCCCAGCCACAGTCACACACCAATGAAGAAGCCAAGGTCACCCACAAAGAACACACATAGACAACAACCAACATTGCAGCCCGGACCCTGAGGAGTGCCAGCAGTCACACACACAACGTGTCACAATCACTGAAAGATAACACAAACTGGAAATCACATGACAGGTGTAAACAACAAGTGCCAAGGGGAAACCTGACTGTGACCCATCTGCGTCTGCACACAAACTCAGCCCTGACAGCAAACACACCTATGGGTGACACCCTGATGACCAGTAATGTGCCATGCACCCACATCACAGAGAACCCAGGGAGAAGACTTTGGGGGAACATAGGTCAACTCAGCAAGCATCACAAACAGGTACAACACTAGGGATCCCAGCATGCACAGCAAAACGGAAGTGAACACACAGACATGCTCATACAACACACACCTTGGGCGCAGGCAATGTCACAGGAGTACACACTGCCATGAGGGGACTCCACTCCTGTGTGAGGAAAGCTGTGCCATATGTTGCCTCAGTAGGGCCCCATCATGTCAGCTGAGCACTTGGTCACACAATCAACAATTAGCACCAAATGAAGGCTCCCGTCACATCAGCCTGGTCATGGGAGTGCCAACGAAATCATCAGCACAGATCCAACACACTTGTATAGCAATGTTGCACTGACAACACAGATGAGTCCTTCCCCATTGATGCCCAAACCTGCATGTCCAGTGGAGATGGCCACACGGTCAGGGAAGTAGACGAATTGAACAATGGCAGGCACAACAGATGTGCAGGGGTGGAAGCCACAGATGTGAAATTGCTAATGTAAGTAGGAAATCCCATTGCCAAATACTGAACACATGACACCCTCAGATGCTGCTAAGGATGACATGGATACACCACAGGATAGGACACATTCCCCCTGGACCACATGTGTTCCTGCACAGTAACACTTCATTATCATGAGACCAAATATCACCATCACTGCAGCAAGGGCATGGTTAGCATCATCAACAACATGTACATCAGAAGCATAAGCACTAGAGAACAGAAAGTTGCTTTATTCAGCATATGTGTGTCCAAAAACTCAGAGAACAGTAATGCTCCAACAAAGGCCAATGGCCAGTCCATCAAGTAAGTCAATACAGGGTGACAGTGGCAGATGTCACCCTACGCATGCCTGCACTGCACAAAACCAGGGACAATCCACTAGGAGGGGCAACCGGGGGGCAGGCCAGGCACCGCAGGGACAGGATCAGGGCTCACCAGGAGGAGGCAGGGAAGGGGTGGTGGGTGCTGGAGAGCCACTGACAACTGCAGTGGAGGTGTCTGACATGGTGTGTGCCGGCACAACTGGGGGGCATGACTCAGATGTTGTGGGTGCCGGCACGACTGCAGTGGACCCTGCAGATGGAGTGGACAGGTCCGCCACTGCAGTGCCCAAGTCAGACAGGGTGGTAGTGGACTCCACTGCAGTGCCTACCTCCAGGGGAGGAGAATGGGGAACAGGCAAGGTGGGCTGGACAGAGGGGGAGGACACCCTCACCACATCAGTGGCACAGACAAGCGCAGCGGGGGTGTGGTGCCGGGAGAGCAAGTGGCAGGGGGAGAAGGCCGGATCCTCTTGGGGATGGTATATCTGTGGGTGGGGGAACCTGGGGCAGGGTGTGGTGGGGGCACCTGTGGAGTGGGGGCCTGAGGGATGGAGGAAGGAGACCTGGTGCCTGAGCTGCAGGGCGGCGGCGGGGTCTTGCTCTTACGACTCCGGGGGGACTTGCGGGTGGGGGCCTCAGTCTGTCTGCGCCTGGGGGAGGGTGTCCGGGGGCGAGGGGCACTCTGCTCCGTGTGGGTGGGCTTCCTCTTCCCCCTGGATGCTGGAGCAGCTGGATCGTAGGGGATGAGGCCGAGGTCACAGAGGAAGAGCCGCTGTGACTTTGGGGTTGCAGGTGAGGCAAGGGAGGGTGCTTTGGAGGGAGAGGCAACTGAGGACTGCGCAGTGCTTGTGGATGCGTGTGTGTGTTCCAGGGCCCCATCCCCTGTGAGTCTGGTTTCAGTCCCCTGACTGTGCGTGCGTGTGCGTTTTGTTTGTGGCGTGTGTGTCTGTGTGCTGGACGTGTGTGTGCTGGTGTGTGCCTGTGCCGGTGTGTGTGTGCTTGGGACGGGTAAGGTGCTGGGGAGTGTGGATGGAGCAGAGGCAGGAGGGGTGAGGGACTGTCTGAGGAGGGACACTGCTGCCGTCAGGGAGGAGTCCATGGACCTATTGCCCCTCTGTAGGTCAGACATGCCCGATGAGATGCCCTCCATGAACGACACCAGCTGAGTCAACAGAGCGGTGTGCGCATGGAGGACACTCAGCATGGCTGTCTGCCCTACATGGAGCTGGCGAAGGAGGTACACAGACTCCTCACTCAGGGCAGCAGGGGACACAGGGGCAGGGGGTGCGGTGCCTGGCCCGAAGGAGACACGCTCCCGAACATGGGAGCCTCCACGGACCTGGGGAATGGGAGCCGATGGGAGGGCGGTGGTGGTGCTGGTGGTGGCGGGGACAGCAACACTAGCTGGGGTGTGGTGGCTGCTGACACCCGCCTCCATAAGGGAGTCATCCTCCGAGCCGCTGTGGTCCTCAGCTGAGGTGGATGCTGCTGAGGACTCCTCGGTGTGGCTCCCCTCGCCCTCCGTGCCACTGGGTCCCTCCGACCACTCCTCGGCTGCTGACCCAGTCTGGCTCTCCGGCTCCTCCTGGTCCGTGGAGCTGTCCCCTTCCGTGGCCGTGGATGTATCTGCAAACAATGGGGAAACAGACAGACATCAGTCACCTGCACCAAACGCACACACCACTGTGAGCACAGCACATTACAGAGCAAGCCCTGGCATCATTAGTTGAACATTGCTAAAAGTGCCCTAACTGAACAGGAGAAGCCAATTGTCAGTCTGATGCCAACCATGGCACTCACATCCCACATGGCCTTGCACCCATCTGTCTGGTGTCTGTTGGATAGCAACACCCCAGTGTGGACACATGCACCACCTACACAGTAGTTGGACAGTGCAGAGGACACGGTGTAGCATGTGGACATGCACACATCACAACTCTTGCCACTGAGTCAGTACAGGTTTCCGGATGAAAGGGATGCCCAGAGTCAAATAGGAAATGCATGTGATGCATACCAGCGACAGACACCATGATGCACCCATGTCCTGATAGCCATCGCCACAATGGTGTGCATGTAGCACATGTCACTCCCCTGCAGGATCACCAATAAGTAGACACATGCCATGGCGGAGGCATGACTGCTAAGTCATACATCACTGTCTCAGTGATGTATGACTTGGCAGCCAGACAACAACACTCTGCACTGTGTCACAATAGTAGGTCATGGGGAATGCAAGTCCTGGAGCTGCACAAGTGCACATGTACATCCCCCACACAACACATCATCTTAACCCTCATCTGTCCAGGTCATACCGATTGGACATATGGGAGACCTGTGACACTACCCTCTGAACCTGAGCCCCTCACAATCTGCTGTGAATGGGAAACAGCTGCCTGAACTTCACATTCGCATACCCCAGTCTGCACGGGCAGCTGATCAAACACCTATGTGACACACAAGTATCGTCTCCTATGGTCACATCTCCAGTGGCATGCTGAGCCCCTACCGAGAAACACCCCAGCAGTCCTGGCAACAAATCCACAGCACACTGACACAGAGGCAGACACCTGAGGGGTCAAATCACTGCGCACAACGTGTCAGCTGATACACGGGAGTGGGAGTACAGGTGTATTGGATGGGCTGGAGTAGGCATGACTGTCCTGCCCCACATGAATGAGGGATGAGCCCTGGACAGTGGATAGCTGGCTATGTATGTGTGACACACGTAATCTGCACACTCCTGGGGCCCAAACATTGTTCCCACCCGCTGCATGGGTGTGTGCCAGATACCCCAGGCACATGTGGTGGCTCAGCTCAGCAAGTGGACCGCATATCAAAGCAACACGCAGATTACATGTCCGAACACAGGCATTGTGTGAACAATGGACCCACCCATGATGCCCACAACAGAGTTAGGGAAACAGATGCTGTCCCCCACCTTGAGTGAAGCAAACTGCAAGGACACAGTCCCAAGTGACACAATTCCCTGAATGTAAGGGCCACACCTGGGTATCAGATGAGGAGTGGGCAGTGCACAATAGAGGGACATGGCTCCTGGACAACATGACTGCTGTACTGTGGCAGTTTAACCAGGCCAGAGGAGGGCACATAGCATGTAATACAGAGTTCACAGTGCAGTCTTTGACTCACCCCCTCCTTGCTGCTGTCTGGCCTTCAGCTGCCCATCCAGGTCTGGAAACACCACCGCCAGGATCTGGAGCATGTGGGGGGTCAGGGTCCGTGTTCCGCCCCTCCTGCGAGGAGGCGACAGCTTCAGCTGGACCCGTGCAATCCTCCGGGTCCAGCCCCGAAGGTCCTGCCACCTCTTCTGGCAGTTGCGGATCCGGCGCTTGTAGACCCCCACGGACCGGACAGCCCGGACGATGTCCTTCCAGATCTCCTGCTTCCGATGGGCATTAACCTGTCAGGATGACAAAGTGAAAAGGCCATTACTACACATGCAACATATCCGTGCATGACACAGTTGTATATACATGTCTCAATCACAGGGGCACATGATGTACACAGGCAGTGCAACGCTGCCCATGGACAGTTTGCCAGAAGTCACTACATGGTATCATTGCATGGGAAGTAAAACCTTGTTCAAATGCACTGTCACTGCACCATACCTGTCCAGTGCATGTCACTACACACTATGGGGGGTGACAACTACTCAGTGAGCCTGCTAGCCAGTGGCGTGCAGACTTTCAGCCTTGCTAGTCAGACAAAATGCACATTCAGAAAGGCAGTGCACAGAACACTCACCTGCTCCCCTGGTGTCCCATACAGCTTGCTGTACTGTGGAAGTAGGCTGTCCAGCAGGGCCTGGTTCTCCTCAAGGCTGAAGGCTGGGGCTCTCTCCACAGTACGTGCCATTGCAGGGTCCAGAGGGGGCAGAGACAGCAGCAGTGCAGTGGCAGATGTCGTCCTGGAGCATGTAGTGCAGGCAAGTGAGCTCTCAGGGGAACAGCCAGCAATATATATGTGCTGCAGAGGCAGATACTGTCCCATGTGTCCAAAGTGATAGGTCCAAGTCGTTTGCATCTTCTGAATCTGGCCAATCCATGGAATAGCAGCACCAATACACGCCCACAGCATCCTTCAAATCTTCAACTTCATGACATACATGATTTTGCAACATTGTTGTGGGTGACCAACTGAATTTCCAGCAACCGACTCGTTCGAATTTCGAAAACGCGTCCGTTGCCAGGCTAGGCCATTGACAATGGGTGCGCACCGATCGGTCCATTGCTGTTCAACGCGTACAGGGGTACAACGCGTACCCGCACACATTGAATGCAATGGGCCGGCCGGGTGCACCGATCGGTCCATTGCTGTTCAACGCGTACAGGGGTACAACGCGTATCCGCACACATTGAATGCAATGGGCCGGCCGGGTGCACCGATCGGTCCATTGCTGTTCAACGCGTACAGGGGTACAACGCGTACCCGCACACATTGAATGCAATGGGCCGGCCGGGCGCACCGATCGGTCCATTGCTGTTCAACGCGTACAGGGGTACAACGCGTACCCGCACACATTGAATGCAATGGGCCGGCCGGGTGCACCGATCGGTCCATTGCGGTACAACGCGTACAGGGGTACAACGCGTACCCGCACACATTGAATGCAATGGGCCGGCCGGGTGCACCGATCGGTCCATTGCTGTTCAACGCGTACAGGGGTACAACGCGTACCCGCACACATTGAATGCAATGGGCCGGCCGGGCACACCGATCGGTCCATTGCGGTACAACGCGTACAGGGGTACAACGCGTACCCGCACACATTGGATGCAATGGGCCGGCCGGGCACACCGATCGGTCCATTGCTGTTCAACGCATCCCTGTACAAGTGACTGGCATATGTCACCATGCCTGTCTCAGATGAACATATGCCAGCCACAAATAGCTCCCAGGGAGTGAGGGGCACACCTACAACACCACAGCCTGTCCAAACTGTATCATAAGGCATGTAAGGCTGCATTTCCTATTGTGTGTATGTTGGTGTACATGTTGTCCTGTGGGTGTCACCTGGGGGCAGCCACCCCCAGGCTGTGCACGTGTTCATGGGGACAGGATCCTGGGTGTTACGTGTACATGACCACTGTGATGTGCAACTGTTCATATCTGAGCATGTGCCATGGTCACATTTCACGGTGGTGTATGTGTATGTCATGTCACATACCCCGTGAGTCCCATGTGGGACGGTATGTTTGAGCCAGGGTGACCCAGTGGCACAATAGTGATGGTCCTCCACAGTCTGTGTGCATGTAGTGTTTACAATGTCTCTGATTTCATGTGCACAATGGGAGACAGTCTCCACATCCACGTTGTGTGTGCATGGACTTTGATGTTGTGCGTGTGTGTGTCACAGACGTCCATGTCTGTCCTGCAGAGGCAAGTGGAACCACTACCTGTGGGGGTCATGGTTGTTTTGCTGTGGTGTATACATGATACTCCATGTAATGCCAGTGTCCATGTGGCAATACAGGGTCCCTGGGAATGTACCTGTCGTTGAGCTGTGATGCCTGGGGCACATCTGTCCTCACATGTCACTGTGGGGGGTGATTGTGACATGGCAGCAGGAGATGGGAACTGTGACACGGCCTCATGATATCCAATGGGCCAACCTGGGACTTATTGATGCCACTTGTTGAACCGTGATGACAGATGTTGGCCATGTATGTACCATACATGTCCTTACGGAACTGCACACTTCATGTAGTTGTGCCTCATAATGATGTATGATGTGATATTGAGTGTGTTCAATGCCGCATATGTGGGGTGACTGACAATCTTGCTTTCTTCTCCTCTGCACTGCAGGGCTCCTGCTGTCCATAGACCATTCCCAGACCTGGCAACGATGGTGGAACGGGACAGCATCCGACGGTACCGCTTCACCAGGCAGCTGATTGAGGATTTGGCAGTGCAGTTGGCCCCACATTTGCAGCCTGGCCGGCCGTATCCTACAGCGCTGACCCCCAAGGTGAAGGTGATGGCAGCCCTACACTTCTTTGCCACCGGTACCTTTCAACATACTGTGGCGACTGCTGGTGGGATGTCACAGACCATGTTCAGCCGTGTGCTCCGCGATGTTTTGGAGGCAATGTTGCTATACCTGAACCGGTACATCTATTTCCCTAGACTGCAACGACTCACTGACGTGAAGAGTGACTTCTATGCCCTGGGGAGGATGCCGCATGTCATTGGCTCCATTGATGGGACACATGTGGCTTTGGTACCACCACAGGCCCAGGAGCAGGCCTACCGTAACCGCAAGCACTACCACTCGGTCAATGCACTGGTGGTGTGTCTTGCAGATATGACCATCTCACACGTGTGTGCCCGTTTCCCTGGTTCAGCACACGATGCCTTTGTGATGAGGAGTAGTCGCATCCCCAGGATGATGGCACAGATGCAGAACCAGCGTGCCTGGCTTGTCGGTGTGTACTGACTTTGTGCCATTGTGTGTGATCTGATCTGTAGTATTCCGCCCACTTTTCCAAGTCAGCTAATGTGCACTTGTCTGTCCGTAGGTGACTCGGGATACCCCAACATGCCGTGGTTGCTGACACCCCTCAGGAACCCTGTGACACCAGCCCAGATGCGCTACAATGAGGCACATGGTCGGACCAGGAGAGTGATTGAGCGGACATTTGGTCTCCTGAAGAGCCGCTTCCGCTGCCTCGACAAGACAGGAGGGTCCCTCCCATATGCCCCAGCGAAGGTGTGCAAGATTATCATCGTCTGCTGCATGCTCCACAACCTGGCAGTGCGGAAGGAGTTGCCTCTCATCCAGGATGACAATGACCAACATCCGCCACCTGTGGAGGATCCTGGCCTGGACCACGATGCCAGTGATGATGATGATGATGGTGATGTCCGCACACAGCTCATCACCAACTTCTTTAGCTGAATGTGAGTATCCTGAGGTGTCATGTCAATGATGTGAGTTGGCATGATATGTGTAGGTGGTGCTCTGGTGCTGTTGGAGTGTGTCCATGGGCTACTTGACTGGATGTGTGTAGCGATGTGTGCTTACAGGTGGTCTGTACTCCCCAACAGTGTTGACATGCTAACTTGGTTCTGGGTGGGTATCTTGTAACATGTATTGTGCATGAGTTTTGCTGTTCTGTCCTGTTCTCCATTGCTTTTGACTGTGTGTCATTTCTGTCCTTCACAGGGTACTTTCAGATTCGTTTGGTCAACTGTGTCCACCGACGACGTCATTGTACTTCCAGGGTGGTAGCTGTTGTGTCCCTACAGGTGATGTGCGCCACACCCATGGACTTCCTTCCTTCTACAGTTGTTGACTGTGTGCCCGCTGCCAGGTGGGATTACCTTGCATCTGTAGTGGTTACGACATGTTGCAACTGTGTAATAAACCTGTGCTTCACTTTGTGATGTGCGTTGTCTGTGGTCACACATTTGACTGCCATTTGCTTACTGCACCTGTGGGCTACTTGACTACAACTGGGAATAGGTGTGGTGTCTGTGCATTGCACCGTCTTTCCTGGCAACATCAGTGTAGGCAATGAGTCAGATGGCCTAGGTGTGTATGTGTTGTGTAGCCCTGGTGGTGTGTCTCCCTCATATGTGTCACGTTGCCATTACTCACATGCCTGTGTTGTACTTGCTGTTGCAGTTCGCATACACAGTGTAATTTTGCAGTTCATCATCCCCATGACAGCACCCACGTTGGAATCACAACAGAGGCAAGTATGGTGTATTAGTGTGTTTATTGTGATACATTTGTGTGAATAGTGCATAGGATGGTTAGTGCTGTACATTTATATTGCAATCAGAAGTTCCTAGATGAATTGAAAGTCCTGGTAGACAAAATCCCCAGTATCGGGGCCACAGTTGTCTGAGACATTGGTCCAACTTGTACTCCCCATGTCATGTGTGGGAGTTGTGTTGCCGTCAACAGGGTGAACAGTTTGCGCACAAAGGTGAACATCCAGAACAGGTTCAGGCTTCCTGGGGGTTGCACTTGGCCATCGGCCTCTCACTTGCCCCTCCTCGGACGACCCCTCTTCTTTGGGGGGCCCCTCAAGTACAGGCTGCTGCGGTGCAGGGGACTCTCCGCCAGAGTCATCCTCCCTCCCTGTGGCAGTTGCAGTTGTTTCAGCACCAGATGTTGTTGGCACACAGGGAGGTGTAGACTGGTTGCTGTTCATCTGGCGGAGGCATTGTAATATGTCCCTATGCACCGCCGTCATCTCTTGCAGTGTGTCCCACTTGGACTCCACGCGGGACATGTGTGAGTCCAAGCGGGCATGATGGGCAGCCTGCTGCTGTTTAATGTCCCTGAGGAGCCCCACTACCTGGCTGAGATCTCCGGTGCTGGACTGGTACGCATCGGCTATGCGTGCCAGTTGTGGGTCATCATGCACACCAGACACCTCTGCAAGCAGCGACCTCTGTCTCCCACCCCTCCCACCACCCCTGCCGACATGTGCAGTGCGTGCAGTGGCACGCACAGATGACCCTGGTCCCCCTTGGGGGTTGGTGGTGGTGGTGGTGTCCATGGCCCCACGTTGGTCCAGGGTCCCTGTGCTGGTGGTGCTCCTTGTTCTGTCCATGTCGGCAGGGATGGTATTTGTGGTGACAGTCGTTGGAGGGGTGGGTGCAGGGGGTGCAGCTGGTGGTCCTGCTGGTGCTGCAGCTGGTGGTCCTGCTGGTGCTGCATGTTGACTTGCACCGGAGGTGCCAGGTTGGTCTTCTTCATCCGAGGAGGGCAGAGGCTGTTCGACACCAGTGAGCTCCGTATCCTCTTGAGCCTGGGACTGGGACTCCTCAGCGTCTGCTGCTGTGTCCCCATCATCACCTGTTTTTGGGAGACACACACAATGTATGTTATGTTTCTGCAGGCATCAATGGTTGACACACCTGACAGTTGTGACTGTGCCTCTGGGTGCGGGCCTGTACATTGCATTGTCCTAAGTTGTCACAGTCAGGGGTTGATATTGGTGTAGCACATTGTCCTGCATTATTTGGGCATTTCTATGTATTTGTTGGGGTGTGAACATGGTCTGCATTGGTTGTATTTTGTTGACAGCCGGCCCTCCTTCCCACCCAGCCAGTCAGTTATCCCACCATGGACTGTGCTTGCATTGCAGGGAGTGAAAGTTGTCTTTCAAGATGTCAGTCAGTGGTGTCCTGCTGTTGGTTGTTGCACAGTTGCCAGCGGGGCCTTGTGCTCCCCACAGCAGTTGCCAGTGTCAGCCATCTTGTCAGTTGTTTTCCACTCCCTGTGATGTGAGCATGGTTCAGGGTGGTGTTGATGGGACAGTTGTGGGGGTGAGCTATGTCTGTGACTATGACTCCCATCATGCTATTGCCTCCACCCCACTTCCCAGCATTCCCATACTTACTTGCTTTTGTGGGGAGTTCAGTGTGTGTGGGTGTGAGAGCAATGGCAAGATGGCTGACAGTGGTGTCCTGCTGTTGGTTGGTGTGCAGTTCCCAGCATGCCCTTGTGCTCCCCACAACACAGCACCAGTGTCAGACATCTTTGATGGGCCTTTCCACTCTCTGTGGGATGTGCATGCGTGAGTGTGAGCTTGCTGGGCCATGTGGTGGGGATGTTGAGCTGTGACTATGACTCCCATCATGCTATTGCCTCCACCCCCCTTCCCAGCATGCCCATGCTTCCTTCCTTTTGACTCTGCATCCCTGTGGGGTGGGCTGCCTGTGCTGACAGGATGGCTGGGAGTGTTGTCCTGGCAGTTGTTTGGCTAAAAGTCCCAAGAGTGTCCCTGTGCTTCACACAACATAACCCAGGGTGGTGGTTCTTTGTGGGATCTTGAGTTAGGATGTGAGGCATTGCATTCTCCCAGGTGGGTTATGTGGAGTTTGTGTTGAGGGGGTGTGTGAGGGGAGGTGCTTGTGACTATGGTCAGTGCTGCAAGTCCTCCTTCCCACCCAGCCAGATATCCCACCATGGAACGTGCTTGCATTGCAGGGAGTGGAAGTTGTCTTTCAGGATGTCAGTCAGTGGTGTCCTGCTGTTGGTTGTTGCACAGTTGCCAGCAGGGCCTTGTGCTCCCCACAGCAGTAGCCAGTGTCAGCCATCTTGTGAGTCCTTTTCCACTCCCTGTGATGTGAGCATGGTTGTGAGTGGTGTTGATGGGCCAGTTGTGAGGCTGAGCAATATCTGTGCCTACTACTCCCATCATGCTATTGCCTTTACCCCCTTCCCAGCATGCCCATCCTTCCTTCCTTTTGACTCTGCTTCCCTGTGGGGTGGGCTGCCTGTGCTGACAGGATGGCTGGGAGTGTTGTCCTGGCAGTTGTTTGGCTAAAAGTCCCAAGAGTGTCCCTGTGCTTCACACAACATAACCCAGGGTGGTGGTTCTTTGTGGGATCTTGAGTTAGGATGTGAGGCATTGCATTCTCCCAGGTGGGTTATGTGGAGTTTGTGTTGAGGGGGTGTGTGAGGGGAGGTGCTTGTGACTATGGTCAGTGCTGCAAGTCCTCCTTCCCACCCAGCCAGATATCCCACCATGGAACGTGCTTGCATTGCAGGGAATGGAAGTTGTCTTTCAGGATGTCAGTCAGTGGTGTCCTGCTGTTGGTTGTTGCACAGTTGCCAGCAGGGCCTTGTGCTCCCCACAGCAGTAGCCAGTGTCAGCCATCTTGTGAGTCCTTTTCCACTCCCTGTGATGTGAGCATGGTTGTGAGTGGTGTTGATGGGCCAGTTGTGAGGCTGAGCAATATCTGTGCCTACTACTCCCATCATGCTATTGCCTCCACCCCCCTTCCCAGCATGCCCATCCTTCCTTCCTTTTGACTCTGCTTCCCTGTGGGGTGGGCTGCCTGAGCTGACAGGATGGCTGGGAGTGTTGTCCTGGCAGTTGTTTGGCTAAAAGTCCCAAGAGTGTCCCTGTGCTTCACACAACATAACCCTGGGTGGTGGTTCTTTGTGGGATCTTGAGTTAGGATGTGAGGCATTTCATTCTCCCAGGTGGGTTATGTGGAGTTTGTGTTGAGGGGGTGTGTGAGGGGAGGTGCTTGTGACTATGGTCAGTGCTGCAAGTCCTCCTTCCCACCCAGCCAGATATCCCACCATGGAACGTGCTTGCATTGCAGGGAGTGGAAGTTGTCTTTCAGGATGTCAGTCAGTGGTGTCCTGCTGTTGGTTGTTGCACAGTTGCCAGCAGGGCCTTGTGCTCCCCACAGCAGTAGCCAGTGTCAGCCATCTTGTGAGTCCTTTTCCACTCCCTGTGATGTGAGCATGGTTGTGAGTGGTGTTGATGGGCCAGTTGTGAGGCTGAGCAATATCAGTGCCTACTACTCCCATCATGCTATTGCCTCCACCCCCCTTCCCAGCATGCCCATCCTTCCTTCCTTTTGACTCTGCTTCCCTGTGGGGTGGGCTGCCTGTGCTGACAGGATGGCTGGGAGTGTTGTCCTGGCAGTTGTTTGGCTAAAAGTCCCAAGAGTGTCCCTGTGCTTCACACAACATAACCCAGGGTGGTGGTTCTTTGTGGGATCTTGAGTTAGGATGTGAGGCTTTGCATTCTCCCAGGTGGGTTATGTGGAGTTTGTGTTGAGGGGGTGTGTGAGGGGAGGTGCTTGTGACTATGGTCAGTGCTGCAAGTCCTCCTTCCCACCCAGCCAGTTATCCCACCATGGACTGTGCTTGCATTGCAGGGAGTGAAAGTTGTCTTTCAGGATGTCAGTCAGTGGTGTCCTGCTGTTGGTTGTTGCACAGTTGCCAGCAGGGCCTTGTGCTCCCCACAGCAATAGCCAGTGTCAGCCATCTTGTGAGTCCTTTTCCACTCCCTGTGATGTGCACATGGTTCATGGTGGTGTTGATGGGACAGTTGTGGGGGTGAGCAATATCTGTGACTACGACTCCCATGATGCTATTGGCTACACTGACTTGCCCAGCATACACAGAATTCCTTTCTTTCAGTGGTCTTCACTGTGTGTTGGTGTTGTAGTGGTGGCTACATGCCTGGATGTGTTTGTTAGTTATATTTGTGCCACTGCCTAGCTGTAGTTGTAGTTGTGTTTGTACATGTGATGACACGGTTAAATGTAACTTTGAGATGGCATGTGTTGTGTTTATCTGACTGACATACACATTTTGGGATGATTCTGTTCTGGTTGCTGTGTAATTGCTAAGAGTGCATGGTTTGACTCTCCCCTTGACAGTGATGTGTGTGTGTATTTTGGCAGAATATTGTGTACATTTGTTGTGTACTCACCAGGCTCTGGGATGTTTTCTAGTCCATAGATGCTCACTGGCGGAAGGATGGCCTGCACCTTCTCCTCCCAGGGCCTGAGGTATACTGGCTTGGCAGGAGGGCCACTGCCAGTGTATTGGCTCAGGAGGTAGTCCTTCTTCAGCAGCTCCCGTACCCTCCTGCGCACGTCATACCACCTGTTCTGGATGTCAGTCTTTGTGCGCAGACATGGTGATTGTGCGTTCACCCTGTTGATGATCCTCTCCCACATCTTTGTTTTCTGGGAGATGGGTGTCTGTTGGACCAGTGCGCCAAACAGCTGTGGCTCTACCCTGAGGATCTCGTCTACCAGGACTTCCAATTCACAATCTAGGAACTTGTGATTCTTCTTTGGGGGCATGGTGATGGGTGGTGATGGTGAGTGATGTGTGTGTTGGTGTGCAGGTGAAGGTGTGTGAGTGTGTGTTTTGCTGGGTGTATGTGAGGTAGCTATTTGTTGGTGTGCTGATGGTGTATGGCTTGTGTGAGAGATGAGCTGTGGGTGTGTGGTTGCTGTCTGTTGAGTGCTGGCAGGTGAATAGCATTTGCAAAGGATCATGGTTGGGATTTGTGTCCTTTATATGGGTGGAGTTGTGGGTGTGTCTTTGTTCTCTGTCCCCACCCCCCAGTATTTATTGGCTTTGTAATTGCTTGTTTGGCCTTTTTTTGTGTATTTTCCTTAGTACTTTCTGTGCATGTTGGAAACGTTCTTGTGACCGAGTCGGACCCTGCAGTTGTCTCGTACGGTCTTCTCCGTTTCGTTCACGCTGTGTTTGTGCAATTTTCTATGCTGCGTACGCGTCGGTCGCGGTGTTTTGTGTTACTTCGGCTCGCAGTTTTGTATGCGTGTCGGTCGTACGGCTTGTCCTCCGTACGACTCGGTCGTGGTTTTCGCGCCTTGCATCGTACTTTGCGGTTTGGAGTTCGCGGGTACGTTTCGGTCAGATTTGTTCCGGGTGCGTGTCGGTCGGTTCGATTCGCGTGTTTTTCCGGCCGGATTGCTGTTTTCCGTGCGGCTCGGTCGTTCGGCTTGGGTTCCGTACGTGTCGGTCGGATTTTGCACGCTTTGCATCGTACTTGGCGGGTCGGGCGCCACAGGTACGTGTCGGTCGGAATTAATTCCGGCTCCGAGTCGGTCGGTGCTTTTTCCGGCCCGAATCGGAATCGACCCCTAAGTCTTCATTCCCAGGATACGTCTGGCACACACAGGAGGCAGATCTTTTGGCTATCTAGGTGCAAAGCTGTGGAACAGCCTCCCGGAAGCCATGAGGTTAAACACAAAACTTCTGTCCTTCAGGAAGAACCTAAAAACTTGGCTGTTTAATCATTAACTGGATCTCTCTCACTCTTTAGTCTACTGCTGTCAATGGCACCAGGACACTCTTGTTTGAGTAGCTGTGCACTCGAATAAATACCCTATTTAATTTCATTTCATTTCCCTGGCCGGGAACAGTGGATTCCTGGAGTTGGTGCCTTTGCTGCACGGAGCGAGAGGCACAAGAGCTCTCTCTGCACGGCAAGTTGGCGACAAAGCTCCAGACTGCCGCAGTGCATCCTAGCTGCTCTGGGGCTCGACGCGGCATCCTGCTGAGTGGGGCTATGGCGAGCCGCGGCTTTCTTCCCCGGCTTCTTGAAGGTTGCTAGGCAATGCCTACTGCCCCAGCAGTGCTTGGTGTGGCCACACAGCAACTTCTCAGCTTCTAGGGGGCTTTTTCGCACCGCAGGAGGGTGTCGGCTCGGACTCGGGCCCAAGGTGGTTTTCGGGGCAGTGCCCCGGAAGGCTGCTTCCTCCCATGCAAGCACCCAGGAGAGCCCTCTAAAATTCTTAGGCAAGGAAACAAACAGCACGGTGGGAGAACAGAGCCCACAGCACTTGGCGAAAGTAAAAACACACTGAGCTCCAGGGAAGAGCACTGGGTGAACAGAGCATGCTGAGCTTGGTGAAAGTGGTGCCCACAGAGCACTGGCAGAGCCCAAACACACGGAGCTCTGCGAAAGTGAAGAACACAGGGCACCTGTGGAGCAAAGAGCACAGAGCTCTGTGAAAGTAAAGCACACAGAGCATTGGTAGGGCAAAGTACCTGGAAAGTTTGATGTCCCTGAGTTTCCCAAAACAGGAGGCTAACACACACAGGCCCTTGGAGATTACTTCTCAAGCAGGATACCACAACAGTGCAAAAAGAGTCGGTCCTTTTTCTCCCTAACAAACAGAAGCAGCAACTACAGGCCCACCCACACCTCACACTGAAATGGCAGTGCTCCTCACAAAGTCCTTCCACTCTTCTTCTTGGCAGGGTCCTCTTGTTCCTTGAAGTAATCTAAAGTCCTGGGGTGTAGGTATAATATTTATACCCCAAATTGTCATTGTTCTGTTTGCTGTAAGGGTCTCTGAACCCAGTCCAAACCAGTACTGTCCTCCCTGGTGCAGCATGATCACAGGGGGTGGAGACAGCATTGTGAAAAAGGAGACACAGCCTATTGAGGTGCAAGCAAAACTCCTCCCACCACTCTAAATGCTGACCAGGTCTATTCAACCCTGCGATGAGTTACCCAGTCAAGGCAGGACACACCTCAGCCCCCCTAGTGACTGTCTAGAGTGAATGCACATCCCAGATCCTGTCACTCAAACACCAGATGCTGAATACACAAACAGCCAGAGGCACACAGAATGGTAAAAGAAGAAAATGCCCACTTTTGAAAAGTGACATTTTCAAACACAGAATTTAAAAACCACCTTTAACAAAAAGTGTGCTAATAAATTCTGAGTTCAGACTGCCTGCACTCCATTTTTCTATCATGTCCCTATTGCAAGTTACACATGTAAAAATGTTCTGTGCAACCCCAACGATAAGCCTATGGGACAGATAGCCTTTCAATAGTGAAAAACGGATTACCCAGTATTTCACTATCAGGACATGTTACACACACCAGTGCATGTCCTACTTTTCATATACACTGCACCCTGCTCATGCGGGTACCTTGGACCTACCTTATGGGTGCCTTACATGTAAGGAAAGGGAAGGTTTGGGCCTGGCAAGTGGGTGTACATGCCAGGACAACATGGCAGTTTACAACTGCGTGCACAGACACTACAGTGGTAGGTCTGAGGCACATTTACAGGACTACTCATGTGGGTGGCACAACCAGTGCTGCAAGCCCACTAGTAGCATTGATTTACAGGCCCTGGCACACACTGTGAACTTTACTAGGGACTTACCAGTGAACCAAATATGCCAATCATGGATAACAAATCATTGTCAACATTTATACAGAGAGCATATGCACTTTAGCACTGATCAGCAGTGGTAAAGTGCCCAGGTTCCTATAGCCAATGAAAACAGGGTCAGAAAAGTAGGAGGCAAAAAGTTTGCGGATGACCCGGAGGAAAGGGCCAATTCCAACAATAGCTCATTGTACTTACCATTCAATTGAACACTTAAACAGCAATTGATGGCTATGAAAGATGTGATTTATATCATGCTACATATAGAAAAACTTCAACAGCTTCCCTTCACTGTAGCGAAAACTCATTCAGCGGTTTGGTTAATACACAGGGTTATCTCGTTGCCCATCTCTATGTTTCAATTTACTGCCTGCATGAAACACTTCCCATTAGGTAGAAATGAACCACTTGGGAGCAGTTACATACATGAGTTATGGTCACTGCCTTTTACATATCGTTGTCAATGGACTGAAAGAGAAGTTTTTCTTACTAGAGAAATTTGCGATTCCACTGCTGGACATTCCCTTGTCTGTCAACAAGTAAAAATCCACGGGTCCTGCAATGTTCCTACACCTAATCTGGCTTGTTATTTAAAAGGAACTCCGGTTCCCGCAATTAATCCCACCCTAATATTGCTTTGAAATGACAGTTATCTTGTTGTTAAAGAACATGACTTTTGCTGTCTGCGGGCGGGAATCCCATATGTGGTGTCTGTTTCTAAGTTAGTTACTGGTTGCAACAACATCCTGTTTCCCCCTTCACATGGGAGTGTAGATAGTTCGTTGTGGCCTTCCATTCCAAACCTGAAAACAGATTTTAATAAGCTAAGCAGACTCAAAGCGCTATTGTTTCAACAAGAAGTGGCGCTCACTTCAGCCTGTGAGACCTTTGAATTGCAGGTGGCGAGAACGTCTAGTGAAATACAGTCATTACTGAACACAAATCTCCCCCTGCATTTTGGGGAATTGATACATCAAATATTCAATGCGTCTGATGCCACAGGCCTGGCACACTTTTTTAAACTTGTGGGCTCTGGTCTCGTGACTTCTTTTCAAACTAATTTTGGACTAATCCCAGCTTTTCTACATTTTCTTTTTTCCAGCACATTTGGGGGGTTCCCACTGCTGCTCATCTTGATTTGCGGCATCATCGTGCTGTTCCTTCTATTCCGCAATAGCTGCTCCATCGGTGCTCCTGCCCGGACAGGCATCGCTGCTGCTGTACCATGAGCGAATGCTACAATGTTTTGGAATGTTGCCTCAAGATGCCGAATTTTGTCTGACTTTCCTATATGCTTATTTCACCTATGTTTCTTTGCATCCGGTGCCCCTTTCAGTGGGCTATGGATATCTGCCTGGCTACCCCATCTCATGATGCCCTGGATTTTGAACTGTTGATGGGTCCCTTAGTGACCCATAACCAGGACTATTCCTTGGGTATGCGGCTTGTGTACAACCCAGCGTTGGTGCCAGTGGCCGGAGGTGGTCCCTGTGCAACTGCACGGTGTCTCCTGGATCTCAGTTTCATCGAAATCAACACAGGTTTTCCTTGGATGGTCCTATCGACAACTTGAAATCAGGAGCATGTTTGTTCCTTTGACCTGGTCAATTGGATGTCAACTATTTCCAATTTAGAAGGCTCAGATATCTTACTGGAATTGATGTTTTTCCATTTGGCACCTTACATCTTGGGTTCCGGCGATACGCTGTAATTGAATATATTTTTGTGCACATAATGTTCCATCTCATTCGGCAATACCTTTTTTCAGATGCACTTGACCTGCAATGGTTTATGCACTTTGGTTCTGCTTATCATCTGATTTATGTCGTCATTCAGTGCTTCTGTCCTGACCAAAGGGAGGGTGTCATATGTCCCGTGCAGGCCCATTGTCGTTTTCCCAATGTTAGCATGAGCATGTTGCAGACTGTCTTCTGCTTTGCTTTACAGACATATTTTGCTTTGTGCCACACTGTACTTTCACACAGAACATGCTGTTGTTTTTGCGTTCGGTTCTTTCCTGAGATTTAGTCTGAACATGTAGACAAGATCGAACAACAATGCCCCTTGTTATTCTGTTCTGGTCAGGCCCTTGCACGTAGACAAACCACGTGAATGCAGCTGTTGTTTGGGAACATATACTTTTGTCATATAGGTGTGCACAGATATGTAACACACACTTGGAGAGGGACCTTTCCAGGGAAGAGATTGTGACAGCACCTGAGATGTAGAGCTTTCATCTGTGTATACTAAGGGACAGGGTCTGCTGCTAACACCTAAAGATCTTTTGATATATAATAATTTTGCTTCTGTAGTAGGGGAGGGAGGTTAGGCTATACTGTCATATATAATGACCGCTCCATTTAAGATTTACGGACTACTTGCTATGCTAACTGTACTTATGTTCGGCATTTTCCTACTTCTTGTGGCACGTATACTGCATACTAGAGCACGATAGTTAAAATAAACTTTTTAAACTTTCCTCATGTCTCTGTCAGAACCTATTGTGGACTAGTACAAGTGTGAGAGCGAAAGTGTGTGTTCTGTAACCGTGATTCCTGAGAGGGTCGGGAGTGTTTTGTTCTGGGGTATCTAATCACTCACTCCTCTGTGAGTGAGTAGGAGAGCAAGTGAGACACTATAGATAGTCTGTCCCGGGCTCATGGGTACTCAGGTGGTAGAATGACTCAGTCCCTGCCTACTACGGTCCTATTATCCCAAGCATAGTTCTGTGACTCCGCAGAATCCCTGCTCCAGATGAACCTGTAAGCTGTAGCCGGTTAGGACTCCACAAGGCCAGAAACCCCTTATGCAAGGAGCCACTGAACAGGATGTGCTGTTATGCAAAAGAATGTAGTGGGAGCTGCCACGAAGTCAAACAAAGTGGCAATGCACCTTGGGTGGTTTGACAAGCAGGTAGATGCTAGTCTCCTCTCAGTACTCGGAGCACTCACAAGTTTTGGATTTGGGCTATCTATCAATCAATCAATCAATCAGGGGAATTGTAAGCACACTACTCACCCGTGAGGGTCCCAAGGCACCTTTACCATAACTTCCAATGGTCCAGGAATAGAGGGAAGCCACTTGGAGGGCCAGTACTCACTCAGGCTGGGTCTAGATGCAGGTTCAAGATTGTTGGAGTTTTTTCTGTCCCTGAGACTCTGATTAGCAGGCCTGACAACTGACCCTTGGAGTCACTCTGGGAGTCCCGGTTTCAAGTAGGAGAGCAGGTTTTAGGAGCCGGGCAATTTTCTGAGGGCACTGGCAGGCTTCAGGCAGCAAAACAGTCCATCTGGTGCAGCAAGGCAATCTTCTGAAATACAGAGCAGGCCACAGCAGCAGGCACAGTCCTTGGAAAGTCCTTTTGCAGGTCCAGAAAGTGAACAGAATCGTGGGTCTGAAGATCCCCTTTGTATACCTGGTGCCCACTTTGAAGTGGAAGAAACGTCTTGAGGCTTACTGCCACAGAAGTGTCTGGAATTTCCTGCCTCCCTGCCCTGGTCTCAGTTTGTTGGCAGACACAATAGGATAGTGTGAAGTTATCTGGGTGGGTGAGTGTGAGGCAGCGTCTTTTGAAATTCAAGTTGGGCTGCTCAGAGCTCTGCCTCCCCATCCTCACTGAGATGGCCCATTCAGGCACACCTAGTCTATCTACTGTGGTGCTGTCTGGGAGCACTATACAAAGGCCAACTGCCACTCTCACCTAGTCATGTGACCCAGGAACAAGCTGCAGGCACCAAATGTTTAGGGCAGAAAAAAGCCAAATTTCTAAAGATGGCATTTGAATAATTGTGACTCAAATTCTGACTTTCCTATTAAAGATGTTATTAAATTACAATTCCTCAGATACCAAACATGACTTTCCTACCAGCTCGCAATCAAAAATCACTTATTGAATGTAACAAGGTAACCCAATGGTATCCTATGGGAGAGGTAGGTCTCACAGTAGTGAAAAACATTTTGTTGATTTTTTCACTACTAGGAAACTTGAAACTTAAATGTACATATCCAATTCTTTAAATACACTGCACCCTGCCCTATGGGCTGTAAAGGACTACCTTAGGGATGGCGTATATGTATTAAAAAAGAAGTTTGGGGTTTGGCAAAGGGGTTATTTTGCCAAGTTCAGTTGGTAGTTTAAAACTGCTGGCTGGCTGCAATGACAGGCCTGAAATATGTTTTAGAGGGCTACTAAATTGGGTGGCACAATAAATGCTGCATGCACACTTGTAGCATTTAATTTACAGACCATGGGTATATGGTATACCACTTCACTACAGACTTCTAAGAAAATTAAAAATGCCAATTAGGTGTAAGCCACTTTTACCATACTTTAGGGAGTGAACACAAGCAATTCAGAACTGTTTAGCAGTGGTAAAGTGCAGAGAACCCTAAGGCCAAGAAAAACAAATTAAGAAATATTGTGTGAGTGAATGCATAACCTTTTAGTGTGGCCCTGCAGAGAGGGCCAAGTCCAACAACTCCCAAGTATAGGTCCCCAAGGTGTACAAAATTCTAAATACTATTTTCATTGTAGCAGAATTAGCTGTTCAATAGGAAAGCCACAGAGTTCATTCTTGGATTCTCTAATATATTTATTAAAAATCCAGTTGTTTGGTAAAGTTGGATTTGTAATAAATATTTTTAGAATGGGTACTTTTAAAAGGTTGCCTGTTACCTGCCTAAAGCCTAAAGAAACCCAGTTGCCTTGGGGGGGGGGAGGGGTGCTATTTCTCTGACAGGCTGACCATCTGGGGTGAGTCCAGAAACTTAATTAACTTCAAAGAAGCCTACCATGTCACTGGGCCTGCTCCCTTCCTTTTCCCCCGAAGCCAGTCAGGCATCAGCCCAGTAGGATAGGAGCTTCCCCCAGAACTGGCTTTGACTGACCACAGTAATTAGACCTCTAGGGTGGACACAGGTTCTCTACACAGGGGAAGAAAGATTCATTCATACTGGTTCGGGCAGAGAGTGGCACTGTGGGATTGTTTGCAGTGGGGCATACAGGAAGTGCTTTAAAGGTGGGTAGGGTCACCCCTGGGAACTTTAATCCCATTGGTTAGAGAGTGGCCAGGAGTTTCTCCCACCCACGGACTGGTACATAAATGGGGCACCACAAGTTCCTTCCTCAGATAATTTCTAGACTTGTGGAACAACAGAAGAGGAATGGACCAGCTGTATGTGACCGAGAAGAGTCCAGAAGACTGGACCTGCTCTCCCTCTTGTATCCAAGACAAAGACGTGGGCTGCAAGTGTCATCGGGCTGACCTACTATTTGGGCTACAGGGCACAAAAAGCTTCAGGAGGCCCTTTTCTTGCATTTCTTGCTGACCATTTCCAACTGGACCTGTCCTGGACCCTGCTGCTGCCCTCCACTGGAGCGAGCCTAGACCTCCAAGTGCTTTTCCCAAGCTCCGGGAGCCTTGGCTGATGTTAAATTGTACTCTTCCTAAAGTTTGCTGAAACCTGGGACTTAAAACCTTTTTGTCCTGAGAACCATTGTGGGACCAGGACCAATATGCTAAGCCATTCTATTGAGGGTGCATCACCACTGTGATAGAGTGTGCAGCAGCTTCTGCTACATTCTTTCTCACAGCAGCCAATCCAATTCAGCTGGACTGCCCTTGACCAGCATCCCACGTCATCAAACCCTCTTTGACGACAACCTTCAGCTTTGCCCCGTTGAAGAAATCCGAGCTCCAGAAAAGTCAGAATGTAGAAAACTGCACCTGACCAAGCTGCCACCTCGACCAGATCTACGTCATGGGCTGTTTAGGTGTGAAATCTGAACTTTTAATGCTCAAACCTTTCCCACCTTCACTGATGACTTCACCAAGGCTTCAGACTTTGACTCCTTGTCATTGTTGATCCCAACTTTGGCCACAGCCTGGTTCCTTACCCTGCTGAAGACTTTTGGCTCCATAAATGTTTTTATGTGTGTAGGTAACTTTTTGACCAAGACCAGCCTAGTCCTTGTATCTGACCCAGGCTCCATCTTGGTCATCCTTCAAACCACTGTCCCAGTCAGGTGCAACCATTTGGCTGTGGTGGTGCTTAACATTTGTTGGTGCTATTTTTATCTTCAAAATTTAGAAATTCATAACTCCATTTCTACTGATTAGTTTTTGCCATTTTAGTATCATTTTATTTATTATAATTTACCCTATTTTTTCAAAATTGGGTTAGATTTTATTCTTTGTGTTTTAACTTAATTACTCTTTGAGTACTGCATATATACTTTACATATTGCTTCTAGGTTAATCCTGTCTTCTCTGTGCCATAGCTGCCTGGGTGTTGAGCTCAGGTTAATTTAGTGACTGTAAGGGTTTCTCCTGACAAGGATTGTGGTGATTATGTGAGGTGGTGGTTAGACCCCTTAACTAATATCTCAAAATTCTCACACCATTGATCATATTTAAAAACACTCTGTAGCCCATTCTATTCAACAGACCCCACTTGACACCAAAGTACCTTCAGAGTAGAACATCACAGCCTTTCCCTACTCAGTAGGAAATATTTGTAGAAGAGCACAGCCACCATGAACTCCTCAGTCTCATTCTGTGGACTGCAAAGCATGCTGTGTATCCAGCTTTAAACTAAGTTCTAAACTCCATGGATGAACCTTCAGCTGAAATTTCGATAATAGCAAGACCACTTACTCATTGTCAGTGAAATTGCTCTCCCACCCTCGCAGCTCCACCATTAAGTGAGGCCTGCCCCTGCCCCTGCACTCTCGAGTTTTGGTGATCGAGGCCCTCCTCCACCCACAGGTTTCCCTGCGCCTCATCCCTGGTGGTCCAGTGGACCTCTGTCTCCTTCCTCTCACTCTGCTCTTTCACTCGTTTTCATTCGTTTTTCTACCCTCTTTTATCTTTCACCTTTCTGCACTTTTCTGCATCTCTGCTCTTTTGTGCCTTATTTCTGCTCATTTTCCCTTCCTCTCGCTCTGCTTTTTCACTCGTTTTCACTCGTTTTTCTACCCTCTTTTATACTTTACCTTTCTGCACTTTTCTGCATCTCTGCTCTTTTGTGCCTTATTTCTGCCTTATTCCCTTTTTTCTTTATCCCTTATTTCCTCCCTTTACCTTTCCCCGCCGCTGCTGCCCCCGTGGCCCCTCCCCCCCAGCGCGACCGGCCCAATCCAGCTCCTCTCCCCGCTCCCGCCTCCCAGCTGTCCATCTCTCCCCGACCCCTACTTAATGGCGGCCGCTGCGGGGACAGGCGAGCAAGACCACTGACTCTTTGTCAGTGAAATTGCTCTCCCACCCTCGCAGCTCCACCATTAAGTGAGGCCTGCCCCTGCACTCTCGAGTCTTGGTGATCGAGGCCCTCCTCCACCCGCAGGTTTCCCTGTGCCTCATCCCTGGTGGTCCAGTGGACCTCTGTCTCCTTCCTCTCACTCTGCTCTTTCACTCGTTTTTCTACCCTTTTTATCTTTCACCTTTCTGCACTTTTCTGCATCTCTGCTCTTTTGTGCCTTATTTCTGCTCATTTTCCCTTCCTCTCGCTCTGCTCTTTCACTCGTTTTCACTCGTTTTTCTACCCTCTTTTATCTTTCACCTTTCTGCACTTTTCTGCATCTCTGCTCTTTTGTGCCTTATTTCTGCCTATTTTCCCTTTTTTCTTTATCCCTTATTTCCTCCCTTTACCTTTCCCTGCCGCTGCTGCCCCCGCGGCCCCTCCCCCCAAGCGCGACCGGCCCAATCCAGCTCCCCTCCCCGCTCCTGCCTCCCAGCTGTCCAGCCCTCCCCGACCCCTACTTAATGGCGGCCGCTGCGGGGACAGGCGAGCAAGACCATTGACTCATTGTCAGTGAAATTGCTCTCCCACCCTCGCAGCTCCACCATTAAGTGAGGCCTGCCCCTGCCCCTGCACTCTTGAGTGTTGGTGATCGAGGCCCTCCTCCACCCGCAGGTTTCCCTGCGCCTCATCCCTGGTAGTCCAGTGGACCTCTGTCTCCTTCCTCTCACTCTGCTCTTTCACTCGTTTTCACTCGTTTTTCTACCCTCTTTTATCTTTCACCTTTCTGCACTTTTCTGCATCTCTGCTCTTTTGAGCCTCATTTCTGCTCATTTTCCCTTCTTCTCGCTCTGCTCTTTCACTCGTTTTCACTCGTTTTTCTACCTTCTTTTATCTTTCACCTTTCTGCACTTTTCTGCATCTCTGCTCTTTTGTGCTTTATTTCTGCCTATTTTCCCTTTTTTTCTTTATCCCTTATTTCCTCCCTTTACCTTTCCCCGCCGCTGCTGCCCCAGTGGCCCCTTCCCCCCAGCGCGATCGGCCCAATCCAGCTCCCCTCCCCGCTCCCGCCTCCCAGCTGTCCAGCCCTCCCCGACCCCTACTTAATGGCGGCCGCTGTAGGGACAGGCGAGCAAGACCACTGACTCATTGTCAGTGAAATTGCTCTCCCACCCTCGCAGCTCCACCATTAAGTGAGGGTTGCCCCTGCACTCTCGAGTGTTGGTGCTCGAGGCCCTCCTCCACCCGCAGGGTTCCCTGCGCCTCATCCCTGGTAGTCCAGTGGACCTCTGTCTCCTTCCTCTCACTCTGCTCTTTCACTCGTTTTCACTCGTTTTTCTACCCTTTTTTATCTTTCACCTTTCTGCACTTTTCTGCATCTCTGCCCTTTTGTGCATTATTTCTGCTCATTTTCCCTTCCTCTGGCTCTGCTCTTTCACTCGTTTTCACTCGTTTTTCTACCCTCTTTTATCTCTCACCTTTCTGCACTTTTCTGCATCTCTGCTCTTTTGTGCCTTATTTCTGCCTATTTTCCCTTTTTTCTTTATCCCTTATTTCCTCCCTTTACCTTTCCCTGCCGCTGCTGCCCCCGCGGCCCCTCCACCCCAGCGCGACCGGCCCAATCCAGCTCCCCTCCCCGCTCCCGCCTCCCAGCTGTCCAGCCCTCCCTGACCCCTACTTAATGGCGGCCGCTGCGGGGACAGGCGAGCAAGACCATTGACTCTTTGTCAGTGAAATTGCTCTCCCACCCTCGCAGCTCCACCATTAAGTGAGGCCTGCCCCTGCCCCTGCACTCTCGAGTGTTGGTTTTCGAGGCCCTCCTCCACCCGCAGGTTTCCCTGCGCCTCATCCCTGGTGGTCCAGTGGACCTCTGTCTCCTTCCTCTCACTCTGCTCTTTCACTCGTTTTCACTCGTTTTTCTACCCTCTTTTATCTTTCACCTTTCTGCACTTTTCTGCATCTCTGCTCTTTTGTGCCTTATTTCTGCTCATTTTCCCTTCCTCTCGCTCTGCTTTTTCACTCGTTTTCACTCATTTTTCTACCCTCTTTTATCTTTTACCTTTCTGCACTTTTCTGCATCTCTGCTCTTTTGTGCCTTATTTCTGCCTTATTCCCTTTTTTCTTTATCCCTTATTTCCTCCCTTTACCTTTACCCGCCGCTGCTGCCCCCGCGGCCCCTCCCCCCCAGCGCGACCGGCCCAATCCAGCTCCCCTCCCCGCTCCCGCCTCCCAGCTGTCCAGCTCTCCCGACCCCTACTTAATGGCGGCCGCTGCGGGACAGGCGAGCAAGACCACTGACTCTTCGTCAGTGAAATTGCTCTCCCATCCTCGCAGCTCCACCATTAAGTGAGGCCTGCCCCTGCACTCTCGAGTCTTGGTGATCGAGGCCCTCCTCCACCCGCAGGTTTCCTGCGCCTCATCCCTGGTGGTCCAGTGGACCTCTGTCTCCTTCCTCTCACTCTGCTCTTTCACTCGTTTTTCTACCCTTTTTATCTTTCACCTTTCTGCACTTTTCTGCATCTCTGCTCTTTTGTGCTTTATTTCTGCCTATTTTCCCTTTTTTTCTTTATCCCTTATTTCCTCCCTTCACCTTTCCCCGCCGCTGCTGCCCCCGCGGCCTCTTCCCCCCAGCGCGATCGGCCCAATCCAGCTCCCCTCCCCGCTCCCGCCTCCCAGCTGTCCAGCCCTCCCCGACCCCTACTTAATGGCGGCCGCTGTAGGGACAGGCGAGCAAGACCACTGACTCATTGTCAGTGAAATTGCTCTCCAACCCTCGCAGCTCCACCATTAAGTGAGGCCTGCCCCTGCCCCTGCACTCTCGAGTGTTGGTGCTCGAGGCCCTCCTCCACCCGCAGGTTTCCCTGCGCCTCATCCCTGGAGGTCCAGTGGACCTCTGTCTCCTTCCTCTCACTCTGCTCTTTCACTCGTTTTCACTCGTTTTTCTACCCTTTTTATCTTTCAGCTTTCTGCACTTTTCTGCATCTCTGCTCTTTTGTGCCTTATTTCTGCTCATTTTCCCTTCCTCTGGCTCTGCTCTTTCACTCGTTTTCACTCGTTTTTCTACCCTCTTTATCTTTCACCTTTCTGCACTTTTCTGCATCTCTGCTCTTTTGTGCCTTATTTCTGCCTATTTTCCCTTTTTTTCTTTATCCCTTATTTCCTCCCTTTACCTTTCCCGCCGCTGCTGCCCCCGCGGCCCCTCCCCCCAGCGCGACCGGCCCAATCCAGCTCCCCTCCCCGCTCCCGCCTCCCAGCTGTCCAGCTCTCCCCGACCCCTACTTAATGGCGGCCGCTGCGGGGACAGGCAAGCAAGACCACTGACTCTTTGTCAGTGAAATTGCTCTCCCACCCTCGCAGCTCCACCATTAAGTGAGGCCTGCCCCTGCACTCTCGAGTGTTGGTGATCGAGGCCCTCCTCCACCCGCAGGTTTCCCTGCGCCTCATCCCTGGTGGTCCAGTGGACCTCTGTCTCCTTCTTCTCACTCTGCTCTTTCACTCGTTTTTCTACCCTTTTTTATCTTTCACCTTTCTGCACTTTTCTGCATCTCTGCTCTTTTGTGCCTTATTTCTGCTCATTTTCCCTTCCTCTCGCTCTGCTCTTTCACTCGTTTTCACTCGTTTTTCTACCCTCTTTTATCTCTCACCTTTCTGCACTTTTCTGCATCTCTGCTCTTTTGTGCCTTATTTCTGCCTATTTTCCCTTTTTTCTTTATCCCTTATTTCCTCCCTTTACCTTTCCCTGCCGCTGCTGCCCCCGCGGCCCCTCCCTCCCAGCGCGACCGGCCCAATCCAGCTCCCCTCCCTGCTCCCGCCTCCCAGATGTCCAGCCCTCCCCGACCCCTACGTAATGGCGGCCGCTGCGGGGACAGGCGAGCAAGACCATTGACTCATTGTCAGTGAAATTGCTCTCCCACCCTCGCAGCTCCACCATTAAGTGAGGCCTGCCCCTGCCCCTGCACTCTCGAGTGTTGGTGATCGAGGCCCTCCTCCACCCGCAGGTTTCCCTGCGCCTCATCCCTGGTGGTCCAGTGGACCTCTGTCTCCTTCCTCTCACTCTGCTCTTTCACTCGTTTTCACTCGTTTTTCTACCCTTTTTTATCTTTCACCTTTCTGCACTTTTCTGCATCTCTGCTCTTTTGTGCCTTATTTCTGCTCATTTTCCCTTCCTCTCGCTCTGCTCTTTCATTCGTTTTCACTCGTTTTTCTACCCTCTTTTATCTTTCACCTTTCTGCACTTTTCTGCATCTCTGCTCTTTTGTGCCTTATTTCTGCCTATTTTCCCTTTTTTCTTTATCCCTTATTTCCTCCCTTTACCTTTCCCCGCCGCTGCTGCCTCCGTGGCCCCTCCCCCCCAGCGCGACCAGCCCAATCCAGCTCCCCTCCCCGCTCCCGCCTCCCAGCTGTCCAGCCCTCCCCGACCCCTACTTAATGGCGGCCACTGCGCGGCCGCGGGCAGCGGGCGCGCCAAAGGCGCGTCAAAGGCAAGCCCGTCTGCGCCCGTCCGCGACCCGACCACGACCAGCGCCAGGAACCCTGGACCTCCGCCCCGCCAACGCTACGACCCAGCAGCACTCCACGCACTCAACCCAGGCCGCAAAAACAACTGCAAGCTAGCATCACCAGCCGACACCCATGGACCCTTCAGCTGTCACCGCTGCCGGCACTCCTGCAGCACCGCCAAGAACACGGATCCAGCACAACCCGCCCACAAGAACACAACCGAAACGAAGCACCTGCAATGCATCCTCCTCAACGTCCGATCCCTCCACAAACACGCCACAGAAATCTGGGACCTCCTCGACAGCACCACCCGGGACGTAGCGTTCTTCACCGAAACCTGGACCAACACCACCTCAGGACCGGACATCGCCATCCCCCAAGGATACAAGATCTCCAGGAAGGACCGCCCCAACCGCCCAGGAGGAGGAATCGCCATTGTCCACAAATCCAGTCTCCGCCTGAGCACACTCCCTGACGAGCCTACAGAACTGATGGAACACCTTCAGTTCAATATACTGGCCAGCCCCACCGCCACCCTCCGAGGAACCCTCATCTACCGACCCCCTGGACCCCGCAGACCCTTCGCCAACTCCATCACGGACATTATCTCCCCGCAGGCCATCGCATCTACCAACTACACCCTGCTGGGAGACCTCAACTTCCACCTCGACAACCAACTGGACCCCAACACCACATCCCTCCTAGACAACCTCCACAACATTGGACTGCGTCAGATCATGACCAAGCCTACGCACTCAGCAGGACACACCCTCGACCCCCTCTTCACCACAGGAAACTCCATCACCTTCAGCCACACCACCGAACTCCCATGGACCAACCATCGTTGCGTCCACTTCACCTTCAGAACACCCACCATCCACAGACACCAGCACCTGCTTCCACAAAGAAACTGGACCAAAATCACCGATGACCAGCTCACCTCCTCACTCAACAACTCCCCCCCAACCATTGCGGAAAACAACGACCCCAACACTGCAGCCCGAACCCTGTATAGATGGATCTCGGACAGCACCAACACCATAGCCCCCCTCAAGAAAAACAACAATACCTGCGCCAAGAAAGCCAGATGGTTTACCACCGAACTTCGAGAGTCCAGAAGCACATGCCGCGGCCTCGAAAAGGCCTGGAGGAAAACCAAATCCACAGAAGCCCACATCAACTTCAGAGCTGCCACCAACGCCCACCATCAACTCATCAGAGAAACGAGGAAAAAAGTGATTGAAGACAGAATCTCCACCCACGCACACAACAGCAAGGAACTCTTCAGCATCATCAAGGAGTTCGCCCAACCCACTAGCGAGTCTACCGACATCCCTCCCTCACAAGACCTCTGCGACAAACTCAGCACCTTTTTCCACCACAAAATCAAGAGCATCTACGACAACTTCGACGAAGACAACCAACACACTGAACCCTCATCAACCACCCCCGACACCCGGAAACCAGCGATTGACGACTGGACAGCCCTCACCACCAAAGACACACTGAAGACAATGAAGTCAATCCACTCAGGGGCCCCCATGGACCCCTGCCCCACCACATCTTCAACAGAGCAGCCGACACCATCGTACCCATGCTACGCCACACCATCAACCGCTCCCTGGCGACCGCCTCGTTCCCCGACGACTGGAAACACGCCAAGGTCAACCCCTTCCTAAAGAAACCCTCAGCGGACCCCACCCACCTCAAAAACTACAGACCCATCTCCCTGCTCCCGTTCCCAGCAAAAGTCATTGAGAAAGCCAACAAACAGCCAACTCGCCACATTCATTGAAGAACACAACATCCTCGACTCCTCCCAATCCGGCTTCAGAAAAAACCACCATACGGAAACCGCCCTCCTCGCCGCAACAGACGACATCCGCACCCTACTGGACAAAGGAGAAACAGTAGCCCTCATCCTCCTCGACCTATCAGCGGCGTTCGACACAGTCTCCCACCGCACCCTAATACGTAGACTCTACGATGCAGGAATCCAGGACAAGGCCCTCGACTGGATCCGCTCTTCCGCTCCGGCAGGACGCAGTGGGTCAGACTCCCCCTTTCCTCTCGGACCCCAAACCCACCACCTGCGGAGTCCCCCAGGGCTCCTCCCTCAGCCCGACGCTCTTCAACGTCTACATGGCTCCACTCGCCCCCATCGTCAGAACCTACGGACTCAACATCGTGTCATACGCAGACGACACCCAGCTCATCCTCTCCCTATCCAACGAGCCCAACACCGCCAGATGCAACTTTCGAGAAGGCATGGAAGCCGTCGCCAAATGGATGAAAAACAGCTGCCTACAACTAAACACCAACAAAACAGAAGTACTCATCATGGGCCCAAACCCCGATGCCTGGAGCGACACCTGGTGGCCCCCCGCCCTCGGAAACCCGCCAACCCCCACGGCCCACGCACGCAACCTGGGAATCATCCTGGACTCCGAGCTCAAAATGGACCGCCAGATCAACTCTGTCTCGTCTTCCTGCTTCCACACCCTCCGCCTCCTTCGTAAGACCTTCAAATGGATCCCCCTCGAACACCGAAAGACCGTCACTCACGCCCTGGTCACCAGCAGACTCGACTACAGCAATGCACTCTACGCCGGAATAAACAAAAACCTCACCCGCAAGCTACAGAACATCCAGAACGCCGCCGCAAGACTGGTCCTCAACCTGCCAAAACACTGCCACATCTCCCAGCACCTGCGCACACTCCACTGGCACCCTGTCGAGGCGAGAATCACCTTCAAGATGCTCACCCACGCACACAAGGCCCTCCATGGCACCAGACCAGCATACCTGAACAGCCGACTCAAATTCCACGCACCTCAAAGGACCCTACGATCAGCCCAGCTCTCCTACGCCGTGGTCCCCCGCACCAGAAAGACCAGATCGGGAGGCCGCTCCTTCTCCTTCCTCGCGGCCAAAGCATGGAACGCTCTTCCGCTCCACCTCAGACAGTCAACATCGCTCCCCATCTTCGCAAGAAACCTCAAAACCTGGCTCTTCGACAGACCCCCTCCTTGTGGATGGAACCTGCACCCCCCCCCACCCCTAGCGCCTTGAGACCCTTACGGGTGAGTCGTCGCGCTTTAACAAACCCCTGATTGATTGATTGATTGATTGATTGAATACCAATGGCTACAACTACTGCTGTAGTTTATTATGAACCACTTACTGAGCCAACATTACTTGAAATTTTGCCACTTCACGAAGTTGTACCATATGATATTGTTTCTTATACAGACTTTGAATTAAATGACATACAAATGCAACCCACAGTTATTCACATTACCAATGGCTTCTTGCTTGCTACTGGTTTTGTGACAGGTATCTTATACGACCATGGTCATTTTTCTGGATTTCTACTGGAGTATTTTTCCATTTAATGTGGGTAATCATGCTGATTGTAATCTTTAATATATGGAAATGACATTCCTTATAAAACTGTCTTGTTTCCTGTAGTTCATGAATAGCAACCATGCTCTCCTTCTCACAGAGCATCTCAAGATCATCATGCTTTGAAAATCACTGAGTATCCTGTGCTGGATAGTGAGGTTTGGGAAATGGTCCTCTTTCAAATCATGGAATCCACCGAGTTGCTCCCAAAAATATTTTTAAAGGGGTCTTTTGAACATATAATAATGTATGGTTCTTTTTCAGATCAGTGGTACCTAAACTCAGTTGAATAGATGCTTACGATCTGCATGCCTGTGCTACACTTGATAACGAAGACCTTTATTTGAATGCTCATAATCAAAAAGAAATGTATTGTTTTCCTCACTATGGTCATCACTACATTCAAAGAACCAGTCGTCTCTGAGAAATTTACACTTAGATACAATGAGGACACTTGCGGGTTCTGCCCATGAATACCTATCCAAATTTTCAAGAAAGAGTTCTGTATATTAATGTTGCTGATTGACACATTGGATTTGTTGGCCTTTTATTACTCCTAAAAAAAAAAAACACATAGAAATTACAGGTTCAAGCTAGAGAGGGCTCATTTAAACTATGCATAATACCCAAAATATTATTTTGCTGAACAAAATAAAGCAGCAGGCAACCTGCTTGGGTTTTGAGTCCATTAGAGATGGGAAGACACCCTCTACTCTCAGTTTTCAGATTGGACATTGACAAAAGAATGTTACAGGTATTTATTTGAGTGAAATGACTCAGAATGGGCTTATAATTGGACAGTGTAAAAATTCGAAGGAGTAGCTCTATGGTCAATTGATACTAATTTTCCTTCCAAGACTCCTGGTCCTTTAGCAAATCACCAAGATTCCAAGTATAATAAATACATAAATGTTCCTGTGACTTTCACCTCCTATAATAACAAATAATCCGTATTTGTAAAGCGAGAACATAACACCAAGGTTTCAAGATGCTGAGGCCGTCGGGGAGATTAAGGGGCATATTATCAAGAAACGGCGTTAAAATTATAGCCGCTTTAGCGGCAGAAAACAGCCGCTAAAGCGGCGATAATGGGCTTGATAATATGCCCTTGAGAATTCCAATAGAAGCCCATGTTCTGGTGTCAAAATGGGCTTCTATTGGAATTCTCAAGGGCATATTATCAAGCCCATTATCGCCGCTTTAGCGTCTGTTTTCTGCCGCTAAAGCGGCGATAATTTTATCGCCGTTCTTGATAATATGCCCCCAACAAGTGAGTTATTGCCCAGAGTCACACGATGCTGAGTTGACGTCCGGTGCCGGGGATCGAACCGTGACACCGGGGGCTCTGGATTCAGCCGCTCTAGCCGCCACACCACACACCACGCTAAAGAAATGTTTAATTTCAATTTAGCGTTTTTTGAAGTGGGATTATGTCTGATTGTGTCCCACATAACGTATTTTTCTTCATCCACCAAGGGTCCTGATACATTAGTGGACTCTGATATTTACAAGCAAAACCTGAGATAGTAGAAGATTAATGTATGTTTGAAAACGTAATTTTTTGGGGAGCTTTCATCGTTATTCTTCATAATCTAGAGCATTTATTTTTAGATATCGGTTTAAGTATCCGATGATGCTGGGTCCTGCTGATTGTGTCCCTTTTTTCGATGGCATTTGATTTTTAACCTATTGTTAAAGACTTAAGCTAAAAACCTCTTCCTTGAATCAGATGAGATTTCCAGACCACTGAAATCCTATTAACATCAATATCCTTTATGAACTGCTTTTTGCTTTTGCAACAAGTTTGTGTTGGATTAATTTTCAGTAAAGTAAGTGTGGACAACAACTGCTCTTTAAACTTTATGGGGCAGATTTAAAAGTTCTGGCGCATCTCTGCAAATCAGCAGCGATGCGCCAGAACAGATGCGACACGCAATTCCCTCCCTGCGCCACCACAAATGCGTCGCATTTACAAAGCGGCGCACCGTGGCGCAAGGATAGGGCGATGCGTGTCGCATCCTGTGGCGTAAGGGCAGCGCATTGCTGGAGTCGTGTCGCAAGCGCGAGCGGCTCCAGCAATGCTCAGGGCGCCCTATGCCTAACATGCTGCGTCACTCCTTACGCCTGCTTCAAGCAGGCACAGGGTATTGACGCAGCATGGACGTAAAAGTGACTCAGTGAAATCTTGTAGATTTCACTGCGTCACTCTTACGAGGCGTTCCTGCGACAGAACGCCCACCCTGCGCCGGAACGCCCACAAGAAACCTAACGCAGGTTTCATGTGGCGCAGGGCTTTACAACGTGACGCATCTCCCTAGATGCGTCACGTTGTAAATAAGGTGCAACGTGGCGCAAGGGGCTTGTAAATCTGCCCCTATTTGCTTATTAATTAGTTTTACCATCGAGGTTAAGACTGAGTGAATGGAGTACATTTTACGGAGAGATCTATGATTTGTTGCTGTGGCACATTATCAACATTTTGTGAGGACAGACCTATACAATCAAGGGGCAGATTTACAAGCCCCTTGTGCCACTTTTGCGTCACTTTTTCCATGTTAAAAATGACGCAAAATTGGCGCAAGGGGGTTGTAAATCTGCCCCATAGTCTTTATCTTCCATAATAGATGCTGAGTCACTGGAGTAGGGCATTTACCCCCTGCTGGCCTTAGTGTTAACGTATGAAATTATGTTTTTGAATCCTATCATAAATCATCTTTTAGCAGGATTTGTCTTTCCAGAGAGGATGGTTTTAGGTCATGTACAATAACTTTCTCTTCTACCAAGGCCGAGGTGTGTAAATTAACAATTGTTTCCTATGGATTAATACATTCATAGAGAAATAATCTGGAATGGCTTGCTTTATTTGGTGTAGCTATAACCACATGCATTGGTGCTTGGCTATTGCTCCAAACTTTCATAGTTGTACCTTTATATGTAATAACAAGATGTTGAAGCTCTCTTCGTATGGAGTGTCATTTCCTCTTGTTTCTTTAAAGAGATTTATGCTACACCAAGACAAATGACTACTCTGACAATAATGTTCTTCAATGCTATGCCTTCGAATCCTCAATCACACCTAACCCCCATGGCAATATCTATAGTAGTCCACAGCAGTCTGTATTCCACATCAAGAAACAAATCAAGAGATAGAAATTGGCTAACACATCACCATGGAGTCCAAACAGGAGTGCTGCAGGATTAATACTGAAAATATGCAAGTCCCCTTCCTCAGTAACATCCTTCAAATTTGGCATGCAGGCGTAGAAAGGGGTGGGTATAATTATATATAAAATATATCAATACATACAGTGAAAAACAGATTGGATACCATACTTCTTAAATGGGTTAGCCATGCATTGAATTAACAATACAGCAGATGCACAATGCCTTCAATCAGCACGCCAAACTAAACCACCATAACTATAGCTTCGGGGTCCTTCCAATGTGTACTAAAATGTGCGGCTTATGAGGCTCAAGTGTGGGCCTTCAACAGCATGCAGGCTCATCAACAGCACTAATCCCAGAAAAAGAGAGTAACCCCTAAAAACCATGGGAACAACGTGCAAAAGGTAGGAACAATTAGACCTCCTTTAGGTGAATTTAACTAAATTCATCAATTCATATAGACAATCTGCACACTGTGCAAAAAATAAAATCTACAAAAACATAAATGACTGTATCATTTAATAAAAAATAGCAAGAGACTGTACATCAAAATACATCCCTATTAAAAATATCAATATTTATGTAACAAAACATAGACAAAAGGAAGAGTACATAAAAAACATAAATTCATGCAAGTGTATAACTCTTTCTTACAGCTAATTGTGTGATACTAAATAAATAATTATTGTATTTCAGAAAAAAACAGACGTAAAGGTCGAAATACGTGCTTAGCATTCATCAACTCGTTTCTGCAGTCCAATTTAGTCAATCCACCTTTCTCATAACAAAAACGTTTGGATCTTCCACATAAATCAGTTCCAATAAAAACATCATTGAGCATAATATATGTCCCAAATACTCAGAGACAGGAATATTCGTTAATCTGAGAGGGACAGCCCAGAGAACAAAGAGACTCCATTCAATGGCTCTTATTGATCATGCTGGATGAATATAAATTTTATATTCTTGTTAAAGGTATATACAACTGGCCACATTTCTTCAAGCCAAAAAACTTCAAAACCTTTTTTGGTAATCTCTGTTTATCGTGTTGTGGACTTTCCATTTTTTTGAATCCTCACTACTCACGTAGCAAAGCTCCTTTAATATTGCCTGTTTAAGAAAAAAATCACCCTTCCTGGATAATCTGGGATATTATACAAGAGCACCAACAACAAACAAAATAGCAATCAGTCCTTTATCCTTTCATATGAGGAATTGGTGAGCAAGGATTTCATTAAAGATCCTCCAGGCTGTGCACTAGGTCACCCTAAGACTCCAAGCTGCTCTCTCAGGTACAGGCCTGATTCCGCAGTGGGGGGGGCGCAAAATGGAACTCTGGTATGACGGAAATAGCCATCCTTACGTGGCTTCCTCAAACCACACCCTCTGCTGCCTCAACAGCCAGTCTTTGCAGCTCATCACCTCAAGGCCTCCTCACCATAATGAACTGCTCTGCTCACTCCATCCTTCCATATGACAAATGCCATTGCAACATCTCCCCAGCTCCCCAAGAGTTGAATGCAAAAGAAACAATTGATGGACGGAATGCTGGACAATGCAAACATTCACCCCCAGTCACAAGGATCTGGGTTAAATCCATCATTCTTTTGCTCACCACACCACCCCAGTTTGGACCCAGCCATTTGTCGCCCTAAGTGGGAAGGGTATGCCCAGACGTGGGTCCCGTGCTCACTACACCACTGGATTCAAGCTAGCCTGGCTGATGAAGTGTGATGCCCTGAAACCGGTCCCTGGATGCTTGCATTCCGGTCCAGGGAGGACCTGGCTTGGCAGTTCGGACTGGACTGTTCCCACAAGGAACAGGGTCAAGACTGATTTGCATATGGCTGGGTCCAAACTGGGGTAGTGTGGTGAGCAAAAGAATGATGGATGTAACCCAGATCCTTGTGACTGGGGGTGAATGTTTGCATTGTCCAGCATTCCGTCCATCAATTGTTTCTTTTGCATTTGTCGCCCTAAGTGGAAAGGGTATGCCCAGACGTGGGTCCCGTGCTCACTACACCACTGGATTCAAGCTAGCCTGGCTGATGAAGGGTGATGCCCTGAAACCGGTCCCAGGATGCTTGCTTCCGGTCCAGGGAGGACCTGGCTTGGCAGTTCGGGCTGGACTGTTCCCACAAGGAACAGGATCAAGACTGATTTGCATATGGCTGGGTCCAAACTGGGGTAGTGTGGTGAGCAAAAGAATGATGGATTTAACCCAGATCCTTGTGACTGGGGATGAATGTTTGCATTGTCCAGTATTCCGTCCATCAATTGTTTCTTCCACCAGGAGTTGAAGACAGTGGCGAGCAACCACAGGAGACCATCAGTGAGATGAACGCAGAGCAAAAGGCTGTGGTAGATAGCTCAAATGACGAGTGTGGGCCCATCTGGTGGGGCACGGCGAGCCATTTCCTAGAAGAACAAGCGTAAATCTGTGCCAGTCATATGACTAGCTGAAATAAGAGTATCATTCTTTGAGGTTAGGTATTGCTTGCAGACTTTTTGAAATTTTGACTCAATCTACCTGCTTTTGTAATATTGAGAAAAGAGCTTTGAACCTCCAGCCCATCAGGGAATACATTTTCATGAATGTGAAGCTCTGTGACCATTTGGTATTAAATACCCCTGGGATTTCTGTACTATTTCTTTATTCAAGAACTTCTGTATGTCGCTTAAGCTGTTTAATTTCCATTTCTATCTTTGTAATTATCTACGGCGTGTTTTCTACATTGCAGATACTTTTTTCAACTTCTGAAATGCTTTTCTTCCATCCAGACATAATTATTCTCTATTTTCTGAGCTCCATCCAAATTAATTTCTATGGAAAAGAAGGTAAAGATTTTAATGGAGAAAGAAGCACCTTTTGTCGCATGAATTACAGACATTCATTGCATTATTTGTATGCACAATTTATGTAAAATTTAAATGCTTGAAGTTGAGGCTCTAGAAGAGTAAACATTAGGTTTATTCTGGTTTAATGATTCCAAAGCCAATGCCACTCTGCATCTGAAGATAGGCACTTTGTTATTTTATCAAGATTCATATTTCCTAAGGACAAAATCTATCTTAATGACCCCTTTCAATTTTTCCATTTTACCCATGGAGTACAGGATAAGAAGTTACGATTTTTTGAGCTGTCTGCCAAGAATACAGTAGTACTTCAGTCATAATACAACGTTGGATTCAAACCAGTCAAGTCGTTAGAAATCAGACCTCAAATATGATGATTGTAAAACTATTTTGAAGGAATAATCCTTTGTTAAAAATTATATGCTTCCAACTACAAAAAATTCTGTGAGAAAGTGTATCTGTATGATGCAGTGTAACTGAAATAATACAGAAATCTCGAAAACTCCAAAACTTCAAAGGGAAGGCAGACAGTACATCAGCCGAATTAAGAACCAGTTCCTAGTAAATAAGCATCTGGATGTACTAAAACACACATGATGCTTCACAACATGACCATGAAAAGGACAGCCACGTTGAAGGATGAATGTGTGTCTCTATCAGATAACGAAATCCTCACAGAGGCACTTAAATTAAACAGGAAAAAAGCATTCACTCCACTGAAAAAATAACATTGCAGCTGCTCTTTATTAAAAGTCTTGGTCACCTAACAGTTCACAATTCAGAAGAAAAGCTATTCCTCTAGGAGCCCAAGCTTTTGCAAGGCAGCTTTTGAATGAAAAATATGTGAAGTTCATCAAGACAAGTATTTGCTCACAGATTTAATTGACACCATTCCCCACCACTTACTCTAGATCTCTATTAGGTAATATGCCAAATTAGGAGTATCAGTTGATCTATTTCTTAGTTATGTACAAATCATAGTATTGAGTAAAGAAATATAATTCATTACATCCAAACATAATTCCCTTTTGCACTGAAAGCTGCATACGTGATAACCATCCAAATGCAAACATACCATAAGATTATGGAAAATGTGTCAATGAGAGAATGTAAGTGTTCATATTGACTCCATGATGTAATACAATCTTACTTGATATTAAATCCTTCAGCATCAAGAAACATCCATGCAAAATAGTTCCTTTTGCCATGAAATAATCCAAAAGAAATTCATAATTATCCTACGATTGGCATGTTATCATCCTATAGTAATCAACATTCAATTTAAAGTTGTAGTGAAATCGTTTTAGAGTAATCCACAGGGTGTCTGAAGTTATAATAAAACCATGTCCAAGTAATACACATTCATTCTAATTATGATATTGTTTTCCCCAGAGTAAGTCAAATCATTCTAAAGCTGTAAACTCATCATGCATATTCAACCGGAGTAATCAGAACACCAACCTAGAGTAGTTTTTGTTATGATTCTAAAGTCATGACCTTCATATACACACACCTCAGGATTGTTTAGGGTGAATTCACCAGATAATTGCAAAAATAGCCCATCATGAGTCATCAAATAACTTCAGAATGACTTCAGACAGTCATTTATTTTTATTTGAGTGTTTAGATATCTCTGCATCCTAAAGAATCACTTTTTATGGGCAGTTGATCTGGGATTATATAATTCCAGTGGGTCCTCAATTATGTCCATTATTGTGCTTGTGCTTTGAAATTATTTATGTACTAAACAATTGCACAGCAATGAGGGTAGATCAATATTCCATATGTTTGGTTCACACTCTGTGTGATTATTAAAACATGTTGATGACACAGGAAATAGTTCCTGGGAGTGAGAATATCCACAATGCAGAGAATATCCAACTGCAAATATGTATTGCAGGTGAGGAGGTAAAAATGACTATGCTCGGGCTTTACCAAATTGCTCGGAGAACATGGTCTCTTATAAATGAGGTGGTGTCAATACCAGGATTAGCAGACTGTTTCATTGCATACTTGGGGGCCATATCAAGCATAGAGAGGTGTTATACATTTTGGCCCTGCTCACAAACTACATGTTGTACTACCTTTAGGAGTACTACAGTAGTGCTGCTCACAGTCTACAAATTGCTATTGACTAACCTACATGTGGATGTATCCCCTTCCAACACTCCTATCTTTTATATGCAGAGTTCTCTGCCCCGATTGTGAAGGAGTTTTTATAGTAAATATGTGCGTGTCAGGGGAAGTGGCTAGAATATGGGAAATACATATTACAAAATGGGAGGGGTTAGGCAGGGTTGAGGAGAGGTTAAGTGAAGGTTAGAGACGGGTTTAGTCAGGACAAACACCCACCAACCCACAAAAGGCTAAGCCCTTGCTATTCACAAATTACACTACAAAATGTAGTAAATATATTGCAGCTCAGCCTTGAAGTAAGTCCAGCAATACAAATGGCCAACCAATGGTACTACAACACACTCCCATAGAAAATATTGGAGCCACCAAATAACTATAGAAATAAATTGGAAATAAAAAAACTTTTTTAAGATCCAATAATTGTTTAACTTTGAAAGAAATCCTGTGGAACACCGCCGCCTGGGACCACAGCTGGTGGCTGGAAGAGCTCGGACCCACACCGACACCGACTGTCCACACTTGCAACCTCGGCATAATCCTGGACAGTCAACTGACCATGAAACAACAAGTCAATGCAGTCGCCTCTTCCTGCTTCCACACCCTCTGCATGCTCCGCAAAACTTTCAGATGGATCCCAGTAAACTCCAGAAAGATCATTGCACAAGCCCTCGTCACCAGCCGCCACCCTACCGCAATGTGCTCTACACTGGTATCTCCACTGAGCTTCTCAGAAGACTCCAGACAATGTAGAACACAGAAGCCAGTCAAATCCTGGACCACCCCAAGCATACCCATATCTCTCCCCAACTCAGAAACCTCCACTGGCTCTCTATCCCGAAAAGATGCCAGTTCAAGATGCTCACACACGCCTACTTCTTTTGTTCTGCTGATGCTATCCAAGCAAGCCTGGAAGCGCCCGGCCTGCTCTTACTGTTTGTCTATTGATCTTCCACCTGCTTGTGGCCTAGAAGTCCCTACTCCTGTTCTCCCTGGTCATTCTCCATATGCCAGGGCACCACCTTCTTCATTCACTCAAAGCTTATCTGTGCCGTCTATTTACTCTCTGCTAATTAAACAGATATACACAATTTCTCTTGACTCCCTACACTTTCACAGCCTTTTTGGGCCCCCATTGTTTCCCCTCTGCCAGCCTTTTTATGGCAATGAACCCACCATGAAAAGGTTTGTGGAGGGGAACTCATAATATGGTCGGCAGACCATGGCAGTCCAGTCTTGAATATTATATAGGCCTTATGCGCTGCACCACCGCCAGGGAACGACGGTTCCCTGGCACAACCGGCGCAGCAATGGCTGGTCCTAAAAGCTGCCTCGTAATGAGGCAGATGCAGGACCGCCACCGTGAGTCTGGCGGTCCAGGACCACCAGACTCGAAATTGGGTCCTAAAATATTCACAAAAACACAGTTAATGTTACGTTTAATACGCAAAGCCTAAAAATCCTTGAAATTTGCCAGTTATTGTTGGCTAAACGATTAGGCAAACTGACCATAACCATTCCCCTGTCCTTTTTTAATGAATCAGGGGTGAGAACATGTTGTCAAGCCATTATAACCTGTCTCTCTGGGAACTCGTCTCGCCTGACTACACAGTTTGTAAAGTACATCCTTGTCGCAGAAAAAAGCTCCTCTCAGAGTGTGACATCTGATATTAGATACTTTCCTAGAGAATTAATGACTGGTCTTACAGGTTTATTTTGTTAATCTTAAAAAAAATGCCAAATTAAAAAATAGTAATGAATAATTTTATTGGATATTAAAAACGCTAAACGGAAAATGTAACTGCACAAATTGTTCTTGAAGTTTTGTGCATGGTTTTGAAACAGAAGTCTTAAAAGATGTTAAAAAGTCATCGCACAAGAGCACTTTAATAATCGCTGCTAGTTGTAAAAGACTGTATAGATATGCTTTACTCATCGCTCAAGAGCACTTTAACAATTGTTGCTAGATGCAAAACATTGCACAGGTTCGCTTTAATTCATGTACTTTAAATATGGTTTCTCAGAATGTGACTTTTTGATATCAGATGCTTGCCTAAGAAATTGCACAAGTACACTTTATTTATTGCTGCCGGCTGTAATCAATCGCACAAGTGCACTTTAGTAATTGCTGCTAGATGTCAAACATGTTACATGTTCATTGTAACAATTTTCATTTTATTTATGGTATTTTAAATCTGGATTTTAAATTAGCGGGTAGTGTAGGTGGGTAGCTGATACCTAAAAAGATGCGCCATTAAACGGATTGGATTGGTATAATCGAGTTGATTGAAACCATTGCTGCTAATTGTAAGTTATTGTATTAGTGCACTTTAACTATTGTACTTTATTTATGATATGAATTTTAAAATTTGGGGAAGCGTAGGTCGTTCTATCGAGATCACTTCTTAAATTTTATTCCCAAAATTAAGTGATGTCTTATGTAATCAGCATGAAATATGGAACCAAAATATAGTGTACCTTGTTATCATTTTTAATTTAATGCATTATTTATGCTACGATATGTAAAGACATGATTTTAGCTAGATCAAATTGGTATAATTAAGCTTTTGTGGCAATCCAAAGGATTTTTTCTTTACTTCTGTTTGTAATGATTTTTATTAATCAACTATAAAGAATTTCATCATCACCATGCCCCTGTCATGAACTGCTTATGACCTCTTATATGACATAACAGGTGATACGTTAACTGACATTACTGATAACAACATTCAATAGTTCTACCTTTGACAATAATTTTAGAATGAATGATGAATTTAGATATTACATCAAATGAGTAAAACATATTTTTCTCAATTAGTTATTTCAGATCTACTGTTTTTACCACAGTATTTCTAAAAGTACAGAATACATTTCTATGGCTATGCTATGTTAGTTTGCAACATAATGACAACCGCTTTCTTGTTTTTCAGTAGTTTACAGTCTGTACATTGATTATAGGTATATGTTACACTGTGCATGACTAGAAATGAAGGTGCTGTATGGGGTTGAGATGCTACTTTTGTGGATTGTATTCTGATGTACAGGTTTTTGTATGCTGCATAGTTATAGAGTGTATTAAGGTGTATCTTTTCATGCTTGTCCTAGAACGACTATAGGTTTTTCTTTGTATTTAACAGTGGGTGTGTAGTCATATAATACTGTGGAATATTTAACTTACAAAGAAGAAAAATCATGAAAAGAGTGTTGCAGTACAACATTGAGTGTTTATGTTTTTACCGCTGTTCTGTGGTAAATTATGGTAATTGTTTTATGTTGTGATGGAGCACGTGTGGAAGTGATACTGCGGGTGTCTATCTATGTGAGGGCAGATATAGATGTTTAGTAATTTATGTTGCAATATAATTTAAAGAGATACAAATAGGTAATGAGAGATGTTTCTCAACCTAAGTCCAGCATTCTGATCCCACATCTGTTTCCTCAAATTACCCAGACTCTATTTCACTTAATACCTCTTTAATTTTAAAATAGTAACATTTCTGTACATGTAGAAGTATTTTTGATCTTCCATTTAGTGAAGAAAGCTATCTGCAGACAGATCTGATATTGAAAATGAATAGATTTGTGTTCTAAGGGGCAGCGAGTCTCTATCAAATGAGTTGGTGTTTGGAGATTTATTTTAACTATTTATTTTTTCCCACTACTGTTGGTCTGTAATTGCATTTTTCTGCATAAGTTTGCACTGCCTACAAACCTTTTTTTTCATTATGAATAGCATATAAGCAAATGATAAAACACATATAAAATATGTTTATTGTCTGCAATATTGCTGCACCATATAGACTGTCTATGTTCAAAGGTACTTAATTTAAACATATTTTCAAATAAATAGCATTGAAATTAGTTAGACCTTTGAGGCTACCTTTTTTTTACAACATCGTCAAAACTATCATGGACTTCAATAAACTTGTAACACATTAAAAATATAATATGGAGGGAAATTAAGGATTTTGAAGACATATTCCGCCTTCTGCAGAGAAAAGTGAAAGATTCTTAAGCTGTTTTGTCCAGCAGTGGGTCGCCCAATAGAGGCAAATTCTGTGAGCAAGGTGAACATTCTAGTTCTTAATTAGAATGATGTTTGTTTCAGACAGCTGTTATGGGAAGAAAGCATGGTGATATGTAGGTTTATACTGTAATGAGGCTTGTCTCAGGCACTAGCTATGAATCTCTTATGTAGATATCGACCAGCCAGAAGCCTATCAAAATGCAGCATTTATAGTACAGTACAGCCGTCTAATTCACAATTTTGTATAGAACGTTAATGGTTCCAATTCTATTCAAAGCACACTGGAATACTACACTGGTACTATACTAGGTAGAGAAACATCTGCTGAACAATGGAGAAAGATTTTACATGATTTCTCCAGAAGTACAACCGGTAATGAGTCTCACAATCAAATAGTTATAGATTGGTACCTATACCCTGCTAAATTGAATAACTTATGTCCATAGTCCTGTGATTTGTGCTAGTGAGAGTATGATCTGATCTTGAACAGATATGGTGAGGTTGTCCACACATCAAACCCTATATGGAAAGAGATTCTGACTGCAATGAGGGAATTTTAGGCTATCCTTACCTGCTACTATTGATTTTGTTCTGCTAGGCTTTGTACCTGCCACTCACAATCTGATCTGCTCCTATGTTGGAACTTGTTGGGAGCAGTAAAGTCCACTCTAGGTACCTTCTAGAAAAACAAACAATAGGTCTCGCATTCACGCGTGTTTGAACGATTGGCTTTGTAAATGACAATGCCTTTTATTTATGTTTTGGGTTTTAAAGCATATATAAAAGGCATTGTCATTTACAATACTAATAGCTTAAACTCTCGCAAATGCGAGACCTATTGCATTGCAATAAAGGGCCTTCTCGACAGCTTTTTAGATTGTAAATATCAGAGGAAGAGACCAGCCTGCGATGTTTTCAAAGTAGTGATAAATAGTGCAGTGAAGAAGATGTGCAAGTGTTGTAAATAACACAGACACAAAGTGTGAAGTGAGAGTCACATATGATCCAAGCTATAAACACTAACAGAGCGCTCCAACACCTTTTACTTTGTGATTACACTGTCGCGGCTCAGGAGGAAGAGCAATGAGGGGGGGTTATTTCATGCCCTCTCCGTGATTTGAGTGTGCAGTGTGGCATTCTGTAATGTTATTGCTATCTTTGGCCTAATAAAAAACACTCCAGCTGTAGTAGGGCCCTGGCTTCACCTCCTGGTGCAGGGCCAGCTCTGATTTATGGCAGTCATGGAGGGAGACAGGGATCATTTCGGCTGCAGCTCCGGCCTGGTACAGTGCCCCTGCTATTACTAGTGAGCGAGAGGCGCTGAGGTAGTGATATTGGTATTGGTGATATTGGTATTGGTGGTGGTGGTATTGGTGGTGGTGGTGGTGGTGTTATTGGTGGTGGTGGTATTGGTGGTATTGGTCGTGGTGTTGGTGGTAGCATTGGTGGTATTGGTGGTGGTGGTATTGGTGGTGGCGGTATTGGTGGTGTGGTAGTGGTATTGGTGGTGGTATTGGTGGTGGTGGTACTGGTATTGGTGGTGGCGGTATTGGTGGTGGCGGTATTAGTATTGGTGGTATTGGTGGTGGTGGTGATGGTATTGGTGGTGGTGGTATTGGTGGTGGTATTGGTGGTGGTGGTGGTATTGGTGGTGGTGGGGTATTGGTGGTGGTGGTGGTATTTGTGGTGGTATTGTTGGTGGTGGTATTGGTGGTGGTGGTATTGGTGGTGGTATTGGTGGTGGTGATATTGGTGGTGGTGGTAGTATTGGTGGTGGTATTGGTGGTGGTATTGGAAAACAGTTGTCCAGGCCCTCGTGATGTCGAGACTGGACTACGTAAATATTTTGTACTTGGGACTTCCAGAGTACCTACTCGGCCGACTACAGATTATTCAGAATATGGCAGCCAGGGCCATATTTTTGACCAGACCCAGGACGCATACGTCTCATCTCCTGTCTGCACTTCATTGGCTTCCAGTGCGAAAAAGAATTCACTTTAAAGCTCTAGTCCTGGTTTTTAAAGCTTTCCATAAGATTGGCGCCCCCTATCTAAGAGAAATAATTTTCCCTCTGCATCATCCCTCGAAATGCCCCCTTACATGGCCCTACCGCCCCACCGCTGTTAACTGCACAGATCGTGGTACAGATGACATGTAACACAGATGTGCTGTTGTCAGCTTCAGCCCACTAGCACAGGTTTATGTGCTACCTGGAATTCACATGACTTAATTCGCTAATCATTTCTAAATCCATTTTACTTGGGGGGGTAAGGGGGTTTGAAACAGACACGAGATAATGCCTGGTTAAAGTGATTGAAAGCAGGCACCCGTGTTATGGGGGCGGCCCTGCTGCTTACAAAAACACAAGCGGTTTCAGCTGAAGCAGAGCATGTCGGCCTGCAGTAAGAGAAACTCAATAAAGTAAATAGTGCTTACAGACTAAATAACAGGTCCCGTGAAACAACTGAAGTAAAGGGGCCAGTCACCATGGGAGGGTACAAATGAAGACAAGGCCATACTAAGGGGACTAACAAGCCTATTAATGAATCCGAAGGCAGCATTTACGAAAGTCAATGACACAAGCCAATGAAAAATATGGGAGGAGAGTGGGAATGGCTTTTCTCCCATAGTCTACTACAGCAGTCTCGCAGAGCGAGCAGCGCATGCGCGCTGCCGCTAGGCTCGACCTAAAAACAACCCCCCATCTATAGCCTTCCGGTATTTCAGATTGGAAAGTATATTAGAAATGTAAAGACTATTAGACAGCCTTCCCCCACCCCCCACATCGTCCCATGCAGTTCCCTCGCAGAGTCGCAGGCCCCCACCTCTCCCCCCATATTCCCTTCACTACACACCTCCCATGGATTCCCCACATACCCACCCTACCCACATACTGTAATATATGTTGCCCGCTGTCCTGTCACTTCCTGTCAACTCATCTCTATGCCATCTCCTTTTTTCTTCTGCTTTTTCTTTCCCTTCTTTTCTCTCTCTCTTACCCTCATAACCCAGTAGGAGACCATCCATCCATCCCATACCACTGTCCCAGGCTAGTCCCCCTCCCTCCCTTTTTTCAAGCCCCTCACCCTCTCTTTCCTGTACCCACCCCCCGGCCTCCCCATCCACCCAACACCCAAACATGGCATTACGGGGACTTTACCCAGTAGACCTCTGGACGATGGCCCCCACCTGCTCACATTTCTATCCAGGTGTTGATGGTGGATGCTAAGGGTATAAGAGAATTGCGAAGCACCTGCAATACCCCCACCACATCCCGCTTCCCCCTACCTCCATACCCTGTATACACTCTGGCAGACATACATGCTCATGACGGATAGAGGAGGCAAAGCGAAATGGGCCACTCTCCCCTACCCCGTCCCCCGGCCATTCCCCCTCTTCATGGACACAAATTATCTTATCATACTACTTGTGCAACTGGCCTCTTACGCGCCGGAATGAATGTGCTCTCATCAGCATTACCACCGTATATACAACACTACACACACTCATTTACATATCTATATATCTATCTCAGGACACTCCTCCCTCTCCCCTAGAACCCTCATGGGGACCTGCCGCTACCAGGGACATCCCCACAACTATTACACTTGGTAGGGCACCCTAGCCTCTGAGGGATCACTTTACCCACGATATGCAACCCTCCATTTACAGAGGCTACCCTCATCGATACAGGAGGGACACATCACTGAGTAGAGCCTACAAAGCCACCCTACCTGCCCATAATATATTGGCACTCCCGCAGTCCGAGAACCTTATCCTGCCCCCACTATTCGGTGTATATCATTCTCTGCTAATAAGATGCAAATGCCAGTCATCCATGTCTTCTTCTTACTGTTGATTATTGACTATGTCGTATTGATGACAGATGTTACTTTTCAAAATTTACCCATTTTCAAAATGTTTACCCTGTGAAACCTTAATGAAGAATTGCAACACAAAAAAAAGAAAGACTATCAGACATTCTGATGACTATATATCGTTTCTGGGAACATGGAGCCCACAATTAAATGTAGATGACGCAATAATGCCTAAACTGAACGGAAAAATGTGTACAGGCCTTTTTTTCAAGCTGAAGACTTCTGTGCAGTAATAATATTCGAGGCATACATGACGCAACTTATTTATGGTAGCAGCCGCAAACAATTTACTATTGACAATAAATTAAAAAAAACTGCTCGACCTTTCGACAATTGTAGGAATTGTCCCCTTAAAGTGTAAAATAAATATTCTTGATAAATAAAAGAACAAATCACACCTTGACCTGTGGTGTTGTATGAAGTCATCTCTAAATTGTGTGGAGTTTATCTCCGATTTTGTTTTGTTCAATTTAACAACGTTTTAATTGTACACATTTATTTCCATCCCGGAAGGCTAGTTTGCTATTTCTAGTAATTCTGAGTGCACTGATAAGTAAACTAGTTCAATCAATACTTGAAGTACTAACACAGTGTGGAATCAGAGGAATTCATCGGTGCAAAGAGGATTAAATCAATGAGAATGGGGTCATTAGTTAAGATGTAATTGAAATTTTCCATTAAACTTGACATTTCATTTTCAGCATGCATAGGCATACTGCATGCAGCTTGACATTTTCGAAGTCTTTGTTTTAAATTGTGATAATAATAAACTCCATAAACATGTTGTTGTAGACATTGATTTGATTCAAAGTGGGAGAACATAAACTTTGGTATGTGGAGTTCAGATTTAATCAAACTCTGCAACAAAGCGACTTCACAAGAATTTCATCAGTGAACCAGGAATGATAATACCAAGAAAAGGAATAAATGGAAAATGGACATTATCCTTGAAGTGATTATCTATTTTCTTGTCATTACGTGACCTTCAAAAGCAAAAAAAAAGTCATTACCATGAGGAGCTTCTTTCAGAATTCACAAATTCACACATTGATGACAAATGATAACTGAAAATATGATTGAAATGGATGAAAACCTATATTTCCCTCCTTAGTAAGAAGTTACTTCGTGTTCTTTTTCATTTTGGATATCTTGTTTTCTTAACTTGATTATGGACGGAGGGCCAGATGTATGACCAAGGAATTTGTGATCGCAATTTGCACGTCGCAAATTGGTATGTAACACAGTGTCTGCGACACTGATTGCGATTCCCAATGGGGTCGCAAATTGCATGCCTCATGGATATGCATGGGGCACTCGCAATTTGCGACCCCATTGGGAATGGCTGGCCCTCCCAGGTATGGTGGCCTGCTGGGCTCAGCAGACCTCCATGTCTGGGACTGCTTTTCAATAAAACAGTTTTTTTTTTTAATGCAGCCCGTTTTCCTTAAAGGAAAACGGGATGCATTTAAAAAAAGAAAAATGGAACGTTTTTATTTCATTTTTTAAGGGCAGGTAGTGGTCCCTGGGACCACTGCCTGCCCTTAAAAAATATTTTTAGAGCCAGTCACAAAGGGGAAGGTGTCCCCTGGGGACTCATTCCCGTTTGCGAGTGGTTTACCACCCTTCTGTGAAGGGTGGTAAACTGCTACTGTTTTGCAACCACAATTGCGGTTGCAAAACAGTCATACATGGCATTTGGGGTCACTTTTAGGAAGGGAAGGCCCCTTCCTAATAGCGAGTCGCAAAACACTATTTTGCGAGTTGCAAATTTTTGCGACTCGCAAAATAGGGTTTGTACATGGCCAAAACGATTTTTGCATGTGCAAACGGGTCTAAGACCGTCGTACATCTGGCCCGTCTTGCTACAAATCCCTAGCCATATCTGTTCTATGAGAGAATGCATTTTTCTCCCAAGACCTCCTAAGCTAATGTCTTACTGGCCTGATTTTCTGTCCTGGCAGGTCAGGCAGCCATTGGAGGATATTAACATTTCAATAAAAAGTCCATTGACATGCAACAACGGCAGATCAGGTCACTCTGACTGTTACTCATCAGTCACTGATGGAGCCCGGTGAGAAGGATGTTTTCATCGGAGATTAAAGTGTGATAGACAATTTACAAAACTGATGTGCCCTTTAGACTACTGCGCTGTGTAAATCCATTCCCACAAGGATACATAACCTTCAGAGATATTTCAAGTTGGAATTCAAATATTGCGGCACACTTTTTTCAAATTATTTTGTTATAGGTAATTTGGCCTAAACAAATAAAATGTGGAATCAGATTTTAGTTACTTACCTTAGGTTTGGTAATGTGAGAAGCACTATTGCGTGTCTGCAATAGGTTACGGAAATACAGGGGCGCAGATTTACAAGCCCCCTGCGCCACCAGTATGTCACTTTTTGTGACGTACTGGAGGCGCATTCCACCCTGCGTGACTTTTCCTCTCCTTGTAAATATGGCACCTTCACACGCAGCACTTTGCATGGAAGGGGCGTTCCATGGGTGTTGATGTGGGTGTTCCCACGCAACACCCATGGAACGAGACACAATTCCAGATTTACGAGGAATCGTAAATCTGGAAATGCGTGTCAATGCTACGAGGCGTAGCGAGGCGCAACGAGGAGAAATGTTTTCATTTCTCCTAGTTTTTTCCTCTTTCAAAGCATGCTGCATTCTACAGCACGCATTGAAAGAGGAAAATGCCTGTAGTGATTGTTTTTGTGCAGGAAGGTGCCCCTTCCTGCACAACAACAATCTCCCCATGACGCAGGCAACCTTGCACCATGGTGCAAGGGTGCCTGCGCCTACGCATGGCTGCAGTTTGTGCGCCAGCGCAGGGGAGAGCACAGGAATGCGGCATATTATTGTAAATATGTCGCATTCCTGTGCTTCGGAAGTGCCGCAGTGTGGCGCAGCCAAAGGGCTTGCGTTGCCGCGCTGCAGCACTTCCTTGTAGATTTGCCCCAGGATATTTTAAATAATGCGACTGAAGAACCTCATACCTGTTTATACTTATTCATAACTACCTTAAACATTCACTAGCCAGGTTTGCAGCGAGAAATACACACAATAGTGAATGAGAGGAGAGGAGATGACCTTTGGCTGGATGCCATGACATTTGCAAATTACTTGCTCTGTCCTCAACATAATCTTTTCAAATAGGAATCTATTCGAGAATTTATGGCCCTGATTACAAGTTGCTTGGTATATTCCGACCCCTGGGTAAACCCCTGTTGATGCAGGAGTCAGAATTAAGAGTTTTTAGGTATTTAACGCATCTGATAATTAAGGGGGAAAAGCTTATGGTATTTAAACACCAAAATCTGCATGCTACCCCCCACAAACTCATATGAGGTGTTGTTTATCACACCCAATAAAACACTTACCCCATGGTATCATTATTTATCAGGTGCGTTAAATAACGCCTAAACTCGTAATCAGGCCCAATGTCTCCTCTGCTCTTTTTGAACATGCCAAGAAATTGTCAGCAAAAGTTGATTGAGTACAGCTGGGCTAAGCTAGTTAAAGGTGATTGGAGCTGGAGGGTGGAAGAGAACTGCTTAGTAATATGTCTGACAGTTGCATTCTTGGAGTTTAACCTGCAAAAGATTTTTTGGAGTATCTTTGTGACACAAGGCACTAAAGCAAAACTGTAACTACACCCAACAGTGGTGAATTGGAAGCATAGGATGTGGAAACATGTTATGATTGGATAAGATTAATCTGCCAATGGCGTTTTAGTTCTCCAATCAAAAACAAGTCAGCCTTATCAGTACTGGACACTCAGCATGAAAGGAGTGGGGGAATGTAATCATTGCAGGAGTCACAGAATTTGCACCTAAAGGATGTTATATCCAATCTACAACAAAAGTAGTTCCACTGTTCAAGAGGAACAGCTGGCTGGATCCTCACTTTTCACGTTTAAGATTTTTCAGAATGCATGCAATGTCTTCTATTCAACTATGCATATGCACCTTCCCTTACAACAATAGTATGCTTAAAGAAATCTATTCAGATGATAACAAAATAGTATGATAGACAACTTGCAGGCATCCTAGAGTCAAAAGTTTTCAAACACAGAGCAGCCTGCATTTCTTCCTTCAACGTGACAAAATCACATTCACATTCCAGACACCGCTCAAACCTGACATCCTTATTTATAAATCTATGCATCTGGTTTGTTTTGTCTGCAAAGTTCGGTATTGTTGGCACTTTTCAGCATTAAAAGTGCAGAATAATAGATTGGGGCTATGTGTGTGATGAAAGCCCTACAGTTGTCAAAGAGTTTACCCAGAGACAAATGAAATAGAGTCAGAAAACACACAAGAGATACACTTCTAAAATAAAAACCATTAAGGTATATTACAAATTAAAAAGTCAACTACAGAAGGCAAAGGCATTAGTCAATCAGTCAGAATATGCAAAAATGCAAATAAATGCAAAATATCATTGTTAGCAGAAATTAAGCCCTAATCTAATCAATTGCCAGAACCGAATATGGTCTAGCACACAGGCAAAAGAGAATTTAAGGAGCATTTTTCATAGGGACAGCTCAATAGACAGAATAGAAGGAACGTGGAAAATAATGATACATGGGCCAACATGAGGTCTTTCGAGGAAAACCATGGCTTGTTTCCAAAATGGTGAGCCTTTATATATTTCTAGACAATGAAACTGTGCAGTCACTGTGGTGTGACAAAGAAATTATGTATCACGACCAATAGGTAAATCGAAAACATATCACATGGTAACATTGACACTTGCTCTAATTCTAATGAATATGCAGAAAACAATACTGCATTCAAAATATTAACAACATCTCCATCTGGCTAAGGCAGAGGAGCGTTGCCTCACTGCTTTTCAGCACTGAAATAAAGGGAAAATAAAATGACAATAACTGTTATTATCATTTTATTTTCTCCTACTTCTGCAGCTTTGCATGAGGGGGCAGAAGAGGAGTGGTAGCACCCTCCTAAGTGCGCAATGACTGCTTGGCCAAACAGTCTTGCGCCCTTCGCATGTTCTCCCTACAGGCTGCATTACAGCCTGCGTGGAGAACATGCCCAGGCTCCTAGTCAGCATCTGAGCGCCAACATGGCGCTCAGACCAATCACAACGCTGCTAAAGCAGTGCTATGACTGACTGACTGGAAGCCTGGGTGTGTTTGCTGTTCAGGCCAGTGAGGGAGGACTACGGAGGAGAGACGCAGCGAGGAAGCAGCAAGGAGGTGCGTTTTTTATTTTAAATTTTTAACACTCGCTTCCCTTGCATCCCACAACCTCTGGCCCCGCTCCCCCATCCCCCTACCTCCGAACTGCGCTGGCTGCCGCTGGAAGAGATGTCCTCATTTGTATTCAACTGTAATTTTGACCGCTCCTAGGAATACCAGGAACAGAAAGTGTTACATTTTATAAATGTTACAAAGCAAGCATGACAATAGAAAAGTGGATTTAGTACTAATAAACAAACATATCACATCTCAGCTCTGTGGTGCACAGTCAGGGACAGGGAAGGAGAGCTTGTGTCAAGCACTGAAAACTACACGGATTGAAAATATGGGATCCTGAAAACACAAGTAGGTCAAGGCGCACTAATGTCAAGATATCAAATTCTTGAATAGAGGGCAGAATGTTCTAACTTGCAAAACAAAGGCCTCACGGAACCCTACGGGATTGAAATCCCCTCAGGCTCGTACGGCCTTCTGTTCACAGCAACAGCTATTAACGAACATTAGAATGTTGGAGCTCTGGGCTGTTACCGGCCATTAGCCCGGAGCACTGCATTGTTTTCAATGGTGCTCCCAACATTCTAATTGTTTTAATTTGGATTAAGTAATGTTCCCCTCAGCTTTTTATGGTTTGAATCTCTGCAGTTATTATGAACATTGACATCATCGTTAATCTGGATGACATTTTGATATTTGTCCAAAACTTAAGTAGATTGATGTTGAAATGTTATTGAAGTATTAGGATAGATAAGAGTGAATCAGTTATGCTGTAAATCGGAGAAACACTAGTTTAAAAAAAGCTGAGATTGACAATTTGGAGGTTTATATTCAGTGCTTAATTTGTAAAATATTAAGTGCCAGGGCTCTAACTAGGAGGCCACTGCAGCTTGCACCGCCCGTTGCCCTTGTCATCGCTGCCAAAACAACTACTAACCATCTCTGTCACATGTAAATGCGACAGTTCAGATTATTCCAGGTCCTCAAAGCTAAAGAATGGCTGGGAAGGCAGGTATGAGCAATTTTAATGTATATTGTATTCCTAAACAATTGTTGTTCTGCTCATCTCTAAATTAGATGAGCAGCGCCACCATGTGATGGATTGTTCTAAGTATGGTGTTGACAATTAGGTGCCAGTGCCGAGCACCAGAAACCAAATAAGTGCCGGTGCTTAGCACCGGAAAGCCCCGGCTCAAATTAAGCTCTGTTTATATTAAATTTCACTGGACTGACAATAGACCCTGAAAAGATTTCTGCTGTGCAGAATTTCCCATCTTCAGTGAAGGAGAATCCATGCATTTTAGAATTTTCAAAATGTTTTAGGCAGTTTATAAAGAATTTCTCATACTACACCAGCTTTGTGTCATGATTTTTGTAAAAGGAACATTGTAAGCATGTATTGCTGTAGGCTAAGGAGGCTGAAACTGCCTTTGAAGAACTGAAGAGGGCTTTCATTTATGCACCTATTCTCAAACCCCGGAAACAATGGTGGCCGGCATGGATCGGGGGTGGCGGGTCATGGGCTGGTCGTGGAGGGGGAGTGGGATGTAAAAAAAGATGAAAAAAATGTACCCCATCGCAGCGTCTCTCCTCTGTTGTTGCCGCGTCTCTCCTCCATCTTCTCCCAGCCAGGAACAGGAAGCACATCCAGGCTCTCCTGATCAATCACAATGCTGAAATTCAGCGTTGTGATTGGTCTGAGAGCCATGGAATGGGAGCCCGGGCATGTTCTCCACCCAGACTGTAATGCAGCCTGGGTAGAGAACATGCAAGGTACGCATGACTGTTTGGCCGGCCCAAGAGGGCTGGCCAATAAGGCATTGCGCACTTACAGCATGCCCACCACTCCTTCTCCTGCTCTGAGAGCAGAGCAGCCCCTCCCCGCAATGACGCCACAGCAGGAACAAATAAATTGCTAATAAGAACAAGTTATCATAATTTTATTTTTCCTTCATTTCCCCTGCTGAAAGCAGTGGTGCGACACTCCTCCGCCTTAGCGGAGGAGCCGCCACTGCCCAAAAATACATTTATTGTACTCGCCAATGCCGCACAGAATGCCATGAGAGCTACGTTGCTTCTGTTCCTAGAAAATGATCAACTTGAACACCCTGATATTTACTACTCTCGAACTTTAACCTCCAAAGAATATAGCTATTCAAATACAAATTCAAATTGGAAATATAGCTATTCTGTTATAAAGCACGGATTGTTAGCATGAAAGTGGTGACATTTGCTTTTAGCTGCTCAACATCCTTTTGAAATGAGAACAGATCATGGAAACATCAAAGTGTTACAGAATTTCCAATGTAAGAACAGTTGCTAAGACTGTTGGTCATTACCTTTTGCACAGTTTGTCTTTACTGTCACTTACACCCCTTGTTCCGAGTGTACATTAGTTGAGTCACTATCTAGCCACCCCATAGCAGTTCCAATGTCCAGTTCTCAGTACATCTTGCCTCCTGAATGGATATTATTCCTAAACTCAGGTTTTGTTTACGCAGTTTGAAAGGCAACTCAACTGAATAGCAGTGAACCTGTGGCCAGATGTAGAAAGCACTATTGTGATCAGTGCGGTATTTTACAAACGGACCTATGCAATAATGAGTCGGTTCACAGAATAGCCTATCGTACTGGGATGCACTTTGACCTACCTCATGAATAATAAGGATTTAAATAGCAATCATAGACAAGGTGGCCTGCTGGGCTCAGCACACTGCCATGTCTGTGATTGCTATTTAATAAAGCAAACTTTTTGTTAATGCCCCCCATTTTCCTTAAAGGAAGCGGGACTGCTTTTAAAACGGAAAAGATTCTTGCTTTTATTTGTTTGTTTAAGAGGAAGTTACCACCCCAACTTTGGGGTGAGTGAAATATCAATGTTTTGCAACCGGTTATTGAGCCAAAAAAATTGATAAATGTGACATTGATTCAGTATTTGGAATGGGTGCCTAAAACACGTCAATTCCTAAACACATTTAGCGAATTGGAAAAAAAACATTCTTAATCACTAAATACATTTAGCACGTAAGCAAAATGGTTTTAGCATTTGTAAATCATCAGAATTTCCAAATCGGAGTGTTTGTGAATACTAAAGCCCTTTGTGTATCTGACCCTTTGTACTAAGCATTAACTTGAAAGAAGAGTTCAGCTTTACTTCCCTACTTCCAGAAGAATTTCTTATTCGTTCTTAATCTATCCTTGCAAAAGACTTCCTTCAACCTATGTCATGACTCATTGAGTGCTGGATATTGTGATAAACAGAAAACCCTTGTCCTCATCTTTCGCTTCACTTGGTGGACAACATTGACTCAAGGTGTGGATGGACATTTGGCCTCATGTTTAATTTGCACACTACCTAAATCGTCTAATTTAAAGCCAAGTGTTTGGACCAACCCTTATCGGTAGTTATGGGTTGCTGCCACAAAATGTGAATGGATTTTTTGGGGAAACTGTCTAGAGATTGGTCAACCATCATGATCATAGTCAACACTTTCTCCAAAATGTCACACTTTTCCGTATTTAAAAAGAATATCTTAAGCAATGCAAATGGCCCTGTGTTTTATCATGGATATATACTTTTGTGTTGTTTACCATCTTTTATTATCTCCAACACAAGCCCACAGTATATCTCCCATTGCTAAGAAAGCTGTTTTTTCCGCAATAGGAATTCCAAGGGCTTTGTCTTCTGGTTTGCATTAAAAAACAAATGGTTTTACAGAATGTACTACTTAAACTTTGAAAAAATGTTTGTGCTTCATTAATGTTACCTGTAATAACTGGCTTTCTTTGCCTTCTTTTGCAGCATTTGCAATTAACATTAGTGCACATAGTGCAATAAAGACACCTCAATTTTTTCTGTTTACAGGATTTCACCTGTCATGGCTTTCTACATGTGCTCACTGCCACTCCCATCCACCTCTGATCCTGGGCATTATTTGTCACCCCTTCCGCCCCGTACTCATTGTATTGCCACTGTTGCCTATGCTAGTGTGAGTCATGGCGCTCAGGATTGTGGCGTGGCTCCCACATGTGTGCTTCCAGTTTTTTCTTGGACCCTAGAAGCTAGGCCACTTTCCAAAAGTTGAAAGAAGGTTTCGCTCTAGTACATGTCCTCATAGACCCACACCTTGCACTGCCATATGTGGAGGAGGCTTTGATAGGTGGAGTGTTGTCCCATGACTAGACAGTGAATCTTGCTATGCAAGAACATATTGGCCTGGACTAAAAAATTACAAAGCTGATACTTTGTTCAGGCCGGGGGCTCAAATGATGAACCACACAAAAGCACTCCATTGAAAATCCTCCTAGAAGAGAATATAATATGTGCAGTACACTGGGACACATTTTTTGAAGAGATCCACTCTGATTCTGTTCATATAGATCCATTTCAGTGGTTGCAAGATCCAGAAAGCGTCATTTGAGATGGTCTATACTCGAATGAAACAGGTCTCAGAGGAATCCTAGGAATTCTGATGGGTCCTATAATGGAAGAGTAGGTAAAGGAAGCCATTAAAGATATTGCCAACAGTAAATCCTCAGGAACAGATGGACTCCTGCCTGAAATTTGCCAGCTATATGATTATACTTACAAATTAACTGGCCAAGATGTGTACAATGACACTGGGGTTTGTGAGACATCTAACCATCATTAGGGAGGAACTTCTAGTATCCTTACCATAAAACCCAGAGGAATCATATGATGCAGCCTCTTACAGGCCCCTGTCCAAGCTAAATCTTGAATACAAATGTTAAGATATGTATTTTCAAGTCGGTTACACCCCCTTACTACTGGCACTAATACATAAGAACAACAATTGCTTTATCCCCATTCATAATATCAGGAGGCTGTTTAAAGGCCTAGAGGATACACCACATGATTTCTACAAAATGCTCCTGTGACATCATTGGATCTGGAAGAAGCATTTGCCACATTGAACTAGGGGTATCTGATAGCTATTTTGGACTGAACAGTGATGGGAAAAGGATGGATGAAATGGATCACAATGCCTTAATCAGGACTAATGGCGAGAATACACATTGGTAATCATATAGCCACCCCATATAAAATTCAGAGAGGCATTAGGCAGGGGGCCCCCTCTCTCCCATTCTCTTTGCTCTAGTCATAGAGTCATTAGCCGAGATCATACAAGTGGAGAGGGAAGCTAAAGAGATACTGCTGAGGAATGTGTTACATTTAATTTTACTGTAAGCAGATGTAAGAAATTGGGTTATTAGTTGGGCTCCATTGTCTTTTTACTGGGACCCAAGTACCCCATCATAGCACATGACTCTCAGGGTAGTGAAGCTGAGCATTCCAAGGCCTACTTAGGGGAGGTGATCTAGGCTAGTAATCTCCATTTTCTGGCACACTAAAACAACACTTTTTTGCTTATAAAAGGTTATAAAAAAGAAACTATGGTTATTACACTCTACTAAATATAATGCATTACATTACAAACATATATATCAAGCAGATGGAAATACCCTTGGTGACTCCCTCAGATCACATTTTGCCCCTGATAGGTGCTTAACCCCATTGTTATAATTCCATCCCCAAATAGCAGATGCAAACATTGCGATATAAAAGGGTGTCATTATATATAAAGGAAGTCTACTGACTTTGTCAAGAGGGCATCACATTATTAAAAATATCCACATGTTATACTTTAGCAATATACCACCATGATTTCACCATTAAAACCACTAGAACCAATAATCATACTAATATGCAACCATTATAAGAATAGGCACTGCAGAGTTCATCTAGACGATTAGACAATAAGGATTTATATTCAAAGCAACAACAAACATGTGTGTCATAGTCTTTCTTTTACATCCCTCAGGCCACATACATTAGGCCATATAACTGTCTGTTGGCCCTGTGTCAGTCCTCCTCCATACAGCTGGGTCCCAGAGATGGATCCCAGGTTCAATACTATATCTGTCCACAACGAGATGGGGACACCCAGTGTCAGTAGAAGGTATTGGAAGGTGGCCTCACCCACGACTCCTCCCCAAAAGTGCATAATTGTATAAACGATGCACCGACAGCGGGCTCTGGCCCACCCACTGGGTCATTTCAAGCATTACCGCAGTGCACCCTACACTTGTTTTTCTTCTCAAATGGCGAAAAACGTTAAAGAAAGTTTAAAAAAACAAAAAGGTTTTGAAACACGCTGGGAGAATTGTGTGCTTGATCGTATAGACAGCATTCTGGTTGAATGTGAGGAGATCCCTACCCCAGCAGCTGCCAACCAGCCCCAAAGCATTAGATGCTCCCCAGTAAGCGCAGGCTCCACCAAGCCAAAAATGCATTCCACAGATGTTTATGAAATCTGTCACTCGGGCACAGTCACCTGGTACTCCCCCATTAGTTACTTCAAAAGACGCGCGGCCCGGTGCCTTGCCAGAACACGGTCATCATAATCAAGTTTTTACATGTAGCAACCGTTTTTTACCCCTCCAAAGCCCAGATGTTGTTCCTTTGGATACTGAGGGGTGGGCAGAAGAGGGGGATTCTCCAACATTAGCAACCATTTCCTTGCCCCTCCAACTAGATACACATGTGTACATTAGTAGTCTAAAAGCGTAAACTAATGCCCTTAGGTTCCTGCGTATTGACCTTGTTAAACAGCAATTCACGGGGAGAGAGGGGTCTGGCTTGCTTACTAATATAGTGCCCATCCTGTCTGGGAAACCCACTGTCCAAACCCCTGATCCACATCCAACTATTGCAACTGCAAATATTCCCTCTGCTCCCCCCAGATTGTCGTATGATAGAGTGGCCAGAAGACCTGCTACCATTGTTTCTGGTAGGGGGCATTAAGGAACTTATAATGAGCCCATTCAAGCTGATTTAAGACATCCTTTTCTAAGAGGAACTAGTTATCATGAGGCACCACTGTCTAGAAGTGTCCTCAGGGAACAGTCCATAGCACAGGAGTCTAGAGCTCCCTTCGCCCCTCATAAGGGGGAGGATTCCCTTAGGAATAAAGTGATCCATTGGAACAGTCATGTAAGAGGCTGCAAGTCTTAAATAAGGGAAGATATCATGAGGCCATGAAGATGCGTGTCCCCTAACAGTTCCACCCACAGTATCGAATTACTTATAGGGGATGGGTGCCTGGCTGACAGTCTGGTGGTGTTGGACGTCAGGACCAGTCCCTCGACTCATACCCCTCAAATGTTCATCAAGGTGAAGACTCTTTTATGGGCTATATTGGTTGACTTCAGAGCTAGAGTGTTATTATTGATGGTGACTCTTCCATCATAGAAGCTCAATTTATTGCCCCCCCCCTTGCTTCAACCGAGGACCTAACCTCTGTTAGTATCCCCATTAGGGCAAGTGTGCTGGGGAGTAGCCCTCATGCCACTTTGGGCAATCTGGACCCATTGGGATTCTGTGGTATTATGCCTATCACGGACACGTCGGACCACTTGCCTGATGCTGGCTCCTTAGCAGCAGAAACCCACATAGTTAGAAATTGCCCCCCCCCCACTTATTCCTGAGGTGCCACCCATGATTTCAGTAACTCTTGGAATCTGGCTGGAGTGAAGTCCAAATTGTTGCTGCCACACTGGAACAACCTCATAGAAACCTTCGATATCTGCATATTGCAGTAAACCGGGAGTGTCGATAAAGTCCATATGTATTGGTATTTAAGCTTTCATCTCCCTGCTACCAGCAATAAACCATTGTGTCCCGCCGGAGGCTTGTTGATTTGCTGTCAAGATTGCTTTTCATTGTTCATTATCCCAGCTGAATAATGACAGCCGGGATGTTTTGGGAATTCAAGTTAAGGGGCACACAGGCGCTGCTATCGACATTTAGGATGTCTATGCCAGAGGAACTTAGGGCAGCAGGCCATCTGATAGCCTGCAAAAACTTGAAGAGATTTTGGACGAAAGAGACCTCAACCCTTTTTTTATTCTAGCTGGAGACTTTAACATCACCTTCGAACCTTTGGATAGGACGATGTGTGCGAAGTAGTGGAAGAAGATGAATCATAGGCAATCCCCTGTCTGAACATACCCCCATCAAAAAATGAAATGGTCTCATGTAACACTTCAACTTAATGCCCTGACTCTAGAATTCAGGTTGAGGGCCCCAAACAGTAGAACTAAATAATACAGAAAAGGAGCAAACACGTTCAATAACTCAAATGGTACGAGTCGTATTGACTACATCTTGATAGATCCGAGGCTTTGGCACTTTGTTGCTGATATGGTCGTGAGGGCAAGAGTAGAAAGGGATCACAACCCACTTCGTCCAAGCTTATTGACCCCATGGGGTGGGTTGCACGGTGTGTCCAGAGTATACCAGTCAACCTGGGACGATAAGCACCACCTTAAGTGGCACAAACTGGTTTTTAACCAAGAAAAGCTCCAGTCCAATAACCAGGCACTGCTTTTATGCCTGGAGGGTTGTATACAGCTCCAGATGCACACTTACACTTTTTTGAACAGTTGACTTCTCAATTCACTGTGTCAGTGTCCAAGCCCAACCATGGACCCACTAAAAAGGAATACAACTCCTGGTTCAATCGGGAGTGCAGACAGCTAAGAATTCAATTATCCTGGGCTATTAAATCTAGAGATATGGCGCTCATAAGAACTCATAGGAGCTCTTACAAGAACGCCCGGGTAAAGGCAAAATGGGATGGGAAGAGTCTAGGTGGCAGTTTATCAAGGAAGCTTGTGACTGCCAAGAACCAAAACCTTTGGTCCTTGGTTGTGTCAGGTGATTGTTTCCTGGTGACTCCTCGGGAAAACCATATTTCTGTTTCTGCTTGGTACCATCACTTTAATTACCTTTACTCTGATGATAGCCACACTTGTCCTTCAACAGCCCCACTTGCACTAACTTAGGCTGTTGATGAGGACTTTTTTACTCTGGGCGACATCCAGGCATCTATTGAGACAATTGTTCAAGCTAAAGCCCTAGGTCCCAATGGTATCCCTGGTGACCTCTTTTTGCATGAGAGTTAACTGGTCACAGTGCATTTTCCTATTGTCAAATGCCATAGCAGGGGGTGCTCCAATCCCTGATTCATGGAAGGGTGCAGAGCTGATTCCCTTATTTAAGAAGGGGGCAGGAACCAACCTTGCAACTACAGGCCCATTAGCCTCATCGATTCTATCCAAAAAGTGTTTTGTCGTGCCCTCTTAGCCAAGATCCAGCAGTGATTAAGTGACAACAACATTTGAACATCCTATCAAGCTGGCTTTAGACAGAAGACAACCACAATTGATCAGGTGTTTCATTTTCTTCTTGTATTTTGGAAAACTGTTTTTATTGGTAAATGCAGCTTGTATGATGCCTTTATTGATTTAAAGTCAGCTTTTGATTTGGTTCCAAGATGCAAGTCATGGGATGTTCTACACGAAATGGGGATGCCCAAGGAGATACTATCCTTAATTGTTCATCTCCATGAGGATAGTTTTGCTAGAGTGTGTTGGGGGGACAAAGGCCAGCTTACTTACCCAATTAAAATCAACAGGGGAGTTCACCAAGGGTGCATTTTGGCACCAACTCTTTTTTCCCTTTATCTTAACAATGTAGTCAAATTCTTGTCTCTCTATCCTGCAGATGCTCCCATGCTAGGGGGAGAAAAAATGGTGACTCTATTATTTGCAGAAGATACCCTGCTAGTATTTAAATCACCAGGTTATCTTCAGGCGCTACTTAATCTGGACAAGGATTTCTGTGATTTGTGTGGACTTGAGATCAACACGTAGAAGACTAAATATATGGCATAAAATCCCTATAAGTCCTATGGGGGCCCACGCTAGGTGGGGTTCTACTAGAGAGAGTAAATAACTTTGATTATCCGGGTATAAAATTATCTGACAACTTGTCATGGAAAGCACACGTGAACAAGATGTCCTTGAAACATAAGCAAATTGTTGGTGCACTTTTTAAGGGACAATATTTATCGACCAGTAAACCAGTCATATCAGGACCAAACTGGGACGATGAACGTTGAAACGTGTTCTTCTCTCTGCTGGGCTCGCAGAGGCAGCTAGACCCCAACAATCCCCGGAAACCATCCGACGAACACAGAACCAGAGACACCAGTGCTCATCCGATGATCTCAAGGGAAGGGGATTTGGGAACACACAATAAACTAAAATAAGAAAGTAAAATAAGAAGATAAAATAAAGAAGGAAACAACTGGTGCACGTTCGTGCTGGTAGAGTAGCAAACTCTGGGTCACAGAGTCATCTGGGACAGTTGACCTAATAAGAGTGCGTGAGGAGACCAGCTCCTGTGGCTATTTGAACGAACACACAAAGCACAGAAAGCAATTATCAACAAACATATGACAAGTCATGCATTAACTTCTGCATTAAGGGGCCGATTCCGATTCGGGCCGGAAATCTCTCCGACCGAGCCGGACCCGGAGAGAATTCCGACCGAATCAGACCCCAGCAGTCCGACCGGACGAGTACGATGCATTCGCATGCTATCGGACTCGATTCGGTCAGACTCCCATTGAAGTCAATGGGAGCCGGTCGTACGACGCGTACGTGGGCTCCCATTGACTCAATGGGTGCGAGGCGAACAAGGGCGCCCCCTACAGTGGGTACGCGTCCATGCACAATGCGGCATACATGCACAGGTAGGGGGGACCCATGGGTCCCCCCTGTGTGCGACTCGCGCGCCAACGCGTTCAGGGGGGTCCGATGCGGACCCCCAAAGTCCGGCTCCGACAGCTCTTTCGAGCCGGACGGCGCGAGTCGGTCGGACTGCTTGCGGCGCGCATCGTACTTACCCGGCCGGGAAACGTCTCCATAGCGCGGTGCGAGTCGTGTCCGTGCGAGTCGGTCGGAGCGTGTTGAAGCCGCGTACGAGTCGGTCGGCGATTTCGCGGGAGCATGCATCGTACTCGCTCGGCCGGACCCGCGTACGATTCGGTCGGGAAACAGGGCTCCGAATCGGATCCGGTAAATCCGAATCCGATTCGGAGCACTACCGGCCGAGATCGGAATTGGCCTCTAAGTCTTATAAAACCTTAGAATCGGGTAGAAAATCAGGAAATACACACACACCTTGATAGGCATGTAAAACTTAAGCACACACACACACACACACACACACACACACTGCGTAAAACGCTGTAGCACCATGCAAGGCTTGGGAGCGTTAACAAGACCTTTCTACAACGGGGACCACCGAGAAATCCAATAAACAATTAGACAGGTGAAAATACAATTGCACAATGGTAATAACAATTACAGAATCCTGGCTCGTGGGCATCAAGACGTCTGTGTAGGCACATGAGGGAAATGCGTCATGCAGGAAAAGAAGTCAGGACGTTTATGACAGCATTAAACCTTGAGCGCCGTAAGCAGTGACCTCCACCAAAATGGAAATCCAAAGGAGTTGCCTTTAATGAAAGAGAAGACCCAACAGGGACGTATCTGAAAGGAGCTGGAGAAAGCCAGGAATTAACAGCCGGCACCATCGGGGACGAGACGTCGAGCCGCAGGACCGCTCCGGGAGGGAATCTTAATGCAAAGCATTGGGGAGTTGCTATGGCAGGGTTTAAATACCTTTCAGACCCAAGATGGCCCCTGCGAGGTCAACAGGATGTGTAGTGGGAGCCCCAGCCGCATTGGGCCGTCCGTGCTGCTGAGCCGAAGAGTGCAGGACCAGCCGCTAAGCGCCGGTCTTCACTCACTTTTCGGTGCATCGGTGTCCTGCGATGCCTGAGGGGGAAAGGGATAAGGAAAACAGGGGCAAGACAGGAAAACAGAGACAAGACAGCACAACAGGGCTCATCCTACAGCACTGGGTAAGTTCCATCCCCAAGGGAGAGAGGGCAGGATGGACAGAAGAGCATGTTAGATGGTGCAAGGTGTGCTGATATAAGGTGCGCTAGTGGCTGGAGAAGTAGGGGAACCAGCTAGGGGCCCCAACCCTGCAAGCAGTTTTCCTGGGGAGGATGTATAGTACACACTTAGGGTTTCCCTGACAGACGACCACAATCCTGCTGGATGGCGGACGACGTTGTGCAGCCCGGGGGATCCTGACAGTTATAGCTGACCTTCAGATTTAAGATTTGAAAGTAGTAAGCACCGTCCTTATGGGGGCTGAAGTGTGGGGGTTCACTTAAATAAATAATCTGTCTAGAACATAACATACGTTTTTGAGGAGTATGGTTCTTTCACCCCCGAGCCCCCCACTGTTCCCATTAAAACTAGACATGGACTGGAAATCCATTCCCGATAAGGCCAAGATACGTCCCTTGTTATTCTGGAGGAGAATTAGGTCTTCACCTGAACTGCTCCCTTATGCCAATGGACTACTGGAAGTTAGCACTCTAGATAAGTTTAATAAGACAGCTTGGATAAGCAATGTAAAGAATTTGTTGTACGCCATTGGGTTGTGTCAAACTTGGGACATCTCTATTCCTACCTCTCTCCCTTCCAAAGATCTGATAAAATCACGCTACTGGAAGTGGGTGGCACAAACAGATATTAACAATTCAGCTTGTGGGAGGCTTACTAGTGAGTTCTTGGATTTCAAATCGGTTAGCACACTGGAACACTATCTAGATATCATCCAGGTACCGAACGATAGAAAGCTATACATCCAGTTTAGATTGCCACCCTCCCTTTGAACACATTTACCAGAAGTTGCCACCACAACCTGCTCTCACTTAGTTTATGCTATGGTTGCAACATTGCTACTGAATCTGTTGCCTATATAGTCTTTGCCTGTCCAGCATGTGCACTTCCTAGAGCCAAGTGGATAAAACCAATTTTTAAGCTGCTGGGTACAGGCAACCATCAATCAGTTTTACAAATATTAAGATCAGATGCTAGACCATTATTGGCTTGCACAGTTGCCAAATTTCTAGGACTTATGTGGGGCATTAGGAGTAAAACCCAAACGTTTTAATGTACTAATTTTAAATTGCAGTTGATACTTCTAGCTGGTACTTGTACAAGTTTGTTTTATCCCAGCTGAATATTTAGAATTGTTTTCATTGTTTTGAATTACAGAATTTAATTATCTGCGACATGAGGGCAGTAGTCTAATGCACTTTGAGTACTGTACATGTGTTACTTATTTATTCATTATTTATGGTTTTTAGTTTGTTGCTTGGCTAAATGATGATGCAGAAACTTTTGTGGCTTGAATGCTGAAATAAAATTATTAAATATGAAATATAAATATAATAAAGCAGAACAGTGGTCCCTCAAGGGGGTAGTGTGAACTTCTACTTCCTAGGAGACAGTAACTTTTACCATCAAGAGTAAGACTCCATTTCTCAATAAAACAGTTTTATTTCAATTTCTTAAGCAAATGAAAACAATTATTTCAATTTTATATTTAAATCAATTTAAATACTACTGTACTGACTGCGTGAGATTGGAGTCAGTGGCAAAGCTCTTCTATGGCTTACTGACTTCTTAGACAGCCACATTCAGGTGATCATGTTGGTCTCATTTCAGTACAGCTCCATCTCCATCAACAGAGGGGTATCTCAAGGCTCATCCTTAAGCCCAATATTGTTTAACATTTGTGTAGCCCCCCCTTGCCCAGATTCTGAAATCTTGTGGCTTTGATATGTTGGATGGCATTTTGTCCAACTATGATGCTCTTCAAACCTTCCCATCTCTTCCGCTGATTTGGTCAGACCATCTAGCCGTCCTTTTCATTCTTAAGTCTCAGCACAACTCACTCAACTCTCAGCTACCGAAAGGGCAATCTATCTCATCAGAAGCCTTTAATTCATCCCTTACCAACAATTATCCATCACCCAGTAAAGACCTAAATACAGCTGCAGTATCTTTCAACAAATGGATCAACACATTCTTGGATACGATCGCACCTTTGAAAAATAAAAAAAAGAAATCAAAGAACCAAGCCCTCAGAGCCTTGGTTCTCAATGGAACATAGGGCCCAGAAGTAATTATGTAGTTGACAAGAAAGCAAATGGAGACTCCATTATGACTCCATTGACAGGGAGACCTACAGCCAAACACTAGCCACCTATAAAACATTAATCCTTGCTGAGAAAACCAGCTATTACACAAATGCCTTAGAAGCAGCTAAAGACTCAACCAAAGAACTATTCACACTGGTAAATAAGCTTTCCTGTCCTCCACTCAATACCATCACTAACGCCAGCCAAACTTTCTGCAATTCCCTCACAACTTTTTTTCAGGATAAGATCAAGGCTGTGTACCACAACCTTTCTAGCACCATTCTGCGGGACAGGCACCACTTTCAAACGCAGGGTTATATCACCTGCTGGCAGTACACACTGCAGTTCGAGCAAGTACTTCCGGGGACTTACCCACTCTTTCTTCTTTCTCGTCTCTTATACTAACTCAAGTCATGAACCTATTGCACCAAACCAAATCTGGTTACCCTCTTGATCCTCCTAGTATTTTTCACCAAGCTCCCTATAATATAGCGCTACACCGTCTGACCATCATCAATCTAATGTTTAATTTGGGCAGTTTCCCCTCCAAATGGAAAATGGCATTAGTGCTCGCTCTACTGAAAAAAACAAACCTAGACAACACTGACGCTAACAACTACAGGCCCATATCTAGACTGCCTCTCCCAGCCAAAATAGAAAAGGCTATGAATATGGAAATTAATTCTTTCATAGAGACTCATGGACATCTTGACCCAACCAAGCCATTATAGCACCGAACTCGCCTTGATCACTGCTTCATAACAGGTCAGACAAACTATAGATGCCGGTAATAATGCCGCTTTGGTGCTTTTAGATCTCTCCACGGCATTCGATGCTTCTAATCATTCCACACCACTCAACCGACTTGTCTCGATCGGGATTCAGGGTTGAGCATTACTATTGCTGGAATCCTTCATCAGCAAGAAAGAACAATTTGTGGCTCTGGAGGATTTCAAATCGCTCTCTTTTATTCTGCCCTGTGGAGTGCCCCTGGTCTCCTACCTGAGCCCAAGCTTTTCAATGTATATGTGGCACCATTGGCAAAACTGACTACATCATTTGGGTTCTCTGTGGTGTTGTACGCAGACGACACCGAAATCATGATATCTGTGGCTAGTGACCCCACTGGAAACTGGATGGCCTCAAACTGCTTGAAACTCAATTTCAACAAAACAAAGGTCCTTCTTTTTGGAAGCCATATCTCATTCTGGGCAACTTCACGGTGGCCACAAGCACTAGGTGCTCTCCTCACACCCGTAAGCAAGGTAAAGAATTTGGGAGTTACCTTTGACCATATCCTCTCATCCGAGGGCTGTCAGTACCATAACCTTGGCCTCCTCCTTCATGTTTAAACTTCTTAAAAAGATCTTCCCATTCATACCTCAATGACTAAGAAAAATTATAACGTCAGCATTGGTCTTATCTAAGATCGATTACTGCAACGCCCTTTTTGTTAATATCAGAAGAAAATGCCTGACCAAACTACAAATTGTTCAGAATGCTGCAGCTTGTCTACTACTAGGCATTCCTAAACAAGAATCTGCTGCACCTGTGGGGTCAGACGTCATGCTTCTTCGGACCTCCGTAATGCGGTGCAGCGGATCACTGAAACAGAAACGCGAATCTCCACGACGGAAGACGCTGTTACCACCCTCCACAAAAAAGTTTCCAACCTGGAGTCACTAACGCGTGGACTGGCGGCTAGGGTGGAGGACGCGGAGTGCAGAGCTCGGAGGAATAACCTCTGCTTCATGGGTTTTCCCGAGGGCTGTGAGTCCAACGATGCCGTTGCCTTCTTGACCAAGTGGCTTATGGAATGGCTCCCTACGGAATCCTTGTCCCCCTGCTTTATCATCGAACGGGCGCACCGTGTTCTGCAAACGAAGCCACCCCCGGGAGCTCGTCCCCATCCATTAATCACCCGTTTCCTCAACTACAGGGACCGGGATATGATTGTCCAGCAGGCCCGGATCAAGGGGGTTCTCACATACGCCTCTCAGCCTATGATGATCTTCACTGACTATACCAAACTAGTCCAGCAGCGCCGAAAGTCGTTCGCCGCGGCCAAGGCCCATCTGCGTGGCCTGAAAATTCAGTATTCCTTACTATTCCCGGCCCGTCTGCGTGTCTCATTTAAATCACAGACTTATTTCTTTGACTCCCCGGAAAGGTTTTCAACTGGACAGAAGAATCGGTTAAACAGAAGGTCAATACCCCCTCTGGAATGGACTCTGATGCTACATCAGCAGGCTCTGACCGGAACCTGCCGAGGCCCACTGGAAAGCAGCAGCGACGTTCGCGCTCGAGACGAAGATCCCAACCCCGCAGCAGCTCTCGTAGACACGCAACGGATGGTCGGCAGTCCCGGTCCCCAACATGACTGAACATTTTCGAACCATAGATAAGATACATTCCTCTCGGTGGCAGTCTAAACTGGGCTGCATAGTTCTGTACATTTTGGCAAGACTCAAGTAGCCTCAATGTACGTGTTATGGTTTGTTGGGATCCATTGGATGGGAGCGGATCCTACCCCCCGTTGGGGGCGGGACGTTCGCCATACCACGACAGATGCTTCAATGTTATTGAGGTATTGGGGGGAGAGGGTCGGGAGGGGGGTGGGGGTTTTGGGGAACTGTTTGTTATTTGTTAGTGTCACACTGATCTCTCTCCTGCTTAGACTCCATGCGCATCCTAATACTTATTCACTGGTCCATTTATGTGATGTTAACCCGACATGATGCTCACTCAGGCTAGACGCTTAACCATCATTAGCTGTAACGTCTGGGGCATACTGGACAAGGTTAAAAGAGGGGCAGTACTCCGTCAGGCTAGGCGATACAATACGGACATCCTCATGCTACAGGAAACACACCTGTTGGGCAATAAGACGCTCTGCCTGGCACGCTTTGGCTTTGCTCAGACCTATCACTCTGGCTTCACTATGGGATCCCAGGGTGTGGCGATATTGATCCATCGCAGACTGCCGTTTGTCCACGACGGTTCTTGGTCCGATCCCCAGGGCAGGTTTATAGTGGTGTCTGGCACGCTTTATGGTGAGTCTCTCATGCTGGTGTAAGTGTATGCCCCCCTCCTCTGTCGTCGTACTTGGTGGAACGGATGACCTCCCTCTGGGCTGAATTTCCGCTGGGCCTGCTGTTAGCTGGGGGTTCTAAGAAAAATGATAACGTCAGCATTGGTCTTATCTAAGATCGATTACTGCAACGCCCTTTTTGTTAATATCAGAAGAAAATGCCTGACCAAACTACAACTCGTTCAGAATGCTGCGGCTTGTCTACTACTAGGCATTCCTAAACAAGAATCTGCTGCACCTGCGCTAAAACATTTGTTAGCTGGGGGTGACTGGAATGATGTTTTGTGTCCCTCACTGGATAGATGGTGTAGCACAGGGCTGATGACTGGCACGCGTGGGTCGAAACTACACACGCGAGCCCAGGTATTGGGTTGGGTTGTTACCTGGCGGAAACTACACCCTGCTGCAAACGAATACACGTACTTTTCGACCACACACAATTCCTTCTCATGCCTTGACTATATATTTATATCTGCCTCACATGTCCACAAGATTGAGAGGGCTGAGATCTTGCCCAGAGGTTTGTCGGATCACTCCCCCACCACACTAGTAGTGCAGCTGGGCCCGGCTCGCTCTCCGCCCCGCTGGCGCCTCTCAACATGGTTACTACAGGACGATTCATACCACCAACAGATGTACGTGGCCCTTACTGAATATTTCTCACATAATATTGGCACTGTGGATTCTTCGGGGACCCTGTGGGAGGCCATGAAACCAACTCTGAGGGGTAGGCTTTGCCTGCTGCACTGTGCGGCGTCGGCAGCGCTGTGAGAAACGGGTTCATTCGGAAGCACAAATCTTAGACCTGGAACCCAGGAGTAGAGAGGCTGACGGTCCGGTAGCGTGTCGCCAGCTCCCCATCGCCCAACAACTATATGCCAGTGACCTACTAGACAAGGCCAAGCTGTACTGGCTGGCCACACGTAGCCGCATCTATCAATGGGAGGTCAAATCCAGCGCCCTCCTGCACCGCCTGTGCCAGCAGACGATTCACCCCGTGACCCTTTCCGGGATCCGCGGACCGGCGGGCCAGGTCCCTACTGACCCCGCTAGCATTGCCGCAAGCTTCGCGGACTACTACGCGAACTTATACGCCCCGCAGGAGACTCTTCCTGCGGACACCATCGACAGATTTTTGGCTGATCTGCCCCCGCGGTCTCTATCTGATGACGTGCGGGATGATCTAAATGCCCCGATCACCGTGGAAGAGGTCCAAAGTGCCCTTACGGATATGTGCTCGGGTAAATCACCGGGTCCAAATGGATTTCCGTGTGAGTTCTTCAAGAAGTACTCATCCCAAATATCACTGCATTATTTGGCGGCTCTTCAGGCTGCGGTGGACGATGGCCATCTCCCGGCTGACTGGCGTCACGCCACGATAGTGGTCTTTACAAAGCCGGGCTGACCCCGTGAGCTGCATGCTTCCTACAGACCGATTTCTCTCCTAAATATAGAGGCCAAACTACTCGCCAAAATTATCGCTAACCGCATTGTCCCACATATCACTACTCTTGTCCATCCTGACCAGGTGGGCTTATGCCCAATCGCGCTACTCGACACAATATTCGTCGTGCACATAACACGATCGCCTCCGTGGACCGGCTAAATGAGCCAGCTGCGCTCCTGCTTGCCGATATGGATAAGGGCTTTGATTCCCTCAGCTGGACCTATCTATACGCCCTCCTTGACTGCTTAAACATTGGCCCTAGACTTCTTCAATACATTTGCCTCCTATTCACTGACATCACAGCCTCGGTGCGGATCATTGACTCTACCTCGCGGCCTCTACCTGTCGGGAGAGGCACTAGACAGGGTTTCCCTTTGTCTCCCTATTTGTTCGCACTCGCCATGGAACCACTTGTGGCTTGGGTGCAAATCGATGCCCAGGTCTACGGCTTTGAGTGGTCACGCGAGGTGTCCGATCGTATAGCGTTATACGCTGACGACGTCCTATTCAAATTCACACGTCCAAATAGATCTGGCCCCCGCCTGCACCGAATAATGGAAATCTTTGGCCAAAACTCCGGCCTTTATATGAATGCCCACAAGTCTTATCTATGGCCTCTGTGTGGGAGCGATCAGCTTGGGACTTGGATGCAACAATTCACTGTTGTGCCCAATGGCTTTAAATATCTTGGGGTGTTCTTGTCGTCGTCTCAACCTGACTCCTGGTCTAAAAATCTGGCCCCCCTACTGCCTCAGATTAGACAATAGGTGAGCTCCTGGTCGCATCTGCCCCTGACGTTGTTTGGCAGATCGGCCATTTTTAAAATGGTCTCGCTCCCTTACCTACTCTACCAACTCCAAAACTATCCCTACACAATACCATACACATGGTTCGGACAACTGAACTCATCTCTTAGCCACTTCCTCTGGGGGGGCCCTGTGCGGGTCGCCTTCAATCAATCAATCAATCATCAATCAGGGAATTGTAAGCGCGCTACTCACCCGTGAGGGTTTCATGGCACTGGGGGGGGTACGCAGATCTGTTTAGCCGAAGAGCCAGGTCTTGAGGGTCTTCCTGAAGGTGTTCAGGGAGGGGCGCGTCTGATGTCTGCCGGTAGCTCGTTCCACGTCTTGGCTGCAATGTGAGAGAAGGATCTTCCGCCTGCTCTGGCTCTGTGGATGCACAGGTTTTCGGCCAGTGCGAGGTTGGAAGATCGGAGGTTTCTTTTGTGTACGTTGAAGTTGATTCTGTCGTTGAGGTATTTGGATCCGTTGTTGTGTCGGCATTTGTAGGCGTGAGTGAGGATTTTGAAAGTGACTCTTTTCTCCACGTGGAGCCAGTGGAGACTTCGTAGGTGTTGGCTGATGTGTTCGTGTCAGGGGATGCCGAGGACGAGTCTGGCGGCGGTGTTCTGTATTGTTTGGAGTTTGCGGAGTAGGGACTTGTTGATGCCCATTAGAATGTGTTTCCATAGTCCAGTCTGCTGGTGACTGTCTTCCTTGACTCAGGGGGATCCACTTGAAGGTCTTGCGGAGGATGCAGTTGAAGCAGCTGGAGGTGACGGCGTTGACCTGTTGGTTCATGGTGAGTGATGAGTCGAGTACAATGCCGAGGTTCTTGGCGTGGTCTGAGGGGGTAGGTGGGCCTTCCGAACATGCTTCCAGTCCATGTACTGTGGGGGTCTCGCGACCCCGGATGTCCTGACTTATCACGCAGCTTCCCACCTCTTCATCTTAAACGACTGGTGGTACACCGACCGGTGCGACCCTGCCTACGCGCTCGAACGTTGGCTAATGGACTCTAAATCGCTGCACATGATTCTACACTATAATGCAGCGCTTAGAATGCTACCACCTGCAACCCGGACTGTCTTTACAATCTGGCGGCAGGCTCTGCGTATGATCGGTTGGTAGGGCAGACTTACCAAGGAGATTCCCCACTGGCATAATGGCCTCCTACCGCAACTGCTTGAACTCTCGGGGTTCGCGGGCTGGGACGCTATCGGAATCTCAAAGGTCGGCGATATCCTCCGGGGCCAAACCCTCAAGTCATTTCAACAACTACAGGCCAACTTCCAAATGCCCCGCTCCCAATTCTACAAATGCCTTCAATTTCAAAACGCCTTCTCCCCTTATCTATCGCAACAAGACACCATTCCAGATTTTAACCCCATTGATGCCAAGGTGTTCATGGGCGAGATGGGCGCACACAAAATCACAGCATTATACCGCACCTTGGTCACCAATAGTCACGATACACTTCACAGGACTAGGGGGCTTGGCAGGATGATTTGGGTCCACTTGACGAGGACGACTGGGTGGAGGCCCTTGAATCACCTTCGACTTATACAATTCAAATACCTCCATAGGGCATACTTTACCCTCTGTAGGCTCTGGCGCGCTGGGATGATCGCATCTCCCTTGTGCCTGCACTGCTGGTCGGCCGATGGCACCTTCCTTCACACGGTATGGGACTGTGCCGCCATGTCCCGCTTCTGGGGCGGGGTGATGGCCTGCCTCTCTGAGGTCCTGGGATGGGACGTTCCACTGTCTCCGAGCCTAACCATGCTCCACATTACCGATGAGATCGGAGGTAATAGATACAAAAGACATTTGCTAATCTTAGGGCTTACTTTTGCTAAAAGCGACATTGCCAGGGCGTGGAAGGCGGCATCTCCGCCCTCCATTGGGGCCTGAAAGTGTGGCCTTGATTTTTTTATGGGGCTAGAAATTCCAATTTTCAAGGCACGCGGATGCCCCCAGAAGCACCCGAGAATATGGAAGCAATGGGCCGATAATCGCGGTCTTTACCTCAAACCTGTCCCCCCGGCACGAAGTATTGATGATCTGTCATGATGGTTTAATGTTGGGTATGCCCACTGGGACCTAATGTGCATATATTATTCTATTGCGACTGGAGTCATTTACAAATATTAGTTACGTAGATCATGTGACACTTTTGTTCTTTGTTTAAAATGCGTTTTCTACGTTGATTGTGTCCTATATATCCTCATGTTCTAGACAAACTCACTTTCAAAAGTTGACATCCTTACCAATGCCATACTATGTATGCAAAGTATTGCCCCAGACCCTCCTGGGCTCTCTTCTGTCTGTCAACAATAAAATATGTTGTGTAAAAAAAAAATCAATTGGTCATCAACATTTGTGTTCCCTAGGACATTACTTTTTTGTAAACCTGCTAGTCTGGATCCTTTGAAACTGGTTTGCGAAACTTGAATTCTTATTGTCGGAATGGGTAAATACGATGTCAATAGTGCCATGATTTGTGCAGGCCCGACAACGGCAATACCCAAAAATGTGCCTATATGACAATGTCAATGCTCATAAATACAATCCCAATGTATGTCATAATCTGTCTGCACAACAGCGACAATATCAGCAGTAGCAATGTCAATGTATGCCATAATCCATGTAAACTGACAATGTTCTTAGCAGTAAAAGAGATGTCAAGGTACGTCATGATCTAGGAATGCATAACTATGTCAATATCTGTAAAAACAATACCAATATACGCCATGTCAACTGTACGCAAACTATTGAGAATGGCGATAAACATGACATCAGTGACTGTCATATTATTTTCAGGAGTTCCATTGAACTCGCATAATTGCTGTCGGATTTACCCAAGATGACATCCCCATCAACCCTGAGAAGGAGATACGTGATCAGACAGACCCTGCGACAAACACCCAGGCCTATCGAATAACAGGTCACAGGTGGGGTCCCTCTTAACCCAAAGACAAACGCACACCTAAGGAATACCTTGATCCATCCCATAGATAGATAGTTGCACCACAAACAGGTCTGTGGCAACTTGCCCCAATAAAACACATTTGGCCAAATGCTCACATTCCTCAAAAATGCCACAAAACTTGATACCACAGAACAATAACGTTTTCTTACAGAGTCACTTGAAGATTCAATTGTACATAATTATTAAATGTGCAAATCACTCAAGTTCCTTTTTGTCCATTTTGACGTCATCTTAATTGCTGATCATGCCAAAGTAGGCTATTAAATCATTATCACATGTCCATATTCAGCTTGAAAGATACCATTCTTCTTCTCATTATTATTATTATCATTATTATTATTGATGTTATTTGTAGAGCGTGAAAATGTCACCTAAAAAAGACTCCATAGGGCTAAACTAACATAGACCCATCAGACCCATCCAGACATATAAGAACCTTACAGCTTATAGAGCCAGGTCTTCAAGACTTTCCTAAAGGTATAAAGATTACTAATACAATGAAGGGGGTCTGGCATATTGTTCCATTGGCAAGCCACCTGTATAGAAAATGATCTTCCACCAAGGTGAGATTTCTTAAATTTAGGAAATCTGAGCAAATTGGCATTCGCAGTGCATAATTAATCTGATCTCGTTGGAATATAGCATTGCAGTTTATGTCAAAGTGGAAGTGGACCAGTATGATAAAAATCTATATGTGCTATGCACAGTGGTTTAAACTTTGTACGCTTGGCACAAGGAGCCGGTGAAGAATTCCACAGTCACTGACATACAGGAAAAGTGTGGTCAGGTTAGTGTCAGTTTTGCAGTTGCAGATTTTATGTGATGAAGATGTTGTACAAGATATCTAGGTCCACCATTAAAATGTGTTGCCAAAATCAAATCAAGATTATGGCAAATCAAGAGGAGGATAGTTTATTAACATGAGTGGAGAGAGATAGGTCAGTACCTATATAAACCCCCAGATTTCAAAAAGATGACACTGTAATCAGATCTGATCTATCCTCCAGTGGCCACATTTTTCTGCCAAAGGTTTCAAAAGAGACCCTGAAAGAAAATTCATTACCTCGTCTTGTCTCCATTAAACTTAAAGGGAGTAAGCTCTAAGCCAGTGCAAGACACCTTTAATCTACTCATGGAAAGCTGCCATTGGAGAATGTGAGCTACACGCCAAAGTGAAGATTAGCTTAGGGTCATCAGCATGATTCACAGATTTTAGGCCATAAGATCTAATAAGCTTTGTCAGTGGCCTTAAATATACATTAAATAATGTCAGACTTAGTGATGAGCCCTTGGACACTCCCTGTGTAATTGCTTTCAAAGCAGAGCAAAAGGAGGCACATTAACTGCCTGTCTTCTACCTTACAAGAAAGAAGCCAGCCATTGCAGAGATTTTCCTTTTACTCCTATTTCTGACATTCTGGTAAGCAGCACATCATAATTGACAGTGTGAAACACTGTGGATAGGTCAAGTATTAACAAAAGTACCTGATGACCCTTGTCTCCCCATATGTAGATCATCTATATCAGTAACAAGGCTCCTTTTAGTCCATGGAGAAGGTGAAACCTGAACTGTACCCCATCTAGTAAATGTTGTTTTTCCAAGAAACTAGAGAGTGCATTGGCGGCATTCTCTTTGAGAATTTACTGGGAAAGGACTGAAGAGAAATAGGACTAAAATAACTTTTGGACTAGCCTCAGCTTTATCAATAAATGGAGCATCTGTGCATTTTACCATTCTAAAGGCACAGTGGCTGTTTGCAGGGATGGATTAGAGTTAACGGTTCTGCCAGGTAGGTGGATAACACTTTCCACATTTTAGGGGGTAGCCGATCCAATGGAGAGCCAGAAGACATTGAGATGTCATGAAATTCCTTTTCTGATAGAAGATCTAACGCGTCTAGCATTCCTGACACAGTGTCTGCCTTGGAAAAGAACAGGTTAGTTTCTGTTACCAGAACGGAATTAGAAGAGGGGTTTGAGTCTGAAGAGAAAGCTGTCTTCAATATTATTTTGGAACTAGCTCGCTAGGTCATGGCATAATGATTGAAAGGGACTAGCTTGATGTTGAACACAGAGAGGGTTAGACAGGTTAAACATAATTAAGTGAACGGTTCAGGTAGGATCGGAGGCTCATAAAATTTAATTTGAAATATTCTGCCTTGATGGTTCTGATTTGATTTTTGCACTTTCTAAGTGCCTCCTTATAGTCTGATCTTGAGTCTGTGGAAAAGCTTAAGCACCACACTCTTTTGAGTTTCTTACAATGGCTTCTGGCTACTCGTAGATCATTTTAAACCAAGGCATCAAGGGCAATGACGTGGAGGCCTCTTTTTTAAAGTTATTCTGATATTTAGCGCACATGTAATCTAGCTTGGTAATTATAATATGCCTCTGTAACTGAGTTTGAGGGAAGGACACACTGAGGCTGAGAGGTCTAACAGATATGTTTTGCTCTTACAAATTCACAATAAGGAATATTCTGCTAAAGTGATTCAGGATGAAAACTGTGCATGTTTGTAGTACCGTTCCCTGATGACAACTTCCTTAAAATAGATGTCTGTATTTTATTGTGAACAATTGATACCCTCACTTCTAAGAATTCAATTTCTTTCTCACTTATTGTGGCCGTAAAGGTTAGGTTCTAATCATTCTCATTCATCCTGTTAATAAAAGATTCTACTTCATTCTTGGACACATTCCCAATTAGGAACATTTCATCAATAAACCTCAATAACAGGATAATTTTCTTCTTCATAATTTCAGGATAGCCTAGCTGTGGGTGAAGCATGTGCCCATCGCTGTTCCTTGGAGCTGTCTGTCCAAATGGTTGAGGAATAAAAATATGTTCCCACTTGGACATAAATCCTTCATTTTTAGCAGCATCAAATTGTCCTTGTAGTGTCCCATTGTGTATGATTATAAAAATGTTCCATAGCTCTGATCCCATCAGGCTAAAGTATACTAGTATGTAATGCAATGACATCTAAAGTTACTAGTAGAAATTGATTCTTCGCAATATATGTCGTAGACCCTCTTAAAGAAAATTGGTGGTGTCTTCCAGAAATGCTAATATTGTTAGAAGAAATGGCCTAAAATAGAAATCCACATATTTGCATTTTCTAAAATACTTCCTATAATTGAAATGATAGGTCTCCCTGATGGGTACGCCTATCCTCGTGAATCTTCGGGAGCAAATAAAGTGTTGAATAAGCTGAATGGCCATTTCTCATCAACATATACTCATCATGTGTTAGCAACCTTTGTTCATATCAGTCTTGTACATTAGAGTAGACACTGGGTTTCGTTCCAGTTTATTTTCTTTCTATGGTTATTTTATATATTATATTTAAAGTGTTAAATAGAAAATTGATATGTTTATATTAATATTAAAAATTAGTGGCTTTCTGTGCTTGTATACAATTTAAATTAAATTTACGTTTACCATTTTAATTTTAATCAATTTAAAACATTGCTTATTTACAGTTGTTTTATTTATTTTTTATATATAGACCCAGCAGGGTGTGCTCAATTGTCAAATTTATTCCAAAACAGTTACAGTCTTGATTCATTTTGGCTCTGAATTAGCGTTTGTCAAGGTGAGTGACACCCACCACTTTTCAAAATTAATAAAAAAACAGTTTCATAGACATGGAGGAGTTTGCTCTTTCCTTCATGGCATGCACAATTTTAACATGTATATAATTCATCTAATAATCTTATAAACCCTGTTAATCCAGCGTGATTTCTATAAATGTACAATAATCAGTGCAAGACGAAATGCACAAGCATCCACAAATACAGCTATTATCCAACATTCACCATGTTTCATGATCTAGATCGAACATCATAACAATTATAAGTTCATGTATACAGTGAAGAAAATCTCTAACTGTAGCTTTAAAAGAAAGGCTATGTTGATTGTGGTAGTGAAAATCTTTAAATAGAAAAATAAAGCTCAGTATCTCTTGCAGTCTAGGCATTAGTCACAGTGCTAGTACATAAAATAATTCAAAATAAAGCAAATGGGTGAATGCATGAGCGGACTAATTAGTGCAAGATAAAATCATGAAACGGTCCAGTGAACAACATTCCAAGATCATAAAGAATAAAGTGTACAAGATACTTATTTTGATATCAAATTCATATCAGAGAGATAAAGTCCTAGTACACCACCATAGCCTTTCCTGTGCTAATCCCTACTAAATATACAGCATATCCATATTATACCTGATGAATAGCCTGTATATAAAAAATATATATGAGATCTATCACATGGTAATAACTATAGCCAAAATAAGGGCGGCAAGGGCTCCTCACAATTTTGATTAATATGAAACACAGGCTTGACTCCAAATTTCTATCCAGTGATAAAACACTTCATCTCATATGTGCAAGTGAGACTACAATGTCATCTAAAGAAACCAAATTCACATGAGTTTGGCTACATAAGTGCAGTGATGTTATAAGAAAGTGATGTGTGCAGTAAAAAACAAAAATCATCTATACCAAGTAGGGTCATATAGCATTGTTACAAAATCTGATATATAACAACAAGAATTATAAGGTAAATTGTTCACAAAGAAACAAACAATTAAATACTCTAATCCCATATATACTTCCAATTCCTCATCTCTATTCAGGCCATGGGGATGTTTGGGCTATAAGTCAATGATGTACTTTGAGTCCAGTTGTCATAGTAGCCTCAAATGATTAACACCACATATATTTTCTAGAAGATTATGTCAATTCCAAAAAGGTAATGTTCAATATCATAGTGTCCTGCCACTGAATAAGTGTCACCAGTAATTTTGATGGCTCCTAAATGCTCTAACATATGCTTTCACATAGGAGAGATGGTACTACTAAGATATTTTAATTTGCATGGACAGGATAAAACATACACACAGCAATCAGACATGAATGTTAAAAAGTTGTTGAATATCCACTTTTTACCAGTCAACAATATGCAATCCCTGACACTGGTGATGCTTTTTGCAGGACTCTCATTTTTAACATTTACAAAAACTGTTTATTTCATGAACCAACTTGAGTTTTGGTTATCGTTGTGTGTTAGTAAATCCCATAGAGATTTTGCTTTTCTATCAATAACAAAACCTCTGACTAACAGCCAATTATGTTATCACTTTTCAATATTTTCCACTGCCTATCCAATTTGGCTTTTACCTTATTGAAATCTCAGTTATATGGTAATAAATCAAATATAGGTATTGATGGATGTATTTTTATCCCTGCTGTTTTGAGAGAATATATGATGTCTGATAAACATGCCTGCTTTTTCTCTGTTTTTGAAATTTTAAAACATATTCCCTTTTTCTTGTTTAAAACCTGTCTCAGTTTTATGCTGTCCTCAATCCCTCAGCATCTCCCCATATGGAATCCTGTTATTCAGGATTTTGTAATGATGACTGTAGTAATGTAACTATGGCTCGCTGATTCCTTTCTAAGGAGGCTAGTAAACAGTTTTCCATCCTTTACTCTGATCTTAACATCCAAGAAATCAATCTCAGTGGGGCTTATTTTCGACATCAAATTCAAATTATACTGATTCTTACTGAGCACATCAATAAATTCAGTTGCCTTTTTTGTAGGTGCATCCCAGATAAGGGATAAGCCACTCAAATACTATTTCCAAATAATTATATGTTGGGTGCAATTCTTGTTACAATCAGCTCAGGCTACCTGCTCCTGCATTAGTTTTAAGCAGACAAAATGTCACGATCTCTGATAACATATTGCTATGATCATATACATCCACTTGTCTGCTCTTAAGATAATGCTCACAGGACTTAAAGCTAAGGCCATGGTCAATGCAGGTGTATATCGAGTTCACATCTAAAGTGATCATGACATATGTGGATTCCTACCCAATGTTGTGCATTTATATAAGAAAGGCAATGTTCTCCCCACAGTATGATGATAGTGAGAATACCGATGGGAATAGGAAGTAGTTTATATATATGGCCGTGTTCTCCAGTAATTCTTTATTAGAAGATCCCATAGACCTGCTCGATTGTTCGGTGACATCCATGTGATTCTTATGGAACAGATCAAAACAAGGTGTCTTCGGTGTATCAATGCTTCGTGATATGTGACTTTAGAAACCTTATAGGTGTCATGGTTAATGGTTTCATATCACCCTGATTGGTGTAGCTGTCCGAATGCCTCTTTCACATACATTGTAGCACCCATGAAAAACAATGTTGCCACAGTTAACAGAGGGCTTGATAACAATAGCCTTACCCATTTTGTTGCGACATAATGAAATTCTTTTGTGCCTGAGATACATTTTTATCTGTGTGTCATGTTTCGTAATTCTCTGCGTTACCAATTCCTTAGTCACAATCTCATGAAACACATCAATATTATTATGTGGAGAATTAGGAAGGAATTTATATTTTAAAGACACTTCTACTTGGAGCACTGATGTAAATACCCATGTTAATGAATGCTTCCCTTTGTACTACTCTTGTTTCATAACCAACTGTGTTTTCATGGAATAACTCGTCTCATGATAAGATGTAGTCCACATTCTCTATGGTAATTTCCCCTAATGGGAATATTCACATTCTTTGCTCCTTTAGGAGATAAGTTGTTCACATTCATTAGTTTTAGCTTTCTGATTAACAAAGTAAGTCAATTGAAGTCTCAAAGTAAATAAAGTCACTCGTGGACATAATGAGACTCCCAATTATAAAACTGTTTTTTTCTGCTTCACTTAGTTCATGTCTCAACAAATTAATTACTGTTAAGGCAGTTTTTCCATGAATAGTTTTCCCTGGGTTATGTCCCTTCTTCTCTTGTGGCATTTTGTCTCTTTTTGTTGGTTGTCCCTCCTCTTCTTTGGCACTTACTTTGATGCTGTCTTTTCCTTTTTCTTGTGGTCTGCCTCTTTTGGGTTTGTCCACTTGATGAAGCAAGCAGAATTCTTCTAAAAATGTGCCCATAGTTGGAAGTGTCCTCATACATGTGCTAGAAGAACTTGCTGTTTCATCCGGATCAGAGCTGAGGTCAGAGCTTGAGCCCGTTGTTGCAAGCTCTTGTCATCTGTCTTTATCTTCAAGCCTCTGTCACAGTTCACGTATTTTCATTACTGGTACGCAGAAGAACAATGAAGCTAATCCTGTTCATCTCCACAGAGAGGCCATGACTTGTAATTGTAACATAAATCATCGCAGCCCCCACAAAAGGTAAAGGAGTAAGGGAAAGAGAACACACTGATGGCAGGCTTGTCACACTTCTTTAGGAACTGCTAAGGAAGTCTGCAGAGAAACAATCACAGAAGAGAAAAGAACATTGTAACAAGCATATCATGTACAATCCTTTAATCCAATTATTTCAAGTACCAAGTCCCCTTTCTTGTCTAAAATCAAATACAGTCTCTCATTGGTAATATTGGAAAACAATAGTTATTATTTTTTCCTCTTGAAAATAATTGAGGTGAGGATTTTGTGTATGACACTTATGAACTTAATAGAGAGTCCAATTCACATATGTTCAGCGCAAGTTCCAGTCTTTTTTCCCCCCAGGAAATTGACAATATGTTTAATGCTGACAATGAGAACAAGAGAGACACAAAGTGATAAATAAGAATGTGCCAAAAAGTGCATGCACAAAATAGGTACAAATATACAAGTCTTTGAAAGTGGTAATGATCTTGAGAATGATCTGACTGGATACAATAGTGCAAAGTTCCAATCTGATGCTCCTACTGCAAAACGCTGGCTCCATGATGATCCTCCAATGGCTGCCAAAGACAAATTGATTTGTAGAGCAACAAATCTCAGAATTCATTCACATTATATATAATAACAATCCAAGATGGTCACGGTAAACAAAATCCTTCCTGCTTCTCGCAAGACTCATGTTAGTTTTGTATTTGTTGAAGCGTTCACCACCATGCATGCCAACTTTCCTTAAATCAGGAAAATCCAAATATTTTGCTTTCTCATTGCAGTAAGCATTTAACAAATGCATGTAATGATGACAATCTCATTTCTTTTTTAATAAAGTCATATTTTTTGCAAAGAAAATCACCCCACCGTCTCATAATCCCTTCTATGTGATTAAGGGGGTCTCATAATGCTTTCACATTTTCTTGGTCAGTCTCTTTGTTCAGTACATTTATGATAGGGCAAATCTCATTTAATAGGGTTGGTTGTAAAGTCTGCCCATTCTTTTAATAGCCCTGGATACGGTATCATTAGTTGGACTGTGAAAGTTCTTAGTCCACGAGGTACACTGTTAACCTATATGTAGTCCAACAAGGTTTTCATTTCCCAAGATTTGCCTCTTTTCCAATGATGATATCATCTCATTTATTGCTAGATTCCATGGCTGGTTACTATTATCTTGTTCCATATTATATTTGCAAGGCAAACTCTAAACTTCACTGAATGTCAAATTTGCTGCTTTCAAATGTCACTTTTGTGTCATATAGAGAGAAATAACTGATTAAACTGTGTAGTTTATGCTGTATTATGTTCAACCAATATAACATTGTACAATTATTACTTTACAATTAGTTTATTATAAATCAATATTCTTACCTAGTTTTTAATGATACTCCCTTCCACAATGTTTTGACACAATGGGGCATATTCTCAAGGACTTATCGCCGATTTATCGGCATTTTAGCGCCGCAAAAGTTTTGATAGATTTATCGCCCTATTCTCAAGCTGGTGCAAACTGCCGATATCACCAGTTTTCCAGCGATAGCTTCTGCAAAAAACATCGCCACGGTTGAGAGCTACAACTAACTCTAATGATATGCAGAGTAGGCATTCCCGTGCAAAAACACACGAAAACACCACTTCGCGATATTCTCAACGACCAGCCAGATCTGTGATGCAATCCAAAAACAGGCGATAAGGCGCGTTAGCAGCAGGGATTTAACACCTGCCTTTTACTGGTGTTAAGCAGGATGACAACCTGCATATGAAAGGGAGCCCAGCCCAGAGCAACATCTGAAGACCAACAGATGCCATGGAGCTAATGATCATGCAGCTTGGAGACCCAAGAGGGCCACAACACCCACCGCCACCACCCCCAGGACCCCCCCCACCGAACTACCACCTAGGCAGCGCAGAAGAAGACAGCGGACGTCCCTAAAACGCACCAGCCTCAGACACTCAACGCCAGAGGATGCCATTGCCCACTACAGGCTCAAAAGGACAACCATCCTCCGCATCCTGACCCACATTGCCCACAGGCTGACGGTACCAACACAGCGGAGAACCAACATCCCTCTGCAGACAAAGCTGCTGGCTGTGCTGCACCTGTTGGCCTCTGGTACCTTCCAACCAACAACTGCCAGAGTCGGAGGAGTCTCACAACCAGCCCTATCAAAGTTCCTCACACCTGTCTTGGATGCATGTCCACAAAAGCAACGGCGGGCCCCTGTATCCGCACCACACGCTAGTTCCAATTCGTAGTGTTCCTGCGCAACCAACCCCAATGCCAGCCGTTGCTTGACGCCTCTGTGCTCCAGATCCAAGATTGTAGTTACTGAATTGGGGGTGGGCCAGGTCATGAAGTACAGTAGTCAACAGTAGTGTAAAAACAGTTCTTTATTACAAATACATAAATCAACAATACGAAAAGCTCAGCCAATGCGTTCCATTCCCAACGGGGACCTTCATCAGGGCAACGTGTGGATTCAATTAACTGCATATGCTGCGGGAACTCCCCAATACAGTTCCATATTCCGAAAGCCAGTATTCAGAAACCTGTTGGATAAATGGTGACAATGGCCAAGCGTCCGTATAGTCACAAACGTAATCTGGCACAGTGTATTGCACCTGGACAAACCAGAATGCTAACAGGTATGATAAATCCTGCAACCTTCGCAGGAAAGAAAAGGAAGGTTACGACCACACGAACTCCTGTTACGGTCTTATTATGCAGGATTTATCATACCTGTAAGCATCACGGTTTGTATCAGCTTGATACCCCTGCACCTTCACTTCCCCCACACTGTGCAGGAACAGCTGGAGACCAAGCAAGGGAACTATGCCATAGCTGGCTTCCCGCACGTGTTGGGGGCAATTGACTGCACACATGTACTACTTGTGCCCCCTGCCGACACTGCACACAATAAACGCAACAGAAACCACACGCATTCCATCAATGTGCAGGCAAAAGTGGACCACCGGGACCTGTTCACGAATGTCGTCGCAAACTTCCCAGGCACTGTGGAAGACCTTGGACATGTAGCTTTGTCGTCCCCCCCTGTAAGCGTGAGCGGAGTGGCCTTGGCTGGCGTATGTCGTGAATAAATAGCCCGGGGCTCTGGGCGTGGTTCAGTTCCGGGATGGCCACCAAAGTAACTACTGCGTGTGTCTCTGTGTCCGTCATATCCTGTCCATCGGCCTACACACACGTGGCTGACCACATTCAATGGCCAGATTTACACTGGAGACGAGGTGGCTACGTCCCAAGCCAACCCACGCACATCTCATCATCGCATGCAGGGTCATGTCTGCCAGGGCGGCGCCCCCCACCCAGCCACAAGGCCGCCGCCGTGACCGGTGGTGCCTGCGCGATCCTGTGCGCCTGCTGCACCCCAGCCCTGGTCCCCAGACCGGTCCGACGACCAGCGATGACTGGCCACCACTGCCCACCCAGGCCTCAATGCTCACCTGCCACCACCGGCGTGTATCCAAGAGGGCCCACCACGTGCCGGTGCAACCTCCTCAGCCGATCTCTGGATTTCACGCCACAGGCCCCCAGCGCACCCTGCGGCACCGCACCGCGGAGTCATGTGTGTGCTGACTGCTGCCTTCGGCGTACACTGCGGTCCAGCAGGGCTCTCAATTCAAATCGAATCTTGATTGGCAGGACGGCGTATCGAGGTCTACACATCATCGCAGGCTGCACACCCGCTCAGCTCTTCAGGTGCCCCTACCTCAGTCCACTGCAAGTCACCGTCCCGTGGCGGTAGGCCCGTGCCGGCCGCAGTGCATTGGGTGCCACCAACTCTGTGCACCGCAAGTCATCGTCCCGTGGCGGTAGGCCCTTGCTGGCCGCAGTGCATCGGGTGCCACTAACCCAGTGCGCCACAAGTCATGGACCCTTCATGATTGAGTCTCGTGGTGCGGATGCCATCATGTCACCTCCGGCAGTGGGGTATGTGATGTGGTAGGCCCCTTTTATTGGCAGGGTCACATGTCCTGTGACGCCTGTGCTGGATGGGTGTGGTGTGGGTGTAAACCAGCCCTCAGGGAGTGGCTGTGGCATGCTGACAACTAGACCAGTGATCAGCAGATCACTACAGAGAAGACCTGGGACATTTAGCTTTGTCGTCCCCCCCTGTAAGCGTAAGCGGAGTGGGCTGGGCTGGCGTATGCCAGTCCAGTGTAGGGGTGGGAACAATTAGCCCGGGGCTCTGGGCGTGGTTCAGTTCTGGGCTGGACAAGAAAGTAACTAATGCGTGTGTCTCTGTTGTAGTGTCGGCGCCACCCAGACCGCAATCGGCAATGTTGCACCCTGTGACTCAAGTCCCACAACATGAGCAACATGGACATAAGGGGGAATCACTGACCCTACATTCATCAATACTTTCATACTTGAATGATCATAGACATGACACATCTGTGTGAATTTGAATGTTTTATTCACATTCAGTGGAGTGTTGAAGCTGGAGCAGTACAGGGCCATGCAAACTCCACTTTACATTGTTGCCCCATGGAGGGCCAGCCAGAGTCCTTCAGGGAATGACAAGTTCATCGGAAGAGGAAGAGTTCAGTCTGCAGTCTGATTGCTGTGTCATTGGTAACCAAACAGAATATGGCAGTCCATGTCGAGGTCCAAGGTGAGTGTCGCAGAGTGTATCGGGGGACAGTGGAAGGTGATGATGCAGAGGGCAGAACCAAGCAGAAACATGCCATATGGCGGAGATGAATGATACCGCTTCCTTCTTACCACTAAGGCAGAATCATCCGCATCTTCGTCCTCTGATGTTTCATGTGCCTCACATGTGGGTGGTGTTGTTTTGTCTGTATCACTGTGTGGCAGTGACACATCAGTGGCCGGAGGTGGATTGTCTGCAGCACTGTGTGTTACTGACACATCAGGGGGTGGAGATGTGGATGTAGAAGCAGCAGCAGCATTCATCGGCGCCAGGCCTCGTGGCAGCAATGCCATGATGAGGGTCTGCAGGGCATGGAAGATCCCAGCTACATCTCGCTGGTGTGCAGCCGTGGCAGCCATTCTTTCCGCCTGCATCCGCTCCCTGTTCTCCATGATCCTCTGCATGTGTCACAACTCCTGTCTGACTTCGCTGTAGCCACTCTGACTAGACAGATGTCCTTGTCACAGACTCAGGACTCCAGCGATGTCAGCCATGGATCATTGGAGAGCATGGAGTGGACTGTGGGTGTTCGTTAGGGACTGTAAGTGGTCCCTGATGGGACTTAGACACCCACGTATGGCATCTAGTTTGGCTGCCATGAGGTCAAACCCCACCCGCACCTGATCAGCCATCTTCTCCTGGCACCCTAACACACGGCGTTGGAAGGCCCTGGGTTGTTCGTGGGGGTCCTGGGAGACAGCCGGGGTGGTGGGTGCTTCCTGCTGTGTGGTCTGTGCAGGGGGTGAGGTCTCCTCAATGCATCTGGGCTGCCCTGCTCCTGGAGGTGATGTGCCGAAGCTGTCCATGAGCTCTTGGAGGGCGTCGGTGTCGAATATGGGGAGGTCCTCTTCGTCATCAGTGAAGAGATGTTCGGTCTGCTCTGCAGGAGGTGTTGATTCTCCCTCTGCAATGTGAAGGGGAGATGCAGTTTAACATTGTGTTCACATGTATGTTGACGCATTGTACAAGTTTACATACAGACTGCATGACAATGTACATTGTGACTGTTTGGGAGGAGCTGCCTATTTGATGCGGGACAGTGGACATTTTGACAACATCACGGATGTGTGTTTGTACTTGTATATTATCATCTCACATTTCCCTGCTATGCCAAATGTGATTGGCCAGTTTCTACACACAAGCAGCACCAGTTGTGTCCTCTGTTCTGTTGTGAACGTGTTGCAGTTTGTACCACATTGTTGTCAATGTTGATGTGCTCTGAATGTTATGTGTGTGTGCTGCATTTTTGGAGAGTCGCCCCTGCAGGTCTGATTTTGCTGCCCCTTATCCCTTTCAGGAGGTGTGCGTTTAACTTCTGTGCTTATACAGTGCTGAGATGTTGCATACTTGGGTAAATTGGGCTCTTGGTGGGAGTTGGGACTCTGGGGCATGGTTTGTCCGCAGATGTGTTGTTGACGTCAGGGGTTGTTTGTGCACGTGGATGTGTCAGAGTGTGACCTGCTCCTTTATGGATGTGGTCCACACTCAGCCACCTCAGTGTCGTGGAGTGCAACATGTCATGATATATTGACTGCAGCCATGCTATTCGTAATGCAGTGTCACTTGCATTGTCAGTGTGGCTCACAGACACACTGCTTTGCTGGGTTTGGCACATGTGCATGGGTTGGTTGTGAGATTGGTGATGTGTGGGAAGGGCCCCCCTGGGCACATAGTCGACTTGTTGTTTCTAGGTGTGCTGCAGTGTGCCAAGGGGATCAGGGACAGGATCCAGAGTCATTGTGGGTGTGCACTGTGCTATACTTAATTGTGCATGTGTGGCATTGTGCCCATCTCCCCCCGTTCCCCCAGTCCCTGGTCGTTACTCACCCTGTTGCTGTTGTGTCAGGTCATGTTGAGCAGTGTCCGGTCCCCCAACTCCTGCCACCGTCTCCACACTGATGACTGTGGACACCATTTCCTCCACCTCATCCAGCTCCTCCTGTGGCGCTGGATTCCCACCTCCAGTCTGCATTTCTGCCTTCTGGTTGTTGCAGAGTTTCTGCTTGGTTTTGCGCTTCACATCATTCTAGCGCCTTTTGAGCTCTTCCATTGTACTCCTCAGCACTCCGACTGCATTCACCTTGTCCACAATGGACTGCCATATTGCATTTTTTGTTGCCAATGACACAGTGGAGGTGACAAACAGTTGTTGATGGTGTTCTATCACCTCCATTATCAGGATCCTGTTTTCCTACGGACTGAACCACGTCTTCCTCTAATTCTTCTTCTTGCCCTTCCCTGACCCCGAGGTCCCAGGCTGGTCCTCCGGCTTGTGGGGTTCTGGTTGTCCTCTGTACTTGCTCCGGCTACCTCCATTGTGCTTCGCAGTTGTTTTGGTTTTGTTTGTGGGTTTTTTTCTGCTTTTATGGTGATTTTTCCCGCCTGACGTGTGTGCGGTTGGGCCCATCGCCGCTTTTTTCACATTCGGCTTTAGATTTTTATCGCCGTACCGGTAATTTTATCTCGCACATTTGAAGCAGTATCGGGAAACTATCGCATGTTACCGCCGTGTTGAAAATAAGACGTTAACACAGCGTTATTTTCCCGCGATAGACGGCGATATGAAAAATTGCATTAACCTATTTTGGCGATGATTATTGCACGTTCTTGAGAATATCCCCCAATATTTTTGTCAATCCTGTACTCTTAGAAATTCATCTTTTACCTGCTTGGTAAGGTGTGAACTTGCTCCCAGAGCAGTGACAAAAGGCCTTGGGTGTGGGGAGGTGTTGTTTTCTCTTGACAAGTTGGTCAGTGGGATGTGCCCTGGAGCTTGATCAAATTCAAAAGGCCTCACCTGTCACATGCAGATGTAAATGTAAATCCAGTATTTGTAAAGTGCGAACAGCTACCCGAAGGCATCCCGGCGCTGGGGGCCGTCGGAAAGATTAAGCAAGCTATTGCCCAGAGTCACATGGTGCTGGGCTGACCTGCCGCCGGTGCCGGGGATCGAACCGTGAGCCCCAGATTCCAGCATCAGTCGCCCTGGCCACAGTGCCACACCTCTTCCCAGATGTAGTTAACACCTGAGCCTGCCCACGCCTTTGTCCTCCTAGCCAGTCAATCACCTATCTCAGTGGGAGAGAAGCTGACCCAGTACTGATGTGCAGTGACAACAGGAGAGGGGTTGTGCATTTGCCTTGCCACACCTCTGCAGTGGGCAGAGGAGCTCTGGAAATGCAAATAACGTTTTGGCCATCTTAGTTTTAGGTAGAGAGGGGCACACTGGGATTGTTTGCTGTAATGCTGCAAAAGTGGGTGGGGTTACCCAGGGAAAGCTTTACCCCATTGCTTAGGGAGGAGCCAATGAGTCATCCTCACCCATAAACTGGTGCCAGGTATAAATGTGACACCCATACTACCCACCTTAGAAGACTTGGATCTGCTCTCTGTGACATGTTTATGTTTCCTCACTGGCACCCCTTATTGAATTATTTGGGTTTACATTAACCTCATATGCTGACGACACCCAAATAGTGGTGAACCTATTTCCACGCGGCTCTCAGAATACTTTGATGAGGCTGCAAAATTGCATGAGTGCCGTGGGGGGTTGGATGGCCCAAAACTGTTTAAAACTCAACTCCAGCAAAACGGAGGTGGTTTTGTTTGGCAATAACCCCAATCTCTGGACACCAGATTGCTGGCCGGAAGATCTGGGCCAGCTCCCCACGCCAGTTGGGAAAGTGAAAAACTTGGGAGTATGGATAGATGACAAACTGAGCTGTAGGGACCAGGTAAATAAAGTGATCTCTACTACCACCTACATTCTTAAATCTTGCAAAAAAATAATGCCACTACTCCCCAAAGCGGTACAACAAACAGTTGTCACTGCACTGTTTATGCCGAGATTGGATTATTGCAGCAGTCTCTATCTGAAGATACATGAAGGATCCCTAAACAAACTACAGATTCTGCAGAACGCAGCCGCTAGACTACTCACAGGCACACCTAGGACTGATTCCATCTCTGCCCAAATCAAAGCTCTGCATTGGCTGCCAGTGAGGAAACGTACCCAATTCAAGGCCTTGTGTTTGGTTTTTAAATCCCTTCATGGAACCGGGCCTGAATTCTTAAAACAACGAATCCACTGGTACACCCCAAATAGAACTTTACGATCTTCTGACGCCAAATTGGTGACAGTACCCAGGGTGAAGAAGGCCAACTGGGGTGGCAGAAGCTTCACAGTTAACGCGGCAAGAGCCTGGAATGTTCTCCCTTTATCCCTAAGAAGCATGACCAATCTTCTTGCATTTAGGAAGACACTAAAAACTTGGCTCTTCACTAATTGATCCTGCGTATCTCTCCATCTGGCTTGATTCCTCTGTAGGCCTTCTCCCAGCGCCAGGACACCCTTGGGTAAGAGTTGCGCTCTACAAATAGCAGTAACATAACATAACATAACATAACATGAGAAGAGCCTACAAGACTGGACCTGCTCTACCTCTCCTATCCATGGCACAGGCATGGACTCCAGTGGTCATAAAGTTGAGCTACTGCTCAATCTACAGGGACACAACAAGCTACAAGGGACATTTTCTGCAACTGCTCAACTGACCAGTTTCAATTGGGCCTGCCCAGGACACTGCTGCTGGCCTCTGCTGGAGTGAGTCTTGGCCCCTAAGTGCTATCCCCAAAGTCCTGGACCCTTGGCTGGTGTCAAAGAGCACTCCTCCTAAAATTTCCATAAACCTGGGATTTAGCAAACATTTGGCATCAAAGACCTTCAGAGAACCACGATTAACCTGCTAAGCTGATCAGATGAATGTGCGTTGCTGCTGGACCAAAGATTAAGATTGCTACTGCTTCGAGTATTTCAGCAGCAGCAAATCCAGTTCATAAGTATCTGTGGAGATGGTGTATGGCCTCATGAGCCCTCTGCAGCTTTGCCCCACTGGAAGACCCTGAGCTCCAATGTCGTCTAGCTTTCACTAATAAGTAGGAAATGCAGTTTTGTGGACGACATAAACTTAGGTTGGTGCCAGACTGATTCTATGCACCCCCGCAGGATATGTTGTCCCTTGGACCAGCTAGCTCACAGTGACATGGTTAGTCCCCTAAACGTAGACAGGAAGCAACTAGTTCTGGCAACTACTGAACATGGCAACCCTGTTCCCTCAGGAATCGTGGTGACAGAACTAGAACTTTTCGCTCAGTCACTCGTGCTCTCTTTTTCTCAGAGAAATATACAAAGAATACAGGAAGGGATGTTTTTCAATATTTATTGAACCATAGTGATTCTTGTATAGAAAATGTGTGCCTCAATGGTTAATAGATAGAAGCAGACAAAAGTTATAATGAGTGTCAAAACAGTGAATAAAACAAAGAGTTCCACCATCTTGTTGAGACACCGGATATATGCATACTTATACAGTATTTATAACAATCTAGCGTACTTCTACGATTCAAACCCTAACCTACGTGTCTAGAGTGTGAATGTATGGTCTCTCAAAGATGTCAGTCAGCTGCTAGGCAAAAGTTTCAGCATGCAGGGGCCCCTGAAAGTGAGTAGAAGCATCTCCTCTTGGAAACAAAAGGATATATATATATAAATGAGCATCCTTGCCTCAGGCCGTGATTGTGATCATGCTGCCTTTTGTTTGTATTCCACAGATAACTGTATCACCATATGGAAGTAAGAACAAACACATTTGTATCAAGCACACGAAGGCCTTGCACATAATGCAGTACATAGGTTGGCTTAGAAACACCAGCATATAAAAAATAAAATGCTAAAAAGTGTATATAATACAACATTGAGTTAAATTGGATTAAAATCAGGCACTCATGCTATTTGGAAGACTAAAGCATAAAGAAAGCCAAACGTATATATAAAAAATAGAAAAGAAGTAAAAATGAAAGGAAATTCAGAACACATTTTGGGAGTTTAAAAAAAGTCTGGATAAAAAGCTCCCTCCACACGGAGAGACCCATATTTACATGTTCTGAGTGGTAGATGAAACATTGCTGTTCGCAGTATTCGCAGACGATGTTCCCAGAGGCACACCTCGAAGCACATTGATAGAGCAAATATTTTCCCATCCACCCCCTACAGCAGCCACTGAGGGGCAAATACAGCCAATTGATTTTCCGGTGAAGCAGAGCCTGGATCCAACCCACTAGGTGCGGAGCCAACCGAGGGAAGTTCATAGAATATGGCCAGGAGCAGAGGTTTCTGCAGGGGGCAGCTGCACAGATAAGCCTTCAGCGGGTCCATCAGTACGTGGATGTCTGCAGAGTCAACCAATTGGGACCTCAAGCACAAGTCCAGGGCACACTCGTAAGTGCACAATAGACAGCGGAACACAGGCTGTATTCAATGAATCCATACATGGTGGAAAAATAAGAACCAATGCTCATCCAGTTCTCAAAGCAACCGTGCGCCAAAGAAATATACCATGCATTCATGGCACAAGAGGACATGAGGCAGAGCCAGTTTAATTTTATCTTGAACTGGGACATCCATTGCGGAGGAAAAATATTAAAAGCAAAATCCCTGCAATTAAGACCAGCGGTAAACTTCCAAAGATGCTTCCGAGGACACAGTGGATGAATGATAGAATAACTCCAAACTCTGTCTGGAAGGTGCTGACCAACTCAGAGCCAATGCTCGTGAGACACCCTACTATTCCAGTTGTACTAGACATGCTAGAAATATGATGAACCAGCTCCCCAAAAGTTTGTGGTAAGTTAGTACGGAGAAGCGCCTGTATCTCCGAAGAGGAACACACCACCTGAAGACCAAACGTCTCCTTGACTGAAGTTAAGGCCACATCTTTTTGAAATAATAAGGCTTTCAGTGTGCTCACAGTGTCAAAGCACACGTTAGTAAAATTAATTGAAGGCCACAGCGTATCCTCCCTAACTAGATGAGCAGGCGGAAACAGGACTTGTGTGCAACACGTTACAATGGAAGATACGTTCACCACAAAGGCGACTCCTGGTTTCATCCCACAGCAACCTTGACTGTTCAACATCAGGTAGTTCCCATTTGAGAGTAATCCAAAAGTTGGACATATCATGGCCACTGGAGACCCTTTTAAGTAGCAAGACAGTTTCGCCACCGACGCATAACATGCCCCGTGCAACAAAACGTCCTGGCAAACTAGGGACCCACTAAAAGTATTTGTGCAATATGAGCCGCTGAGAAACACTTCAGTATCCTTATTCCAGCACCGGAATGTGAGAATAAGCTCCCATTGTTCATGTGTGGACCCTTCACCTGACGCTTCATATCTGCCCACTTGATGGTGTTGTAGACAGTACTGAAAGTGGAAAGTCAAAATTGGCAGTCTAATGTACCCACGGATTACCAAATCTGAGGATGCTATCTCATCAACGGTAAAAGGTAATTTCTCATGCTTGTCAATGTGTAACATTGTGTATTTTGCATCTTTCCGTGCCATAAATATCTTTTGGTCAGAAAGATGGCAAGGTGAAAACAGCTTTGCGATTTTAATGTGTCGCCAAGGCACGTGGCCAGAAAGCTATGTTTGTAGTGTCCAGCTCAGCAATAGAATTGACCTAAGTTGGGACTACCATGTTGTAATGCAGACAAGTCTTGCTGAAGCACATTGATTGTAGTTGAAACAATGTTAACTAAAGAATAAATTCTAGATGATAAAGTAGTCATACCATTGTCCACTGCTGCAAGAGCCTGTTCTAAGTTGGCCCTATGAATCTCACGCAGCCTTTTAGCAGCTTCTTGTTGAGATATTTTCCATATCTCCTTATAGAAAGTGTAAAAGAGGCGATTTTGATGTGGTTTCTGAGGACCCAATAAAAAGTCTTGTAAATCCAGGTCATCAGACAAAAGGGACAAGTGCTGTTGTACCTGAGACAGTGTCAAGGTTTTCCCAACCCTGTAAGTAGTTACCACCCTGAATGTTCACTCTACACATATCGAATGTCAGGCCTGTTCGCTGTAAATTCCTCAATATTTCCTAGGAATCTATCCTGACATTGGTTAGTGTCTGGTGCCCATAGTAACCATCCCTTCTAATTGGGGTCAGATGAGTTATGTCTACTCTTACGGAGCATTGTATCAATAGTGTTTTCATCATATGGTGTTAACCGCTGGCAGTTGTCAAATCATGTGAGAGTGGGAACCCTCGGTGTGCTCAAATTCTTTAGCTTGGCTAGGCCAAGGCATGTTGGGGCATATTTAGAAGGGGATTTTTCCACCGGAACATCACTTTTTTGGACGTTCTGGTGGTACAATGCACTGCACCATATTTACAAAGTGGCATTAAGTCACTTTTTGTGGCTTTGCGCCTCTTTGCAAATATGGTACCTTTCATGCAGTTTTCTGTGTGACAGGGGCGTGCAATGCGTGTTGCTGCGGGATTTCCAGTACAACACGCATTGCTTTTCAACACTGCCCCAGATTTACAAGGAGGTGTAAATCTGAGGCAGCACCAAAAACTAACGCCATGCAATAGCAGATGTTAGAATGGCGCCACGAGGAGAAATACTCTTATTTCTCGTTTTTGCTTTTCCTATGCTTGCTGCATTTTGCATCACACATAGAAAGAGCAAAATGCCATTAATAATTGTTTATGTGCAGGAAGGTGTGCCTTCCTGCACATAAACAATCATTAAATAATGACGATTTGCTACTTCTATGTGTGCTGCATTAACAAATCATCATTATTGATTGTTTATGAGCAGGAAGGGACACCTTCCGGCACATAAACAATCATTCCCTGCAATGCGGGCACTCTTGCACTGTGGCACAAGGGTGTCTGCGTTGGCACTAGGCAGCTATTTTTAGCACTAAGGAAAAACAGGGGTGCACCATATTGTTGTAAATAATGTGCATCCCTGAGTTTTGGAAATGGCGGAGCGTGGTGCTGCAAACTTTGCCGCAGCTCTGCGTGCCACCATTTCCTTGCTGTCTGTTGCACAGTTTTGTTCAGGAAAATCATCTGTTGCAGTAATAATTATGCTCTGAATAAAACCTCCGTTCCCTGAACTTGCCAATCTTTAGTCTCCCAGATAGATTTTACATCTACTGTATCCTTCCAAAAGTTGAAAACTTGTACAGAGAGTTGGGAAAGAAAGGAAGCAGAGTAAATCAGCCTAGTATCATATTTTTCTTTGCAGATGAAGGTGCAAGCCTATGATAAAATGAGGCTGGTGTGAGATGTCATAACTAGAAAAATAATAAATCGTCTTTGTAAATCTTTTTGAACTACCCCTTGGTGGTGAAGGGCAATGTTCCCAATGTGTAAAGTTGAATACTTCATGAGATGTGCTAGCCTTGTGTAGAAAATGATGACCATAACGTTGAAAACAGAACATCTCATCAAAATTAGCTGAACCATCATAAAACTCATCAGAAGAAACCACAGTTGAATGCTTCAGATCTTCTACCATTTCATATACTGTATCAATATGCCAATCATCAGAAATAGTACTGGGGGTTATAATATACTTCATATTTTTTCTTAATAAATGGGGAATTTGCAAGAGTTTAGTGGAACCATACACATCAAACAATACCCTGTCCAATACAATCCCATCCGGAACAGGAACAGCTGAAATGTTCACCAGGAACAAGTCTATTTGTTCACAATGTGAAGCTGCATGTGGTTTCAGAACCAAACTCACAGTGTGTACTGCAGAGCATTCTGGGACGAAGTGTCCATTTAGAAGAACACAGTCACAAAACCAATCCAAAGCACTAGGAAAAGTAATGCAATTGCAATCTAAAGTTGTAGCCATGCATATGTTATTTTCTGCCAATGATAGAAGACACGCACCTTCAGTCCGAAAGGCAGGGGTTGTGGGGGCGGTGGGAGAAGTCATCAAAGTCGATGAAGTATCCAGACGCTCTCAGGTCAATTCTGGGCAACTCAGCAGGCTGGTTCAAATTAGAGAAAGACTCGATCTGTGGTACATAGAAGTATACCGTGTTCTTCTCAGGATTACAAATTGAAATCTGTGTTTCTGTGCTTGTAGACTGCACAGTTGTTGTTGTTTTAAAAACAGGTAGAAGGCATACTTCAATGTTGTTCATTGATGTTTCTTGTTGAAGAGAACAGTCTTCATTTGTAATAAAAACTTCCATCTGAACCTTCTGCATGGCATTGAGAGGAAATTGGCAGCTACTCTGGAGTCCACCTGTCTTACTGTTGATAATCGGCCACATAATGCGGTTTGATGGAGACAAACCTTTTGCCGAGGAGTCTGGCAAGGGGCGGGAGAAGTACAGTTTGTGTACCTTTAACAGCCAGGACAGGAACAAGCACTCTGTAAGATGCCCTAAACTCTTTTTTGTCCACTATCTTTTCTCGGACCAGATCCCCTAATTTTGGGGTCCAGACGGTTCTTGCTAGAACAACCTTCACTTTTCCAGTTGCAGTGCATTTTACTTGGGCGTTACTTTGTTTGTCGCGGAAATTGCTCAATTCCTGTAAAACATCCAAACGTTCATTGATGTCAAATGGTGTTTCTGCTGCCACTGTGCTGGCATTATTGAGGTCTGGGAACCACATCCTAACCCCAAACAGGATCTCTTAAGGAGTTTGACAACCCAGGGACTTTCTTGGCATGTTATTCAAAGCCCTCTGGAACCCATATAGGTGATGGACCCAACTGCGACCAGAGCCTAATTCCCTTGCTGCTTTAAGTCCCAGTTATTCCTCTCGAAGACCCCATTCCCCTTGGTATGGCATGGAGAAGAGAAACGCAGGGTCACACCTAAACTTTCCATGGCCTCTTTATAAGGACTAGAGCTAAATGCCGGACCCTGATTGGAATGTAATGTGCCAACTGCGTATGTCCCAATAAAGACTTGCGGATCCTTTATCACATTTCTGATTGCTGTGGTCATACCCACATTAATCGAGAGCAGAAATCCACTGCCACCCTGATGGATTTGTAAGCCCATCATATGATAGGGGGCCATAGTGATCCAAACACACACAAGCCAGACGCCTGTTTGAAATCATATTTATTTATTTATTTATTTATTTAAACAACTTGTAAAGCGTGCAAATACCCATAGGTGTCTGGGGTGGACAAGCCACAGTGGAACCCTTCATCTTTTGACAGATGTCACATCTCAGGACAAAGTCCTTTCTTGGTTTGTAAAGACCTTGCCACCAATAGTGTCGCTGCAATAGAGAAATCGTAGCAGCCACCCGTGCATGTGCATAAGCCAGATCCTCATATGCAACCAGAATTAATCCCAGTTTGCGATCACTGTTTAGTAATACTCTGTCCCAGACTCCTGGAATCTGAGCATACAGTGTGTTTTGTGCATCTAGCTTGTAGGAGTACTTGAGTGGAAAGCCTTTCGTCAGATTGTCTGATGTAGGGACCGATATTTCAGGTATTGTAGGTGTAGGAGTTAATAGAACAATGTCACATGTATTAGAGGAGCGTACGGTGTTAGTATGCAGTTTAAGAATTCTTGTTCTCCCCATAAAGTAAAGTGAAGAGGCTCAGGTTCACCAGAGAAAGAGTTCCTAAAGTAAGATGATATGAAGTTGCAAGAACATTTCCATGAAAGTGTATGGATTGTCTTGGTCTCTCAAAAAGAGTCCATAAATTAGATGGAGAACTGCAGGTAATTTCCACAAAAAATAAAGGGCAGCATTTCAACTGTTGGATGAAGAGACTCCCTCGAAGTAATGAAGAGGAAAAGAAAGTAAATGTGATTGCCATCCCATCATGACCTGACTGAGGTAACACGGCATGTCCTACATAAAAGGGGCACAGTACCTTAGAGTGTGCTGAAAAGTGCTTAATAGATGCAGGCGGACATGAGGCAAGGTATTGAAGGCTATAAATCTCACAACAAGCAGTTTGACCCACTAGAAACATGAACATCATCCACTTGCACTCGGGAACACCAGAATTAGGTGGCCATCTTGTGTGACAGCTTAGCCACACCCCCCAGTAGGTGAGAATTAATCTTGTAGTACTACTAGCTTACTCCTGGAAATCATGATTAAGCAGTAGCACAACAGAAATAAGTCATAGCTACTCACAGCAAAAACTTTATAAATCAAGCTCAAAATGTGTACAACCTTCTCATTATGAGAACAGTCCCTTAAATGGAGAACAGGTAATTTTAGTTATGGCTATATGTCAGATGGTCGTATTTAGAAATATCTTATGACATGAATACTGTGTTCCATTTATTATTTAGAAGAATGTCATCATATGAGGTGTAGATGTTCAGTTATTAACTACAAATGGGACATACTTTTTATATGTTATTTAGGACACAATATTTATATCGGGCAATATTCAACAGCGATATTCTTGTACACACCCTATAATAGAGTTAAGGTACCCACACAGTAGATAAAATCATCTGACCCCATGTCCAGAAACTGGTCAATGTGGTAGAGATTATATGCCCAACTAATAAATATGTGTAAAATGAGCCAGTAGCATTGACTCTGCCAGATGAATTGCCCAGTCCTGGAACAGTGCTCCAAGTTCAGGGTATAAAGTATAGCCAATGGCAGAACAACAATAAACATGACAGCGTTAGACTGATTCGATTAAACTTTGTGATACTCACCAAATTTGCAGCACTTTGAAGCCTAAGCCTTAATAACTTAGGCCCACATTACGATGGGGGGGGGACCGCCAACAGCAGGCCGTCAGTGGTGGGCAGTCTGCCATCCAGGACATTGGTCCGTCCGCTCCATTGCAATGCAAGGCAGTCGGATTCCTAACCATACAATAGAGGTGGTGCCTGTGCAGGCATCGCTGAAAGGGATTATTATACGTGGTCTCGTCCCCCGTAGACCACGGTTAAGTGGCCCTTGGGGCACATGTAGTGCCCCATCCTCACATCCATGCACTGTGGCACAAAGTGCCTTTTTCTACTGCAGCTTGTGCTGCTGCCTTTTTCCTGGGCTGCAGCACAAGCCGCAATAGAAAAGAGCACTTTACTGCTGCCTGCACGGCGGTCCTATCGTAATAGGGCAGGTGAGACCGCCATTGTAATGAGGCCCTAAGTGTTAAATCTTGTGAATATTGTATTAAATCTAAATTAAATAAACTCCTATTTGCTAATTTCTTGCATTGAGTTATTGAACTTTCACTTTCATTATATCAACATTATACAAGAGCAGCAATTGTTCTCCATAGCGAATACTATCACAATACATTCTGGCAGTTATAGCACATTTGCATTATATACAACAAAATACTTTTACTGTCACTGACATACATATTAAAATTCAAGTCTTATAAAATCATGATAACATAATATTCAACATGCCTCTATAGCACACCAACAGTGATGTCTAGAATTTATTTGATTTTAGTTTTCTTCTTTTAGCTACATCCCTCTTCTTATACCATTTGCATTAGAGAAAGCCTCTCCATTCCAGGCAGTGCAAAGCTCCCGAATCTACAAGTACCCTTTGTATGTAAAGTAACGTTTGCTTTAATACATTGACTTCGCAGTGTTGAAATATTAAAATATTTAGATGCAGTAATAAATAAAAGGGTTTGCATAATCCATGTGGTAGAGCCTGCCTTATAATATCATCATAGACTTCGATATTTGAAAGTGAAACATATTTTCAAACAATCTTCTGTTAAAAACTACAGAGCTTCTCCAATAGCACATTTGAATGTGATGCATAGATTGGCCCCTGGCAACATTCAAAGACAGTCAATTGCCATTTCAATTTGCAAAGGATACTTTAATAAGTGTGATAAATGACTCAAAAAGAGATTTGAGTTTCAGAGTCAGAAGCAGAAGCAGGCAAAAAATTGGTAGTGGGATCTATGTGGAGTATTTTTGTGCTAATCAGTAATTGACAACAGGTAAGTCTCAGTTTATTCAAGTCTCCAGGGTTATCTCAAGGACGTTGCATGCTAATAGTGAAGAACATCAAATTGAAATTCTTTAGAAACAAGCAACAAGGTAGCTTTACAAATAACAAATCTTCAGAAAATGGTGTGTGTATTATTTATTAGGTACTGTGATGGGAGTTTGAGGAGTGCCATCTTCCCTTGACCCTGATGTCACATAGTTGGTGAAAAACACTAATCCGCTCAGCTGATCGGGCCAAAAGGCGGCTCGTAGAACTGGCCATATAGTGGGAGGAAACAATGAGTTCCATCTTCCCCCAGTGATAATGAGGAACTGGTGAACAACAGGAACTGGGAACCCTCAATCCACCCTGCTGACAGGAGGAGCAGACAGGGACACAGCAAGAGAACCTGGGCCATGAAAGGACTGGCCAGGCATGGTGCAAAACCCAATTCAGTACAAGGAGGGTCTTCTTCCATTGTCCACTGTGACACAGACAATAGTGGTGTGCTGCGGGGCAAGATGGGGAAAATAATCAGCAATGTGTGTGAGGCTCACCCCCCCACTTGGGGGCTGTGGCCCGTGGAGATGACAGAGAGCAGAATATACAGCAGAGCAGACAAGCCCCAGACGAGGAGCGCACGCAATGGGCAGAAATCCTTCCAGCAGTCCAGGCGCCTCAGCCCATGACTAACTGGGGAGTGCTAGAGTGGTGGGCTTTCTCTCCAGGCCCCCCACTCCCATCCAGTGCATCCAGATGTGGATCAAAGCTGACTTCTGCCTTGGTAGATACCCAAGCCATTTTCGATGTGCACAGTCTCTCCCTTTCTCCTCCTCCTTTGTCTCCCGTCTTGGGCTCGAGAGCAGCCATATTGGTGCCAGACTAGTCTATAGGATAGAGGCATTGAAAGAAAAGAAAGACCAACACCATCAGACAACAAGCAAAAACAGAGAAAGATGACTGCATTTTATAGAGGAATGAAAACTTAGAGGTCCACAAAGACCAAGAAGATAAATAACCACAAATAGAATAGCCAAAGGTTACCAAGAACAACAAACAACCAAACCATTCCAAACCAGCCTAACACTAGTCAATCAACTGACAAGCAGCAAGACTTGAAAAACAAATTGGGTGTGCCCACAAATGGACACCTCATTACACACAATCATCAGGTTTTCACACCCCAGCCCACTCCCCTTTAAACGCCCCCCTTAGGTAAACACTCAAAATGAATAAATAGATTATAAGACGCCGAATCTATTGGAATCCCATATGGCACTAAGTTCACTATCTCACCCTCTAAGAGCTGCAAAGAAGAAGTCATCATATCTATGTACAAAAATGGCAATATCTTGAACCAAGCAGCTGAAAATAACCTTGACCTTCACTTCTGTACACTCCAACAGGCCCCAAATAGATCTAACCAGACACATAACCCAAACAACTCCCAACCCGGACGCACTTAAGATGCAAAAACACAACACATTAATCCCCACACCAATCAACACCTCCACAATACACCCAGCCACCTATTCAAATTCAGCAGAACCATCACACAAGATACAACAAACTTAAATTAACCAAACACCATGGTTAAATCACCCACAGAAATCCAGTCTTCTAGACAACATAGTATTCCCCCCTTCCATGCATCTCTTCCTAACGCAACAGTGATGAAACTTGCTCTATCACACAAAATGCACCACACTCAGATGAATCACACCACATAACTAGTCACGGGATTTACACAACATACTCAAATGACCCTCACTATGCTACACACTCTGCAGAACATGCCAAACTGCACCATGCACCCAAACCGCCCTAGATAAACAATTGTACCCTGATTTACCTTAACCTGCCCACACACATCTCCTCAAATAGCTTAAACTGTGACACTCATGTTCTTTTTAACACTCACTCACAACCATATTATCATAATCACAACACTCCAACGCTACCCCAAACCTGAATACCCATCCCATCCCTTAAATGCATATTCATACACAGCTAACAGAGTCAATGATCAACACACAAACCACACATGGACATCCCCTTATGAATTGATGCAATAAAACACAACCTTTCTAAACTGCACTTGATGCTCATTACCCACAAGACACTTTTAAATCTTCCCTCAATCAAACAGAACACAAAATACACGCTTACCTTGTGTTTCTTGCATCACACAATGTAATATCTTCGGCTATTATTTACACAAACAGAGCAAAATACATCAACCATTTCCAACACCCTACCAATACACACTGCCCCTACCTTCCATATCCATCACATGACTAGAGCAAAAATTATACTAGGACATGCTCTATTCAATACCACGTTGACCTAGGATCACCTCTGACACCACATACAAAACCCATCCTGGAGGAGGTTACCAATACCCTAAATACCATGCACACCCATGAGCATCTAACATTTAGCTGTCTTCCATGGGAAGGACAGTCAACAAGTTTATCTCTTCCCAAGAGCTCAGAGTCCAAGAGCTCTAGATCAAATCACCACTCTCAATAGTCAAAGGCACCCCTAGACAACCATAGCCCTACGACAAACAGCATGAATCAAGAAAACTTAGATTACCTCCTTGAATCATGCAGTGCTACAGCTATAAAGGCCTACAACAAGAGCAATTTGCAATACCTGTGCACATGAGTAACTACAGTTAATGTTTAATCCAAAAATCTAAAAGAACACTGAATCAAATCATCTCCATACCAACGCTTCAAGACAAATACATTGTCGTGTAGTTCCTATAAGACCTATATAGGATCTGCGCATTTAGACAACATACACTGCGGGACTTGTGTCCAGACTGATTCCAGACACCCCCCACCGGGTAGGTTGGCCTGTGTACCAGCTACCTCACAATGCCACTATAACCTCCTCTTACCAAGGAGAGAATAGTTCTTGGCAACCATCGAACATGACAACCCTGATACCTCAGGACCGTGGAAACAGTAACTTACTTTTTGCTCAGTCACTCGTGCTCACTTGTTCTCAGAGAGATACACAGAATAAACGGTTGGGACGTTTTCAATAAGTATTTATTGAACAGTCGTTATTCTAGCGTAAAATAAGTGCACTGAAATCACCCGTAGACAATAGCATATATAAATGAGTAGCAGCACTAAAAGAGTAAACTGATGGTAGGTTTCTACCATTTTGCTAAAATCTTAACTACAGGCAAGTATATAAAATACATACAATAAAATGCGTACTCCTATGATGCACCCTAACTAGATGTACCTAAATGTACCTAGCATGTGAGTAGGTGTAAAGCCAAGAATCCTCTAGGATAAAGCCAACCCCATTACCTGATGTGAGACTGCGGGACCCCGTTCTGGTCTCGAGCCGGACACCCCTTAAGGGATGTCAGACCACTGCGAGCTGGAGTATCTGCATACAGGAACCTCAGTGTCTTGCATCAGTGTGTCGGCCAGGAAGTCCTGCTCTCCTCTGACAATCTCAGCAAGAAGTGGTGTTTATATACCCTAAGGTATCCCCAGGGGTTCTTCCTTGCTGTGCCAGTGTCGGACTTAAGATGACGTCGGGAATGAACTTTATACACAGTTATTATGAAGGAGATGATGGTCCTGCCATGATTCCAAGAAACTAAGAATCCTCATGCATAATTTATGAGGCCAGTGTCCAGGGAAAAACCCTACGTACTTGTGTGTAGTATTGTAACTGGGTAAAAGGTCAGTCCTTCAAATCCGTTATATATGTAGTATAGGAGAGAATGTAGGTGATGGGTTATGATGTTACCTAGACCTATATCGGGGTACCTATATGAAATATAACAACATGAAGCTCAATAAATCAAGTATCAAATGTATGCTTCACAATTGCAGGTTGGCAATCAAACAAGCAACAGAAATAGTTGAAATGATCCTAATACAGGAACATCGAAATCACTTTTCTGACAGAAACATGGTTGAATGACTTTGCTTCACGGGTGCTAGACCTTCTTGTCCCCTTAAAGTATTCTAGAATACTAGGGGTGGGAGGTAAACTCCACTCGGCCGGTGGAGTTTGTGCAGCTTTGACCACTTCGTTTGGAGTGAAGAGTTCAGCAAAAACTCTGCCAACCACCACGTAGCAGAGTTTTTATTGCTAGTGGCTCACCAACCTTAAGTTGGTGAGCAAGAAAAAAAGAGTGCTACACTGCCGCCCAGCGAGATTTCTCAACAGGGGCAGTCGCAGCAGGTCACTAACGCCCCTGTTGAGAAAGTTGCCTCTCGCATTGCAAAAGCTGCTGATCGAATAGAAAATCTACTCTAACAGCAGAAAGAAGAAGCACCCTTTGGCACTTGCGGAGCTCCTTGGATTCTCACAGAGTTTTTAGGAACTCCAACAATGCAGAATTCCACGGAGCAAAACTCCACAAGTTCCACCCACCCCTAAATAATACACAGTGATTGGGAGGATTGGAAGGGAGCTGAAGTAGCAGTCATTCAAAGAATCAACACTTTGAAAACTGATAACTACTCTTCCTTCAAATGCCTAGGAGTGGAACTGTCTGAAACGGACTCTGATAGTATCAGATTCTGCAACACCTATCATCCTCCTGGAGACGAACAACAATTTTATGACCAACTAATAGACCTCATAATACAATAGTCCCTCCTTGAAACCAAAACATATATCATGGGGACTTCAATATACATTAGCCTAACACCACCAATACCCTAATAGCTGACAGCAATGCGTTTCAAGATAATAATGGCCTAAAACACCACTGTAATAATACAACCCATGTTAAGTGGGCCATTGTAGACCTAATCATAGTCAAAGCAGATGCTTTGACACTCAAGTCAACTCTACCAGTAGACTGGTCTAACCATCATATCATTCTTTTTCACCTTACCTCACCTCTACATAGACCCAAAGGGCAGATTCACAGACCTAAACACAGGGTAAGGGACATCAAACAAATAGACACTAACAAGCTAACAGACAAGGTAAGTGCTAACCTAAATCCAGCAAAGGACAAACATACAAAAGAAGAGCAAAATGCACACTACATTGAGACATTATCAGACAAACTCAAGTAGAACCTCTAAAACTAAAAAGATTTAGGAGTAATCCATCTTGCACATGGTTCAATGAAGAAATCAATATAGAAAGAAGGCATCTCAGAAAAGCTGAGAGGAGATAAAGGCAAAATCCCTCAACATCATACCTCACACACCAACGCAACAAAAGAAAAAAATAAATACAAAAATCTTATCTTCAGAACAAAAGCGTATTTCTTCTGCTCACAACTGCACAAGGCCAGGAACTGCCCTAACCAACTGTACAGCTTTGTCAAACAAAACACACACTTGACGAATATACAGGGCCAAATGGCCACAGTAAAGCAATGGAAATACTTTGAAAGGTTCTTCATAGACAAGATGGAGAGGATTGAACTATATCTCAATCACCACAGCTGCAACAACACCTCTACACCAGAGAGAGTCCAACAATTGACTCAAGTGGCCATGGAAAATTAAGTGCTCAAAAACCTCGACCCCCTAACCTCTGAAGAACAATGCATCATGGCAAGAATTTCCAAACCCTCATAGAAAATTATCTCATTAAAATCATTTCAGATTTTAATCCCACATCCCACATTGCTGACCAACAACCCTCAACAACTAGACACCTCCTTGCACCTGTTTGAGCCAGAATAATCAACACTTCATGCCTGAAACTAGTTCAGGTCACACCACTCCTCAAGAAACCAGGAGCCAATTCCAAACCGTGAACTATTTTTGGGCTGTAACAAACCTCCCACTCCTCTCAAAAAATTTGAATGGGCATAGCTCAACCAACTCATAAAAAAACAGGATCTACTTGACATACTCCATGCCGGTTACAGGGCAGGATACAGTACTCTCACAGATTACATTTTCAAGATGATAGATACAGAGAATTCCTGCCTATTCATACTGCAGGACCGATCATCAGCATTCGACACAGTCAACCATGAAACACTTCTATACACACTAAGAGTATGTATGGGTACAGGAGATACAATCTTTAAATGGTTCACCTCTTATCTCAACAACAGGACACAACCAACAAAACTGAATGATGTTTGCTCAGTACCATCTCCCATACTCCAAGGAGTCCCCCAAGGCAAAATTCCATAGCTCATTCTATTCAATCTCTACATAGAGCACCTGACCACAATCCTACTTTCTTGCCACGTGTAGACAGATAACAAACAACTCTACCTGAAAATCTCCTCACTCAATGACATTTTCCATCTGATCGAAACACTAAAGGAATTACAACACTGCTAGCCACAAACCACTTAAAACTCAACCCACTGAAGACAGAATTCCTTTTACTTTTTCCCTCAGGGAATTCCCCCCAATCCAAGAATGGATCACTCACTTAGATTCACTAAACAGTCCCAGCATAATCAACTCTACCAAATCTCTAGGACTCACACTTAACAAAAGCTTGAACCTAGTGAATCACATACATTCCACAGCAAGCAATGCAATGTACAACATCAAAATGTTAAAAAGGTTAAACCCTTCATTTCGGAGGATGACCTCGAAACTGTGATGCAATCTCTAGTGCTCTCAAAACTAAACTATGGCAATGCAACTCTTACAGGTACACCAAAAACACACCTGGCTCCTATGAGGGCCACCCTCAATTCAGCAGCCAACATTACAAGAGGAGACTACAACGTGACATCATAACCCCCAAACTGACGAAACCAGACTGGCTCCCGATCAAGATGTATTTGCAAAGCAGCTTGTATTACACACGGAACTCTGCAAAGTACAAAAAAAACTCTGCTGTGCTACGCGGGGCTCCGCAAGCGGTGGAGTGCGTTAGATAAATACCGTTCGAGGTGATTTTCAGTGCCAGGTGCTTATCCGCACTGTGCAATCATCACAAACATTGCAAGCGGGCGCTGCTTCCTTTCTGCTGCTCGAGCAGATTTTTACTCGAGCAGCAGCTTTCTCAATGTGAACGGACAGTTTCTCAACGCCAGCGGTCGAGAGCATACACGACCTCTCACAATGAGAAATATGACTGCCCGTGTTGAGAAATCTTGCCAGGAGGTTGATTTTCCATGCTCACTAACTTGATGTTGACAATCAGGAACGAGGAAAAGTCTCGCCGGGAGGTGAATTTTCGTCACTCACGCTCGCCAACTTGACGTTGACGAATGCGAGCGAGGAAAAAAACACAGCGAGCAGAGTTCACTGCCCAGACTTACACAAAACTCTTTGCATGAGTATACCAAAATCCCTATCAAGAAAACTACAAAGGTCAGGGAAATTGTGCATCCTTCGAAGCACTGACTCACTCCTACTGGCCCCACCCCAGTTCAAGAAGGAAAGGACCAATGATGTCCCGTGACCCGGGAAAGCACCCTGAATCAAGAACTCCCTTCCTCCAGAGTTAACTACCAACCCGTCACTAACCAACTTCAAGAAAAAGGAGACAGCAATGCTGCTCAATTGATACCTTCCCACAAATGAGATTTGAGCAATCCTACACCACAACCAACAAATGTAATCACCAATACCCTCTAAAGTCTACCTACTAGAAATTTCAGACTTCTATCAGACAATCCATTGTTCACAAAGATAGATGACCGTGATGAGGCAACACTTGCTTAACAGAATATGAATAAAGTAATTCTATGTAACCTCTACTGTGGGCAATATCTCTCTCTATTGTATATGAAACATATATTTAACTGAGCATGAATCTATGTAACCACTCATACAGGTGGAAATGTTCTCTCTTGTTCAGTGCTCTGATACCTTTGGGCTATGTATGTACCATAAATAACTCTCAAAATAAAAAAAAAAATAAACTAAAATAAATTAAATCCATGACCCCAGGACTACTTCCCATATTTGAGAACTCCGAGCTGGAGCTGTATGCTCTTCAGCAGCAGTGCAGGGCCCCCTTTTGGTGGATTTTATGGCTGTACTTTGTGGCCTGAAAAATGTTAAAAGAAAGATTTAAAGGCATGTTTAATTTAAAATAATGCTTCCAGGGGCGTGTTTAAGATGGCTCCAGAATGAGAGCGTCCTCTTGCATCTGCATCAGTGCGGATGCCATCTTCCCTGGAGCCCCTTTCTGCCTGAAGCCAATTCAGAGCCGACTCCCAACTATGCCCTGGGGTGTGAGGGGCCCCAATACCGTCGGTGTTTCCCGCTACAGCAGCCTCTGCCTGGCGCAGCTTAGGTACCCATACAGACAAGATGCTGGGCGCTCTGGCACCCGGATCCTAAGCAGGCCTGGGCGTAGTTCACGGAGTTTTGCTACGCGGATCTCCGCGGAGTGACAAAAAAACTCCATGGAGGTCCACAAGTGGGGGAGTGCAGTGCGAACTGCTGTTTGCACTGGTTTTCCTGCCGCTCAGGTAGAAAATTTACCCGAGCGGCAGCTCGCCCTCACGAACTTACCATTCGTGAGCGGGGAATAGAATAAACTGCACTACGCGAAGCAGAGTTTTCTGCACTCTGCGAGCTCCGCGGAGCACAAAGTGCAGAAAACTCTGCAAACTCCACGAACGGAGCGGAGTTCACTGCCCAGGCCTAATCCTAAGTGACCCATTCCCTGGAAGTCGGAGGCATGTCACTCCTCACCATTCCCTGAGCCTATAGCAATTGGAGCCCCCTGACGGGGAGCGCGCTCCTCAGTGGTACGTGGCTTGTTCGCCTGCAGTCACCGCTTCCCCCTGACTGCCTGCCCATGCTGACCTGAGCCCCTCCCCTGACCAGGTGCCTCTGAAGGTATGCAATGCTCAAGCAGGGATGGCAGTCTACTACAACTGTTTGTCCGAAGCTCCACACAGCTTGCTGGGCAACACCTCCCTGCAACCCCTGCAATATGACCAGCCTGGAATATCTGGTACCTGGCTGGGGAGGCCTGGACAGAGCCCCGTGAGAGACATTGCCACAGCCTTGGCAAGGTAGGCATAAAGGCCTGCTGGGAGTACCCTGGCTGCCCGAGTGCTCCCCTGCATGCTGCCTTCATGCTGGGGGTCATTCCTACCCAGTGTCTCTCCACACACAAAATAACCCTGGTGGTTGGTGCCCTGTGAGTGGGGGAAGTGTATGATGAGACCGGTTGAACCTGGATTCCCATCTCAGCACTCCTCTTTACTGTTTGGATGGGGACCCACTTTACATGGTACCCTGATCTCCCAAAACATTGCAAAAAAAGACACCACCCTTAAAGACCCTGGCTAAAAAGACAATCCTGAACAGAGAGGCAACCCCTCCCACCTCCCGCTGAGGAGACTGTGGGGGGTGCTTCTGGGGCTGATGCCCCATTGACAAGGCCATTCCTCGACCAACTTTTTGGGATCCTCCGGGAGGACTTCGCAGCCCTGAAGTGGGACATACTGTCAGAAGTAAAAGACCTAAGTGGGGCCTAGGTGCCTTGGGTCAATGAGTGGATTCTTTGGAGCAAACCTATGACTCGAGTGAGGAAGAACTGGATGGTCACGCCGGGAACTCTTTGAATTACGAGACAAGAACATGGAGCTTCACTATCAACTATCAAGAGGACCTCGAAAACAGATCTTGAAGCTCCAATATCGGCATCAAAGGTGTTCCTTTGCAGGCACTACCTGGTAAGCTGAAGGACTCGTCTTTTTTGCCATGTAACCTCATAACTTGTGGAGTAAGAAATTGTCTTAATTACACCCACAGAAAGGGCCACCCAGCTTGCTCCCAGGACATTCTCACGTGCTTACACTACTACATACAAAAAGAGACCACATTTACTGCGGTATGAGACAAGCCTACTATTGACTTTTGATGGGATAAAAAAGAGCTTTATCAAGATCTCCCCCAATGACATTGCAATGCCATACAGCCCTTCAGCCCCTAGCAAACTTTCTAGGCGCGAAAGGAATCAGGTACAAGTGGGGTAACCCCTTCCGACTCCAATTTTTATGCAACAATGAATCACAAAGTATTCAAACCTTGGATGATGCACGTTCGCTGCTGGATATGGAGTCGCTTCCTGGGGACCCTTCGTTCCCGTCACCTTTGCTGGCCCAGCCTCCCCTTCAGCAGGTCTGCATCGCTCTACTCGTCTGAGGAAGAAAAAGCTTTGTAAGCCCTCTGAAACTGAGAGTCGCAGAGAACGGGCTGCCCTACTACATCAATTGCAGCATCATGAAAGTGCCTCTGAAGTGGAAGAGCGATCACTGATGACCTTCTAGGCCAAACGCTGTTCCACTGCTGACCTGCTGATGGAAGTCAGCCCTCCTCTTGGGGGATCACACTCTCCTCTGTCTGTCAGATTCCGCACCTATAGAGTGGCTCAACACCCCTCTGCTGATGATTTTTGGCGGCTTAACTCCCTTGCCAAATCGAGTTGGACATGGAGAGACTTTTTGCCTAAGACACAGACCCTCAAATTTTGGTTCTTCGTGTTTCCAGGCAGGGAACTCACTTGTTGACATGTTCTTTGTTTTCCCTCCCTCCCCCTCCGGTTTCACTCCGGGCATGCTTGTCTTGCGCTGGATCCCAAGTACCACCCCACACCAATCGTTATTATAATCAGACTCAATGTCAGGGGACTCAATGCGCCATTGAAGCAATTAGCGCTTCTTCCTTTTCTCAGGGATGCCAAATGCAATGTCTGTATCATACAAGAAACCCACCTCCTCAAAGTTAACTGGAAACAGCTATGCTCTCAGTGGTTTGACCGCAGGTACTTTCTTCAGGTCCTATGAAAAATGCATAGTGGGTGTCTTATTAGCAACTCACTTTAATGGGAGGGTGACACAAACAAACACAAACACCTGGAGACTCTCATCTCTATGCATCAACCAGAAAGACCATAGGTTTACACTAGCAAACCCTTGTGCCCTAATGACTGCCAGGAAGCCTTCATTAAAGATGCAATAGGCCGCGTTCTCACCACCCCTGACACAAATATCATTATAGGAGGTGAATTTAGCATAGTCTTTGACCCCCAGCTGGATAGGTCTATTCAGCAACTGGGACAGACTGGCATTCCAACATCTTGTTATAGACCATGGCTGGTGGACACAGAGCTAACAGACATATGACGGTACACCCATCTGGCCACTAAGGATTACACCTTGTTTCTGCAGCACACCGAATTTACGCCCGCATTGATTTCTTTCTCACCTCCCCATGTATTACTAGTGCCATATTAGCAGTGACCATTGAGGTAGCTGCCCTTTTAGAACACTCCCCTGTTGTTACACCTTCCAGCCCTATACTGCATCCCCACACTTGGTGTCTCAACATCAAGCTACTCACCTATGAGTAAACACCCAATGAGATTACGGCCACTATCAATTCCTTCTTAGTTATCAATAATACACCTACCATACCCATCACACTCCTGTGGGACACATTGAAAGCTGAAATACAGGGTCAATTTTTTCGCAATATCGGCACGCTTCAATAAAGAGAGGCGCAGTTTGCAAGCCCAGTTAGAGACTACGGTCAGGAACCTGGATGACTCGCATAAGAGCACCAATTTGCTTGAGACTCGACATCAACTTTTGGCGGCCCGCAAACAGTTAAGGGCCCTGGATATAGACAGGACAGAATACACCCTGTTATGTTTCAAACAGAAATATTATGCTGGCAGACACAAAGCAGGGTGTCTATTAGCCCACTGACTCTGCTCCCAAGTTGTGCAAAAAAGGGTAGATGAACTGGTGAGTTTGGATGGCACCCTGAAACATCAAGAAGAGTTGATCCTCCAGGAGTATGAACTGTTTTATGCCTCTCGCTATTCGGCTGATGATCTTGATGGTGAGAGCATTGATGCCTATCTGACATGGGTCCCTTTAGCTAGCATCAGATTCTGGCATGCTAGATAAGAACATTGCTTCCAATGAAGTCCTTATGGCAATACAACACCTACAAACTAGCAAGCCCACCTGTCACAATCGGTATAGGGTGGACTTTTATAAAGCATTGGCACTTTACTGGCCCCTGTACTGGAGAGGCTCTACAATACATTTGGCACCTCCAGCCCTCCTTCTCTCTATCAACGCAGAGGAAGCATTTTACATTGGCCATATCTCTGTTCAGTGTTGGTACGATTTGGCCTTGGCCCGTGGTTCTGGCGACTGATTCAGTGTAGCTATAAATACCCTTAGGTAATGGTGAGGTTTAATGACCTTTTGTCTCAGCCCCTCCCTGTCTCTCAAGGCACTTGACAGGGCTGCGTCCTGCCGAGTCTTTTATTTGCCTTATATATGGAGTGTTTTGCTGAACAGATCCAAAATAACCCTCACATTATAGGTATAATTACGGAGGACAAGATATTAACTTTATCGAATCTTCACAACTCTCTGCTGGTGGTGAGAGGAGAACTAGCGGCCTTTGGAAGAACATCTGGCTTCAAAACCAACCTCCAAAAATCCTCTGTTTTGAACCTCACCATTCCAGAGGATGCTCAAGCTCAGCTTGAGGTCAGGTTCCTGTTCACCCGGATCCCACAGGGGTTCTGGTACCTGGGCTTGGGGATACCTCCCACACATGGCAAAACTGCAGACCATAATTTTTCTGACAAACACCTGATCGGATCTGTACAAGTGGACAGGTTATGGCCCTTCTTGGCTGGGCTGCTTGGCAGCTGTCAAGATGACACTCTTACCAAAGATGGTATACGTTATGCAGACTCTGCCATTCCAACCTCCCCCACGGATGCTAATCAAAATGCAGAGCCTTATCTGGGGCAAAGTCACAGGCATATCTACCCCAATCAGCTGGAGGACTTATAGTCCCCAACCTAGTGTGATATTATCAAGTTGGCACAGCTGTGTTATAAGGTGGAATGGTCCTGACCTAGCACTGTAAAAACTGGTATTTCAATGACCAGGCAGTGGAGGGCACCCACATCTGAAAGATCCTGTGGCTGCCGAAACTGAAGTGGCTGGCAAGAGTCTATATCGCACTGTTGCTCCAAGCTGCTGTGGGAGTTTGGAACAGGGAGCAATGTCAAAAGGGATTGTCCACCCCCTTTTCACCCAGATGCCAATTATAGGGAATGCAGACTTCCTCCTGCGCTCCAGTGCTTGGCATATACTGTGTGGCAGGAGGCTAACTGTAAAAGAATTGGTGACTTTTTTTGATGTTGATGGCCTTATGGATTTCCCACTAGTTCAATCGGCCTATGGTCTCTCATCCGAGGCACATTGGCATTAGGTGGCCATTCACCACTGGCTGTCATAACCTATACTCACCCCATTTGATAAATGACTTCTCACTCGCTAGTCACAACCAGAAACACCTTTGTAAATAGGACCCGTGCGGTCACTTCCTTGATTGCTTTTTTTATACTTCTTTGAATACCAAGCAACACATGCATTAGAGGCAAACTATTGAGAACTCCACCGATTTTAATATAGAAAGCAGCATAGCAGTATACCACATTGAACTAGGTCTGGTTTAGAGGACGGCAGTATCAGAATTTCACAAACAAATACAGAGCCTATTCCCCAACCACTGGTGACTTAGCTGTAAAAACTTAGAACCCTGTCCAGGAGAAACAGCCCGCCAGTGTAAATCATCATCTCTACCTCCTGCTCTGGAAATGGTGGTGGACCAACCTCCAATTCTAGGATGACTGCTTGCGCCACCATTTCTGGCAAGTTAAATTCATGAAACTCCTTCAATAAAATAATAGTGGTCTTTCACCGAAAGGTAAATGTTTCGTTGCTTTGGTGTTAGTGCTATGTACCTTCCTAGCATGTTATGGAGACTGATAGTTGCTCCTTAACCTTAAAGAAGTACATTCACTCGGATGGTATATTACCAGCATCCACAGTAGCTGTTGAACATCACATCATTCACCACAGGCACTGGTGGAATTTCTGGCAGTCACCTTACCATAGATCTTCCAGTGCAGCACCAGTATTTCAGAGAATGAAGGTCTATCATACTGACAGACCAATATTCTACTTGCAAAGCTCGGGGGGACCTATTCACAAACTGCATATTACAATACATTTTGTAGTACTACAATATTAGTACAAATGTTCTAAAAATGCTATTCCCAAACCTAAGTGTGAAGTGTATGCCTCCCCTTCTACTATCTTTTTTGTGTGGAGTTCTCCTTTCCAGCTGCAAACTATACATTTTAGTAGTAAATATGGGAGGGGACAGGGGAAATGGGGAATATTTACTACTAAAGGGGAGGGGTTAGAGAGGAGTAAGGATGAGTTAAGGAATGGTCATGAAGGGGTTTAGCGAAGGACATGCACCCACACACAAGAGTAAGCCTATTGCAATTCACAAACTGCCCTTCTAAAGTTGCTGCAGCCAAAAAGGTTCCCAAAACAGCAGAATATTAAATGTGTGGCAGGAGATGCTCATTTACCATTCACTTTTATTATTCACTGATTCATGCAAGGAATACTCAACGATGGCATAGGGATTTTTGCTATAATAATTTGTATTACTGGTGGTGCCCCTAGAAGGGCCAGGTGCACCACCAACCATTTTTGATGCTGTGGGTGGATGCCAGGAGTGCAGCAACCCCCAGCAACATTAAAATAAAACACAGTAAGGTTCCTGGGTCATCAACTTTATCACCCCCCCACCAGAGCTTAGCATATTTTTTAAATCACTCTGAGCTGGAACTGTATACTCTTCAGCTGGAAAGGGGGCCCCTTGTGGTTCATTCTATGGCTGCACTTTTGGGCTTGAAAAATGTTAAAAAAGACACAAAGACATGTTTAATGTTTTTTTTAAACAATGGGTTATTAAAATAATATGAGTCAATCACTATTATCATTGCATTGTGTGAATTTATAAAATATACATCTGTTTATAATTATTGGTGACTTTTTGACAAAACCAATAGGTCTTCTTTGTATATATTGATGTGCTGACCCCTTGATAAGCCAATAGGTCCACTGCTTTGTACATTTCATATTTTGGCACTGTGACCCTTTAACAAAGCCACTAGGTCTGCATTACTTAAAATGACATTCTTTATATTGTTACATGACATAATCAGCAATGCGTGGCAGTGGGGGGTTGGAAGCCTGGTCTGGTGTCTTAGTGGACTAATGTGTCCAATGTAGGGGTCTGTGTTGGACCAAATGGTCACAGGTTCAAATCCCAGTGGGTCCACTCAGCCTTTCATCATTCTGAGGTTGATAAAATGAAATGAGTACCAGTGAGTTGGGTAACAATAAACATCTGTTATTCAGTGGCAAGATACTCTTGGATGAATGTGCGCGTTACAAATACACGTTATGCTATGGACTTGCTCGGGGGGGTGAGTGCCCCATGCCACACATGGTGATGGACATATTACTTTTTATTTAAAAAGAAAAGAAATTCACTAAAAAAAACAAAAGTTAAAGTGATGTTATGGTAAGGCATTGTGATAATATGGTACTTTACATTTAAAAAAAGCTTAGAAATTCAATGAAAAAAGAAAGGTTAAAGAGACTTTATAGTTAGGTGATAATGTCAGTTAAAACATATTGTTTTAAACAAAAATAAAAATGCTCAAATTGACCAGTCATAGTTATCTCTAGTTACTATGACTCATGTCATAAAATACCTATCACTCCACGTAGCCTCCGCCACGTACTGGAGTTAGCTACTGCACCCACAAACATTTGATTAAACAACTTTACCTTTACATGCTTAAAAACATATAACCAATTCACAAAAGTGAGCTTTGAAAAATATCAGACAATGAGAGAGGTGATGATTTTGGGGTCCCCCCTAACCTAGGGGGAGGACCAAGCAGATGCCTTGAACATAAAGAGCATATCATGCTGAACGATTCAGTGGTGGTCCCATCATCCTAGGGCCACCCCAAGCAAAGTTATGGGCAAAAATACAATGCCAACCAAAGGCCCAGCAAAGCATTTTGGGGCAAGATTCTAGAGTGCAGTTAATATTATAGTATTAACTCTCAGCTGAGCCGGGAGAGCTGCTGCCCCTTGAGGAATGTTTTGATATTGGATACTATAATATTCACTGCACTCTAGAATCTTGTCTCATAATGCTTTGCTGGGCCTTTGGTTGGGATTGTATTTTTGCCCATAACTGTGCTTGGGGTGGTCCAAGGAGGATGGGACCACCACCGAATCGTTCAGCATGATGTGCTCTTTGTGTTCAAGGCACCTGCTTGGTTCCCTCCCTAGGTTAGGGAGGACCCCAAAATCATCACCTCTCTCACTGCTTGCTATATTTTCATTTTCACTTTTGTGAGATGACTATATGCATTTTAGTATGTAAAGATAGAGTTACTTGTTTTACCAAAGGTATGTGATGTTTCTGTTTTATTAATTGGGATGAGATGGAACGGAGCAGAGTTTCTCTGAGTTTTTGTTCAACTCCGCAGAATTCCGCGTAGTGGTACTCCGCCAACTTCGCCCACCCTTAATGTTTTATGACATCATTGATGGCATCAATGCAACATCTGAAATTGCATAATTATTGGCAACACTCTGCATAATGGAGGTGTGAGTTCGTTATAGTTAAGACCTAGTTACCATAGGAAGAACGTTTTTTGGTTTGCTAACTGTTATTGTTATTGTTACTGTTATTTTGATTTTGTAAGGCGCACAGCTACCCTAGGGTTTCCCGGCGCCGCCTGAAAAGAGCCAAGAGCAAAGAAAGAGATCTACATGTTAAAAAGCCAAGTTTTTAAATCCCTCCGAAAATTCTCATAAGAAAGTTCATTCCGGAGACCTATAGGAAGGGCGTTCCATAAAGAAGGACCCAGGCACGAGAAAGAGCGACCACCCATACGTACTAATCTCATCCTAGGAACAGTAAACTTGGCCTGAGTGGCAGAGCGGAGCACTCGAGATGGTACATAAGGGTGAACTAGAGTCTTCAGATAGTGTGGCGCCTTACCAGATTTTATCTTAAACATAAGACTCAGAGCTTTAAATTTAATACGGTTCTCAATCCTGAGCCAGTGGAGGTCTCGAAGTGACCCAGAGATGGAAGCAGTTTTAGGAATCTTACAAAGCAGCCTTGCTGCAGCATTCTGTGCTAACTGAAGTTTGCGCAACACATCCTTAGTGGCACCCAAGTACAGAATGTTACTGTAGTCCAGTCTAGAGGTGATAAGAGCCTGGACCACGGTACGTTGGGTAGACGGGGGCAACATCCATAAGATTTTCTTAAGCCATCTGAGGATTGTGAAGCAAGTCGAGGCTACTCTCACTGCTTGCTGCTTCATGGATAATTGGTCGTCAATTAAGACGCCCACATTTTGGACCTGATGTTTCGGCTGAGGTAGAGGACCCATTTCAGTGGGCCAATGCTGGGGGCCCCACAGATCTTTATTCCTGCCCACAATCAGCACTTCCGTTTTATCGCCGTTGAGTTTTAACAGGTTGGTATGCATCCAGCCTGCTATATTCCTCAAACCGCTTGAACCAAGATCTGACAGTGGAACCCTTAAAGAATACAGCACCTGAACTGCTATCCCTCTAGTATTATTACCCCTCTATTCTTCTTGGGGTTTGTGTGCACACTGAAACGCACCCACTTTAAAAGGGGTTAACATTCTAGATCCTATCCGGACGGATCTATTTCCGCTCTCGGACCTCCTTTATTTCTTTTAAAATCTTAAGACTGAATGTAGCGCTCTAGTGCGGTCCTGCTACCCGGCCGGACTCATTTCCGTTTTGGCCCTCCTCTGTGTCCCGCTAAACCATTGAAACAGGGGGCAGCGCTCTAGTGTGCGCCCGCTAAACGGCATCCGGAAACCAACAGCAGTTTACTTCCGGTTGACTCTGGGCAGTTTCGCAGGTGCAATCACTTACTGCCAATTAGCGGCTACATAAATAGAGCCTCCCCGCGAACTCCTTTGACACAACTGAGCCGCTGGTTGGCGTTATTTGGAGCGAGGCAGTGTTGACTGAGATGTAAGTACGGCATAGCCGTTCGGAAATTTCACGGTTTTCAGACTTCTAAAAACCGCCAGCAATCAACAAAATCTTTCTTTCCCTATCTTTTATTAACAGAATTTAGTGGCAACACCCTTCCCCACCCGTTACAGAGGCTAATGGAGTATTGTCTCCAACATTACATAGTATGTATTGACCAGTATGTGTGTATATCATCTACATACAAACCTCTTACAATTACTCTAGTCACAAAAATAGAGTGTGTGATTTCTGTTCTATGTGTGTGTATCTCGTCTGTTTCTTCTTTCCACAGGTCATTGCACTGATATATTACCATATAACTAGTACTAGATACACAACAGTCACTTTGTGGCATTTTGTTTTTACAGGTTTCTCGTGTTTGCGCATTGGGATGCGCAATTAGTATATTAATTGTACTTTCTCTTTCAGATTAACATTTTTGGAGTACCATTAGGTATTGTATTAAGTGCATGAGATTCCTGCATTTTTCACTTTTGTATATAGCACACTTTTCACATTTGATAGCAACATAGTGAGTACTGAAGGGATCTTTCAGTCCTGATGAAGAAGCCTTGATGCTTCAAAACATGTTGACTTACTAGTTGTATCCGCACATTGTACGCAGGACATCTCCGAACCACCATTTTAAAATGTCCAGCCTCCATGACCTATTAACGTTTCTTAAGTCCATGAGGCCAGGTCCTTTTTAATTCACCTTCTACATTCACTTCAGACCCTTCCTCTCACTACCCCTACACAACACATAGAACTGTAAGATCAGTGATCCCGCGTATTCGCAGGTCATAGCACGCCCCGTCCCGCAGCGGGACGGGAAGACCCCTATGATGTAGCATGACACCAAGGGCCCTTTTGGTGTGTGAGGGGTATTTAAGCAAACACTGTGTGCATCCAATCCAGGACAGGAAACACACTACCTTGACACAGTAAGACACTTTATCAAGAAAACCCCCCCTTTAAGGTGGATCTTTTTGTTTTGATTACAGATTCTAAGAGGAGGACGTATCCACCTCAAGTGTTCATGTAGGACACTACCTCTTCACTCACTAATTCTGTTTTTTGAAGCTATTTCGACAGCGTACAGCTGTGGGAGTAACCTAGTAATCCTGGAAACAAGGCGATATTGGCCAGTGTACCGATTATCCCGCCTTCTTTTGCTAACTAACCTATTTTTTCACAGACACACACAACTTTTCAGGTAACACACACCCACCAAGACACTAACAACATGGCTGAGGCAGCAGGCCTCACGTTCAATGAGGAGGAAATTGACAGAATCTTGGCAGCCCCTTTGAGGGACTGAACAGCACAGATCCGGGTCCAAGCAATGCGGACTGGGATGAGCTGGCTAACCTGAGAAGAACCCAGATAAAGACTGCTTTGCATGGTCTACTAATGACAGAATACCTCAGGGTTAACGCAGCACCTCAAGGCCTAATAGTCCAAAATGAACCTTTTATATTTCAGCACGACAAGTCCTTTAAAAAGGACTGGTCCCTGATATCATGGCACTGTACCAGGGATTGGCTGGTCCTTATCATCAAGACGGCCACCCGTTTGGCACAGGAACTCAAGATCGATATACAGAAGCTGGAGGTCCAACTTAAAAGCTATCAATCCCATACTGTGTTAAAAAAAAAGGCTGGACGAACTCAACCAGCAAATGAGTGAATATGAAATCACGTTGAAACAAAGTAAATTCAAGAAACTGAAAAAAGACACTGCAGCCTTCAGCCACGAGCGTGTGTATCCCTACAAACGGGATGACTATGTAGCCAAAAGATCCAACAGCGAACAGGGATCGGATAGTGAATTATCCGATACAGGCTCAAATGATTCATACTCCAGTCGTGGGAGCAACCCAAGAAACCAGAGAGGAGGGACACAGTACCAGAGACCATTCAGACCCAGAGGAAGGGGATGGGGCCATTACCAAGGCCCACCGATTTACGCACATTACCCTTACGGCCCACCACCAATGGGAGGACCATTCCAACACTGGAACCCACCACCACAAGAATATAACTACTATGGACCGCCTCCTTTTTTAGGAGCACGCCCAGGACCTCCGAGAGGAAGGAACCGGAGAGGCAACCAGGTCCACTGGAGCAACGAGTCAGAAGACGCAGCCAGAGTGTCAACGAGGAGCATGACAGCAACAGCGAACCAACCAACAACCAGCAGGAGGGGCAATTAGTGGTCAATTTAACAAAACACACACTCACTGAGCCACAAAAGAGTGTCCTGGAGAAAGGCCTTGGCTTTGTCCCCACTAACAGGATGGACAAATTTAAACTCTGTCTTGAAATAAAGGAATTTATGAGAAAATTAAAATTACGAGCTTTTTTTGACAACAAAGAGACAACTGAGACAAAAGAGGAACAGACTTCGGTTACTGGACTACGACTCAAATCCACCTTCACTCCTCTGGACTAGACGCTACCAGTCGAACTGCTTACCTTTGAGAAGGCCTTGATGGGAGAAATAACCAGTATACCGAATGAGGACAAGAAAACTTTCCAGAACACAACACGACAAGAAAAGGAAGCATTACAAGAACTGGCCAACAATACCAACTTGATAATAAAACCTGCTGACAAAGGGGGTGCTATCGTGATTCAAACAACACGTAATTACGATACCGAATGCAGAAAACTACTAGATGACCCAAGGAATTACTAGATCATCCGTGATGACCCCACAGAGGAAATACGGGTACGGATTGCAGGAATGGTCGAAGAAGCCACTGCACATGACTGGGTATCCAGGAAGGAAGCTGATTTTCTGATTCAAAAATCACACAAGACACCATACTTTTACACCATCCCAAAAATTCACAAGAATCTGGAATCCCCCCCCCCGGGCGCCCCATTGTGTCTGGTATCGGCTCCATACTAGAGCCACTCTCAAAATTTGCAGACGCTTTCCTCCGGCCATTGGTCCAAAAACAGATACCTTTCTGAATGATACTAAGGCCGTACTACAACTACTAGAAGATCTTGACTTTGACCCAGACCACCATCTCCTACTGGGGCTCGACGTCGAGAGCCTGTACAATAGCCTACCCCACAACGAGACCCTCGACATCATAGAGGAAGTACTATACGCCACAACATCAGACACCACGGAACTTGGTCATGGAGTGCATCTCTCTGGCCTTGAAAAGGAATTTCTTCCTATACGAAGGGGTACACTATCTACAAAAACACGGGACCAGCATGGGGATCACTTTTGCCCCCAGCTTGGCTGGTCTCTATGTACATCATCTAGAAACCACCGAGATTTTACATCAAGACAACCCGTTCCGAGACCACATCATTGTCTGGAAACGGTACATCGATGATGTCCTGGTGGTATGGAGAGGTGACACTGACTCTATTGGAACCTTCATGATATGGTTGAATCAACAAAACACGTTTCTGAAATTTACCCATACATCTTCCAACACCAATCTGGTATTTTTGGATCTGAACATCTATCCTGACAATGGCAGACTAAAAACAACGACCCATTTCAAACCAACTACAAAAAACTGCCTACTACTGTACGATCGTTTTCATCCACGACACCTACGGGATAATCTTCCATATGGACAATTCCTCCGCCTACGGAGGAACTGCTCCGAACTCACAGATTTCAAAAGACAAGCCTCCGACTTGGAGAAGAAATTACTAAAACGCAACTACCCGGAACGAATCGTAAAGAAAGGGCTAAAACGAGCGAGGAACAACAAAAGAGACGCTCTTTTGGAAAACCACCCTTCCAGAGAACAAGAAACAAGACCCTTCTGTGTAACCACTTTTAATACCCACTCCAACCAAGTGTCAAAGATAATAAATAAACACTGGAGAATACTCAACTGCGGGAGCCTCAACTTTCCCAAACCTATGTTCTCCCATAAAAGAGGCAGAAATCTAAAGGATATCTTGGTCCATACAAGACCGCGACTGATACCAGAAAGGGATCTTGCATTTTCTAACCTTGCACCTGTACAGGGCCACTACCCTTGCGGCAACTGTAGCACATGCAACCTTACTAAGAAAAGCAGGAACATCACGTTCACGAATGGATCAGTCTGGGAACAAAGAAAATGTACTAATTGCAACAGCAGAAACGTGGTATATATCATCACGTGTCCATGCAGACTAGAATACATCGACATGACGTCTAGACCGGTGAGAATCCGTATAGGCGAACATAAGAGCAATGTACGCTGTAAAAAAAGCTACACCAAGATGGCGAGCCACTATTTGACTATAGCCCACACCGTGGATGATTTAAAGTGGACCGTAATTTAACAAATCCACAACGAGAGAGACCTACTGGAAAAAGAACAACAATGGGTGTTCCGTTTGGGGACCAACGTTATTGGCCTTAACGATGACATACCATGGGCCCAACTGTCTTGAGAACCTGGAATGACTGGCTCTGCACTTCTAAAAACACCCTATGTACACAACCATACAAAAGAGCCAAACTGGGCGTTGGATCACAATGGCAACTGATACCTTTACCAGTAACCCACGTAATGAAGTAACATCACCCCACTGTGCGCCTTTTCGCTCCAATATAACACACCTAGTGATTAGCTGTGACAACATTATCTTCCCTCCACCACTCCGACCGTGAGGGTGGAGTACAGAACCCACTATACATAACGCCCCATGTGGCGTATGTTTATAATTACCCCGCTTCATGCGAGATAGTTTAAAGGTGCGCCAGGCCAGATATTGGATGATTGAACATCATAGACTGAATAGAGTAATTGCCACCCGATTATGCGCTCTAACATATGGTCCCTTTTTTCCACAGCTGTGTCTACATCACACCCCATCTAGCCCATTGATGAGGGCATTGTAACCATTACGCATAACAGCCCGTGTGGCAGATATGTAGGCTTACTCCTCCCATGAGGTTATGACCCGCAAAACGGTACGTAATACGATTTTTCCTACGTGAGTATAACTATACTTCGTTTGTCCCATGATTTATATTCAGAGTCACAATATCCTCTTCTCCGACCATCAAACCTTTAAAAGGGGTTAACATTCTAGATCCTATCCGGACGGATCTATTTCCGCTCTCGGACCTCCTTTATTTCTTTTAAAATCTTAAGACTGAATGTAGCGCTCTAGTGTGGTCCTGCTACCCGCCCGGACTCACTTCCGTTTTGGCCCTCCTCTGTGTCCCGCTAAACCATTGAAACAGGGGGCAGCGCTCTAGTGCGCACCAGCTAAACGGCAACCGGAAACCAACAGCAGTTTACTTCCGGTTGACTCTGGGCAGTTTCGCAGGTGCTATCACTTACTGCCAATTAGCAGCTTCATAAATAGAGCCTCCCGCGAACTCCTTTGACACAACGGAGCCGCGGGTTGGCGTTATTTTGAGCGAGGCAGTGTTGACTGAGACGTAAGTACGGCATAGCCGTTCGGAAATTTCACGGTTTTCAGACTTCTAAAAACCGCCAGCAATCAACAAAGTCTTTCTTTCCCTATCTTTTATTAACAGAATTTAGTGGCATCACCCTTCCCCACCCATTACAGAGGCTCATGGAGTATTGTCTCCAACATTACATAGTATGTATTGACCAGTATGTGTGTATATCATCTACATACAAACCTCTTACAATTACTCTAGTAACAAAAATAGAGTGTGTGATTTCTGTTCTATGTGTGTGTGTCTTGTCTGTTTCTTCTTTCCACAGGTCATTGCACTGATATATTACCATATAACTAGTACTAGATACACAACAGTCACTTTGTGGCATTTTGTTTTTACAGGTTTCGCGTGTTTGCGCATTGGGAGGCGCAATTAGTATATTAATTGTACTTTCTCTTTCAGATTAACATTTTAGGAGTACCATTAGGTATTGTATTAAGTGCATGAGATTCCTGCATTTTTCACTTTTGTATATAGCACACTTTTCACATTTGATAGAAACAATGTGAGTACTGAAGGGATCTTTCAGTCCTGATGAAGAAGCCTTGATGCTTCGAAACATGTTGACTTACTAGGAGTATCCACACATTGTACGCAGGACATCTCCGAACCACCATTTTAAAATGTCCAGCCTCCATGACCTATTAAAGTTTCTTAAGTCCATGAGGCCAGGTCCTTTTTAATTCACCTTCTACATTCACTCCAGACCCTTCCTCTCACTACCCCTACACAACACATAGTACTGTAAGATCAGTGCTCCCGCGTAGTTGCAGGTCGTAGCACGCCCCGTCCCACAGCGGGACGGGAAGACCCCTATGATGAAGCATGACACCAAGGGCCCTTTTGGTGTGTGAGGGGTATTTAAGCAAACACTGTGTGCATCCAATCCAGGACAGGAAACACACTTCCTTGACACAGTAAGACACTTTATCAAGAAAGCCCCCCCTTTAAGGTGGATATTTTTGTTTTGATTACAGATTCTCAGAGGAGGACGTATCCACCTCAAGTGTTCATGTAGGACACTACCTCTTCACTCCCTAATTCTGTTTTTTGAAGACATTTTTAAAAACAACATTAAATTCATAGGTTAGCTACATATAGCCTCAATGTGCAAAATCACGAAAGTCCATATAGTCCGTATTCACAGATGGATATCTTATCCTTAATTGAGTATCTGAGATGAGATTACTGACATTAGAACTAGATTAAACAAGCCTTATACAGGGGTTACTAAAAAAAGTGGGTTAAGCACTGGCGTGCAACGATTAATACCATAAAAGAATAAAAGAAAGCCAAAGTTATCATCAACAGTTCTTTTGGTATATAACAGCATAACAGTATACAACTCACAGATACATTATTGTTATCGTCAATCACCTCTGGAGTTTCTTGACCTTAATGGCGATCTTAAAAATTTGTGACACAAAACAGTATGTGAATGTTAGGTAAAAGCTGTAAGTACAAAAGGGCTACATGAATATGCCTAAATCTCAATTCTTTTAAAAGCCCTTTAAGAAACAATTGTCTAGGGTACGTAAAATATTTACAGAGAAAAACAAAGTGTAGGGTTTCCTGTGGAGACCTATTGTCGCAGCCACAGGGACCTCTATCTTCTATGTGAGAAATAAAACCAGAAGGGGAAGCTAATAAATGGTAGAGCTAGTTCAGTCTAAAGCGGGTGATTAGGAATCTATTGTGTGCACTTATCAAGATCAATAACTAGGGCTCCATACCCAGCACAGACTTTACTAGAACGTGTGCTCTAATCATGGGTTTCCTAAGCTCCTTATCCTCTCGATGAGCCATGGAAAATTTAAAAAACAAATCTTTAATAATGTTCTTATCCTGTGGCTTCACATTATCATGTCTAAAGAACATATCTGCTCTGCCTAGGGCGATGAAGGTATCCTTAATATATTTTAGCCAAGGAATTTTTAACGCGTGGTCAAGTGATCGACAGTCCTGAATTACTAAGTGATTAAAACCTGCCTCCTCATTAGACCAAATCTTCACCCAACATAGCAGTGGTTTAACTGCCACTGAGTCCATAATGTACTTGGTACCTAATTTTTCATGTACCAAGTACGAAGGAGTACCTTGAGGAACTTTCAGAATTTGCCTAAAATATTTATTTTCTGCAATTTTGTAAATTGTTGGCCGCCATATACCCCCATACCTCACTACCATATAGGACCTTGGAAATACAGAAGGAATTATATAGCTTTAAAATTATCCCCGGTGACCATGAACCAAGTCTATGGGTGTAATATTCGATTGCTCCCATTGATCTCTTCATGTCTAAAAGCTTCCCATCCTGTAGGTATTTAAAATGAAGTTTCTCATCAAATAAGAGAAGGCTGGGACCTTCACTATGCTGTGTGTGCCTACTTTGTAGGTGTTATGTCTACAGGGCTTTTTCCCAATTTCCATGATGTATGATTTGGATAGGTTCTGTGACAGGTCCATCTCATTCATGAAAGACACAAACCCTTCAAGTAGGACCTGCAAACCCCTCGCCGTGCATGCTAATAGTACTGTGTCGTCCGCATACAGCAAGATGGGGACTGGTCTCGTTCCTATCCTAGGGATATCAGCCTGTAAGGCTGTCAAATATGGATCAAGTTCATTAATATATAGTGTAAATAAGAAAGGAGCTAATATACATCATTGTCTAACCCCGCTTGAACATTTAAAATAGTCAGTAATATTTCCATCCTGGGTATATCTGACTACAGGGCTCTGAGCAAGTTCCACAGTTTGCTGCGGTTCACCTGGTCAAATGCCGAGGTGAGGTCCATAAAGCCCAAATACAGGGCTCCAGGTTTAGCTACTGTATATTTTACAATTAGGAGATAGAGATTAAGGCACTGGTCTGTGGTTGACTTCCCAATGCGAAACCCATATTGCACCTCCAAGATTATCCAGTTGGTATCCGCCCAATCAGAAAGCCTATTTAACAGTACCCGACCAAGGACTTTCACAGTGGAATCTATGAGAGATATGGGGCGATAGCAATGAGGATTGTCCCTTTATCAATTCCCAGCCTAACCTCGTCAATAGTAAAGGTAAAATGTTGAGCTCTACAAAGAGGAATTGGGTCATGTGTGGGTGTCTCACAATGGCCGTTGTTATAGACTTCCTCAAAGTGAGCCTTCCCTTGCTCTCGGGTAATATTATGGCTAAGCCCTGGTTTATCCGGTTCTGAAAAGCAGGGGCTATTAATAACCCTCCAGAATCGGGTACAATCCTTTTGCTCACATGCCTCTGCTAGCTCCTCCCAGGCTTGTTTTTGCAACAAGCGCTTCCGGCCCTTGGTTGCCCACTTATAATTGCTACTGCAGAATGCCACCCAGGGTCTGTCATGTGGTGTCTGTTTCAAAGCCCTCTTGAGTTACTGCAAGGCCCGTGAGCACTCACTATCAAACCATCTCGGAAGTTCCCCACAAGGAGTGACTACCGGGGCTGTTAGTAAACCTGCAACTGATTGAGCTATAACAATAAAACCCTGAATAGTTTGATCCCCAGGGGCTTGTGGGTCTAGGCAAATCAAAATCTCCTGCTGATTTGTTCTAAATAAGGCTTTATTAAAGGCAGTAACGTCCAGCTGTGACCACCTTAGGCACCTCCCTTGATCAGATGCAGAGATAGAGTCCACATTTATCCTACGGGGTATAATCTGTTTTCCTGGCACCTCAAGCACCAAGGTCAGAGGTTTATGGTCACTGAACGGTCTGTGTTGGATGTTAAAAGAGGATATCAGGGGCATGGCAAAGATGGCGACAAGGTAGGACGCTTCTCGCTGTCTCTCCCACCCGCCGCCGAATTTATAGCACTTTCCTCAGGGCAGCACGGCCTCCGAAATGCCGAAGTAAAAGCAAGATCCCTGCACACGGGATCCCTACACAGTGGGGCCCCAAGGCAAAGCAAGCGGTGCTGCGATCGACTGGGGTAGACCGCGAGGTTGCGGAAGTAGCGGCAGCTGGAGTGATGTTCCCGCTGCGGGAGGTACAGCTGACCGAGGACCCGAGCGCCAGGGGCGCTGCATCGAGAACTCCAAGGAGGGAGCGGCGGGACACAGGCCGAGAGCTCCGGCGAGTTACACTCAGAGAAATAGAGCAAAAAGTGCGGCTGGGAGAGGACTCCGCCGGAACAAAGAGCTGGGCTTGGTCGCGGGGCTGGGTGGCCTCCTGACTGTCGTAGTCCCCGGGGAGCGTGCCCGACGCTCTGGAATGGGGAGGCCCAGAAGAGCAGCGCATTTTCTGAGCCCTGAGGTGAGCTGAATTTTGATGGGATCACTGGGTGGCCATGATCGATTGCTGCATAGTACACAACCAAGGCGGAGGGACTGGCGCGGGGGAGGCCTCGCACAACCCAGAGAGACTGCATCGGGTGCCTAGCGGAGCGCTGATCTACAAAGAGGAGCAACCGGGGGAGACCTGAGGTCATTACTGCCGAGACCCAGGAAGCCAGACAGAGGAGTGACCGAGGGGGGTGTATCCTACCTGGCCCATAAGCCCCGCAACAATCAGGCATATATGATTATTGGCTGCTAGAAAGGGCCTTGACTTCCTGGGCTGACAGGCGGAGCATGGTTGCGGGGACAGCACCATGACTCCCACCACAAGAAGGATTGGCATGCCCAGGCCGGCCTTAGCAGGGACCTTCAAGAGCCCCACGAAGCTGTAGCACCCACGTTCTCTGAGCCAGGGGGACACGGCAGAGGGCCTAACAAACGCCAGAGGAGAGTGACTGGTGCCTGAGGCGGTAGTAGTAGAGCGACATAGGGATCCGTGTTGGATGGTCTTGCTGACCGGCCCCTGCATCCAAGAACCACAAGGGAAGAGAGAGCAGTCGGAGAATCTGGGCCTTCCCAGTGTCTAGACCCTAAAATCAATTGGGGCAGTAAAGACCCAGCGTGAGGGGTGAAGGAGCGAGACCCTGACGCAGCTGGTGTGGGTGAAAGAGAGCGACAATGACCACCCGCCGGGTGAAGAAAGACCGCTCCCTTAGGGACATGCTCATGCGGCCCACGGGAAGTTGCGCGGCAGAAACGCCATCCCTTGGAGAAGCGCTGCATACATCAGTGACTAACTTAGTGGAGGAGCCGGTGACCCGACCATTTCTAGAGTCCCTGTTTCTGTCACTGAAAGAGGATCTCCCAACAGTCAAGAAGGACCTTACACTAGAAATCAAGGTGATCAGAAGGGAAACAGACGCTCTTGGAGACAGAGTGGCAGCATTGGAAGACAAAGGGGATAACCGGGAGGAAGAGACAGAGGCCATGAGACAGGATATCATCCATCTCCAAGAACAACACATAGATTTACAATCACACCTGGAGGACCTTGAGAATCGTTCCCGGAGGAACAACGTCCGGATCCGAGGTGTGGTGTCTAAAGCAGAGGGAAGCAATCTCTTTGGATACATACGGGACCTCTTTAACCATGTGCTCGGCAATCCTAAAGACACAACTCTCAAACTGGACAGAGCACACAGAGTGGGGGGCCCCCGCTCTGACAAAGCCCCTCCAGGGGACATTCCGGTCTGTGTGCATGATTTCCAAATCAAGGAAGAAATAATACGCAAGGCGAGGGCAATGCATCCCATCTCATTCCGAGACCAAACACCACTCTATTTCAAGACCTGGCCTTGTTAACATTGCAAAAGCAAAGGGACTTTCGCCCGGTGACTGCTTTCCTACAAAATCAAAACATTGCATATTCATGGGGTCACCCCTTTAGACTTATCTTCCGGTGGGAGGACTGAGGCAAGCAGCTGCGTTCTCTGTCGGAGGCCTGCCGACTGCTGAGGTTGGAACCTCCTGGAGAGCAGGGAGGCAGAGTCCTGGGGTCTCCAGACCGTGGGGAACAGCGAACGCGATGGCGAAGACAGAATCACCGTCAGAGCCCGAACAAGCCAGATCAAGCTGAAATTGCAAAAGGACAGCAAGAGGTATTGGAGTCTATCCCTGCCGCACCGGAGAAAGCTGAGGATAACTAAGCATATCCAATGGGGGCTATCTCACGGAGATATTCTTAGCGGGTGGCGGGGGGAGCGGCAAGAACTTGGCCACAACATGGACCCCATATCTTCCCCAAGTGGCCACGAATGGCCACAGGACTGGCTTCGAATTTCATGCTGGGTAACTTAGTTCATATTATTATGGGACTCTTTTCTTGTTTTTCTTTCTTGTTGTTTCTTTCCCTAGGGGATAATTTTGCAGGCCTCCATTCACCATGCAACTCAACTACAGGGCACCATACACATGCACTTGAGCTCATACGGGAAGCGGTCGCAGACCGTCTGGAATTATTAGGGAGAAGAAGGTTTAGGCTAACGGCATGCCTGCACACCAAGAATGCAATCCACTAATCTTAAAATTCTTTCCCTCAATGTGAGGGGACTTAATAACCTGATTAAACGCTGTGCAATCTTATCATATCTGGAACAGTCGAAGGCAGACATCTGCCTGTTACAATAAACTCACCTTCTAGCGAAGGACTGCCACAGGCTTAATGCGAGGGTGTTCCCCATCCAACTGGTTTCCTCTAACTCTACTAAAACAGCGGGGTGGCCATCTTGGTGTCTCGGGCCTTTCAAGGAAGGGTGGTACAGAAGGAGGCAGAGATCAAAGGGAGACTGCTCACTTACCGCTTTACAGTCGGAGGCCAGGGACTAAATGTGGGAATGAATTATGCCCCGAATGAGGGTCAGGAGGTATTCCTGCACACAGCACTGTCAGAGGTCTTTGCCACAGACGAACGTAACATACTACTGGGGGGAGACCTTAATTTAGTATTTAACAATAATACAGACAGGTCAGCACAGCGACAAGGGCAAGTGGGTGCATTATCCAAGGAGGGGCATGCTAGGCTGAAGGAGCTAGGCCTGATTGACCTCTGGAGGGATTCCCACCCCCAAGCAAGGGAATACTCCTATTACTCTAATGCCCACAAAACGTACGCTAGACTGGATTACTTGCTGGGCACCAGAGAAATACACATCCTGGCAGCAAACGCGGAGATACTCACGGCAACACTTTCGGATCTCGTGGCGGTGGTGACAACGGTGTTGTTTCCCCCCCAGACTCACCCCTGCAGGCAGTGGCGCCTGAGGGATACACTCCTACAGTACAAAGAGGTAGTGGAGCAAATTAAGCACGCATTGGGGGACTACTTTTCGCACAACAACACCACAGAGACTAACACATCAATCTTGTGGGGAGCACTTAAAAAGGTGGTGCGAGGCGAATTCATAGCAATATCGGCTGCAGACAATAAACTTTGGAGGGAGAAAAGAGAGAGCTTATCCCAACAGATCAGGGAACTAGAGCACATACATCAGAGGACTGGGGCTCCCAGGGTATGACGTCAACTCTCGGCATTACGTTCCCAAATAGCCGCATTAGATTTGAACAGGACAGAGCACGCAGCCCTCTGGCTGCGCCACTCCTTTTATGTGGGGGGGGACAAATGTGGTCGACGCTTGGCACAAAGCTCCGTGAGAGTCGGCAGCAGCAAAGCATCCAAACGATAACCAATTGGGAGGGACAACTAGTGACAGATGACGCTGCGATAGCTGAAACATTCTGAGAATTTTACGAACAGCTTTATGCAGGGCACACGTTAGATGACACAGAGAGCATTAGATACCTCCAGGATGTGCAAACATCTAAATTGATTCCAGATCAAACCCCAATGTTGGAGGAGGAAATTCGCATTGAGGAAGTGATTTCTGCAATATCCCGGCTAAAATTGGCCAAATCACCAGGCGCAGATGGCTTTACAGTGACTTTCTACAAAGCTTTCTGTCCAGAGGTTGCTCCGCTTTTGACCAGACTTTTTAACTCCTTCTCTAGACCGGACGTGATCTATGCTAGAGGCTGTTATAACAGTGATCCCCAAACCTGGGAAAGATGAAACACACTGTAGCTCGTTCCGGCCCATCTTGCTGCTCAATTTAGACCTAAAGCTATTCACAGGCATATTGGCGCACAGACTGAGCCGATACATGCCAGCCCTGGTTGACCCCGATCAGGCTGGCTTCATCCCCCAGAGACAGACAAGTGGCAATACCAAGAGGGTCTTACATATAGTAGACAAGGCTTCCAGATTCCCGGGCAATTACATTATGATGGCGATGGACGCTGAAAAAGCATTCAACAGAGTACACTGGCACTACCTTGAACAAGTCCTGTCCCATTTTGGCCTCGGGGAACGTTTTTGCACTCAGATTTTAAACTGTTACCGCTTCCCCACAGCAACTGTGAGAGTCAATGGTCATAGGTCGGCCCCACTCCAGATAGCTCAAGGCACAAGGCAGGGTTGTCCTCTGTCACCCCTGATGTTTGCATTATACATAGAGCCGTTGGCGCATAGAGTATGGACACATCCACAGATACTTGGAGTCCCATTTGGGGGGGATAAACATATCATAAGTCTATACGCAGATGACATCTTAGTGACCCTTAATGAGCCTGACACATCTCTGGGGGCCTTCCTCACAGAATAGAATATTTCGGCAGGGCATCCAGATTCAAAGTAAACATAAGGAAATCTGTAGCTCTTAACCTCTCTCTTCCGCCTCAAATGATGGAACGCCTCAAGAAACAACATCCGCTCCAATGTTCACACGACACAATTCCTTATCTGGGAATCCAAATAGCAGCGTCCACACACACCACTACCACCACCAACTACAATAATTTGTGCTGACATACGCAGATGGAAACACCACCTGATCTCTTGGCTGGGTAGAGTAGCAGCTAGCAAGATGATGATCCTCCCCAAAATTCTATATTTGTTCCAAACACTTCCTCTACGACCACCACCAGGCATGATTCACAAACTGCAAGCGGAGATCATGCAATTCATATGGTAGGGCTGCAAACCTAGGATGAAAAAGAACCTCAGCTTTTTACTGCCAGGCGAGGGTGGGCTGGGAATCCCGAACTCCAGCTGCACTATCAAGCAGCGCAGTTAAGATATTTAGTGGAATGGAACAGTACTGAATCAGAAAAGCACTGGTTATTCCAGGATAGGGCAGCAGCGGGTATGTCACTGATGAAAATCCCCTTTTTAAAGAAGACACATAGACCATGGAGTCTTTACTTGTCCGACATCACACAGACAACAATGACGACATGGGATCTGGCCAATATTAAGCAAAACCATACAACGTTTCTTTTGCATATGACCCCATTATTCGACTATCCAGATTTTGAGCCAGGGGTGGGTGAGACAAAGTTCATTCCATGGCGCTGCTCTGAGTGCCGCACCATGGGTCACTTCTTTAACGTTGAAGGGGTGCTCTTGTGTCAACAGATCAAAGCAGACTATGGCATCCCAGAAACTGAGCATCTAAAGTACCTACAGCTCAGACATTGGGTAATGTAGCCACAAAACAGAAACGCCGTCATCTTACTCTCTATGAGAGATGGCTCCTGTCCAAGTCCTCGGACAAGGGACTGATCTCCGACTTATACAAGTTGCTGAATGCACGGAACACACACATGCACAACGCAGGACGAGGTAGATGGGAAAAAGACATATGGAGATCCCTAAGCAATAAAGAGTGGGAAGGTATCTGTCACAGAGCACGTCACACAGCCAGTAACATGGCCCTAATTGACATGCTCACAAAGGTTGCAACCTACTGGTACTACACACCAGAGAAAGTGCACAAGATTAACCCATCAGTGAGCGCAGACTGTTGGAGAAACTGCGGTAAGCGAGGTACACTGGTACAACTATTATCGGAATGTCCCCAAATACAACACTACTGGACCCAAGTATTGGAAGAAATTGACAAACACCTTGAGACCCAACTACTTAGATTTCCTGCACACATTTTGCTGGGAGTACCCGACCAACTGGCCTATCCACTGAAATCTAGGAGAGGGCGTTTCATCGGCATAGCTCTGGGTACTGCTATGCAAAACATTCTCGTACACTGGGGAACCCATCAAACTCCCACACACACAGGCTGGCTCACCCATTTATGGCACCTCCTGGGAATGGAAAAAATAACTCTCACACTTGCTGGAAAAGGTGCGAACTTTCGTGAGTTATGGCTTCCCTTTCTGACCCTATTGACGCAAGCGTTCCGTGAACTCACGTGCCCCAGATACTTGCACCTACTCTGTCAACCGGAGGCGGTGGTGCCAACATCCCCAAAGCAGTTACGATATACGGTGACATTACCAAATTTCCCAAAGCTAGAGCCGGGTTGAATTGAGGACGGTTTTGGGAATTTGTTCACCCATAAGATTCTGGCTTGCATGCTTTTACTGCCGGGCTCTGCGTAGCCCAGAATTGTACCAGGTCGCTTGTTGGCATTAGGTTTTGTTTTTCGATTGAATAACAGCAATAAAAAGAATTGAACCATAAAAGACGATATCAACCGCCTCAGAGAAAAAGAAATAAAAATAAAATCAATAAATATTGCGCACCCCCTACCTTTATATGTCGGGGGCACAAGGGAGTCAGGGGATTTAGTAAGTAGGTCCAATGAATGTGTTAAGCCATAAGTGTTAAGGAAGGAATTCAGTGCCGACCCTCCCGGAGTACGGTCCATATGCGGGCCCTCACTGATCAGACAAGTGGACCAGTCTCGCCTGGTCGCTACTAAGTCAGGACATAAGTGACAGTTCAAATCCACCACTAAGACTAGTTGTGCCTGCGACAGACCTTCTCCCTGTATTTTCTCAAGTTGCCCACTTAATTCTGTAACACTTGAAGACCCCTTGCTCTTCCATTTAACTTTATAAAAATTGATTCATGCAAACCAATGCGATTTGCTCATTAATGTAAGGCCTTGCACCACTCTAGAATCCCAGGTCAAGGACTTCATTGTGCTGTGATTTCTAAGATCAATGAAAATATTTACACCTTCCCTTGCTCTTCCCATTCTTGAGCCCTCAGCCAGGCAAAAAAACGTTTTATAATTTTCAAGCAAAAGAGTGTTTTCAGTCTCCCAAGTTTCCTGGATAAAGATAATGTGAAAACGTCCAATGAATTGAATCCACCTCCCATCAGCAAATGTTGCAGCTAATCCTGCTGTATTCCAAGAGATAATGTTTAGATTATCCACCCTCTCCTGGCTCTGATTTAGTAGGGAACTTTAGGGGTGATCTGTGAGCTGCCGATCCCAGTGATATTTGGGCACCTACAACAGAGGCCTACATTTTCACCAGAATTTGTTTCGCTGTTTGCCAGCCTCTCAGCAGGTGTATCACTAACTTTGCTTATGCCCCTACACTCTTGTTGTCAATCTAACTCATTAAGGTCCCTCAGGGGAGCAAAGGGGTTATATGTTATCGGTATTCCCCCACGGGAAAGAGGGCCCCCCTCTGGAATTGAGGGTAAGTGAGCAGGTATGAGATTGTGGGAGGGCCTGTAAAAAAAACAGTGGCAGTAACTTTGTGCCAGAATCAAAAGGGAGGGTCTGGGAGGTCTCACACAAAGTCTTATGGGCTAATTCTGGTAATCTAAACATGACTATCACGCTATTGCCCTCAAAGGTTTTCCTGGACTGGCCAATCCATGAAACCCTCCTTGCCATCAGAATATGTCTGTGATCCTCCACATTAAAATTGGCATTTTTCCTTAGCCAGTGTGTTACTTTATTAATCAATTGATCTGTAGGCTCGTCCCTCAAAGTGCTAAGACCTGGCACCCCTACCAAGACCACAGTATAAGTGCAACTAGCTGGTGGGAGGTGAATTACTGGTAAACAGGGACTGTTGGGGGCAGACGGTCTGCTGTTCATTACTTCCCATGGCTGCTTCAGAGGGTACCGGTGGGTCAACTCCGGTCCACCTTGGCAGAGGTTCGAGGGTCGAGGTTGAGTCACTGGAGGATCAGAACCACATGTCAAAGCCCCAGGTGCTCTGGAGCTAGCAAAAAAGGTCTGGCCAGTGGTTAAGGACCCTACAATGGGGATTTCAGATTGGGCTGCCTGTTGCTGTGCAATAACCGTCTGGGTGGCTTGGCTAAGGGAGGCCACAACTTTTTCGACTCTACCTAGTGTGTCTCTAGATTCTAACACAACCTTGGTTATTTCATTACAAAAGTTAGTCAAAAGGCCAGTCATCACTTCCACAATTTTTTGTTTTAAAGTGGCCCATATCTCTTCAACAGCCCTCAAATCTACATTCACAATGCCCTCCCCTCTCTTACCAGTCTCTGGGTTCTTATTAACTCGCTGTAACCTCTTGGGTGCAGGGAGATTGCCCAAATCTGTACCTTCATTGAGGGCGATAGATGCCCTAGTATGTTTTTGAGTCCATGGCTGGGATTACTGGGGCTGGTGCTAAAAACATCTGGGACCACCTGTACTGGGCCCACTGCTTCATCTGGTGGGTTTTGGATAGTTGCAATTATAAGCTCATCCATCAAGGGAAGCGAGGGGCCACCCGGTTCCAAAGAAAGATGCCGTTCTGCCCTGTCTATCTCTTTTGAAATGGCCCCCACAGCTTTCGCCAAAAACAGTCAATGGTTGCATTTTTCGAGCCAGACGGGGATTTCATGGCAGGTGCCTTTCTCTTCCCCATTGTCCCCCAATTCCGAAAAGCCTCCTACACTCAAAAGACGAAATAAGGCCTGTGTCTCAGGCAATAACCCTGTACTCATGATTGAAGCTTCTGCCATACTTAGCAAAATGTCCCGGCCAGTGTTCAGGTCCTTCAAGCCAAGAATATGAGTACCTAGGTCCGTCAACTGCAACCCGCAACCAGCATCCGAGAGACCAAGAGAGTAGGCCCAGCCACGATCGGCCGCGGACGGGCTCAGACGGGCCCACCCTTGGCCTGGGCTTCGCCCGGGGGCACCCTGGCACACCCGCATGCATCCCGCACTGCGGGAGCCCTGTGGAGCAGATTAAGCACCTCCGAGCGCAAGAATGATGAGACCTCGACGGCCGCCAATGCAGCTGGGGCTTGTAGGCTCCTCTGTTCCCTCTCTCCGCGAAGTTAAAATTGGGCTTCCCATGCTGCGGGAGCCCTGTGGAGCAGATTAAGTGCCTCTGGGCGCAATAATGACGAGACCTCGGCGGTGACGGCCACAAATGCTGCTGGGGCTTGTAGGCTCCTCTGTTCCCTCTCTCCGCGATGTAAAAATTGGGCTTGCTGTACTGTGAGGGCCCTGTGGAGCAGATGAAGAGCCTTTGGGTGGTAGAATGAAGAGACCTCGGTGGCGATGGCTGCAAATGTTGCTGGGGCTTGTAGGCTCCTCTGTTCCCTCTCTCCACAATGTCAAAATCGGGCTTCCCGGGTGTGTGAGTTGCTGTATGAGTTGGATACTGGGTGTGGGAGTGGCTGTATGGAACTGTGAATAGGTGTATGAGTAACTGTGTGGGTGTGCGACTGTTTTGGGAGGGGCTGTATGGGTTGATGAGTGGGTGTTGGATTGCCTGCATTGGTCTGTGAATGGGTGTGTGAGTGGCTTAAAAGATCTGTAGATGCTTGAGTGAGTGGCTGTATGGATCTTTAAATGGGTGTGCGAGTGGCTGTATGGGAGTATGAGTGGGTATGTGAGTGGTTATGTGGGTATGTCAGTGGATGTGTGAGTGGCTGCATGGGTCTTTGCGTAGATGTGTTAGTGGTTTTGTGGGTGTGTAAGTAGCTGTATGGGTGTGTGCGTGGCTGTGTGGATCTGTGAGTGTCTGTGAGAGTGTCTGAATGGTTGTGTGAGTGGGGATCTGTGTAGGTGTGTCAGTAGCTGTGTGAATGACTAGGCCAGAACGGAACCTCACCTGCCCCTTTATCCAACAAGAGTTCACAGTTTTGCATAAAATGTTTACCGAACAGGAGTACTTTCTACTGCTTAATTAGTAAGTACTACCTCATTGGGTAATAACTAGTACATATTCCACACTGCAGCTGCGTAACGGACCAGAAGGAAATGCCTACAGTGAGCTTGTGGCAATGTTTTCGGGGAATTTGCATACTCAGGGCAATTAAAAGGGAGAACCATGGACTCTGATCTCAAGACAAGAAAGAAGCCACTCATCACAGTCACTACAGATCAGATCACGCTCCAATAGATCAACAATGCATTCACCTTCATTAAGGATTTCAGATTGTTTTTCAACTTGAAATATGAGAGGAAACACACATGCTTTGCCTTCGCCAAGCCCTAGAAGTTCGGATCACTTGTGCCTTACAGAAGTGGAGCTTCAACTGGGGCACCTGCTGTGTTTATATTTGTAAGTGCTTCCCATTGAGGTTTAATTTCTGTTAAATGAGCTTCGGGCCAGAATGGAACCTCATTTTGTCCAAGAAGAGCACACAGTTTTGTCAAAAATGTCTACCCAACTGGAGCAATTTCTACTGGTTAATTAGTAAGTGCTACCTCATTGGGTAAATGTCTAGTGCATATTCTACTCTTACAGCTGCATAAAGGACCATGAGGTAATGTCTCTAGTGGAATGTATGACTAAACAACTACCACTTAAATAACGAGTGCCTAAACCACGAAAGGCTAAACAACGACCAAAGCCAAACCACTATGTTTTTAACCACGACTTACTGAACCACGAATATTTTTCTATTGACATATATTCCGAATCTACCACTACGGTCAATATAATGCATGTTTGAAACACAAACAAAAAATGTAATTAAATTAAACAACCCTTCTAATTAAAACTTTTTTTTTAATGAATCTTGAAATTAGCCATCAAATGATTGTTTTTAAAAATACCGACGAACGTACAGAGAGACAGTTATGGACAGGATAAAAAATGAAATAAAAGTCCATCATCTTTTTTATAATATAAACACACTAGAATGCTAACTGTAAAGCCGGCATAACAAACGGAAAATTAACACAAATTGCACTATTTAAAGCGATTATATAAAATGCACGTTCTCACAGAAAATATATATTTTTAAAACGGAACCCAGAACATATTTTCATTTTTAAATACAATAGTCTCGATTAAAACATTTAATAAAAATTTGCCAACCAACATTTTGTGTCCATTTGAAGTGTGAAAACCACACCGAACAGTCAGATCGAGCACAGGTCAGTATGCATCAGTGAAAAACAAGCATACAGTGCCATCTACTGGCCTCACAAGGTACATTTTAACTAAGTCTAATCTTACGACTGCATAATTTTAATTGGTAAATGTACAGATCAAATAAAAATAATAATATTTTAACATTTTTTTAAAATAGAAATCAGACTGAGTTACTTATTCGGACAGGCTTAGTAAGCCAGGTACAGTATTTTTTTAAGGAGGTCGTGGTTCAGGTACAGTAGTGGTTAAGGAGGTAGTAGTTCAGGAATAGGTCGTTGTTTAGGATTCGTTGTTAAGCCCACTCGTTGTTCGAAATTCGTTATTAAGGCCGTTTCCCGTCTCTAGTGACCTTGTGTGGATGTAATTTCGGTAATGTGATTGTTCCTGCAGTGTCTTCATCCGCAAATCTGTGATAACATAAATCCTCATCAAGAGAAGAATGACAAGACTACAAAGAAAGTGAATCTCCACCAAACAGAGGTACTTCCTCTTAATTATATGAAGTAAATGCTTGATTGTTTGGTGGAGATGTCCTCGCATTTTTCTGTATCAAGAACATTTCAGCAAAATTGGTGGGAAATGCACTTGGGGGGCTTTTGGTAAACTGTCCATCAATGTGGGACAAGGTGGGAAGACTTCAGTCTGCACCGAATAAGCAATATGATAAATTCAGTTAAATCAGATTTGCAGACTGCAGCCTCAGGTAGAAGAAGATCCATGTCCTCTGCCACTTCGAAACTTTCTGGTAGACTGGGACGTGATGAGATGGGGACGTGATGGGAAGAGGATGTAGCCTTACGGCTAGAGCAGTCGACCTCGAAGTTGGGGAACTGGGATCGAGTCTCGGCAACGACGCACAACATTCTGTTATTCGGGGCAAATCAATTAATCTTCCCGTGCCTAACAATGAATGTGTCCTTGTGTAACGAAACTGGTGCTCATATAAAGTGCTCTGATACCCGATATCTTCGGGTCTAGTTCGCGCTATATAAAACTCTACCAAAAAAAAAAAAAAATGATGGCTTGCAGTGATTTTGCACATGTTGGCAGGGCAGTTGGGTTATAAGTTTGCAGCTTCGTTCATTTATGCCTGCAGCTGACACAGCTTGTTTTCCAGCACTTACTTTATTGGTACAGTCTTGAAAAAGTACCATGTCAGTAGCATGTGTGCTGGATGTTCCAGACAAAGAAGAACTGTCTTCAAATCAAAATTATCAAAAGCAGCAATTGTAAATCCTTTCCATGTAAAGTGACTTGGTAGGGGTATGCTGTCGGATTCACAAAATTTTACAGCATGAGCTGCTAACAAGTTATTGCTACGTACTATTTCATTATAACTTGTGGATACACCAATCCTGTTCATTGAAGTGATTAGCTCTCTACATTTGCACTTGCCATAGATTGTGTGGGCTGTCATCATGTGTAGCAGAGTTCTCTTTTTGCTGTGATCTTATTCATAAATCATGGTTTGGAAAAGACAATATATTATCATAGCATAAGCCTGTCAGTTCATGGGGTTATCTTCCACTTCTTCACTTATATCTTCAGAACCATCATCAATGCTGTTGGCTTCTGTTCCGAACTCAAGAACTTTAGTTTGTGACAGTTTTGCTTTGATGATATTAAACAATAATGTAAAAAAATGTTAAGACAACATTAGGTATTCTTGTTGACTTCCATGATCTGCGGAGCTCTGGGGCATCACAAAATTTGTCATTAAGACCAAAATCTAAATCTTTCAGGACGTTTCTTAAAATGGTTCTTGCTGATTTTACTTAATCTTGTGATCTTATTTTGGCAGCAAGAACTTCAGGAGTCAAATCAGCTGAGAACTCCATAAGTGGTTCATTCTTTTTGTTATACTGACAAAAATGAAATCTGTCAGTGTACATTCTCTCGAGAAAAATCTTAATTTCATTATTATGGATCAATACAGTTTCATCAATGTTGACCATTGTTTCTCTGATCTCACTGAGTGTTAACCTGTAGCCAGCACTCAAGAGTGGCTTTAAAACTTCATTTTCTTTTTCAAAGACTACAAACTTAACTGACGCTGCTGCTGGGAGCTTAATTGTACATTAATATTTTTGAATGTATGCATGCAGTTTGGGTGGGCATACAAATCCCCTGTAAATACATTCACCTCACTGCAGATCAATACATATTTCTCCTTCGAGACTCACATACTCTGAATTTTGTTCTTTCATCAATCCTTTTGGCCCTTATTCTGGCTAAACAATAGATAACACATTGAAGATTCTCTGCTTTCTGATCAGTTGTTAGAGGTAGATGAGGAGTAGCCATCTGTCTTTTAAGTGGATGGGCATTGGGTTCGGTTGTCATCGCATTCTCAGAAGTCTCGTATTCTTGTTGTGATTCACTGGTTTCTGCTATCTTTCGACCAATTGTGTCCAGGCGCTTTTTCCATCGTATACGATTTGTAGCACTTGGTATTACAATGATAAAATATTTGCTCCTCTTCACCCATCAGTTTCAATCTTTTGTCAACTTCGTCATGTCGTATTTGTGCAGCCTCTCGAACTCTCTTCTGTCCAGTCACATTTGGTTAGCTTTATTTCCAGATTAGTTTGGCATATAACACATTTTCTTTATTGAAGGAATCCTCAGATTTTGTTGTAAACAACAGTCTTTCATGAGGTAAAGATCCTCCGCTACCACCTGCTTCGCTCATGTTTACGAATTTGAATCAGTGGGAAATCTGAAACAAAAACAATACTAAAAAAATTACCAATATGATGGTTAAACACATCATTATAGAGGTGCCATTTTGGAAAATGGCAAAAGGGAGGCTTTGAGGAGTTATTTTCTGTCTCTATGAGACTACTTGGCCTCCAAAACCTATGTTTTGACACCAAAATGAAGTATATAGGTTTCATGGTTCTTGATATATTACATCATCACTGCAACACATCTGTCATTTTTAAAAATCATTCAGAAACATTTGACCCGGATTAGCAATGTCTACCCAAGCTAAATTACTACTTTAAGGATACAAAAACACAAATCAAAAATGAAAATCACTGGACAACAATTTTTTTTACGGAGGTATATCAAGGGGCAACGACTAATATGAGTCACCTACTAAGCACTTGGTTTTCACTGTGACTGCATACATTTCAATATCCCATGGGCCTCCAATTTCTACTGCTCATACCCGTCTACAAACTAATCAATGCATCGCTGAATCTCATTACAACCTATTGAATACCTTACTCAGTAAGAGAAGGCTTTCTGTCATTTTAATCAAAAAGTTCAAATGCGAAGAAATGAGTTTTAATCTATTGCATTTCAAATCCTGAAAGTGCTGCAGTATAAACTGCAAATGCATCAATTGATTCTTAACACACAACTCTCCTAAATTAAAGTGCCTATTACATTGAATTGGAAATATAAATGCATGAAATAATTATTTATTTTAATGGATTATAATCCCAAAGTGCTCAAAGCAAGATCCTAATCTAAAATACTAGTTGCTAATGATATGACTGGGATTCCCCTTAAAATGTATTCAATTAAATTCCACTTATTTGAAACACCTATCAAGAAAGGTGCTAACAGTCCCACGGTAGCCATATGTAATGGTACCTGATTTATTGCACTAAAAACTTCAAAGGGCTTCAATGGTAAATGGAAATATAAAGAAAACCTGGACAAAACAATCCTTAATTTACAGCCCTCCTAATCCAAAAACACACAGTACCCTTAATGTGTGATGGGGGAACTCTTCTCGGTATGCTCAAATGTAAAATGTTTTAACAGAAAAAATACAAAACGTAGAAGCTAGTTCCCTAATTGACACCACTAATAATCCCATGAGGTAATACCTAAATTATTGCACTTTAATTTTTAAAGTGCAACTGCTATAGCACAAAATACAAACATAAAAATACCATGTGTAGAATAATCCTAAATTTACAACACTCCTAATACTAAAGTGCACAGTGCCTTCAATGTATAAGGGAGGTTCTTCCACCAAACTCAAATGTACAATACTTCAAAAGGAAATTACAAGTGCAAAGAAATATTTCCTAACTACCCACACTCATAATTATAGCGTGCTACCTATTTTCAATATATAAGGGAGTGGAACATTTGTACTGAGAGACCTCAAACGATTAAAGATGGTGTTCTCCGAAAGTGATACTATAGAACTCACAATTGGCCTGCCAGGTGGTCTCTTGGCATTCTTATATATCTTCGGGAGAAAATAGATGGCAGCCATATTTGCATGAGATGTGCAGAGATGCAGATATTCTTCCAGTCCTAGGCGGTCCCCATTTAACCATTTATCCAATAATGTGTGCTACTCATCCTCCATTTGTTTCATGGGGTTTTTATCAAATGCTGGTAATGTACCGTACTATCCAACTGTCGGTGTGCCTCAGCCAAATTAATTGTTTTGTCCATTAGCATGATGTTGCCCCCTTTATCAGATGGTTTTATAATTAGCTAATTTTTTTTTTTTAAAGCAGTGATCTCATTCCAATTCTTTGATGTGAAAGTTCTTCTTTTCCTTCATTTTTTCATCTCCTCATGTCATTTATGTCCTCCACCACCATCTCATGAAAGCGTTCTATCTTGTTGCCAACTGGAAATTGTGGACAAAATGTGCTCTTCAATTTACATCCACTGGGTATTACCATGCTAGTATTAAAACCCATCTGATCTATATAATAAAAGTTTAATGGATGGGATACTCTTTCACAGATCTCCTAATCTGCTGTATTAGAAGTGTTTTACATTCAATGGCACTTGTAATACAGCGAACAGGATGTCTGTCATATTTGTGTTGGAGTATCTCATCCTCCAACCTCTAACTCAGACCCAGAGTTTGTTGTACTTGGATTCAAAATTAGTTAGACAAAGGATATACATGATTGGTTGGTGTAAAGGCAAAAAAATGCATAGACAGTTTTGTCTTCATTTGATGATAACTTGAGGTATGATTGAGTGCTATCGACATATTGATAAAGGTTGGTGTTATGATAGTAGACACTACTCCTGTGGACTGCAAGTTTAAGTGATGACGGGAGACAGCGGCGCCAATGCCATGTTGGTTAACATTTAGACAGGAAGATGTTGGCAGAGGAAACACTAAGAGGTCGATTCCGATCCCGGCCGGTAGGGCACCGAATCGGATTCGGCTTTACCGGATCCGATTCGGATGCCCTGTTTCCGACCACCCGTCCGCGCGAGCAAGTACGATGCGAGCGTACGCGAAATCCCCGACCGACTCGTTCCCTGCTCCGAACCGCTCTGACCGACTCGTACGGACTCGACTCGCACCACGCAATGGAGACGTTCCCCGACCGGGCAAGTACGATGCGAGCCTCAAACAGTCCGACCGACTCGCGCCGTCCGGCTCGAAAGAGCAATCGGAGCCGGACTTCGGGGGTCCTTGTCGGACCCTCCTGTACGCGTAGCCACGCGAGTCGCACACAGGGGGGGACCCATGGGTCCCCCCTACACATGCATGTACGGCGCGAGTCGCATCGACACGTACCCGCTGTACGGGGGGCCTTTGTCCGCAACGCACCCATTGAGTCAATGGGAGCCCGTGTACGCGTCGTACGACCGGCTCCCATTGACTTCAATGGGAGTCCGACCGAATCGAGTCCGATAGCATGCGTCCGCATCGTACTCATTCGGTCGGACTGCTAGAGTCCGGTTCGGTCGGATATCTCTCCGAATCCGACTCGGTCGGAGAGATTTCCGGCCCGAATCGGAATCGGCCCCTAAATAGGATAGGATATAGCCAGTGATTCTCATCCTGGCGTTTTAGAGTTTTCAACCCTGTTTCTTGTTTAAAAGCTGATGGCGTGTCAAGGAGGTAAAGATCCATTTGGTCTGAGACCAAAAGGGCGTCATTTACTACCCGTGGTTAGATTGTTCTGCTTCGGGGTCAGAACCTCTATTATCGGGCCGGCAGCAGTTGGATACCTTCTGTTCTCTGTTCCTTAGTAAGCTTGATGATCTGGACTGCAAGAGATGTGCTCCTTGGATCACTGACAGAATATCGACTACCAGAATATCGAGTTACAAAAGTATCGGGACATAAATATCGTTGTCAAAAATATCGACCTCCTATCTTCATAATGGTAAGTACAAAAATATTGAGAAAAAAAATATCGTTAAAAATATCGAAGTACAAAATATCGTTTTTTTATATGTATGAAAAATAATGTAAAATAAATTAAATAATACATTTAACTTAAAAAATATTTAGATTTATTTGTAAATTTTAACAATTATAAATTATAAATGTAATTTAAAAATAAATTAAACATACATATATAAAATGTAATATATATATTTACTTAAAAATAATTAATAAATAATTTTAATTAATTATAAATGTTACAAATATATTAACATTATAAATAAATATATATATATACATACACCTGTAACATAAACATTATTTAAAACAAATTATATTATAAATTAAAATATTAAAATATTTAATATTTTTAAACCTACATTTTACACTACATTGAGTGCAACAGTAGGGAAAGTGTTGGATAGCGTAGGGAAAAAAATTACAATTCCCATTCCAGCGAGTGCAACAGTAGGGAAAGTGTTGGAAAGCGGAGGGATAAAAATGACTATTCCCATTCCAGTGAGTGCAACAGTAGGGAAAGTGTTGGATAGCGGAGGGGAATAATTTACTATTCCCACTCCAGTGAGTGCAACAGTAGGGAAAGAGTTGGATAGCAGAGGGGAATAATTTACTAATCCCACTCCAATGAGTGTAACGGTAGGGAAAGTGTTGGATAGCGGAGGGGAAAGAATTACTATTCCCACTCCAGCAAGTGCAACAGTAGGGAAAGTGTTGGATAGCGGAAGGATACAAATTACTATTCCCACTCCAGCGAGTGCAACAGTAGGGAAAGTGTTGGATAGCGTAGGGGTAAAAATTACTATTCCCACTCCAGCGAGTGCAACAGTAGGGAAAGTGTTGGATAGCGGGGGGAATAATTTACTATTCCCACTCCAGCCAGTGCAACAGTAGTGAAAGTGTTGGATAGCGGAGGGATAAAAAATACTATTCCCAATCCAGCGAGTGCAACAGTAGGGAAAGTGTTGGATAGCGGAGGGGAATAATTACTATTCCCATTCCAGTGAGTGCAACAGTAGGGAAAGTGTTGGATAGCGGAGGAGTAAAAATTACTATTCCCACTCCAATGAGTGCAACAGTAGGGAAAGAGTTGGATAGCGGAGGGGAATAATTTACTATTCCCACTCCAATGAGTGCAACAGTAGGGAAAGTGTTGGATAGTGGAGGGTTTAAAATTACTATTCCCACTCCTGTGAGCGCAACAGTAGGGAAAGTGTTGGATAGCAGAGGGATAAAAATTACTATTCCCATTCCAGCGAGTGCAACAGTAGGGAAAGTGTTGGATAGCGGAGGGGAATAATTTACTATTCCCACTCCAGTGAGTGCAACAGTAGGGAAAGTGTTGGATAGCGGAGGAGTAAAAATTACTATTCCCACTCCAATGAGTGCAACAGTAGGGAAAGAGTTGGATAGCGGAGGGGAATAATTTACTATTCCAACTCCAATGAGTGCAACAGTAGGGAAAGAGTTGGATAGCAGAGGTTTTAAAATTACTATTCCCACTCCTGTGAGTGCAACAGTAGGGAAAGTGTTGGATAGCGGAGGGGTAAAAATTACTATTCCCACTCCAGCAAATGCAACAGTAGGGAAAGTGTTGGATAGCAGAGTGGAATAATTTACTATTCCCACTCCAACGAGTGCAACAGTAGGGAAAGTGTTGGATAGTGGAGGGGATAAAATACTATTCCCTCTCCAACGAGTGCAACAGTAGGGAAACTATTGGATAGCGGAGGGGTAAAAATTACTATTTCCACTCCAGTGAGTGCAACAGTAGGGAAAGTTTTGGATAGTGTAGGGGTATAAATTACTATTCCCACTCCTGCGAACGCAGCAGTAGGGAAAGTGTTGGATAGCGGAGGGGTAAAAATTACTATTCCCACTAAAGAAAACTCTAATTTAAAAACAAACAAAATATCAACTACAATACAAAATATACCAAAAAACCCAAAAACAAAACATATATAAAAATATAAAAATTTACAAAACATAGAAACATATTATAATGTAGAGAAAATCTAAAATGTACATAAAAAGATTAATTTTTTTAATTTAACAAAATATTAACAAACAAATAAATATTTTGGAATAGAAATTAATTTTAAACTGAAAAATTATTTATTACATAAATGTAATATTTTTTTTCCTACCCTTTAACACCACACAATTTACAACACACATCTAAATTTTAAAAAAAGTGTACCTCCACAATTAACACAATTAATTATCAATTAAACAATTATTAATAATTAAAAAACACATTTAAAAATGTAAAAATAAATGTACTAACCAAACGTTACAGCTATAGAACCTAAATCCCCCAAAAAAAAAACAATTACCAAAAATATTTATCAATTAATAAATAAATAATAATGATCAAGTAATGATTAATTAATTTAAACTAAATAACTTTTTACCCTCTACCCCAATAAACACCAAAACACACACCTACAAATATTTACACAATTTCAATAACTAATTTTACATTAATAAATTAATATCTAATAACAACAAATCATTAATTTTTAAAAAATTACTTACCACCATTCACCACTATAGACCCTACAACTCACACATCAAAATAACTACACAATTGCCATATGTAAATTTTAATTACTTAGGGGCCCATTACGATACCCGGCATAAAAAAATCCGCCAGGCATGGAAGCGGCAAAAATCCGCCCGCACACACCGTCTGAACACCGACCACGCCATTACGATTACACAAACCGAAAACCGCCATCGGCGGAAAAATCACACAAAATACCACCCGCCAACGTCCGAGTCGGAGTCAAACCGCCCGCCACGGACGGAAACACGCACGACAACACAAAACCGCCCGCCCTCACGGCCGACACACCGCACGTGAAATTACGATCGCACCGCCATGAGCGCGGGAAAACTACAAATATACCGCCCGCCAGCTCAAACAACGCCGATGAGAATCGACACGGCAGAAGCCATGGCGCCCACGTACCTGCACAGAAACCATCCGCTCACAAAACCAATAGCACACAACATGGCCAACAAGTCCACACAGCAAGGCACGCACAAATACACAAGCACAGTACACATCCCGAAAACACCCCCCCGGACAAACAAAAACTACAAAGGCCAGAACCCCAGACACAACACACCTGAAAACAACAGACCATGAGGACACACCCACATAGGTAAGTACAAAAGCAGCACTCCCACAGACCACAACCCCTTGCAACATTGCAAACCAGAGAGGAGAGGAGAGGACACAGTTACACAGCAAGGACAGCAGCACACCACAGAAACGCACACATCACAACCACCACCACCACCACCACCACCACCAAACACCTGCACCACAAACCCCCTGCACATTACACAACACACACCGCACCAGCACCACAAACACCATGGCACCACAAAGAATGCCCAAGTTCACGCCCATTGAGCTGACGGTCATGGTCGACGAGATCATCAAGGTGTACCCACAAATCTATGGGAACATGGTCCAGCACACACCACTAGCCACCAGAAACAGAATGTGGAACCGGATCGTAGACCAGGTCAATGCAGTCGGGACCCTGCCCAGGAACAGAGGAGAAATAAACAAACGTTGGAATGACGTCAAGAGCCTGGTCAAGAAGAAGGAGGGCAAAAACAGAGAGCTGGCTGCCGTCACTGGCGGAGGGAATCCCGCGCTCTTCAAGACCTTCAAAGCGTGGGAGGAGAAGGTGCGAGTCATAATACATCCGGAGATCCTCGCCGGATTAGCAGGGGGAGTGGAGGCTGGTAAGTACAAACTAATGTATACCAGCACACCGCTATGTACTCACATGCACTACCACCATGCCACAGCTCCCAGGGACAAACACCCCCATGTCCAGCACACAATACACAACACATCACACACACATGCAACAGACACCACCACACACAGCCCAAACCGAACAACTGTAAGATACGTGGGGACATGTGTACACTCAGCCAGCCACGTAACCACCAACAGGTCCCCAAATATGCCAGAAGCGCCACAACGAGCACCCACCACACCCATGTGTCCGCCACAGCTGCACTAACCAACAAGTAACAGGTAAGTGGCAGGAACACAAAGTGCAGTGGGTGGGACGGTGGACAGCCCAAGTACAACACACACCAGGCCTCTAGTCCCACAGCACAGCAAGGAGGAGCATCCCCCACACCCCACACCCACGTGTCAGCCACTGCAGTGCACAACGACAGCCGAAAGGCAGACATCACGGTCCACAGCAATCGGTGTCAGTGGGTGTCCAGCCACCCCCACGACCCACAACACCCCCACAGACCTGCAACATGGAGCACCCCCGCTTAGAGCCATGTGGCATCCAGTACAGTGCACGCACAAACAACTTGCAGGTGGGAAACTGGACAGGGCTGGATTACTGGAGGCATGAGGACCGGAACACGACCAACACATGGGACATGTCACGTAGCAGACGAACACGCAGCACCGCCCACCGTCACGAACAAGTGAACAATGTGCACACGGACATGAACAACAGACTCACACCCCACATGACCCATCACAGACATAGCAACACCCAAGGAGCCACGTCTGCATGCACAAGCCACACTGAATATAGTACCACACGGCAGCCACTGTGCAACTCATCACACACAACCGAAACACCATTGAAGTCCTGTCCATGTAGCCCCTACTGCCTGTCAACCACACACCCCACAACTACGCCTATGTAAGACAAACAACACTAGACGCAACAGAGCGGAACAACATAAATGCACACGAACACCACTGAACCCATCAAACACACAGACACACCATGCACATACAACATACCATCCATCCCATCCGTCAGCCCCAGTCTCATGAAAGGCATGTCATCCGCACAGCTGCCACACATACAGCAGTCACGCTAAGATACATGCCCATGACCAACCATGTGCCAGAAGTCAATGAAGCGCACGACACACTGTGAGCAACAACACACAACATGGGCCACACCCCCCGAGCACTGCAGTGATGCACATGGCACAGGGCAGCACGCACACCAAGGAGATGGGACAACTGCAATACGTTGGCTGGCACACAACCATCACTCACTCCACTCCATCGCGTCCAATGCCATGTCCAGTAATCACAACAGACAGCAAATATGCAGGCCATGTCAAGCATGAACACACCTCAAACCATGCACTGTCATGCTGCCACAACACATGTCACGTTCGGCACCCATGGCTCACAGCATGTACCCCAAAAGCATATTCCCTCCCAAATGCGAATCTGGGGCATGGCCCCCATGTTGCCATATGCGTTCCTAAGCGTTCCATTTGAACCCCAAAAGCATATTCCCTCCCAAATGCGAATCTGGGGCATGGCCCCCATGTTGCCATATGCGTTCCGAAGCGTTCCATTTGAACCCCAAAAGCATATTCCCTCCCAAATGCGAATCTGGGGTATGGCCCCCATGTTGCCATATGCGTTCCTAAGCGTTCCATTTGAACCCCAAAAGCATATTCCCTCCCAAATGCGAATCTGGGGCATGGCCCCCATGTTGCCATATGCGTTCCTAAGCGTCCCATCTGAACACCAAAAGCAAAGTACAAACCAGACCCAGGATGGGCCAGGAGCCCGCATACACCAGAGTCACAATAAGTAGGGGCACAGCAACACACCCATCGGCATGGCCAATCCGTCCCATGCCACATGTGCACAGCACACAGTCCCATTGCCAAGCACACACAACTACAGATGCTACAGCCACACACACGCCTCCGGGAAACCCATGTACGAGATTGCACGAACTGTTAATGTCAGACGACAAATACATACTTCGCCAGGTGCAACACAATAACAAATCTCATTCTCTCCACAGGTGACGAACTGCTGGATGCTGGGGATGGAGCCAGCAGCCAGCACAGCCAGCCTACAAGCCCCCAACGAGGACACACGGATCTGGAGGATCTGTCCTCCTCTTCGGACACGGACCACCAAGCAGGCCCATCTGGTGTGGCAGGGCCCAGCCGCTCCCCAGGACCCCTCCTACCCACCAACCCATCATCCAGGGCTGCTGAACATTCCCAGCCCCCTGCTGCCACTGTCGTGGCGGCCACACCCACGGTCATTGTGGCCACTACCACTGCCGCAACCGCCACCATCGCCGCACCGACCACCACCGCCGCCACCACCACCACATCTTCGCTGGCACCAGCCCCAGCGCAGGTGGTGGCCCGGCCGACTGGATCCACCCTGGGAGCCACAGCGAGGACCGTGGTGAGCAATGTGGCTAGTGGGCAGGCCGGTGGCAGCAGGACTGGTAGGAGGAGCAGGGTCAGGGAAACGCCAGCCTCCCCTGGGAGCCATGCCCTGCCTCAAATGGCCAGAGTCCTTGGGGCCTATGAAGAGGCCCAAGGACAATGGGTCCGGTCTGCTTCAGACACGCGTGAGGTGCTGAGGTCCATGGACGCCTGTATGGGCCAACTCGTGGACCTCATGGGCGCAGGGTCGAGCAGCAGTGTCCAGTTCCCCTGCGTCCACAGCCAGTGAGCACACCTCAACCACCAGCATGTCGCAAGCAGGCACCCCCCCTCGCAAACGTGGAAGGGGTCGTCCAAAGTGGAAACAGATCTCCCGGGAGGACTTCGCACGCTCCAAACGCAAGTGAGGCAGCCAGCCAGCCTTCCGCCAGCCTTCCTTGACCAGCCACTGCATTGACTTGGACTACGATCCCACTCCACACAGCCATCTGGATGGCATGTGTGTGTTGGACTATGGACATAGAACCAGTGGGTACACCCTGAGCATCACGCAGCCATGACCGACAGCTCATTTTCACTGCACGCACCACTTTTGTCATCACCTTACACACAATCACATGTCACAGTTTGAAATAAATGCACCTTTTACACTAACTGCTGTTTGTGCCCTGTGTTTTATTTGTACGGAATACAACGGCCACCTTGGGCAGAAAGGCACCTGATGCGTGGCATGGCAATGGAATCCGGAGGGCCTGTAGGGACCTAGGGGTGGGAGACAGAACAGGAGCACATTCAATGAGTGTGTCACACACCCATCACACAGTACATGTCAACAACTACAAGCAATGTACACACATCGCACAGAGCAATAGGGCACAATGCCACAGCCACCAACAGTGGCATACTACCCTGGCCATGGAGCGTTGACACACAGCACGCAGTGAACAAACGGCCACCCTGACACAGCACACACACACCTGCACAGATACAGCCACATCAGCCGTCGTACATGGACACTCACCGTCAAGTGAAGTAGCGGGCGATGAGCTGCTGCCGCACATTACCAGCTTCCTCCTCTCCGCTGTCCTCCTCACTCGAGCTGTCCTGGTCTGCGGGCTGCGGGCCCTGGTTGATCTCCGTCATCCACGATGAGGGGGATCTGCTTCCGAATGGCCAGATTGTGCAGCATGCAGCACGCCACCACTATCCGGCACACCTTCTGTGGGGAGTACGCCAGCGCACCCTGGTGCGGTCCAGGCACCTGAACCTGGACTTGAGGAGGCCAAAGGTCCGCTCGACCACACGTCTGGTCCTCCCATGTGCCTCATTGTAGCGATCGTCTGCTGGGGTGCGAGGATTCCTCAATGGACTGAGCAGCCATGCCCCATTCGGGTACGCAGAGTCACCTGGGTGTGAGGGACACAGAGAACCGTTGCTATTCCAACTGGACAGGGGACAGCATCGCACAACCAGCACGCTACACCACTCCACATACTCACCGACAATACAGCCACGATCCTGTTGCATATTGGACATCAGTCGTGGCAAGATGCTGTTGCGCATTATGTGTGCGTCATGGGCCGAGCCTGGGAACTTTGCACACACGTGGGTGATCACCATGTCCGCAAGGCACACCACTTGCACATTCAGGAGTGCGTGTGCTTCCTGTTGCGGTACAGGTGCTCAGTGGCCTGTGGTGGAACAAGGCCGACATGTGTGCAGTCAATGGCTCCAACGACGTGTGGGATTCTGCCAAGGGCATAGAATGCACCCTTCACTGCCACCAATTCACGAGCCCTGGGGAAGCGGATGTACCTGTTTCGGTACAGCATCATGGCTGCCAGTACATCCCTCAGCACCTTGCTGAACATGGGCTGGGACATCCCTCCTCCAATGCCCACTGTGTGCTGGAATGACCCAGTGGTGAAGAAATGCATGGCGGCCATCACCTTAGCCGTGGGGGTGACAGCAGTCGGATACACCCTGCGGGGACGGAGATGGGGTTCTAACATGGCACACAGTCGATGCAGGGTTGGCCTGTCCAGCCGAAACTTCCTAATAACCTCTGTATCGTCCATGTCCGCCAGCAATTGGTATGGGCGGTCAATGTTCGGTCTCCGCCTAGGGACAATGGCAGAGGACACATGTCAAAGCAACACGACACATAGCAATTTCGCATACACATCACTGACATGACTGAGCAAGCACATGAGCCACAGCCCAGCTGTCAAGCTGGGACGGCACGGCCACAATACACTTACACAGGTCTCCCAACAATGGCAATGGCTAGTGATACAAACCACTGCCATGTGCATGCACATGGGGATCTAGGCCCCAATGACTTGCGGGGCGTGCTGATGGGGACTGACTGCATATCCGTCAAGCGGCAACGCCACGGCAACATGAATGTCTGCTGAGCATGGAACTGCTTCCGCGGCTGGATGAGTATGGCACACGACGACGACGATGTGGGCACAGGCTGAGCGGCCAAAACAAGTGGGACCTGTGGCACGAGGGGATATGAGACAGTAGTAGGTGTCAGCACTGCACCCTATGTACAGCACTGTACGGATCACACCTCCCGAAACATTGACAGGTGTCCACATTGACAGCCCCATGCCAAGACGGCTGTGTGCTTGCAGTCACACGTCACAGGTGAGAGGTTACATTGCACGTGCCAGGTGGCAGACGTACATAGTGGGAGCTGGCATGTGTGTGCATGTGTCTCCTGTTCAGGATCCACCAGATGGGCGCTGACTCTGTACTGACCATTGGACACAGCATGTTCCGTGGAAGGCTTGTGTGTGTGGGATGGTGGCACTGGATGTGCCTCCGTTGGGTGGGGGCCATGCACAGGGCGGGTACGTCGATGATTGCGCATTGTTGGTCACGGTGGGTGCACCAACTGAAGATGTGTTGCCCTGTGTTCAATTCCTATGTCCGCATGATGATGGACTGTAGATGTGGGCAGACTACACATTGGTCGATGTGCTGTCTATATGCATGTGCCTTCACACCAGGCACAGCTGCCCCTGCACATGTGACCCCTGCTGAACTCGCTGCTGGGTCTGTGGAGCTGATGCACCTTCTGCGCGTGGGGCGGACAGCTCTCCTCACTTCCCTCATTGCGCATGTCATGACTTTGCCGCAGGTGACATGGATCATGGAGGGCCCACATGTACGCGTGGGTAGGCTACACATGATTGTTCACTGGTCGCCACCCCCAGTCAGTGTTTCGAATGGGAAGGTTGTCGTGCTGGTGGTATGTTCGATGTGGCGGATGGGCGGGCCTAGGTGCGGGCTTACATTCCGGACATGGGGGTGTAGTTGGATTGGCGAATAGTTGCAGTACACACGGGACACGTCTCTTCCTTTCCACATCTGGGTCATCCCTTGTACTAACTGACAGTGATACAGTCATCTTCGCCCCAGCCCTCATGTCCTCCCTCGCTCCCCCAATATGCATGCTCACCTGCGAGGCTAGCGCTTGCACAGGCAGCCCCAAGCTCGCACCAGAGAGGGCAAGGAGTGTATGTGTGGGTCCAGTTGCACGAGTGGGCTGTCTCAGGGTATGATGTGTGGCGGGACGCCGTCCACCTGCATGGTGCCCCAAATGGAGACCCGGCCTGCATGGACTATGCATCACAGTCTTCGCCTTCCGGATCCGCCACCTGCGACACCCAGTGGCTGTGGCTGCCCTTGCGGCCAGGCCGCGTCCGTCTGTGGCTTATGGCCCACACATTCACTCTTTGGCCTCTCTGGGGAGGGCTCGGGGTGGTGGCGCACGCGCTTGCACTTAGTCGCAATGGCATGTGGCGTGGTTGGTATGATGGGCAATGGATGGGATGGTGCGAGCCACCTCCCGTGACGTCAGTGCTGCTCGTGCTGTGGTGCGTCCCCCTACACTTCCATTTGACTTGTGCCATGCTAGACGTTGAGGTTCTATTGCCTGCGTGATATGACCAGGAGGAGCGCGAGGAGACCTCTCACACACCATGCTCCACTGCCATCCCGTGCCCTGTATCGCCTGTGCGGATTGACTATGTTGGGGTTACACCTGGTCGACTGGGGCTGTGTGTGCCTTGTCAAGGGGCATGGCGGGCGCACAACAGGATCCAGCTTGTCCACAGAGGGTGGGCTGAGGTGCGCCTGGTACCGCTTTGTACGTGTGCCCGGCTGCTGTGCACACACGTGTTCACTCCCCCCGACAGGTGTCCTCTCACAATGCCCAGGGAAGCGGTGGTGTACTGTTCATGACCCCTCCCAACACGGCGTGCTCCAACTTGGCATGTGCGCATCTACCCGTCACACCCACCCACCTGAGCACTGCGTCCATACGACTTCACACGACACATGTGTGTCTTCCACAGTTGTGCTACTCATTTGCGTTGACATCCAATACCAGTGGACTACATGGTCATGTCACGACTGCCGTGTACTTCACATACTCTCATCCTCTCTCATTCGTACTTGTGAAATGAGTCAGCGGAGACAGTTTTGGTTTCAAACATTATATTGAGTCTTCTGTCCTCTGTGATGCAGTATAGTGGACACTACTGGCAGCGGAATACATGTTGAGGATATACTGAGCATGATTGCAAATGGGATAGGGTGTGGGGTTACATGTGATTGGCTGTTGCATGTGGGATGTGGGCTTCAGAGTGACATCTGCTTGGCCAAGGCTGTGCTAATGTACATTTACGTATAGCTGCGGAGCTGCGGACTTTGACACAGACGGTATACATGTAGCCTACCAGACCGCTTGGCATCATGGGCACAGTCCATCTCAGTTCCATGTGACAGGTTTGCTGCGGTTGTTCCTCATGCACGCGTGCATGTGAGATGACATCAGGGCATGTGCTTGCGTGCATGCAGCGGCGTGCCACTTGTTGTTGCACTGTGGTGGTTACTGGACATGTCACAGTCACTGGGGTCATGTTGTTGTTGTATGCACTTGTCGTCCATGCAAAGGTCCTGGTATGGGATTCCCGGGGCGGGGGTGGGAGGGGTGCAGCACCCACAGACTCCAGGCGACCTATTCATGTCCACTGAGCGGTGTGTGTGTCCATGGGCGCTGGATCCATGTCGTGTCCTGGTTGTTCGTGCAGTTCCGTCCATGTGGGTGCGATACACAGAGCCCATGCCACTGCCTCCCACGATGCATGCGGTGTTCCTGGATGTGATGGGGAACAGTGTGCATGTCCCGGTCATATCCGATGTCATGGCGATGTCGTTGATGGTGTGGTTACAGTTGCCGGTCGTTTGGTATGGCTGTTGTGGTGGTGACTGGCCAGTCCGTGCGGAAGCTAAGCATGGGTGCGGGGTTGGACATCATAGGTCAATCGGGGAACCTGCGTTGTGGTCCGACGAATTTACAGGTTGTCAGGTATGCGATGCCGTCCAGCAGGGCTTCCATGTCATTGGTGGTGTACATGTTTGCCAGCCAATGTAGCGGATGGTGGCTGTCAAGGTGTTGTTCGTAAGTTGTCCCTTGGAGGACCATGATGGGGCATGCTGGGTGACATTCGATGTAGCTGTTCTCGATGATCCGTCGTGTGGAGGCACAGTGGTCCCATTTCAGTGCGGGTGCGATGTTGGCCACATACGCCATGCCCCCATAGGCAGAGCAGGCCCTGTCGTGTGCGTCCAGAGGGAGGAGTAGTGGTAGCAGGTCCGCCTTCAGACATGCCGGGTTGGAGAGGCATATCTCCACGGGATGCTGGTAGGGACACCTCCGACAGTAGAAGACGGGCATGACGCAGCTGAACAATGTGATGCGGTAAGTCAGTCGGTAACTTACGTTCAGCAGGGACAGGAGATCGCATCCCAATGTATGAAACAGGTTGGTTTTGTACAGCTTGAGCTGTTCGGCGTAGTTGGGTAGGTGTGTTGCGGTTGCCATTTCGCAGCGGTGCGTTGTGGTGGCGTGCTCCGGCTGTGTGTGCAGTCTGCAATGTGCACGCTCCGAGGTTGCTGTGAGCTCTGTGTAGTCGTAGGGAGACAGGACTTGTGTTCTGTTGGCTTGTTTGGAGGACACGGGCCCTCTTCCCACATGCTTCTCAGACAGTTCAAGGTCAGTGATGTGTGACTCCTTCCAATTAACTTGCATGTGGCCGACATGGGGGAGTGTTTTCTTCTTTCTTCCCCGTCCGTTGTGTGCTTCTGTGATATGCGCTATCTGCCCTGTGGTCGGTCTCCTCGGCAAGCCTGTGTTGGTCTATTCTTGGACAATGGCTGTATTCACCGGCTTCTGTCGTAGGGCTGTGGTTTCGGAGTTGGAATGGAAGGTCATTCAGTGCTGTCTGCTCTCCCTTGTGTGGGCGGCAGGCTGCCTTTCCGCTCTGCGTTGGGCCTTGTGTGTGAATGTTATTCTTGGGCCACCTGTTGTCGGTCCCCGGGCTCTTTGGTGTTCCGTTTTATATGTCTTGTTCATATGTGCAGGGTGGTATGGGTGTTTCAGTGTGGTACTGGCGTTCCTCTTCCCGAAGGGGCCCTGCTTCTCCTAGTTGGTGTTGCCGCCGCTGTGTGCTACGCCATGTTTGTTACACTGGGGTGTGTCCTGCTGTTGCGTGTCTTCACTGACATGTGTGCGTCGGTTGTGTGGCGTTGGGTGTTGTCCGTGAATTGGGTGTTGGGGACATGTCTGTGGCAGGCCTGTCACGTGTCATGTGCGTTCGGGGTGGGGCTGATGTGTGTGCTGCTTGGTTGTGTCCCTGTGTCTGTGTGCGACGCATGCATGGCGCTGCGGTTGGCCTCTGCGTTGTGCGCATGTGTGGCGGCGTCATCGCCGCTTTGGGGCCGTGACGGGGTGGTTGGTTCCTAGTCCCAGGTGGTGTGTACACATGTGTTACGCGATGTTACGATTTGGCCTGTGTGTCATATGTGGATGCAATGGTGGATGTGTAGTGTACACGCGCTGGTGGGGGTTGTCCGCTTTTTCCGCCCTTGCACTGTGTGCGCTGTTTGCGTGCACTTGTTGTGTGTGTGCCTACCTGCGTCTCCGCGGTACGTTGCGTCCTTGGTGGTGCATCAGCAGGAGCATGGGGAGGGCCTGCAGTGCTGGATTCATGCTCGGGGAGCCGCTTCTTCGTTGTCCGTGCTCGGCGTCCGTGTTACCGCTTCGGTTTGTCGTACGGTATCTCTTGCCCGTGGGAGCCGTTTGTTTGCGGCATCGTAATTTATGCGCCGGGCGGGACGTGTTTCGTCGGACGGTGTGTGTCAGTTGGGCTGCGCCGCTGCGTGTACGGGCGCACTTTGATGGCGGACGGTGTTGCTGGCTTGCCGGCGGTGTTTGGCCTACTTTTCGCATCGTAATTGGGCGGGCGTGTGGACTGCTGCGTGCCGGCGGTAACTGGTGGTTTTTGCATCCGCCAGCACGGCGGTTGTGCTTCCGCCCGCCATCGTAATGAGCCCCTAAATTAGCATTAATTAACAAATATTTAATTAATGATAAATAAATTATCTTCCACCATATTCCCCTATAAATGACACCACCAATTTCTTAAAACTTGACACAATTAACATAATTAATTAATTAATTCATAACAATTAACAAGCAAAATATAAATAATTATTAATAAATTAATTTACACAATTAACACTATAAAATAAAATAAAATAAATATTATATTAAAAATATTAATAAATGTATTAAAATTAAATTCGTTCCCACCCTACTCCCCTATCAACTCACAACCCGCTCCTAAAAAATAATACAATTAACATAATTACCAATTAATTAATAATAATTAACAACCAATTAATAAATAGTTAATAATAAATTAATTCCCACAATTAACAATATAACATATTAAATAAATGAATATTATTTAATAAAAATATTAATAATTTAATTATAATTAAATTACTTCCCACCCTATTCCCTTATAAACCCACAACCCGCTCCTAAAAAAATGGCACAATTAAAATATTTACCAATTAATTAATCAATAAAACATAACAGCCAATTATTAATTAATTAATAATACATTAATTCCCACAATTAACACTATAAAATCAAAATCAAATCTATACTAATAAATTAAAATTAATATTCAATTTATTATAATTAAATTACTTCCCACCCTATTCCCTATAAACCCACAACCCGCTACGGAACTAAAACACAAAATTGTATTAAAATAAATTTAATAACTTCTAGAAATTTAACACATATATTAAAAACAAATGCAATACTAAGACAAAAAACAGAGCACATACATTTAAAATACATACTAAAATACATAACACTAACTAAAAAACCGATATTTTTAACAACTATATTTTTGCAAACTATATTAATGACTTCGATATTTTTTAAAACGATATTTCTTACCTTAAACTCGATATTCTTGACCACGATATTCTTGCAGTCGATATTTCTGTATCTCGATATTCTACACTCGATATTAGTGCAAGTCGACATTTCCCACTCGATATTCTGACTCTTTACCATGCTCCTTGAGAGCCATTTACCCATAGCGTCTTGGTAGTTCTAGTTCAGTTTTCACACAAAGTCCATATTATTTTTCAGCTAATGCCGTCTTTCGAAATCGTATCTCTAGACACCAGTGTTTCAGGATTCCTCCCTCATCAGTGAAGAATATTTACGGGTTGCTGGATATGCTGCCAACTTTCTCAGGTATAATCCCACTCAGCGTGCAGGCGTTCCAAAGCTCGTCAGCTAAGGGGCGGCTCACGAGAGCCTTTTATCAGTGAAAGTGAGTAGGAACGCACTGCTTGTATGTAATTCATGTTAAACACTGGTTCACTGAATGTCATGGGGAAATTGCAAAATATGAACATAGTGATACAAAGGGAGAAATCAGTTAACTCGAGCAGATCTGTGGAATTTGTACACACTTTTGTTAGAAAGGATACATAAGGAGGACGCAAAATCAGTCTGTGCATTGCTGCAAAAACAGGTATTCCATGTAGGAATGTAAATCTAAAAGGAGTGATTGAGTGTCTGCCTTGCAGACACTCCGTGATTAACCCTACTGCTCAGAAGAAGGGTAGATTTTTGCATCACCCAAGCTTTCCATCACATGCATATGCATCAAGCAATGATATCTATCAAATAAACTTGTCAGAGCATTTGTAAGCAGAAATAATTTAAGAAGGATATTTCTTTGTAACTGTTTTAACGTAGTCTGTAACTACTGAACAGCCAAAATGCTTAACAATTTAGGGCCCGATTCCGATCTCGCTAGGAAAACCCTCCGTACGACTCAGATCCGGAGGGTTTTCCGAGCGAGACGTTCTCCTGGAGTCTGACCGAACGAGTACGATGCAGCCGTATGCGTACGGACTCGGTTTGCTCGGACTCCCATTGAACTCTATGGGAGCCTGTGTACAGACGCGTACACAGGCTCCCATGGCAGAAAAGGGGTGGATGGGGAAAAGCGTACACCCTGTGGCGGGCACCCCATGTTGCCTGTCACACTGTGCATGCCTGGATCGGGGGGACCCATGGGCACACCCCGTGACAGATTTGGAGGGACCCGGGTGCAGGGGGGCCTGCTACGGCCCCCTGAAGTACGCTTCCAACAGCCGTTTTGTCTCACTGAGACTGAGGCAAAGCGACTGTCCGAATCGTGCATCGTACTCGTTCGGTCGGAAAACGGCTCCATTGCGCTGTACGATCCGGCTGCGAATGAGTCGTACGGAGCGGTTCGGGTCCGGAAACGATTCGGTCAGCGCTTACGCGATCTTCGCATCGTACTTGGTCGTTTGGACCTGTGTACGATTCGGTCGTAAACAAGGGCTACGAATCAGATCCGGCAAAGCCAAATCCGATTCGGAGGCCTTCCGAGCTCGATCGGAATCGGGCCCTTTGTATTAGCCAAACCAAAAACCTGCAGTTCAAGGCAATGTTTGGGTTACATGGGTTAGTTAAGCAGAATCCTGTAATTGATTAGGTAGTGCATACCATTGTTTTCCCTTAGGGTCAGTGCATCAGGGTTTTTTAAGCATTCCTTTTATACCCATGGGAAATGTGGCTTAATCGGAGCACCAAAGACAACAGAGGTACTTCTAAGAGAAGTCATAGCTCTTTCTATATAGTTTATAAACCAATTCATTTGAATAAGGAGGATGACAATACCTTGCCCTCACACAGTAAATTCAATTGTTCCATGATTTATAGGTTAGCATATAGTACACCAATCCGCTTGTATGGTAGAAACCTAGCCTGTGTGGTGCCCCCTATGGCCCATCTGCATCTGCCAAAGTGAGGGTTCCTTGCATCTCTGGAAGACGCTTTTTCTCAAAAGTGTTTCTACGAGCATGATAGGATCTCTTTTTGGAAAGTTTTTGTAAGAAAATGGGTTGTTAGTTGGAAAAGATGTGAGTCCTACCCAAGGAATAGGTCCCAAAATCCTGGCAGGTAAACGCGGTTTCAATAATTTAAATCTGGACTCAATTCATGGTAGTTATGGCTGAGAACAGTTAGGCATAACTTCAAAAAATGTGCAAAGTATTTAGCAACACCAAAGCAGTCAAAAAGTCTGAACAACAGTCAATAAAAATTCAATAATTAATTTCTAAAAATAAAAAATAACATCAAAATGACTAAACTTCGATGAGGAGAACCAGAAATATGAATTGTTAATAGTTCAAGACAAAAAACTCCAAGAAAAAGTGAACCACCAACCAGAAATCACTATTTGTGGTCGACCGCAACCTGAGCACAATTTCTAGCTGCCACAATAGCGTGGAGTTCAGATACACTATGCGGGTTGTTACGATCAAAGTTTTTACCTTCTCAAGGGCGCGATTCATAAAGGTACATTTACGTGTTTGTGTAAGCTTGCTCTTTTTCGGTATTCACAAAACTGAATTTTAATAGTAAATTTGCAACTGTGGAAACTTCGCAGCCAGGGTAGAGAACTCCGCACATAAAAAGATAGGAAAGCCCGATTTTTTTATGTTAGGAGTTCTCAGCCCAAAACAAAAATTCGGTGCATTCGTAAACTTACTATTAAATGTAGTTTTGTGAACACTGAAAAAGAGTAAACTTACACAAACGTAGACGTTTATCCTTACTAATCAGGCCTTTAGACATTTTTATAACAGTCAAAATCCTTCAGCAAGGGTGAAGGCCTCTTAAAGCTTATTATTTTCTGGGCTATGTATTTCTGAGGCTGTTGTTTCTGACAGGAAAAGCTTGTTGAGCTTGTTGTGTCTTCACCCAGTCAAGAGTTCTACTTTTGGACTAAGAGACTGATATAGAGTTTGACAGACAGGGTACCCTGTTGCAAACTTTATGAAGTACACTGTCAGCCAAACTCTCAGTCTACCCACCTCAGGCAGGGAGACCATAAGCTTTCTGTATGATGGATCTCTCATTGGTTCCATTGAGGCAAAGCTAATTATGGTGGATAGTGTGGTGTCCTCTTTTTCTGTACACCAATGCAAGGAAGACAGTTGTTATCATTGAATTTTTTTAATATGTCCGTAATATTGGTGCTCTACCATAATATCAATGTTTAAATATCAGATTGCAGCTGTGTAGGCTCAATATTGCCATTAGTGTGAGTAAATTTGGAGTGAAGGGTAGTAAAATTATACTACAATTTGTATGCTTAATTTGACAGCATGTTGGTAGTTGATATTGTTGAGTTGATCTATGTGCAGATCGATATTCTTGTACTTGATATTGTGTGCAAAAACTGTAATATCATCTTTTTTATGAAGGGGTTTTGTCCATATTAGGCCTAGTCTAGCAATTAACTTACACATGGTATTATTGCTATGTTATATGGATTATATTTACTAGAATGGCCATGTCTTACAGTATCTCATCTTATTTGTTTGTTTACAGGTGCACAAGATTGAGTCAGAGATAGGTCTGTCAATTTGCTGACTGCAGTCATGGGTGAAGTCAGTGATTCAGACATGCAGTTTTCTAGTCAAAGAGAATTGTCCCAGCAGACCAACACCAACAAGAGTCTGCTACATGTGATGCTCATCGGGTAAAGTAGGATATTATACTTTCTGTAGGGTAGATGTTGTATCTGCTAATTTACCATATACATCACCATCATAATCTCCTTCCTCCAAGTAAATTAGGGTGCACTCCCTCACATTCCCCAAGCCCCCTTCAGATGACATGAAGTAGGCCCCAGAACCCTGCCATGGATAGAATGGCAATAGGAAAGTTGCAGAATGCACAGGGGGCAGAGATGATGAAGAACCAGTCATTGTTAATGTCAAGAATAGTCCTGAGAAAGTACAAATACCTTCTATTTAGCATGCTCTTGTAACATTACTATGAGCATCCATCTTCTTGAAATACCAGAAAGCACACAAACAACCCCCACTGTAGTCCCAGCCATCTCATTGTTGTACATGCTAGAGATTCATTTGAGTAAGATGGAAAAAAATGATCAACGTTATCAATGAAACTGCTGAATTGGTCAACAGCTTGCTGATTTGTCTGCAGACAAATAGAAGGCTGCAGAAAGAGATCATGTCCCCGAAAAGTACATCTTTGCCCCTACATTGGAAACATGCTACAAATATGGACTGTATATCTCTCCCTGTTCAGCGATGGGTGTCTTTATTTACAAGAGTTGGATCATTAAGAAACTGTATAAAACTGAAGATAAAAGACTGTGTCATCTACGGCAAAGAAGAGCCCAAGTGCTTCTTACATCATTAAACCCTGCAGACCAAAGTGGCAGCTGAAGGATCACATCACAAAAATAGCATGTCTCTTATAAAAAAAAATCACCATTCCAAGTCACAGCTTTCCTAAAAAATGAACACCATCATCACTAGAAATACCCACTGTACAGAGTTGGTATTTAGGGGCCCAAATCCTAAAAGAAAGAATACCAACATTATTATAAATACCCACTGTACTTGGTTGGTGTTTAGGGGCCTCATTCACAAAGGTAACTTACATTTTTTGAGTATGTTTGCACTTTTGAGTAAATTTAATACTTTTTGGATTCACAAACTCTGGGGCATATTCCGAAGAACGTGAGATAACCACCGTAAGTTTAGCTTAACGCAACTTTGCATATCGCAGTCTATCGCGGGAAAACAACGCCGTGTTAACGTAGTATTCCCAACCTGGCGGCACCATGCAATAGTCCCACGATAACGCGTCAAATGACCGCGTTAAAATTAACGCGATGCCGCTAAAATGCGAAACACAAACGCGAATAAAGTTGCGATGAGGCCAACCGCGATACAAAAATCAGCGATAACCAGCGACAGGCATGCAATACCCACGCGTCATGCGGGAAAATGCACCATAAAAGCTGAACAAGAAAAACACACCATAAACAAAATAAACTGCGTAGCAACATGGATGCACCCGGAACGAGTGCCCCGGTCAACGCGAACCCCACAAGCCCCACAGACCACCAGCAAGGAACCTCGGGGTCGAGGAAGGCCAAGGAGAAGAGGAAGAAGAAGACGAGGTACAGTCCGCATGACAACCGGATCATCGTCACGGTGGTGACAGAGCACTAACAACAACTGTCCTTCACCTCCACCGTGTCATTGGCAACACAGACGGAAAAATGGCATCCCATCGTGAATGCAGCCGGAGTGTCGAGGAGGCCAATATGCGCTGGCACGATGTGAAAAGCCATACCAAGCAGAAACTCGCTGCCAACAGGAAGGCAGCAATGACGAATGGAGGTGGGAGTCCTGTGCCACAGGAGGAGCTGAAGCAAATGGTGGCCCCAGTCATCAGTGTGGAGACGGTGCAAGGAGTCGGGAGTCCGGACATTGCTTGACATGACCTAACACAACATCAACAGGGTGAGTAACGAACAGGGACTGTGGGGGCAGGGGGGACGGGCACAATGGCACACAGGCACAACGACGTGTAGCACACCGCACACCCACAATGACTCTGGGTCATGTTCCTGATCCCCGTGGCACACTGCAGCACACATACAAACATCAAGTAGGCCCCCGTCCACCATGTGCCCAAAGGGGTCCCACCCCACACATCACCAATTACACAACACACACATGCACCCGTGCGAAACACAGCAAAGATGCATATGTGAAACCACACTGACTGTGCAAGTGACACCACATGACAAGCAGCATGGCTGGAGTACAATCACCATGACATTGTGCACACCATGAGACTGAGGTGGCTGAGTGTGGACCACATCCGGAAAGGAGCAGGTCACACTCTGACACATCCACGTGCACAAACAACCACTGACGTCAACAATACATCTGCAGACAAACAATGCACAATAGTACAAAAACCGTCCAAGAGCACAAATGACCCAAGTCGCCAACATCACAGCACCTTAAAAGCACAAAAGCCAAAGGCACACCGACTCCAAGGGATAAGGGGCAGCAAAATCACAGCTGCAGGTGCGCCTCTCACACAATGCAGCACACACACATAGCAATGACAGCACATCCACATGGACGACAATGTGGTACACAGTGCAACACTTACACTGCAGAACAGACGACACAACTGGGTCCGCCTGTGCGTAGAAAATGGCCAATCACATCTGACATAGTAGGTAACTGTGAGATGCAAATGTACGTGTACAACTTCACCTACGTCATGTAGTCCAAATGTCCACTGTCCCGCATCAAATAGTCCGCCCCTCCCAAACAGTCACAATGTACATTATCATGCAGTCTGTATGTAAACTTGAACTATGCGGCAACAAACATGCCAATACAATGTCAACAAGCATCTCCCCTTCACATTGCAGAGGGACAAACAACACCTCCAGCAGAGCAGACCAGACAACTCTACAGTGATGCTGAAGAGGACCTCCACACTTCCGACACCGACGCCCTACAACAGTCCATGGACATCTTAGGCAATCGACCTCCAGGAGCAGGGCAGCACCGCTGCATCGAGGATACCCCACCCCCTGCACAGACAACACAGCGGGACGCACCCACCACCCCAGCTGGCTCCCAGCAGCCCACCGAAGCACACATCGCATTCCAAGGCCAGGTGTCAGACTGCCAGAAGGGGGTGGCTGAACATATGCGGGTGGGGTACTACCTCATGGAAGCCAAACTAGATCACATACGTGTGTGTCTAAGTCCCATCAGGGACCACCTACACTCCCCAATGGAGACCCACACTGCGACAGAGACACATGCCTTTGCACATTTCCAGTACTGAACCACACCCAGAGCCACGGGATAAGCATCCACACCCCCACGCTGGACTGGCGTATGCCGGCCCAGTTCACTCCTCTTACGTATTGAGTGGGGGACGACAAGGCTACTTGTGCAATGTCTCACCTGCTGCCTGCGGTGACATGGCTGCGTCCTCTGTACACGGCACAATGTAATGTTGTAGGGCCGGGGCCCTAATGCATACATCATGAGCACACGGACACACTCAGATAGTTAGTTGAACTGGCTACAGGCACGTGCGCTCGACACCTTTATTGGCATGGTCACATGTACAGTGACGCATGTGCTGGATGTGTGTGGGGTGAGTGTAAGCCAGCCCCCATGGAGTCGTTGGTGCTGTCAACAACTTGAACAGTGATCACAATTAAAGCGGAAACAGAAAACACCAGCATAACAGGAACAACTGTGAAGCATCATGGTGGTAGCCGGAGAAAGTACATTGTTCACCCAACATGCAAGCAGAATGGTCCATGATTTGTGGTGCACTGAGTTAGTGGCACCTGAAGAGCTGAGCAGGGTATCAAGCTGATGATGGCACCCACGACAGGTTTGAGCAACTCTTATAGTCTGGCAGTAAGACACTTCCGACTCTGGCACCTGTTGTTTGGAGTTGGTCCTGGCGGTGGTGGCGTGTGCATCCTGCGGTGATGCGACGTCCGGGCAGGTCAGGACTCGATTTGATGTGTGAGCCCAGGTGGACCGCAGTTGAGGCCGGAGGCCATGGACAGCGCAGGGCCACAGACACTTGGCCTTGATGACCCCCAGTCCATCAACCCAGAGGCCATCCAATATGCTATCAGACATGGGCCATTACATGAGCTGCACAGAGTTAGTGGCCCCGGATGCACTGCGGCCGGCACAGGCACACCGCCATGGGACGGTGACTTGCGGTGCAGTGAGATAGGGCCACGCGAGGTGAGCGGGTCCTCATCAATGTCGAAGGTGAATGTAGTGGAGGTTTGCGGGGGACAGTGGAAGGTGTCCTCCAGGGCATGATGCAGAGGGCAGAAGCCGGCCGGAAGCGGCAAATGGAGGAGTGGAATGCTACAGCCTTGTTTCTGCCACAAAGTCAGTATCACCGACATGATGCTGAAGACAACCCCCAGGCCATAGACTCAGTCACCACGAAAGTCCAACCAGAAAGTGTCCATGGATGTCGGGGAACAGACTTAGTGGCACCGGAGCTGAAAGGGGATGCAGTCTGTGATGAGGCCAGTACAATGATATCAAGTCTGCCATTAATGAATCATGACTGAATTCCCAATGTGTGACCTACTCGACCGCAGTGTAGGCCGAAGGCGTAGTCATCAAGGGCCCACAGACACGTGTCGTTGGCCCGCGATGCACAGAGTTAGTGACACCAGAGCAGTTGTCGGCAGTATCCGATCACCTCCGTAACGATGATCCTTTTCTCCTCCGGACTGAACCGCGTCTTCCTCTTACTAGACTCCTTGCATACAATGATATGAACTCCGCCATTCAGAAATCAAGACTCAGTTCCACATGTGTGACCTACTCGACCGCAGTGTAGGCCGAAGGCAGTAGTCAGCAAGGGACCACAGACAGGTGTAGTTCGAATGCTATGCACAGAGTTGGTGGCACCACATCGAAGGGAGTACAGTGATATAAACTCAGCCATGAAGTGTGTACTCTGCCATTGCATAATCAAGACTCAGTTCCAAATGTGTGACCTACTTGACCGTAGTGTAGGCCGGAGGCAGCGGTGGAGTACGTCAACGAGAAAGGAGTAAAGCGGGCCTGTGTCGCGGAGGCCGTGATGGTCTGAGGAGGCTGCCAAGGTCGCGGGCTTCGGGCTTGGAGCACCTGGTGGGCCCTTTTGACACACGCCGGTGTCGGCAGGTGAGCAGTGAGGCCTGGCTGCGCAGAAGCAGGCATGACGGGTTTGGGGACCAGCGGCCCGGGGTGCAGCAGGCGCACAGGATCGCAGGCCACACCGCTCACGGCGACGGCCTTGTGGCGGGGTGGGAGGCGCCACCCTGGCAGATACATTGGGCATTCCGGAAGAGAACCACGCCCAGAGCTACGTGCTTTTTATTCACACCCCTACGCTGGCCTGGCGTACGCCGGGCCAGCCCACTCTCCACACGCTTACAGGGGGGACGTCACAAGCTACATTTCCGCGATCTTCCCCACTGGCTGGGGTGACATGGTTGCGTCCACTGTCCACTACACTCCAAACACCAGCAGTGCATGTAGACATGGATATGTCTGTGGTCTGCATACTGCAGTCTGTCCGGCACATCTCCGCCACACTTGGCATTGTGTACATTCTCATTCATGGGTCACTTGCCTCCTTCGCACATGGCTGGTTCCCACCTTTCCCCACATTCCACTATTGTGTGGCTGAGGTGCCATGCCATTGATGGCTCATGTACATGGCTAACCAAGGTTGCCACAGTAAGTTGTGCTGTCGTGTCTGGTGGTTGGGCATGTTGTTTGGCATGTTGTGTGTGATTTTGTGACATGTGCAGTGCCAGAGTTGTGGGTTGCATGATTGTGGAGTTGAAGTGTGTGGTGTGTTCATTTGGTACTTGCAAACGAGCAGTGCATTCCCATAGGTGCCACCCTGGAAGCGCTGGTTGATGTTGGACTGTCGGAAGATGAGGGTTTCATGCACACTGCCTGGGTAGTTGGCTACGACATTGGTGAAGAGTCCCCTTTGGTCCACTATTGCCTGCACATTGATGGAATGTGTGTGCTTCCTGTTGTGGTAATTGTGTGCAGTGTCGGCAGGGGCCACAAGTAGGACATGTGTGCAGTCGATTGCCCCCAACACGTGCGGGAATCCAGCTATGGCGTATAGTCCTTGCTTGGTCTCCAGGTGTTCCTGCGCCTTGTGGGGGACATATAGGTACTGGGGTACCTAGCTGATGATGGCATCCAGGACAGGTGTGGGGAACTTGGATGGGGCTGGCTGTGAGACTCCTCTGACTCTGGCGGTTGTTGGTTGGGAGGTACCAGAGGCCAACAGGTGCAGCACAGCCAGCAGCTTTGTCAGTGGAGGGATGTTGGTTGTCCGATGTGTTGGTACCATCAGCCTGTGGGCAATGATGTTCAGGATGTTGAGGATGGTTGTCCTTTTGAGCCTGTAGTGGGCATTGACATTGTCTGGTGTTAGGTCTGTGAGGCTGGTGCATTTCCTGAAGGCCCGCTGTCTTTGTCTGCGCTGCCTCTGTGGTGGTCCGGGGGGGCGGGAGGGGTCCGGGGGGGTGGCGGTCCTGGGGGTGATGGCGGTGGGTGTTGTTGCCCTCTCGGGACTCCGGGATGCATGGTGAGTGGCTCCATGGCATCTGTTGTTCTTCATGTATGGCTCTGGTCTGGGCTCCCTTTGATGGTGCAGCTTGTCGTCCAACTTTACACCAGGTCAGAGCAGGTGTTAATTTCCTGCTGCTAACGCGCCTTATCGCCTGTTTTGTGGTCTTATCGCCGATGTGGCTGGTCGTTGAGAATCTTGGGGTGTGGTGTTGTCGCGGATTTTTGCTTGGGAATGCCTACTCTGCATCTCATTAGCGATAGTTGCCGGGGTCATCTGTGGCGATGTTTTTTGCGGATGCTTTTGGACATAAACTGGTGGTATCGGCTGTTAGCACCAGCTTGTGAATGGGGCGGTAAATTTATCGCGACTTTGGCTGCAATAAAGTGCCGATAACTCGTCGATAGCTCCTTGAGAATATGCCCCACGGAGTGTAAGTTACTACTAAATAGAAAGAGTAGTAAGTCTAGCACTAGACATGGCCAACCACTGGTACTTCAACGCCCTCACATAGAAAATAATGGAGGTTGCAGTACCAGTGGTTAGCTGTGTGTAGAGCTGGACTTACTACAAAAGTGTAAAGTACTGATTTTGAATACCAAATAGTAGTAAACTTATTCAAAAGTGGAAACTTACTTGAAAGTACCATTTGTAAATCAGGTCCCTCAAGTTCGAGGACTTGAGTCATGTGTACAGAAGCGGGAAGCTCAAAAGGAGGAAATATCAACTCTGACGGTATATAAGATGATACAGAAGAATTTGGATGATCAATTAAAGGTCTCAGTAAATTAAGAGCCAATTATATATTGGCAAGGGAAAATGAAATAGTGGCAGGAACCTGGAAGGCTGGCAGTATCATATGCATTATGACCTGTAGCCTCTGAGTGGATTTTCAATGTGGCTGTGGCAATTGTCACATTGAAAAAGATCAGTCTGTCTTTTGGAGAGACTGCCAAAGATCCAAAGTAACAAGCATTTCATCTGAAAAAGCTAACCATGCTCCAGAAGGCAAAACACTGAAAGAGGAAAAGGGAGATTCCTCAGTATGAGCATTATGACTGATCCTTCAGACAAAGCCACTGAATATGAAGAGAAACTCTACATGCTGGACCAACAATGCAAAGTCAAAAAACAAATTACACCATCAGGTCCACAACAGACCTTTCAAAGGACAACTGCCTCTCCAATTGATTGTGTCATTTCATGAGAGAACTAGATGCATCCCATCCCTAAACCTTAACTTCTATACTCAGTTGTTATAGAAGATTGAGAGAACTGTAGTGCTTTTTTGTGTAGCTTCCATGAAAAAAGATTGGCAGAGATATGACTCTGTAATGGAAATATGGGATTTGAAATAATTAATGAATGCTGACTGATTAATGTGGTGTATGTGAAGGGGTAATCTAAATGTGCTTTTGTAATGTTTTGGTGATCATGCCTCTGTATTTCTCTGGAAATGGCATTTAAATGCCCTTTATCTAACTGCAAGTCATCTCTTGATTCATCTGAGACTTCTGAGTTTAATTTTATAGGTCGGACTCTTTTTGGGAGAAACAAAAGTGTGCATGTACTGTCCACAATAGATAGGAGGAGGACCCATTTTTGTCTAACTACGTTGATAGGAAAAAGAGGCAAAGCCATCTGCATTGGAAACAGATACTTAGGGGCCTATTAGGATGACGGGCGGACTTTCGTCCGCCCGCCACCCTAGCGGTGCTGGGACCGGCCGCCAGTGGTGCGGCGGTCCCGCACAGGCGATTAGGATGCCACCGCCACCGTGGCGGTGGCATCCTCCATTCCCAGCATTGTGGCGGGCGGTGCGCACAGCACCGCCCGCCACAATGCTGGGAATGCTCTGTGTGCATTGGCAGGCACAAGGTGGCAGGCACCGCGCGGTGCCTGCCACCTTGTGCATGCCAATGTTGTGGGGTACCATGGGTACCCCCCAAGTGCAGCCCACACCCCCCAGGGGGCCCGCAACGGGTCCCCAAAGGCATTCTCCGCAATGCCTTTCCATGGCGGAGTCTCCGCCATGGAAAGGCATGTGACCGCCATCATCCTAATATGGATGGCGGTGCCTGCAAGGCACCGCCACCATATTGCAGGCCTTTTCCGCCTGGTAGGCAATCGGGCGGATTGCCTACCGGCAGAAAACCGGCGGACGGTCTTTCCGTCCGCCTGGGTCCCCACCGCCATCGTAATATGGCGGGGGGGAAATGTTAGGCGGGCGGTCAAAAATGGCGGGCGGATCACCACCGCCATACGGGTGGCGGCGATCCGCCCGTCATCCTAATAGGCCCCTTTATTTGAAATAATGGTGTCTATCGGCTTGAGTAGCAAATGCACAGTGAGTAATTGACTTGTGAACATTAGACTAAGCAGTCACTCAGAGTACATGTTGGTAATTGTCTGGGAATGGCACTAGATTAACCTTTGTTAACAGTACTTACAGCAGCATACTCTCCTCAGTCTGTCATTCCTTTGGTGCATCTGACCCCTTGCTGTTCCCTTTTACCTTGACTCTCAAATATTGTCATTTGCATTTCTGATTCAACATATTGTTTGCAAATAAAGCCTATAGTTCTTCTACTTTGTGGTTCAACCCTGTTCCTGAAGATGCTCAATGCCAGGTTGTAATTGCACCATTCTTTATGCAGTATCACTTTTTTTGAATATTATTATTTCCAATGGCTTATACCTTCCCAACTTTGCATTGTAGGTAAAATATTGGGAGGGCCGAGGGCTGCTAACAATATTTGAATTGTTTCACCATAAATGTCAAATTACTTCCATGACAGATGTACCATATCAGAGGGAGTGGCTAAATTTTGCATCCACCTTTTCCTCTTTCTGATAACCCATCCATTGATTGATTCAATAACCCTCATCCCCCAATTATGCAATCTATTTTGCTGTATTCAATTACCACAATAAGAAGATATTTCAGGGTGGATGTGTTGTTAGCAATGCTAAAACCCTCCAGAAAAATTACCAGCACCATTCACCCCTCCTCGCTGCCACCGATGACATCCGCTCCCTCTGTGATGGGGGAGAAACAGCAGCTCTTATTCTCCTGGACCTGTCTGCCACCTTGGACATCATCTCCCACCACACCCTAAGCAAGAGACTCCATGACGTCGGCATCCGTGACAAAGCATTGGACTGGATCCACTCCTTCCACATCGGTAGAACACAGTGAGTCAGACTACCACTGTTCCAATCATAACTCACAGACATCAGCTGCAGAGTCCCCCAAGGGTCCTCCCTGAGCCCCACCCTCTTCAACGTCTACATGGCCCGCTTGCATCCATAGCTAGGAACCACTGACTCAACCATGTCTCCAATGCCGATGACACCCAGCTGATCTTATCCCTCAGCAACGATCCCACAATCAGCAGAAACAACTTCCACGATGGGATGAAGGCCGTCGGTAAATGGATGAGAGACAGCTGCCTCAAGCTCAACTCGGACAAGACCAAAGTCCTCATCCTGGCGCCCAACATCTCCACTTGGGAAGACTCCTGGTGGCCTGCTACGTTTGGAACCCACACCCACGGACCACGCACGAAACCTCACCATCATAATGGACTCCTCACTCACGATGAACCACCAGATCAATGCCTTTTCCTCATCAGGCTTCCACACTCTTCACCTGTTTTGAAGGACCTTCAGATGGATCCCCACTGAGGCCAGAAAGACTGTCATCAGCAGCAGACCCGACTACGGCAACGCACTCTACGCAGACGTAATCCAGAAACTCCTCAGGAAACTACAAAATGCTGCAGCCAAACTGGTCCTCAAAGGTACAGAGACAGACTATTGATGCCGAAATATCAAATTGCATGAATATCGAGTCAAGAACATCGATGTTGGGAAATATTGAGGTGAGTTTTTTCGTTGATTAAAATATCGATTTTTGTGTAATGTAGAAATATCGATTTTGTAAATATCGATGGCAAATATATTGTTATAAATAATATCGACGGTTTGTATTTTTTTGCTTTTGTTTAATGTTGTTTTTTTAATTAATTTGGTAGTAGTTATTTTATATGTTTTAATTTATTTTTTCATGTTAAAATGTTTTTTTTTATTGTATTTTGCTTTATTTTCATGAGCGGGATGTTGGGTTTATAGGGGATAAGGGTGGGGAGTCATTTGAAAATATTCGTTTAAAGTTTTCAATCATTTTTAAATTGATGTAAAATTTTAGGAGTGGGATGTTGGGTTTATAGGGGATAAGGGTGAGAGTAATTTAAAAATATTTATTTAAATATTTTTATATTTTTTTTAATTTTATGTAAACATTTAGGAGCGGGATGTTGGGTTTATAGTGGATGAGTATGGAGAGTAATTTAAGAATGTTGGTTAAAAATAAATTTTAATAAAAAAATTATTGAAATATATAGAGAATTAAAAAAAAAAAGGAAATTTAAAATGTAATATTTATATCTTTTTATTTTTGTGAGAAGGGGTATCTTAAATTTTAATTTTTTTTTAAAATATTGTGTTTTATAATAAAAACATTTTTAAATTTTTATTTTTTAAATGTTTTGGACAAATTTCTAAACTTTTGTGTGACATTTTTAATTTTGACAAAAATGTACATTTTTATAAATTTTAGTTTTTTTCATAATTTTGAAATGTTTTATAATTTTATATATTTATAATTTTTAAATTGTTTAGCAGTTTCCTTTAGTTTTTTTTGTTTTGGAGTTTAGTTGGTTTTGGAGTTAGAGTAGTAATTCTTTTTGGTTTATTATTTATTTATTTATTTATTTAAGGATTTATACAGCGCATGGCTGCCCCAGCACTTTACCAGAGTTTATTTGGTTTTGGAGTTGGGATAGTAATTCTTTTTGGCTAGTAATTTTTTGGGGTTTATTATACAGCACTTTCCCTGAGTTTAGTTGGTTTTGGAGTTGGAATAGTCATTTTTTTTGGTTTATTATCCAGCACTTTCCTTGAGTTTTGTTGGACTTTGAGTTGGAATATTAATTTTTTTTGGTTTATTGTCAAGCACTTTCCTTGAATTTAGTTGGTTTTGGAGTTTGAATAGTATTTTTTAATGGTTTATTATCCAGCAGTTTCCCTGAGTTTAGTTGGTTTTGGAGTTAGGAATAGTACATTTTTATGGTTTGTTATCATATTGAAAAACATGATTCAGAAATGTTGATGTCATTCAGAATTGGATTATAAAGTTTAATATATTTTTTACATATATTTTTAATGTACATTTGCAAAATTGAAAATATATTTTTACATGCATATTTTTTGAACAGTTTTGAAAAATGGTAAATTTTTCTGAAGTATAATCATGCAATAGTAAAGTAAATATATTTTCAGTTCTTTCATTATAAACGTTCTGATTTTAATTATTTATCATTTTTTATGAAAAAAGTAAACATTTTAGTACATTTCATTTTACATGTTTTTAATACATTTTATATAATTTTGATTTTGTTGTAAAATTATATTATTTGTATTTTACAAAGTTATAGATTTTTTTCTTGTATATTAAATATTATTCTTAAAAAAATGTTTAATATATTAAATGCATTTACTATTTTTTTACACATATATTTTTGTATCATATTTTTTTTATTAAACATTGTTATATGTTTTGCACATTTACAATAGTCTTACTGTAATTTGATATTTTGAAGGTGAGTACATCAAACAAACATACATTTTAATATATATTAAATATTATATTTTTTGTTTTTTGATAATGTAATATTTATTATATATTTTACAATTTTGTAAACATTTTGTGAACAATTTTTAAATGAAAATATACATCTAATTTTTGGCATTTTTTATTATTTCTCCATTCTTGTCTATGGGGAGTCAGTCTTTTTTTCCTTTTTTTACGTGGCCATTTTTTTTTCTTTTTTCTCACTATTCTGTCTATCTGTTTCATCTTCAGGTCATTTTGCAAGACCGAACCTCGTGGTTGGGAGCTGTGTTTCGTCGGTTAAGGTAAGTTTGATTTAATTTAATTTTAAGGTAGTTTTAGGGTCGGGCGAGGTAGTAGTAGTGTATTTAGATTTGTTAGTGCGCTAATTGTTAGTTTTTGGTGTAGTTAGGTGTTGTTTTGGTAGTTTAGTGTTTTATGTGTTTGACGAGAAGTAGAGTGTTATGCAGTGTTAGTTACGTGTTGTTTAATTATGTATGTTGTATTTAATGTTGATATTAATGTGTGTGGGTTTGTACATGTTATTGTGGGTGCGTGTTCTTTTTTTTTTCTCTCCAGGTTTCCCGTTTTGTGACAATGCGTTACTTCTTTAAAAAGAGGAAAATGTACTTTGTTTCTTTGAAACAAGTTACTTTTTTTCATTTCCTTTTATTTTTCGGGTTTGTTGAAGTGTTTTTTTTTCAAAGCTAATTTTCGGGTTTTTTCGGTTTTTGTTATTATTATGGGTGGGAAATGTTTTTAGTTACATTTGATTTGTTTAATTCTTTTTATTTTAATAATTATATTATGTCATATATTTATATGTACGTTTTTAATTTTTATATGACATAATTATTAATTTAAAAAGAGTAGAATTATGTTGTTTAAATGTTTTGTGATTTTGAAATGCCTTTGATGTTTAGCATTATTTTCTGTTTAAAGTATAGATTTAGATCATGTCTAGGTATTCTAGCCCTTTGGAGTTTGGAAATAGTCGAGTTTTGTGTTGTAGGTATTCATACATTGTTTTCGTTTGCTTACTGAGTTTAGGGCCTATTTTAGTTAGGGATTGTTCTAGCCTTAGCTCTTGATAGCACTGTTTTTTGATGGCTTCTATTAGTTTGTGTAAGGTTGGTTGTCCTCTTCCTATTGTGTCTTGGAAGGCATTGTGCCATCCTTCCTCCGCGTTATTAGTTTTAGCTTTGTGAGCTAGGGTGCAATCATAGACGTTCCACCAGGGGATTTGGAACTTTGGTTGCCTACGGTGCCCTGACCTATGTGGCCTTCCCATCCAAGAGTCCGATTCCGATCTGGGTCGGAAAGCTCTCCGACCGATCCGGATTGTTTTCCGACCGAGCCGGACCCCTGCAGTCCGACCGAACGAGTACGATGCGGCCGTATGCTGCCGGACTCGGTTCGGTCGGACTCCCATTGAAGTCAATGGGAGTTGGTCGTACGACGTGTACATGGGCTCCCATTGACTCAATGGGTACGTTGCGCACAAGGGGGCCCCCTGTAGTGGGTACGCGTTGGTGCCATCCGCACCGTACACGCATGTATAGGGGGACCCATGGGTCCCCCCTGTGTCCGACTTCGTACGGCTACGGGTGAAGGGGTCTGGCACGGACCCCCGCAGTCCACGTCCGTGTGCTTTTTCGTGTCGGAGGCTCCGACTCGATCCGGCTGTCCGGATCGTGCATCGTACTGGCTCGGTCGTAAAACGTCTCCATTGCGCGCCACGAATCGAGTGCGGACGGAGCAGTTCGGACCCAGAAAAGAGTCGGTCAGCGATTTCGCGTTCACTCGCATCGTACTTGCTCGCTCGGACGACTGTACGAATCGGTCGGAAACACAGCCTCCGACTCGGATCCGGTAAAGCAGAATCCGATTCAGAGCCCTACCGACCGAGATCGGAATCGACCCCCAAGTGTCTTCAAAGTAGTCTGGGAAGGGAGTTAGTTTTGTTTTGTTTGCTTGGTAGAACGGGCTTTCAAGAAGTATGTTATAGTGATTGGCTACTTCAGTTGTGGGTACATAGGCCAGGGCTATTAATTGTTTGATTTGATAGGCAAAGTTGCTATTGGTGACGTAATCTATACTATGGGGCCGATTCCGATTCGGGCCGGAAATCTCTCCGACCGAGCCGGACCCGGAGAGATTTCCGACCGAATCGGACCCGTGCAGCCCGACCGAACGAGTACGATGCGTCCGTATGCTATCGTACTCGAGTCGGTCGGACTCCCATTGAAGTCAATGGGAGCCGGTCGTACAATGCGTACGCTGGCTCCCATTGCCTCAATGCGTGCGAGGCAAACAAGGGCGCCCCCTACAGCGGGTACGCGGCGAAGCGACTCGCGCCGTACACGCACAGATAGGGGGGACCCATGGGTCCCCCCTGTGTGCGACTCGCGTGGCTACGCGTACAGGGGGGTCCGACACGGACCCCTGAAGTACGGCTCTGACTGCTCTTTCGAGCCGGACGGCGCGTGTCGGTTGGACTGCTCGCGGCGCGCATCGTACTTACCCGGCCGGGGAACGTCTCCATTGCGCGGTGCGAGTCGTGTCCGAGCGAGTCGGTCAGTGCGGTTCGACCCGGGGACGAGTCGGTCGGAGCGGTTGGGACGAGTCGGTCGGCGATTTCGCATCGTACTCGCTCGTCCGGACGCGCGTATGGATCGGTCGGGAAATAGGGCTCCGAATCGGATCCGGTTAACCCGAATCCGATTCGGAGCCCTACCGGCCGAGATCGGAATCGGCCCCTTAGAGTAGATTTTTGTAGGTGTCTCCAGATACTTTGGTTGAAGTGATAATAGAAACCTTGTATTGCAGTGTGTGGGTATATTTTTAAAATTGACTGAGTCATTGCTTGTTCAAAGTCAATGATTATTTTTTGTGGGAAGTAGTTGCCGGTGTGTTGTTTTATTATTGTAAGGAGCTCTATGTAGGTGGTATTTTGCTTATTGGGGAGTAGTGCATATATGAAGGGGATGTTAGTGTTTTCATAATGGCGGCGGCGCTGAGCGGCCGCTAGGAGACTGATCGAGTGGCTTCCATGCGACTTGATCCTGCTGAGTACCCGGGGTCCTAATTCGAGATTCCTGGCCCAGGGGTGCCCCTGATCCCACCGCAAGAGTGAGCAGCCTGAGATGCAGTAGCGGTGAGGATCGGCAATGCCATTGGAGAGAGGAAGCGGGACAGTAAGAGTGGCCCTTCTTACAGCATCCACGATACAGGGGGCAGCTCCTAACACCCATACGCCATATATGGACTAACAAATGAAGCCCCAGCTGCGCAAGAGGGAAAGTGAACGGCCCCACACAGCTTTCTGAAGACCACGAGGGTGGACGCCTGACCTTAAGATGGCATCCGCCACTAACAGGGGAAACATGCAAGCAGCATGCTGAGTCAAAAAGTGGCCTCCTACCACTAATTCAGGCATCCTGGCAGCTGAGAGGGTTTCTAGAAGAAGCACCACCAGATCTGCTTGGAAGACACCCAGGATCCTTCCTGCTACCGATCCACTGAGGTGAGAGTGAGTGGCCCTTGACGTCTGTACTTCCACGACCGATCTCATAGCTCGCACGGAGGGTAGAGCGGCATAGACCGTAAGACCTGTCCCTATGCCACCAAAAAAAGCTCAACCTAACAAGGTCTCCAGCTACTTTGGCTCATCTAGGCCGGGTGGGAGTGAAGAAGATGGGACTCCACGAGCCAAGAAGATGGCGCTTACACAGGAGGACTTGTTAACTACCTTGAGGGAGTTCAAGAGGGAATTAAGAGAAGATATTAAAGCGGACATAGACTCCTCTTTTGATTCCTTTAAGGCAGAGATGGGTACAAAAATGGTGGTGCTCCAGTCAGATGCAGACTCCATTGGAACACGTACGCTGGACTTGGAGGCAAAATATCAGGAGCCGGAGGGTCGACTCCAACCCTTAGAAGAGACTACGGAATCCCTCACCGCCCATCTGAACTCCGCCCTATTAAAATGAGAAGACTTGGAAAATCGCTTTCGAAGGGACAATATTAGAGTGAGGGGCCTTGAGGAAGGGAAAGAGGGATCAGATTTGGACTCCTTTATGGTAGGCCTCTTCTCCAGTGTGCTGGGGGCGGACTCATCAGAAGTGAGATTGGAGCAAGGTGTGAATAGGCGCCCAAGGAATATCCTAGCCAAATTCAGCTCTTTTAGAGTCAAAGAATTGGTCCTCCGAAAAGCTAGAAATAGAGACTCGATGGAATTCCAGGGAGCTACATGCACACTCTTTCAAGACGTGGCCCTGGCCACACTTGCTTGCTGTCAGCAATTCCGCCTGGTCACAGCGGCCCTATGGGAGCGTCAGATAAAATGTCGCTGGACTTACCCCTTTGAAATAGCCTTTTCTCTCAACGACAAGCAACACCAATTTGCGGAGGTGGAGGGGACGGCGGCCCTCATCGGCCTCGGGAAATCGACCCCGCAGCAGGAAGCATCAATGGCAAACAGGAGAACGGAACAATCTATGAATTGAGGGGCACCAGGACCCTGGCAGACAGCCAAGAAATGGGGCAGGTCAGGGCACCGTTAACTGCAAGAACGCTCCCTTATACAGAAGCCAAAAAGAGCAGCCGTACAGTCTCTGCTTTTTCATTGAGGAGCCTGCTACAGGGTGGGGGTCCACACCAAACGAGGAACTATTCACTGAATGATCCCGGTTAAGGGGATCCAGAGATGGGGAAGGCCCCCTGCCCTCCCGCTACTGGAGGATCAGTTGGCTTTTGGTCGCTCTCTGCCTGCTCTGACATGGACTCCGGTTACGGTCATTCCAGATTTATAATCCTAAAAAGAAACACTCACAGGGCTATGGGTGCGGGAATGGTCTTGCCCCAGAAGCCGCCATGGAATGAAGCCCTATGGGGGCTTCGCTGACTTCCTGAACCAACATTGTTTTTGGTTTTGTTTAATGTTAATGTGTTTTGCAGGGTGTCCAGCATGGAGAATCTATAGGAAGACTAATGAGGAGGTGAGGGGAGAAGGGGGGATGGGGATCTTGACAACAGGGAGATCACTGTGAAGCAGGGGATCACATGGGGCCCGGTCGCTATACCACCATAATTGGTAGTGAATTTTATGTCCTGGAACGTTAGGGGCCTCAACTCCCCTAACAAAATACAATGCATGTGGAAATTTTTGGTGGATCAGCAGGCGCAATTAGTAGCCTTACAGGAGACTCACCTTAAGAAAGGGGAAGACCACAGGCTTAAGCATAGGAACTACCCCATGATGTTTTGTTCCTCCAATGTGAAAAAGCAGAACGGAGTGGCCCTGATGTTTCACTCCTCTATACACTTTCTTCACTGTGACACCAAAGCAGATAAGGCGGGGAGGTTCCTTATGGTTCGGGGGAGTTGATGAGTCGCCCCTGCACTATAGCTACAGTCTAAGCTCCCAATACTGGCCAGGCGGAATTTCTTCTCACATTCCTTGCAACATTGGAGGGATTCGCATCAGGGGACATCATCCTAATGGGGGACTATAATCTTATCTGGGATCTTAGGGTTGACACCACTCACCCACAGAGGGCCATGGGGGGGGTCTTTAGTGGGATTCTGAAATCGTCCCTACAGTTAACAGGGCTGCTGGATGTTTGGAGGGCCCTTAACCCCTCAACACAGTATTACTCCTTCTTCTCCCACTCCCACAGATCATATTCTAGAATTGACCACATCTTTGTTAGTCAGGCACTTCTTCAGGCTGTTACGGGGTCCTATTTTCACCCCATAAGTCTCTCGGACCACGCCCCTTTGAACTGTTTACTCAATTGGCCGGCGCCGTGATCCAAACTGGCTAGATGGTATTTCCCCAATATTTTATGCCGAGATAGGCTTCACCGGGACGACTTAGGTAAAGTGATTAAGGATTATTTCCTTTTCAATAACCCCACTGACACATCCTACGTGAACAACTGGGACACCTTCAAGGCTTCTTTATGAGGGCAATGCATCTTACTCACCTCTTCCCTGGGAAAACTTTAGACTAAAGAAAGATTGGCACTTGAGAAGGATTTGCTGAAGGCGGAGCAGGCACATAAGGACTCTCCGTCCGCCCTCTCTTTGCGGAAAGTTAAAGCTCTCAAAGGGAAGCTCAATGCTATTTACACTAATAGTGCAGAGAAAACAATTTTGAGACTTCAGGTTTGGGGGTATGAGGGTAGGGACAAGTTTGGCTCACTGCTACCATGACCGCTAAGGGCAAAGCAGGAAAGGGAATATGTCAAACAAATCGTAGATAGGGATGGGGCAATACAGTTGAGCAAGACAGGTAAAGCAGGGGCGTTCTGTGCTTTTTATCGAACCCTGTATAGGGCTGACCCCCCTCTGGAACGAGACCAGACTCAATATTTGAACTCAGTGGTGCTCCCCCAGGTCACCACAGCAGCCAATGACGAGCTCGGTCGCCCCATAATGCAAGAAGAGGTCCAAGGTGCAATAGAAGGCCTTAAGCTGCACAAGGCCCCGGGACCTGATGGTCTTACTGCTCAGTTCTATCGAACATTTTCTACCGAGTTAACACCCCAACTCACTGACCTCTTCAATGATATAGTGGCGAACCAATCTGTATCCTCCTCCATGGGGGAGGCCCTAATCATGGTAATTCCAAAGGTGGGGAAAGATCCCCAGGCATGCACCTCGTTCAGGCCTATAGCCCTGTTAAATTTAGATGCCAAACTATATTCTAAAGTGTTAGCTAATAGATTAGAAGAGGTCTTGCCCACTCTCATACATCCTGACCAATTGGGCTTTATCAAGGGGCGTCAGACCCATGACAGTTTGCGTAGGGTGTTCCACCTCATAGATTAAGTTCAGAAGAAACATATTCCAGTGGCCCTGCTTTCTCTAGGTGCAGAGAAGGCCTTCGATGGGGTCAACTAGTCCTTCTTAATACATACCTTACGCCGCTTTGTGTTCTGTGAGGCCTTTCTAGGGACGGTGAGAGCCAATTATAGAGTCCCGAAATCACGGGTGTTGGAAAATGGGGTAGTGTCTGAGTTCTTTGAGCTAAAACGGGGCACCAGACAGGGCTGCCCCCTATCCCCAATGCTCTTCGCCCTTGGCATCGAACGGTTTGCGGCGAAGATTAGATCCAATTCTGAAATTAGTGTCATCAACTTTGGCCCAGACGAGCACAAGATCTCACTTTTTGCAGATGACGTATTCCTGCCGATCACCAATCCTGCTGACTCCCTGCCAGCGAAACAGCTTAAATTAGCGCATTTCGAGCGAGTATCGGGGTTCAAGGTCAACCTCTCCAAATCCTTCTTATTAAATTTGACAATGCCCCCAGACATGCAGAGGGACATCGAGGGAACATCCCCCTGCAGTTGTGCACGTAAGGAAATCACTTATTTAGGCATCAACATTAACCCCAAACTGGCAGACCTATATAAGGCCAATTTTCCCCCTCTGCTGCCTCAACGCAAAGCCGATTTCAAGAGATGGAGCTCTGTATATCTAACATGGATAGGACGAATTAATGCCATCAAAATGAATGTCCTTCCTCGCCCTCTCTATCTCTTCCAGGGACTCCCTCTCACTTTACACAAAGACCTATTCAAAGAATTGCAAACTATGACTACAAAATTCATCTGGCAAGGCCAGAGGGCACGCTTGTCCCAATGTCTGCTAGCAAGGCCACGCTCGGAGGGGTGGCTTGCTCTCCCGGACTTCATTTGTATTATAGAGCCACACAACTCCGGGTCCTGGGTGAGTGGTCCCTCAGGGCCTCGGAGAAACTGTGGCTTCATATGGATAGACAGGTGGCAGGAAGAACAATCTGGGACTTGCCCTAGAAACGGAAGATAGCTAGACTGATTAACACCTACTCGAGCATCCCTACAGCGACGACCTTAAAGGTATGGAACAATGTAACTAAAGCCCTATTGCTGACCACTTTACCATCCCCTTACACCCCGGTTCGGCCTTTCCCCCTGCTCTCGAAGAAGGGCCCTTTGATAAATGGAAAGAGGGGGGTTGTCTCATGATATCGGACCTCTTCCATGGGGGGTGTGGACATTCGCAGATTGTGTAAACAAGTTTAAGCTCCCACCCACAGAGGAATACCACTATGTTCATTTAAAACACTGGGTACAGCAGCCTCAGCTGCGTCAGGCGGCACCAGAGATCTGCTCCCATTGGAAAGATTTGTTCAATCCGGTATCACAACCAAGGGCTGCATCTCCTTCTTATATGCCCTCTTGCTTTCTCTCAGTCCACTCTAGGCTCCTCGACACAGAAGATTCTGGGATAGCACTTTACAGACTCTGCCTAAGGAGAAACAATGGGGGTCCCTTTATAAAGATATTACTAAATACAACCGATCCATGTACTTGAGGGAAGCCCACTATAAAGTCATGTATGAGTGGTATCTCCACCCTCAGAAATTACATGCTATATTTCCAAACACATCTGATAGGTGCTGGGGGGGTTGTGGACAGCTGGGAGACTTCTGCCACATCTGGTGGAACTGTCCCTCTATCCAACCTTTTTGGAAGGAGATCCTCTCCCAAATCAAACAAATCCTGGGCTACCCGATCTCCGGTTCCCTGGAACATACACTCTTAGGTCTCTGGGACCCCGACCTCAAACACCAAACCCAGAGAGACCGCTCCAATATGTGGCCGTGCTTCAGGGCAGGCAAGATGGCTATAGCAGCGGCCTGAAAGAAATCGGAGGCCCCCTCTCTAACCCAGTAGCACGCCCGACTGTGGATTGCCTTGGCTCTTGAACGGATGACAGATGTCAATGAAGATTCCCGAAAAAGCTTTGACTACATTTGGGACCCCCGGGTGGGATATTTGTCGGAGGGGTCACCATTGTTTGCTTGTGGGCCCAGGTTCCGGGCCCTTCATCTATTCATGACATAATTTTTGGAGCCGCTTGTGAGGCACGGAGACCCTGACTTTCCTGTTATTCTTTTCTTCCGTAATAGTATAGCCCATGTAGCACAGGTGCAGTTTTCATTTTTGTGATGTGATGAATTTTGCTCCTTCTGCCATTTTTTTGTCTATCTGTGAATATATATGTATATATATATATATATCTATATATATATATATATGATATATATATATATATAGATATATATATATATATATATATATCTCCAAACGCTGCTCCTCGCTTTTCCATATGTTTTCAGCCAAGCAGACGCGGACCACCAAGTATATATATATGGTCTTGAATAGTAAACATGTTTGTATAATTATTATATTTGAAAATAAACTTACATTTGTCTTACTTTAATTTTATTGTTGGATATTTTATTGATGGTTGTGGTTGGTACACTGGTTTCTTTTTTTCTGTTAGTTTAAAAGGAAAATGTTATTTTTATTAAAGTGTTACATTTAATTTGATTATTTCGTTTATTTATTTTTTATTGTTGTTTAGTTGAGAGAAACAAATACTTACTATTTTTAGTTGATGAAGTTTCTTTCATTGATGTTGTTGTTTTGTTGACTTCTGTAGAAGCTGTGAAGAGATAAGTATTTGTTCGTAATATTTTGCTTCTTTATTTAATTTATTAGTTTTAATTTGTTTACTTTATTTGATGGTTAACTCATATACTTACTTTGGGGCCCATTACGATGGCGGGCGGAAGCACAACCGCCGTGCTGGCGGATGCAAAAAGCACCAGTTACCGCCGGCACGCAGCAGTCCACACGCCCGCCCAATTACGATGCGAAAAGCAGGCCAAACACCGCCTGCAAGCCAGCAACACCGTCCGCCATCAAAGTGCGCCCATACACGTAGCGGCGCAGCCCAACTGACACACACCGTCCGACGAAACACGTCCCGCCCGGCGCATAAATTACGATGCCGCAAACAAACGGCTCCCACGGCCAAGAGATACCGTACGACAAACCGAGAGGCGGTAACACGGACGCCGAGCACGGACAACGAAAAGCGGCTCCCCGGGCATGAATCCAGCACTGCAGGCCGTCCCCATGCTCCTGCTGATGCACCACCAAGGACGCAACGTACCGCGGAGACGCAGGTAGGCACACACACAACAAGTGCACGCAAACAGCGCACACAGTGCAAGGGCGGAAAAAGCGGACAACCCCCCACCAGCGCGTGTACACTACACATCCACCATCGCATCCACATATGACACACAGGCCAAATCGTAACATCGCAGTAACACATGTGTACACACCACCTGGGACTAGGAACCAACCACCCCGTCACGGCCCCAAAGCGCCGATGACGCCGCCACACATGCGCACAACGCAGAGGCCAACCGCAGCGCCATGCATGCGTCGCACACAGACACAGGGACACAACCAAGCAGCACACACATCAGCCCCACCCCGAACGCACATCGTGACAGGCCGGCCACAGACATGTCCCCAACGCCCAATTCACGGACAACACCCAACGCCACACAACCGACGCACACATGTCAGTGAAGACACGCAACAGCAGGACACACCCCAGTGTAACAAACATGGCGTAGCACACAGCGGCGGCAACACCAACTAGGAGAAGCAGGGCTCCTTCGGGAAGAGGAACGCCAGTACCACACTGAAACACCCATACCACCCTGCACATATGAACAAGACATATAAAACGGAACACCAAAGAGCCCGGGGACCGACAACAGGTGGCCCAAGAATAACATCCACACACAAGGCCCAACGCAGAGCGGAAAGGCAGCCTGCCGCCCACACAAGGGAGAGCAGACAGCACTGAATGACCTTCCATTCCAACTCCGAAACCACAGCCCCACGACAGAAGCCGGTGAATACAGCCATTGTCCAAGAATAGACCAATACAGGCATGCCGAGGAGACCGACCACACGGCAGATAGCGCATATCACAGAAGCACACAACGGACGGGGAAGAAAGAAGAAAACACTCCCCATGTCGGCCACATGCAAGTTAATTGGAAGGAGTCACACAGCACTGACCTTGAACTGTCTGAGAAGCATGTGGGAAGAGGGCCCGTGTCCTCCAAACAAGTCAACAGAACACAAGTCCTGTCTCCCTACGACTACACAGAGCTCACAGCAACCCCGGAGCATGCACATTGCAGACTGCACACACAGCCGGAGCACGCCACCTCAACGAACCGCTGCGAAATGGCAACCGCAACACACCTACCCAACTACGCCGAACAGCTCAAGCTGTACAAAACCAACACTGTGCCATACATTGGGATGCGATCTCCTGTCCCTGCTGAACGTAAGTTACCGACTGACTTACCGCATCACATTGTTCAGCTGCGTCATGCCCGTCTTCTACTGTCGGAGGTGTCCCTACCAGCATCCCGTCGAGATATGCCTCTCCAACCCGGCATGTCTGAAGGCGGACCTGCTACCACTACTCCTCCCTCTGGACGCACACGACAGGGCCTGCTCTGCCTATGGGGGCATGGCGTATGTGGCCAACATCGCACCCGCACTGAAATGGGACCACTGTGCCTCCACACGACGGATCATCGAGAACAGCTACATCGAATGTCACCCAGCATGCCCCATCATGGTCCTCCAAGGGACAACCTACGAACAACACCTTGACAGCCACCATCCGCTTCATTGGCTGGCAAACATGTACACCACCAATGACATGGAAGCCCTGCTGGACGGCATCGCATACCTGACAACCTGTAAATACGTCGGACCACAACGCAGGTTCCCCGAGTGACCTATGATGTCCAACCCCGCACCCATGCTTAGCTTCCGCACGGACTGGCCAGTCACCACCACAACAGCCATACCAAACGACCGGCAACTGTAACCACACCATCAACGACATCGCCATGACATCGGATATGACCGGGACATGCACACTGTTCCCCATCACATCCAGGAACACCGCATGCATCGTGGGAGGCAGTGGCATGGGCTCTGTGTATCGCACCCACATGGACGGAACTGCACGAACAACCAGGACACGACATGGATCCAGCGCACATGGACACACACACCGCTCAGTGGACATGAATAGGTCGCCTGGAGTCTGTGGGTGCTGCACCCCTCCCACCCCCGCCCCGGGAATCCCATACCAGGACCTTTGCATGGACGACAAGTGCATACAACAACAACACGACCCCAGTGACTGTGACATGTCCAGTAACCACCACAGTGCAACAACAAGTGGCACGCCGCTGCATGCACGCAAGCACATGCCCTGATGTCATCTCACATGCACGCGTGCATGAGGAACAACCGCAGCAAACCTGTCACATGGAACTGAGATGGACTGTGCCCATGATTCCGAGCGGTCTGGTAGGCTACATGTATACCGTCTGTGTCAAAGTCCGCAGCTCCGCAGCTATACGTAAATGTACATTAGCACAGCCTTGGCCAAGCAGATGTCACTCTGAAGCCCACATCCACATGCAACAGCCAATCATGTAACCCACTCCTATCCCATTTGTAATCATGCTCAGTATATCCTCAACATGTATCCCGCTGCCAGTAGTGTCCACTATACTGCATCGCAGAGGACAGAAGACTCAATATAATGTTTGAAACCAAAACTGTCTCCGCTGACTCATTTCACAAGTACGAATGAGAGAGGATGAGAGTATGTGAAGTACACGGCAGTCGTGACATGACCATGTAGTCCACTGGTATTGGATGTCAACGCAAATGAGTAGCACTACTGTGGAAGACACACATGTGTTGTGTGAAGTCGTATGGACGCAGTGCTCAGGTGGGTGGGTGCGACGGGTAGATGCGCACATGCCAAGTTGGAGCACGCCGTGTTGGGAGGGGTCATGAACAGTACACCACCGCTTCCCAGGGCATTGTGAGAGGACACCTGTCGGGGGGAGTGAACACGTGTGTGCACAGCAGCCGGGCACACGTACAAAGCGGTACCAGGCGCACCTCAGCCCACCCTCTGTGGACAAGCTGGATACTGTTGTGCGCCCGCCATGCCCCTTGACAAGGCACACACAGCCCCAGTCGACCAGGTGTAACCCCAACATAGTCAATCCGCACAGGCGATACAGGGCACGGGATGGCAGTGGAGCATGGTGTGTGAGAGGTCTCCTCGCGCTCCTCCTGATCATATCACGCAGGCAATAGAACCTCAACGTCTAGCATGGCACAAGTCACATGGAAGTGTAGGGGGACGCACCACAGCACGAGCAGCACTGACGTCACAGGAGGTGGCTCGCACCATCCCATCCATTGCCCATCATACCAACCACGCCACATGCCATTGCGACTAAGTGCAAGCGCGTGCGCCACCACCCCCGAGCCCTCCCCAGAGAGGCCAAAGAGTGAATGTGTGGGCCATCAGCCACAGACGGACGCGGCCTGGCCGCAAGGGCAGCCACAGCCACTGGGTGTCGCAGGTGGCGGATCCGGAAGGCGAAGACTGTGATGCATAGTCCATGCAGGCCGGGTCTCCATTTGGGGCACCACGCAGGTGGACGGCGTCCCGCCACACATCATACCCTGAGACAGCCCACTCATGCAACTGGACCCACACATACACTCCTTGCCCTCTCTGGTGCGAGCTTGGGGCTGCCTGTGCAAGCGCTAGCCTCGCAGGTGAGCATGCATATTGGGGGGCGAGGGGAGGACATGAGGGCTGGGGCGAAGATGACTGTATCACTGTCAGTTAGTACAAGGGATGACCCAGATGTGGAAAGGAAGAGACGTGTCCCGTGTGTACTGCAACTAGTCGCCAATCCAACTACCCCCCATGTCCGGAATGTAAGCCCGCACCTAGGCCCGCCCATCCGCCACATCGAACATACCACCAGCACGACAACCTTCCCATTCGAATCACTGACTGGGGGTGGCGACCAGTGTACAATCATGTGTAGCCTACCCACGCGTACATGTGGGCCCTCCATGATCCATGTCACCTGCGGCAAAGACATGACATGCGCAATGAGGGAAGTGAGGAGAGCTGTCCGCCCCACGCGCAGAAGGTGCATCAGCTCCACAGACCCAGCAGCGAGTCCAGCAGGGGTCACATGTGCAGGGGCAGCTGTGCCTGGTGTGAAGGCACATGCATATAGACAGCACATCGACCAATGTGTAGTCTGCCCACATCCACAGTCCATCATCATGCGGACATAGGAATTGAACACAGGGCAACACATCTTAGTTGGTGCACCCACCGTGACCAACAATGCGCAATCATCGACGTACCCGCCCTGTGCATGGCCCCCCACCCAACGGAGGCACATCCAGTGCCACCATCCCACACACACAAGCCTTCCACGGAACATGCTGTGTCCAATGGTCAGTACAGAGTCAGCGCCCATCTGGTGGATCCTGAACAGGAGACACATGCACACACATGCCAGCTCCCACTATGTACGTCTGCCACCTGGCACGTGCAATGTAACCTCTCACCTGTGACGTGTGACTGCAAGCACACAGCCGTCTTGGCATGGGGCTGTCAATGTGGACACCAGTCAATGTTTCGGGAGCTGTGATCCGTACAGTGCTGTACATAGGGTGCAGTGCTGACACCTACTACTGTCTCATATCCCCTCGTGCCACAGGTCCCACTTGTATTGGCCGCTCAGCCCGTGCCCACATCGTCGTCGCGTCGTGTGCCATACTCATCCAGCCTCGGAAGCAGTTCCATGCTCAGCAGACACTCATGTTGCCGTGGCGTTGCCGCTTGACGGATATGCAGTCAGTCCCCATCAGCACGCCCCGCAAGTCATTGGGGCCTAGATCCCCATGTGCATGCACATGGCAGTGGTATGTCTCACTTGCCATTGCCATTGTTGGGAGACCTGTGTAAGTGTATTGTGGCCGTGCCGTCCCAGATTGACAGCTGGGCTGTGGCTCATGTGCTTGCTCAGTCATGTCAGTGATGTGTATGCGAAATTGCTATGTGCCGTGTTGCTCTGACATGTGTCCTCTGCCATTGTAACCTAGGCGGAGACCGAACATTGACCGCCCATACCAATTGCTGGCGGACATGGACGATACAGAGGTAATCAGGAAGTTTCGGCTGGACAGGCCAACCCTGCATCGACTGTGTGCCATGTTAGAGCCCCATCTCCGTCCCCGCAGGGTGTATCCGACTGCTGTCACCCCCACGGCTAAGGTGATGGCCGCCATGCATTTCTTCGCCACTGGGTCATGCCAGCACACAGTGGGCAGTGGAGGAGGGATGTCCCAGCCCATGTTCAGCAAGGTGCTGAGGGATGTACTGGCAGCCATGATGCTGTCCTGGAACAGGTACTTCAGCTTCCCCAGGGCTCGTGAATTGGCGGCAGTGAAGGGTGCATTCTATGCCCTTGGCAGAATCCCACACGTCGTGGGAGCCATTGACTGCACACATGTTGGCCTTGTTCCACCACAGGCCACTGAGCACCTGTACCGCAACAGGAAGCACACGCACTCCCTGAATGTGCAAGTGGTGTGCCTTGCGGACATGGTGATCACCCACGTGTGTGCAAAGTTTCCAGGCTCGGCACATGACGCACACATAATGCGCAACAGCATCTTGCCACGACTGATGGCCAATCTGCAACAGGATCGTGGCTGTATTGTCGGTGAGTATGTGGAGTGGTGTAGCGTGCTGGCTGTGCGATGCTGTCCCCTGTCCAGTTGGAATAGCAACGGTTCTCTGTGTCCCTCACACCCAGGTGACTCTGCGTATCCGAATGGGGCATGGCTGCTCAGTCCATTGAGGAATCCTCGCACCCCAGCAGACGATCGATACAATGAGGCACATGGGAGGACCAGACGTGTGGTCGAGCGTACCTTTGGCCTCCTCAAGTCCAGGTTCAGGTGCCTGGACCGCACCGGGGTGCACTGGCGTACTCCCCACAGAAGGTGTGCCAGATAGTGGTGGCGTGCTGCATGCTGCACAATCTGGCCATTCGGAAGCAGATCCCCCTCATCGTGGATGACGGAGATCAACCAGGGCCCCAGCCCGCAGACCAGGACAGCTCGAGTGAGGTGGACAGCGGAGAGGAGGAAGCTGGGAATGTGCGCCAGCAGCTCATCGCCCGCTACTTCACTTGACGGTGAGTGTCCATGTACGACGGATGATGTGTCTGTATCTGTGCAGGTGTGTGTGTGCTGTGTCAGGGTGGCCGTATGTTCACTGCGTGCTGTGTGTCAACGCTCCATGGCCAGGGTAGTATGCCACTGTTGGTGGCTGTGGCATTGTGCCCTATTGCTCTGTGCGATGTGTGTACATTGCTTGTAGTTGTTGACATGTACTGTGTGATGGGTGTGTGACACACTCATTGAATGTGCTCCTGTTCTATCTCCCACCCCTAGGTCCCTACAGGCCCTCCGGATTCCAATGCCATGCCACGCATCAGGTGCCTTTCCGCCCAAGGTGGACGTTGTATTCCGTACAAATAAAACACAGGGCACAAACAGCAGTTAGTGAAAAAGGTGCATTTATTACAAACTGTGACATGTGATTGTGTGTAAGGTGATGACAAAAGTGGTGCGTGCAGTGACAATGAGCTGTCGGTCATGGCTGCGTGATGATCAGGGTGTACCCACTGGTTCTATGTCCATAGTCCAACACACACATGCCATCCAGATGGCTGTGTGGAGTGGGATCGTAGAGCAAGTCAATGCAGTGGCTGGTCAAGGAAGGCTGGCGGAAGGCTGGCTGGCTGCCTCACTTGCGACTGGAGCGTGCGAAGTCCTCCCGGGAGATCTGTTTCCTCTTCGGACGGCCCCTTCCACGTTTGGGAGGGGGTGCCTGGTGGCGACCTGCTGGTGGTGGGTGAGGTGTGCTCACTGGCTGTGGACGCAGGGGAAGTGGACACTGCTGCTCCGACCCTGCGCCCTAGCAGGTGGTGGCGGAGGTGGTGTTGCTGGCCCTGGCTGTGACCTCACCGCCACCACCAGCTGTCCCATGAGGTCCACGAGTTGGTCCATACGGGACACGAATTGGCCCATATGGGCGTCCATGGACCTCAGCACCCCCAGCACCTCCCGCGTGTCTGTAGGCAGACCTGGACCCATTGTCCTTGGGCCTCTTCATAGGCCCCAAGGACTCTGGCCATGTGAGGCAGGGCATGGCTCCCAGGGAGGCTGGCGTTTCCCTGACCCTGCTCCTCCTACCAGTCCTGCTGCCACCGGCCTGCCCACTAGCCACATTGCACACCACGGTCCTCGCTGTGGCTCCCAGGGTGGATCCAGTCGTCCGGGCCACCACCTGCGCTGGGGCTGGTGCCAGCGGAGACGTGGCGGTGGTGGTGGCGGTGGTGGTCGGTGCGGCGATGGTGGCGGTTGCGGCAGTGGTAGTGGCCACAATGACCGTGGGTGTGGCCGCAACGACAGTGGCAGCAGGGGGCTGGGACTGTTCAGCATCCCTGGATGATGGGTTGGTGGGTAGGAGGGGTCCTGGGGAGCGGCTGGGCCCTGCCACGCCAGATGGGCCTGCTTAGTGGTCCGTGTCCGAAGAGGAGGACAGATCCTCCAGATCCGTGTGTCCTCGTTGGGGGCTTGTGGGCTGGCTGTGCTGGCTGCTGTCTCCATCCCCAGCATCCGGCAGTTCGTCACCTGTGGAGAGAATGAGATTTGTTATTGTGTTGCACCTGGCGAAGTATGTATTTGTCGTCTGACATTGGCAGTTCGTGCAATCTCGTACATGGGTTTCCCGGAGGCGAGTGTGTGGCTGTGGCATCTGTAGTTGTGTGTGCTAGGCAATGGGACTGTGTGCTGTGCACATGTGGCATGGGACGGATTGGCCATGCCGATGGGTGTGTTGCTGTGCCCCTACTCATTGTGACTCTGGTGTATGCGGGCTCCTGGCCCATCCTGGGTCTGGTTTGTACTTTGCATTTGGGGTTCACATGGAACGCTTAGGAACGCATATGGCAACATGGGGGCCATGCCCCAGATTCGCATTTGGGAGGGGATATGCATTTGGGGTTCAAATGGAACGCTTAGGAACGCATATGGCAACATGGGGGCCATGCCCCAGATTCGCATTTGGGAGGGGATATGCATTTGGGGTTCAAATGGAACGCTTAGGTACGCATATGGCAACATGGGGGCCATGCCCCAGATTCGCATTTGGGAGGGAATATGCTTTTGGGGTACATGCTGTGAGCCATGGGTGCCGAACGTGACATGTGTTGTGGCAGCATGACAGTGCATGGTTTGAGGTGTGTCCATGCTTGACATGGCCTGCATATTTGCTGTCTGTTGTGATTACTGGACATGGCATTGGACGCATCGTTATGAGTGAGTGATGGTTGTGTGCCAGCCAACGTATTGCAGTTGTCCCATCTCCTTGGTGTGCGTGCTGCCCTGTGCCATGTGCATCACTGCAGTGCTCGGGGGGGTGTGGCCCATGTTGTGTGTTGTTGCTCACAGTGTGTCGTGCACTTAATTGACTTCTGGCACATGGTTGGTCATGGGCATGTGTCTTAGCGTGACTGCTGTATGTGTGGCAGCTGTGCGGATGACATGCCTTTCATGAGACTGGGGCTGACGGATGGGATGGATGGTATGTTGTATGTGCATGGTGTGTCTGTGAGTTTGATGGGTTCAGTGGTGTTCGTGTGCATTTATGTTGTTCCGCTCTGTTGCGTCTAGTGTTGTTTGTCTTACATAGGCGTAGTTGTGGGGTGTGTGGTTGACAGGCAGTTGGGGCTACATGGACAGGACTTCAATGGTGTTTCGGTTGTGTGTGATGAGTTGCACAGTGGCTGCCGTGTGGGACTATATTCAGTGTGGCTTGTGCATGCAGACGTGGCTCCTTGGGTGTTGCAATGTCTGTGATGGGTCATGTGGGGTGTGAGTCTGTTGTTCATGTCCGTGTGCACATTGTTCACTTGTTCGTGACGGTGGGCGGTGCTGCGTGTTCGTCTGCTACGTGACATGTCCCATGTGTTGGTCGTGTTATGGTCCTCATGCCTCCAGTAATCCAGCCCTGTCCAGTTTCCCACCTGCAAGTTGTTCGTGCGTGCACTGTACTGGATGCCACATGGCTCTAAGCGGGGGTGCTCCATGTTGCAGGTCTGTGGGGGTGGGATGGTGTTGTGGGTCGTGGGGGTGGCTGGACACCCACTGACACCGATTGCTGTGGACCGTGATGTCTGCCTTTCGGCTGTCGTTGTGCACTGCGGTGGCTGACACGTGGCTGTGGGGTGTGGGGGATGCTCCTCCTTGCTGTGCTGTGGGACTGGGGCCTGGTGTGTGTTGTACTTGGGTTGTCCACCGTCCCACCCACTGCACTTTGTGTTCCTGCCACTTACCTGTTACTTGTCGGTTAGTGCAGCTGTGGCGGACACATGGGTGTGGTGGGTGCTCGTTGTGGCGCTTCTGGCATATTTGGGGACCTGTTGGTGGTTACGTGGCTGGCTTAGTGTACACATGTCCCCACGCATCTTGCAGTTGTTCGGTTTGGGCTGTGTGTGGTAGTGTCTGTTGCATGTGTGTGTGATGTGTTGTGTATTGTGTGCTGGACATGGGGGTGTTTGTCCCTGGGAGCTGTGGCATGGTAGTTGCGCATGTGAGTAGATAGCGGTGTGCTGGTATACATTAGTTTGTACTTACCAGCCTCCACTCCCCTGCTAATCCGGCGAGGATCTCCGGATGGATTACGACTCGCACCTTCTCCTCCCACGCTTTGTAGGTCTTAAAGAGCGCGGGATTCCCTCCGCCAGTGACGGCAGCCAGCTCTCTGTTTTTGCCCTCCTTCTTCTTGACCAGGCTCTTGACGTCATTCCAACGTTTGTTAATCTCGACTCTGTTCCTGGGCAGGGTCCCGACTGCATTGACCTGGTCTACGATCCGGTTCCACATTCTGTTTCTGGTGGCTAGTGGTGTGTGCTGGACCATGTTCCCATAGATTTGTGGGTACACCTTGATGATCTCGTCGACCATGACCGTCAGCTCCATGGGCGTGAACTTGGGCATCCTTTGTGGTGCCATGGTGTTTGTGGTGCTGGTGCGGTGTGTGTTGTGTAATGTGCAGGGGGTTTGTGGTGCCGGTGTGTGGTGGTGGTGGTGGTGGTGGTGGTGGTGGTGGTGTGTGGTGGTGGTGGTGGTGGTGGTGGTAGTGATGTGTGCGTTTCTGTGGTGTGCTGCTGTCCTTGCTGTGTCACTGTGTCCTCTCCTCTCCTCTCTGGTTTGCAATGTAGCAAGGGGTTGTGGTCTGTGGGAGTGCTGCTTTTGTACTCACCTATGTGGGTGTGTCCTCATGGTCTGTTGTTTTCAGGTGTGTTGTGTCTGGGGTTCTGGCCTTTGTATTTTTTGTTTGTCCGGGGGTGTTTTCGGGATGTGTACTGTGCTTGTGTATTTGTGCGTGCCTTGCTGTGTGGACTTGTTGGCCATGTTGTGTGCTATTGGTTTTGTGTGCGGATGGTTTCTGTGCAGGTACGTTGGCGCCATGGCTTCTGCCGTGTCGATTCTCATCGGCGTTGTTTGCGCTGGCGGGCGGTATATTTGTGGTTTTTCCGCGCTCATGGCGGTGCGATCGTAATTTCACGTGCGGTGTGTCGGCCGTGTGGGCGGGCGGTTTTGTGTTGTCGTGCGTGTTTCCGTCCGTGGCGGGCGGTTTGACTCCGACTCGGACGTTGGCGGGCGGTATTTTGTGTGATTTTTCCGCCGATGGCGGTATTCGGTTTGTGTAATCGTAATGGCGTGGTCGGTGTTCAGGAGGTGTGTGCGGGCGGATTTTTGCCGCTTCCATGCCTGGCGGATTTATTTACGCCCGGGTATCGTAATGGGCCCCTTAATATTTATAAATAATTATTTTAATAACTTATACATTGTTAATAAGCATATAAAAAATTATAAATACATATCTATACACATACACCAATAACATAAATAAAAATATTAAAAATATATATAACAAATTAAAAAATTTGAATATTTTAATCTTTTTAAAATACATTATACATACATTAACTAAAACAGTAGGGAAAATATTGGATAGTGGAGGGGATAAAATTACTATTCCTACTCCAGAGAGTGCAACAATAGGGAAAGTGTTGGATAGCGTAGGGGTAAAAATTACTATTTTCACTCCAGAGAGTTCAACAGTAGGGAAAGTGTTGGATAGCGTAGGGGTAAAAATTACTATTCCCACTCCAGTGAGTGCAACAGTAGGGAAAGTGTTGGATAGCGAAGGGGTAAAAATTACTATTCCCACTCCAGTGAGTGCAACAGTAGGGAAAGTGTTGGATAGCGTAGGGGTAAAAATTACTATTCCCACTCCAGTGCGTGAAACAATAGGGAAAGTGTTGGATAGCGTAGGGGTAAAAATTACTATTCCCACTCCAGTGAGTGCAACAGTAGGGAAAATGTTGGATAGCGTAGGGATAAAAATTACTATTCCCACTCCAGTGAGTGCAACAGTAGGGAAAGTGTTGGATAGCGTAGGGGTAAAAATTACTATTCCCACTCCAAAGAGTGTAACTGTAGGGAAAGTGTTGGATAGCAGAGGGTTAAAATTAACATACTTATCAATTAAATAATTTTTTTATTAAATAACCAATTAATAATTAATTAATAATAAATTATGTAAAAATAATAACAAATAAAAATTAATAATTACTTCATTATAAATAAATTACTTCCCACTCTATTCCCCTATAAACCCACAACCCACTCCTAAAAAAAAACACAATTAATATAATTATCAATTAATCAATGAATAAAAATTAATTACCAATTAATTATTAATTAACAATACATTATGTATCAATACCAATAAACAAAAATTAATAATTACTTTATTAAAATTAAATAACTTCCACCCTATTCCCCAATAAACCCACAACCCGCTCCTAAAAAAAATAACACAATTAATATAATTATCAATTAATCAATTAATGAAAATTAATTACTAATTAATAATTAATTAACGAGAAATTAATTATCAATACCAATAAATGAAAATTAATAATTACTTTATTAAAATTAAATTACTTGCCACCCTATACCCCTATAAACCCACAACCCGCTCCTATATAAAATTAACACAATTAATATAATTATCAATTAATCAATTAATAAAAATTAATTACCACTTAATAATTAATTCACAATACATTAATTATCAATACCAATAAATACAAATTAATTATTGCTTTATTATAGTTAAATTACTTCCCACCCTATTCCCCTATAAACCCACAACCCGCTACGGAATAAAAACACAAAATATTATTAAAAATAATTAATAATTTCAAAAAATTATTATTATTAAACTTACTATAAACTTACTATAATTAAATTACTTCCCACCCTATTCCCCTATAAACCCACAACCCGCTACAGAACTAAAACGCAAAATGTAATTAAAAATAATTAATCATTTCTAAAAATTATTATTAAACTTACTATAATTAAATTACTTCCCACCCTATTCCCCTATAAACCCACAACCCGCTACGGAACTAAAACGCAAAATTTACTTTAAAAAAAATTAATAACTTCTAAAAATGTTATATATATATTTTAAAAAAAACAATACTTAACAAAAAATATAGAACACATACATTGAAAATACATACTAAAATACATAACACTAATATAAACATCGATATTATTAACAACGATATTTTTACAAACGATATTACTGACTTCGATATTAACAAAAACGATATTTCTTACCTTCATGTCGATATTCTGGTCACCGATATTCTTGATGTCGATATTCAGTCCCTTCGATATTTCCAACTCGATATTTTTGTACTCCGAAAATAAAAACACGATATTATGTCTGTGCACCGATTTTATAAGTGCTTGGGTATTGGCGGAGTGATTGGATAAGTTCATGGGTACTGCCTGGGTGATTGGAGGAGTGCATGAGTAGTGCCTGGCCGATTTTGTAAGTGCTTGGTTCCTGCCTGGGTGATTGCATGAGTGCACAGGTAATGTATGGGTGATTGAAGAGTGCATGGGTAATGCTTGACTGATTACATTAGTTTATGGGTACCACTAGAGGTTTTTGCCCTTCTCTTTCTAGCGTCAAGTCCGTAGGCACCGGTTAACCTCCGGCTAGCTGTTGCGCCATATAAATTTAAAAATAATAATAATAATAATGGGTAATGCCTGGTTGATTGCATGAGTGCATCGGTAGTACCTGGGTGATTGTAAGATTGCAAGGGTAGTGCATGGTAATTTTATAAGTGCTTGGGTATTGGTGGAGTTATTGGATAAGTGCATAGGTAATGGCTGGGTGACTGGAGGAGTGCATGGGTAGTGCATGGGTGATTGGAGCAGTGCATGGGTAGTGCCTGTTTATTGCATCAGTGGATGAGTAGTGCCTGGGTGATTGCAGAAGTGAATCGGTAGTGCCTGGGTGATTTTGTAAGTGTATAGGTATTGTTTGGATGATTTTGTAAGTGCATAGGTAATGCCTGGGTGATTGCATTAGAGCATGGTTACTGCTTGGGTGATTCTATCAGTGGAAGAGTAATGTCTGGATGATTGAAGGAGTGCATAGGTAATACTTGAGTGATTGCAAGACTGTAGAAGTAATGTTTGGGTGATAGCATGAGTATATGGTTCAGCCAAACTGATTAAAGTTGTGGATTAGTAATGCCTGGGTGATTTTGTAAGTACATAGGTTATGCTTCAGTGATTGAAGGAGTGCATGAGTACTGCTGAGGTGATTTGAGGAGTGAGATGATTGAGTTTGAAAAAATGAATAACTGCAATAAAAGTGACTGTAAACATTAATTCATATTATTATGCTTCTTACATTATTTCATCTTACCTTCTGTATTGAAGTATACATGAAACTCATTGAAACTATTTTACAGTTGTTTCATTGTAAAGTAAATGTAAAATATTTTCCAACTTTAGTTTTACTTTCTGTAAAAGAGAAGAAAAAATACTGTTATTGCCATTAATAATTTTAGAATTACATAACATATTCAGGTTCTCTTTTTTGCCTTTTTCAGATTCTATTGAATTTCACCATACACAGTGATTTCAATGTTGATCATCATATAACTTCGGGCAAAAAAATACAATCAATAAATTGTAAAAAAAAAACAAATCTCTTTAAAAAATATTTACAAGTTCAACTATCTGTTTGCATTTTCAAAATAAACACTCTCATTTACATTGCATATAATACAAAGATCAAATATATGAACTACTTCTTTCAAACACAATTTTCCAAATGCAATATCAAAGAACAGAAACGATAATTCAAACACTAATGGGCCTATTAGGATGGCGGGCGGACTTAAGTCCGCCCACCACCCTAGCGGTGCTGGGACTGGCAGCCAGCGGTGCGGCGGTCCCGCACCACCAATTAGGATGCGACCGCCACCCTGGCGGTCGCATCCTGCATCACTAATGCAGAGAGGCAGAGAGGCATGTTGTGCATTGCCATGCACAACATGACAGGCACCGCGCGGTGCCTGCCACCTTGAGCATGGCAATGTAGGGGGGTACCACAGGTACCCCCCAAGTGTAGCGCCCCACCCCCCCAGGGGCCCGCAACGGGCCCGCCATGAATAGGCCGGAACCGCCAGGCATAATAATATGGATGGCGGTGCCTTCCAGGCACCGCCACCATATTATGCCCGAGTTCCGCCCAGCCGGCAATTGTGACGATTGCCGACCGGTGGAAAAGCGGCGGACGGACTTTCCGTCTGCCGCGGTACCCCCGCCATAGTAATTTGGCGGGGGGAAATTATGTTGTGATGGCGGGCGGATAGCCATCATAATGACCCCCTAATTGTTCACATCTTCCCAATAGGCCGAATGATGTTTCCGAAATCATTTGCATTGAAATTATCCAAAATAAACTAGTTACTTCATGTTTACATCTTCCCAATAGGCCGAATGATGTTTTCAAAACTTTGGCATCAAAAATATCAGATATGAATTTGGCAATTCATAAGGCAACCGACATTTGAATTCCAAATGGGCATCATTACAATGTGTCCATCCTTTATTGCATCTTAAATACACAGTATAGGGTCCAGATGTTGTACTAGGTCCATCATGGAAAATAATAGCCACTGCTTTAAAAGTTCTTCCTGAAATTGACACTTGACTTGCCACAACATTTTTAATTTTGGTTTCCAATTTTCTTCCATCTGCTGTACAACGTTGTAGCATTAAAATGACATATTGTCCAAATCTTTCTATAAATAATGTTGACAACATTTCTGATTTGCAGTGAGTACATTTCATATCTTGATTAGCTGATTTTACTAATTTGTTAAAAGACACTGTTTTGCAATCTGGTATTGTCAAATATATGAATCGTTCAGTGTCTATTTCAGTGGTAGAAGAAAATGAACAGTCTTCACATTTATGATGCCATCTGTAAAGTAGTCCAAACAGATTTTCAATTTGTATTCCTTCATCTTCCAATACTGCAAGCATAAAGATAGAAATTCTTGAGCATCTTGTTGTACATTAAATATAAATTGTGAAGAACCAGAACAGATATCCAAAAGATGCCCGAATGCCAGAAGCAGTATGTTTTTTAGTTTTATCAGTTTTCAACTTTTCAAAAATATAATGTAACAAAGAACAGAATCTTTTTCTCGATTTTCCATAATTTGATGATGAAGATTTTCTAGAAAAAACACGACGTTCACAATTACATTAGCATAGCAGTTCATACCTGAACTATTTTCTAACTAGTATCCTACAATATCATCAACAGTGTCCATTTTCATTTTCTTTACAGCCTGAACATTCTCTTGAATTGTTTTCTTCTTTCCAACCTCACTAGTTTCTCATATTTTCATTTTGGACATACTACACGTTTTTCATATATGGGATATTCACCTAAGTTAGGAGCATACAGTCTTCTTAACCAATTATACTCTCTTACACAATTTGCATCTGCACTAACCTTTTTTTCATCAAAATCAATCAAATACAATCCAGATAATGTTCTTACTCGAGACAATGCAACTTATGCCACACCCTCTTTAAAAACTGTACTTCCAATATTTACCAAAGCACTGTCTACACTTAAACCTTGAGATTTATGAATGGTCACCGCATATGCTAAAGAAAGAGGAAACTGTTTTCTACGAACATACAAATCTTTAACAAGCAAAAAACGAACAGCACAACGTCCAATCTGTTTTACCTTTTCAATCTGATCAAATTTAATCTTCAAAAATGCAATGCCATCTCTGTTCTGAAAATTTACATAATCAACAACTTCTCCCATTGCTCCATTCACTAAACCTTTTTCAACATCTAAATTACGCCGTAATATTACCCGACAGTTTACACATACATATATAGGGGTCGATTCCGATCTCGGTCGGAGACGCACCTAACACCATTTGGTCGGGAAAAAAGCCATGCGAATGCCTGTTTCCCGACCAATCCGCACATTATTCCGAACAAGCAAGTACGATGCGCACTACAGCATAGATTCCGACCCAGTCGTACTCACCCAATCCAGGTCCTGTTCCCCGACCGAGCCGGATCCGGAATCGTAGAATCGAGCCGCACAGAAGCAAAAATGCAGCCCCGTCCGGCCGGACAAGTACGATGCGCATCCCGTACGCGCCGAACCCGTCGCTACACACGGCACATCAAAGCATCCGGGCGAGGCGCACATAAGCTCCGATTCGCGCCACAACACGATCCACGGCTACGAGATGAACACGCCAGCGAAGAGGACGAGGCGAAGCAAAGAGAAAGACGAACGAGACGAACCAACCATGAATCCCTTCGTACCGATCCTACCAATATTCTACCTCTATTACCGAAACAGGCACGGACGCGTACAGCGCAGAAAGTAAGTCAGACACCAACAACAAAAACAAACTACACGTACCCGACACATCACACACAGAGGGATGCAGAAATACCTACACCAGCAACAGCAGCACCATAGGGGCGGGATGGCCCTCACCAATGCCACACATACACATAGGGGCCTGTATGCCTAAAACTACTACCACCCTTACCCAGGGGGTGCCAGATGCCTACCACTACTACCACCTCTACCCATGGGGGGCTGGATGCCTGTCACTACTACCACCCTTACCCAGGGGCTGCCAGATGCCTACCACTACTACCACCTCTACCCATGGGGTGCCAGATGCCTGTCACTACTACCACCTCTACCCATGGGGGGCTGGATGCCTACCACTACTACCACCTCTACCCATGGGGGCAGGATGCCTACCACTACTACCACCCCTACCCATGTGGGCCTGTATGCCTACCACTACTACCACCCTTACCCAGGGGGTGCCAGATGCCTACCACTACTACCACCTCTACCCATGGGGGGCTGGATGCCTGTCACTACTACCACCCTTACCCAGGGGGTGCCAGATGCCTACCACTACTACCACCTCTACCCATGGGGTGCCAGATGCCTGTCACTACTACCACCTCTACCCATGGGGTGCCGGATGCCTGTCACTACAACCACCCTTACCCAGGGGGTGCCAGATGCCTACCACTACTACCACCTCCACCCATGGGGGCTGGATGCCTGTCACTACTACCACCCTTACCCCGGGGGTGCCAGATGCCTACCACTACTACCACCTCTACCCATGGGAGGCTGGATGCCTACCACTACTACCACCCTTACCCAGGGGGTGCCAGATGCCTACCACTACTACCACATCTACCCATGGGGGGCTGGATGCCTGTCAATACTGCCACCCCTACCCATGGGGGGCTGGATGCCTACCACTACTACCACCTCTACCCATGGGGGGCTAGATGCCTGTCACTACTACCACCCTTACCCAGGGGGTGCCAGATGCCTACCACTACTACCACCTCTACCCATGGGGTGCCCAATGCCTGTCACTACTACCACCTCTACCCATGGGGGGCAGGATGCCTACCACTACTACCACCCCTACCCATGTGGGCCTGTATGCCTACCACTACTACCACCCTTACCCATGGGGTGCCAGATGCCTACCACCACTACCACCTCTACCAATGGGGTGCTGGATGCCTGTCACTACTACCACCTCTACCCATGGGGTGCCAGATGCCTGTCACTACTACCACCTCTACCCATGGGAGGCTGGATGCCTACCACTACTACCACCCTTACCCAGGGGGTGCCAGATGCCTACCACTACTACCACCTCTACCCATGGGGGGCTGGATGCCTGTGACTACTGCCACCCCTACCCATGGGGGGCTGGATGCCTGTCACTACTACCACCCTTACCCAGGGGGTGCCAGATGCCTACCACTACTACCACCTCTACCCATGGGGTGCCAGATGCCTACCACCACTACCACCTCTACCCATGGGGTGCTGGATGCCTGTCACTACTACCACCCTTACCCAGGGGGTGCCAGATGCCTACCACTACTACCACCTCTACCCATGGGGGGCTGGATGCCTACCACCAACACCACCCCCACTCATAGGATGGACAATGCATGACACAACCAGCACACCACAACCTAGGGAATGCAAGAAAAAGACATCCCCCCAACACCATGACAAGCGTGTGTAGACTGCGTCCAATGGCTACAACACTGAACATGACTTTGAACATACAATGTGACCCCCTATCACATGTGCCACACATATATGTGTGTGGCCCCCACAATGCAAGCAGACCATGACCATTGTGGCAATGGGGTCCAAAACCCCATCATCACAGTGACCAAAAGGTAAGTGTGGGGTCCATAGCTGAAGCACATCTTGAACATTGTGGCAATGGGGTCCAAACCCCCATCATCGCAGTGACCAAAATGTAAGTGTGGGGGCCCATAGCTGAAGCACATTCAGAACATTGTGGCAATGGGGTCCAAACCCCCATCATCACAGTGACCAAAAGGTAAGTGTGGGGTCCATGGCTGAAGCACATCTTGAACATTGTGGCAATGGGGTCCAAACCCCCATCATCACAGTGACCAAAAGGTAAGTGTGGGGTCCATGGCTGAAGCACATCTTGAACATTGTGGCAATGGGGTCTAAACCCCCATCATCACAGTGACCAAAAGGTAAGTGTGGGGTCCATGGCTGAAGCACATCTTGAACATTGTGGCAATGGGGTCCAAACCCCCATCATCACAGTGACCAAAATGTAAGTGTGGGGGCCCATAGCTGAAGCACATTCAGAACATTGTGGCAATGGGGTCTAAACCCCCATCATCACAGTGACCAAAAGGTAAGTGTGGGGTCCATGGCTGAAGCACATCTTGAACATTGTGGCAATGGGGTCCAAACCCCCATCATCACAGTGACCAAAATGTAAGTGTGGGGGCCCATAGCTGAAGCACATTCAGAACATTGTGGCAATGGGGTCTAAACCCCCATCATCACAGTGACCAAAATGCAAGTGTTGACAAAGAAAAAGCTGCAACTGCCAAACTGCATGGATGATTCCTGGTCACAGAACATAAAACACATCAGTGGCAAAGTAGTGCATGTGTCCCATTGCAACATAGATTGGGGGAGGCAAATACTGCAGTGCAAATAAGACATACCTTTGGCCATGTGCAGACAAACAACACCCATGGGGGCTGACACTGTCAACATTCATCAATGACACAATGACAGAAGTGACCATCAGAATGCAGACCCACATATTTGCACCAATGGGCACACAAATGCAGATATCCTGTGGAGACTGTAGATGTGAGGTGAACAGAAACCATACCATGGCAGCAATGGGACACACAAACCATGATCATTGTGCTGACCGATGACCTAGGAGTCCCAGGGACAGCAGGGGAAACCCACCAAAGAACATACAGCCAATGGCACACCAAAGATATGCCAATGCAGTGGTGCAGATGCACAAACACAAACAGGCAGACCCACACTGCACATCAAACATAACAGGTGAGGGGGGTGCCAGTGTCCCCAGGCAACCACACAACACATGAGGAGGCCTGAATACCAATTACACAGATGTGCATACAGTGCCACACAAAGGTAACTCATGGATCCAAATACCCTATGTGGGCAATCAGGCATTGTCAGATGAGAGGGAGCACAAATCACACATGTCACACAAGCATGTAGGAACAGCAACTGACACAGCAAGACACAGACACACCACAGCACTACCCCCAGGGTCCCCACAATGTGGTGACCCTGGGCTGCATAACAATCCCACTGTGATGACAAAGCTAGATGTCGTTCACACTGTGAACCACAGTCATGTGTCCTGAGCAACAAACTACCATCACACCTACACAAGCACAAATCAATCAGCACGGCCAGTAAGCCAAGGCCAACATGGAGGCAGGGGTCTAGCCGGGCAACAACTCTCATCTGCACACACTCAACACCACACACCTCGACCTCCAACAATGTGCAGCAGTGAAGCACACATGCACTGGTGACATTGCACATGCACCCATGACAATCCCAGGGTGGTGAGTGGGAACCAAGGTGCAGAAACACATCACACATGGCCACTCAACAAGACTCCTGAATGTCTGACACACTGCACACTACGCTGTACATGGACATGACGGCAATACCACACCAACCAATGGGATCCCAGCCACAGTCACACACCAGTGAAGAAGCCAAGGACACCCACAAAGAACACACATAGACAACTACCAACATTGCAGCCCGGACCCTGAGGAGTGCCAGCAGTCACACACACAACGTATCACAATCACTGAAAGATAACACAAACTGGAAATCACATGACAGGTGTAAACAACAAGTGCCAAGGGGAATCCTGACTGTGACCCATCTGCGTCTGCACACAAACTCAGCCCTGACAGCAAACACACCTATGGGTGACACCCTGATGACCAGTAATGTGCCATGCACCCACATCACAGAGAATCCAGGGAGAAGACTTGGGGGGTACATAGGTCAACTCAGCAAGCATCACAAACAGGTACAACACTAGGGATCCCAGCATGCACAGCTAAACGGAAGTGAACACACAGACATGCTCATATAACACACACCTTGGGCGCAGGCAATGTCACAGGAGTACACACTGCCATGAGGGGACTCCACTCCTGTGGAAGGAAAGCTGTGCCATATGTTGGCACAGTAGGGCTCCATCATGTCAGCTGAGCACTTGGTCACACACTCAACAATTAGCACCAAATGAATGCTCCCGTCACATCAGCCTGGTCATGGGAGTGCCAACAAAATCATCAGCACTGATCCAACACACTTGTATAGCAATGTTGCACTGACAACACAGATGAGTCCCTCCCCATTGATGCCCAAACCTGCATGTCCAGTGGAGATGGCCACACGGTCAGGCTAGTAGATGAATTGAACAATGGCAGGCACAACAGATGTGCAGGGGTGGAAGCCACAGATGTGAAATTGCTAATGTAAGTAGGAAATCCCATTGCCAAATATTGAACACATGACACCCTCAGATGCTGCTAAGGATGACATGGATACACCACAGGATAGGACACATTCCCCCTGGACCACATGTGTTCCTGCACAGTAACACTTCATTATAATGAGACCAAATATCACCATCACTGCAGCAAGGGCATGGTTAGCATCATCAACAACATGTACATCAGAAGCAAAAGCACTAGAGAACAGAAAGGTGCTTTATTCAGCATATGTGGGTCTAACAGTTGATGTCCAGCACAAATGTTAACAAAGGCCAATGGCCAGTCCAACTTGAATGTCAAAACAGGGTGACAGTGGCAGATGTCACCCAACGCATGCCTGCACTGATAAAAGCCAGGGACAATCCCCTCGGAGGGGCATACGGGGGGGCAGGCCAGGCACCGCAGGGACAGGATCAGGGCTCACCAGAAGGAGGCAGGGAAGGGGTGGTGGGTGCTGGAGAGCCACTGACAACTGCAGTGGAGGTGTCTGACATGGTGTGTGCCAGCACAAGTGGGGGGCATGACTCTGATGGTGTGGGTGCCGGCAAGACTGCAGGGGACCGTGCAGATGGAGTGGACAGGTTCCCCACTGCAGTGCCCAAGTCAGACAGGGTGGTAGTGGACTCCACTGCAGTGCCTACCTCCAGGGGAGGAGAATGGGGATCAGGTAAGGTGGGCAGGACAGAGGGGGAGGACACCGTCTCCACACCAGTGGCACAGACAAGCGCAGCGGGGTGTGTGGGGCCGGAAGAGCAAGTGGCAGGGGGAGAAGGCCTGATCCTTTTGGGGATGGTGTATCTGTGGGTGGGGGAACCTGGGGCAGGGTGTGGTGGGGGCACCTGTGGAGTGGGGGCCTGAGGGATGGAGGAAGGAGACTTGGTGCCTGAGCTGCAGGGCGGCGGCGGGGTCTTGCTCTTCCGGGTCCGGGGGGACTTGCGGATGGGTGCGTCAGTCGGTCTGCGCCTGGGGGAGGGTGTCCGGTGGCGAGGGGCACTCCGCTCCGTGTGGGTGGGCTTCCTCTTCCCCCTGAATGCTGTATCAGCTGGATCGGAGGGGAAGAGGCCGAGGTCACTGAGGAAGAGCCGCTGGGTCTTTGGGGTTGCAGGTGAGGCAACGGAGGGGGCTTTGGAGGGAGAGGCAACTGTGGACTGCGCAGTGCTCGTGGATGCGTGTGTGTGTGACTGGGCCCCATCCCCTGTGAGTGTGGTTTCAGTCCCCTGACTGTGCGTGCGTGTGCGTCTTGTCTGTGGCGTGTGTGTGTGTGTGCTGCTCGTGTCTGTGCTGGTGTGTGCCTGTGCCGGTGTGTGTGTGCTTGGGACAGGTAAGGTGCTGGGGAGTGTGGATGGGGCAGAGGCAGGAGGGGTGAGGGACTGTTGGAGGAGGGACACTGCTGCCTGGACAGGGCAGGAGGGTCCTCCCATGGACCTGCAAGGTGTGCAAGATCGTCACGTCTGTAGGGCAGACATGCCCGATGAGATGCCCTCCATGAACGACACCAGCTGAGTCAACAGAGTGGTGTGGGCATGGAGGACACTCAGCATCGCTGTCTGCCCTACATGGAGCTGGCGAAGGAGGTACACAGACTCCTCACTCAGGGCAGCAGGGGACACAGGGGCAGGGGGTGCGGTGCCTGGCCCCGAAGGAGACACGCTCCCGAACATGGGAGCCTCCACAGACCTCGGGAATGGGAGCCGATGGGAGGGCGGTGGTGGTGGTGGTGGCGGGGACAGCAACACTAGCTGGGGTGTGGTGGCTGCTGACACCCGCCTCCATAAGGGAGTCATCCTCCGAGCTGCTGTGGTCCTCAGCTGAGGTGGATGGTGCTGAGGACTCCTCGGTGTGGCTCCCCTCGCCCTCCGTGCCACTGGGTCCCTCCGACCACTCCTCGGCTGTTGACCCAGTCTGGCTCTGCGGCTCCTCCTGGTCCGTGGAGCTGTCCCCTCCTGTGGCCGTGGATGTATCTGCAAACAATAGGGAAACAGACAGACATCAGTCACCTGCACCGAACGCACACACCACAGTAAGTACAGCACAATACAGAGCAAGGCCTGGCATCCTTAGTTGGACATTGCTAAAATTGCCCAAACAGAATAGGAGAAGCCAATTGTCAGTCTGATCGTCAACCATGGCACTCACATCCCACCTGGCCTTGCACCCATCTGTCTGGCGTCCGTTGGCTGGCAATACCCCAGTGTGGACACATGCACCACCTACACAGTAGTTGGACGGTGCAGAGAACACGGTGAAGCATGTGAACATGCACACATCACAACTCTTGCCACTGAGTCAGTACAGGTGCCCGGATGAAAGTGATGCCCAGAGTCAGATATATGAAATGCATGTGATGCATACCAGCAACAGACACCACGAGGCACACATGTGCTGATAGCCATTGCCACTATGGTGTGCATGTAGCACATGTCACTCCCCTGCAGGATCACCCATAGGAAGTCACATGCCATGGCACAGGCATGCCTGCTAAGTCATACATCACTGTCTCCAGTCACATGGGCAGGGCAGCCACACAACAACAGTCTGCACTGTGTCACAATAGTAGGTCATGGGGAATGCAAGTCCTGGAGCTGAACAAGTGCACATGTACATCCCCCACACACCACATCATCTGAACCCTTATCTGTCCAGGTCATACCGATTGGACATATGGGAGACCTGTAACACAACCCTCTGAACCTGAGCACCTCACAATCTGCTGTGAATGGGAAACAGCTGCATGGACTTCACATTCGCATACCCCAGTCAGCACGGTCAGGTGTTCAAACACCTATGTGTCACACAAGTATCGTCTCCTATGGTCACATCTCCGGTGGCATGCTGAGCCCCAACCGAGAAACACCCCAGCAGTCCTGACAAGGAAGCCACAGCACACTGACACAGAGGCAGACACCTGAGGGGACATATCACTGAGCACAACGTGTCAGCTGATACACGGGAGTGGGAGTGCAGAGTGTATTGTATGGCCTGGAGTAGGCATGACTGTCCTGCCCCACATGAATGAGGGATGAGCCCTGGACAGTAGGCAGCTGGCTAAGTATGTGTGACACACGTAATATACACACTCCAGGGGCCCAAACATTGTTCCCACCCGCAGCATGGGTGTGTGCCAGACACCCCAGGCACATGTGGTGGATCAGCTCAGCAATTGGACCACATATCAAAGTGACACGCAGATTACATGTCAGAACACAGGCATTGTGTAAGCAATGGACCCACCCATGATGCCCACCACAGAGTTAGGGGAACAGATGCTGTCCCCCACCTTGAGTCAAGCAAACTGCAAGGACACAGTACCCAAGTGACACAATTCCCTGACTGCAAGGGCCACACCTGGGTATCAGATGAGGAGTGGGCAGTGCACAATTGAGGGACATGGGTCCTGGACCACATGACTGATGTACTGTGGAAGTTTAACCAGGCCAGAGGAGGGCACATAGCATGGCAGACAAAGTTCACAATGCAGTCATGGACTCACCCCCTCCTTGCTGCTCTCTGGCCTTCAGCTGCCCATCCAGATCAGGGAAGACCACCGCCAGGATCCTGAGCATGTGGGGGTCAGGGTCCGGTGTCCGCCCCTCCTGCGAGGAGGCGACAGCTTCAGCTGGACCCGTGCGATCCTCCGGGTCCAGCCCCGAAGGTCCTGCCACCTCTTCTGGCAGTTGCGGATCCGGCGCTTGTAGTCCCCCACGGATCTCACTGCCCGGACGATGGTCAGCCATATCTTCTGCTTCTGGTGGGCATCAACCTGTGAGGATGACAAAGTGAGAATGCTATTACTACACATGCAACATATCCGTGCATTACACAGTTGTGTATACATGTCTCAATCACAGGGGCACATGATGTACACAGGCAGTGCAAAGATGGCCATGGACAGTATGCCAGCAGTAACTACATGGTATCATTGCTTGGGAAGTAAAACCTTGTTTAAATGCACTGTCACTGCACCATACCTGTCCAGTGCATGTAACTACACACTATGGGGGGTGACAACAACTCAGTGAGCCTGCTAGCCAGTGGCGTGCAGACTGTTAGCCTTGCTAGTCAGACAACATGCACATTTAGGAAGGCAGTGGACAGAACACTCACCTGCTCCCCTGCTTTCCCATACAGCTTGCTGTACTGTGGAAGGAGGCTGTCCAGCAGGGCCTGGTTCTCCTCAGTGCTGAAGGCTGGGGCTCTCTCCACAGTACGTGCCATTGCAGGGTCCAGAGGGTGCAGATTCAGCAGCAGTGGTGGTGGCAGATGTCGTCCTGGAGCATGTAGTGCAGGCAAGTGAGCTCTCAGGGGAACAGCCAGCATTATATGTGTGCTGCAGAGGCAGTTACTGTCCCATGTGTCCAAAGTGATAGGTCCAAGTAGTTAGCATCTTCTGAATCTGGCCAATCCATGGAATTGCACCACTTACACACGCCCACAGCATCCTTCAAAAGTTCAACTTCATGACACCCATGAATTTGCAACATTGTTGTGGGTGACCAACTGAATTTCCAGCATCAGACTCGTTCAAAATTTGAAAACGCGTCCGTTGCCAGGCCAGGCCATAGCCAATGGGTGCACACCGATCGGTCCATTGCTGTTCAAGGCATACCCGGGATACAACGCGTACCCGCACACATTGATTGCAATGGGCCGGCCGGGCACACCGATCGGTCCATTGCTGTTCAACGCGTACCCGGGATACAACGCGTACCCGCACACATTGATTGCAATGGGCTGGCCGGGCACACCGATCGGTCCATTGCTGTTCAACGCGTACCCGGGATACAACGCATACCCGCACACATTGATTGCAATGGGCCGGCCGGGCACACCGATCGGTCCATTGCTGTTCAAGGCATACCCGGAATACAACGCGTACCAGCACACATTGAATGCAATGGCCAATGTGTGCGCACCGATCGGTCCATTGCTGTCCAACGCGTATTGCGAATACAACGCGTACCAGCACACATTGAATGCAATGGCCAATGTGTGCGCACCGATCGGTCCATTGCTGTCCAACGCGTATTGCGAATACAACGCGTACCAGCACACATTGAATGCAATGGCCAATGTGTGCGCACCGATCGGTCCATTGCTGTCCAACGCGTATTGCGAATACAACGCGTACCAGCACACATTGAATGCAATGGCCAATGTGTGCGCACCAATCGGTCCATTGCTGTCCAACGCGTATTGCGAATACAACGCGTACCAGCACACATTGAATGCAATGGCCAATGTGTGCGCACCGATCGGTCCATTGCTGTCCAACGCGTCCCTGTACATGTCACTGGCATATGTCACCATGCCTGTCACAGGTGAACATATGCCAGCCACATATACTTCCCAGGGAGTGAGGGGCACACCTACAACACCACAGCCTGTCCAAACTGTATCCTAAGGCATGTAAGGCTGCATTACCTATTCCGTGTATGGGGGTGAACATGTAGTTCTGTGGGTGTCACTTGGGGCAGCCACCCCCAGGCTGTGCACGTGTTCATGGGGACAGTATCCTTGGTGTTTCGTGTACATGAACACTGTGATGTGCAACTGTTCATATCTGAGCATGTGGCATGGTCACATTTCACGGTGTTGTATGTGTATGTCATGTCACATGCCCCCTGAGTCCCATGTGGGACGGTATGTTTAACCCAGGCTGACCCATTGGCACAATAGTGATGGTCCTCCGCAGTCTGTGTGCATGTTGTGTTTACAATGTCTCTGATTTCATGTGCACAATGGGAGACAGTCTCCACATCCACGTTGTTTGTGCATGGACTTTGATGTTGTGCGTGTGTGTGTCACAGACGTCCATGTCTGTCCTGCCGAGGCAACAGGGACCACTACCTGTGGGGGTCATGGTTGTTTTGCTGTGGTGTATACATGATACGCCATGTCATGCCAGTGTCCATGTGGCAATACAGGGTCCCTGGGAATCTACCTGTCGTTGGGCTGTGATGCCTGGGGCACATCTGCCCTCACATGTCACTGTGGGGTGTGTTTGTAACGTGGCAGCAGGAGATGGGAAATGTGGCACGTCCTCATGATACCCAATGGCACAACCTGGGACCTATTGATGCCACTTGTTGAACTGTGATGTTGGATGTTGGCCATGTATGTGCCATACATGTCCTTACGGAACTGCACACATCATGTACTTGTGCCTCATAATGATGTATCATGTGATATTGAGTGTGTTCAATGCCACATATGTGGGGTGACTGACAATCTTTCTTTCTTCACCTATGCACTGCAGGGCACCAGCTGTCCATAGACCATTCCCTGACCTGGCAACGATGGTGGAACGTGACAGCATCCGAAGGTACCGCTTCACCAGGCAGCTGATTGAAGATTTGGCAGTGCGCTTGGCACCACACCTGCAACCTGGCCGGCCGTATCCTACAGCGCTGACCCCCAAGGTGAAGGTGATGGCAGCCCTACACTTCTTTGCCACCGGTACCTTTCAACACACTCTGGCGACTGCTGGTGGGATGTCACAGACCATGTTCAGCCGTGTGCTCCGCGATGTATTGGAGGCTATGTTGATATACCTGAACCAGTACATCTATTTCCCTAGACTCCAGCAACTGACTGGCGTGAAGAGTGACTTCTATGCCCTGGGGAGGATGCTGCATGTCATTGGCTCCATTGATGGGACACATGTGGCTTTGGTACCACCACAGGCCCAGGAGCAGGCATACAGGAACCGCAAGCACTACCACTCGGTCAATGCACTGGTGGTCTGTCTTGCAGATATGACCATCACACACGTGTGTGCCCGTTTCCCCGGTTCTGCACACGATGCCTACGTGATGAGGAGTAGTCGCATCCCGAGGATGATGTCACAGATGCGGAACCAGCGTGCCTGGCTTGTTGGTGTGTACTGACTTTGTACCATTGTGTGTGTTCTGCAATGTAGTGTCCCACCCTCTTTTCCAACTCAGCTAATGTGCAATTGTCTGTATGTAGGTGACTCCGGATATCCCAACATGCCGTGGTTGCTGACGCCCCTCAGGAACCCTGTGACACCAGCCCAGATGCGCTACAATGAGGCACATGGTCGGACGAGGAGAGTTATTGAGCGGACATTTGGTCTCCTGAAGAGCCGCTTCCGCTGCCTGGACAAGACAGGAGGGTCCCTCCCATATGCCCCGGCAAAGGTGTGCAAGATTGTCATCGTCTGCTGCATGCTACACAACCTGGCAGTGCGGAAGGAGTTGCCTCTCATCCTGGATGACGATGACCAACGTCCGCCACCTGTGGAGGATCCTGGCCTGGACCACGATGCCAGTGATGATGATGATGATGATGGTGATGTCCGCACACAGCTCATCACCAACTTCTTCAGCTGAATGTAAGTATCCAGAGATGTCATGTAACTGATGTGAGTTTGCATGATATGTGTTGGTGGTGCTCTGGTGCTGTTTGAGTGTGTGCATGTGCTACATGACTGTATGCATGTAGCGATGTGTCCTTACAGGTAGTCTGTACTCCCCAACAGTGTTGACATGCTAACTTGGTTCTGGGTGGGTATCTTGTGACATGTATTGGGCATGTGTATTGCAGTTCTGTCCTGTTCTTCAGTGCTTTTGACTGTGTGTCATTTCTGTCCTTCACAGGGTACTTTCAGAGTCGTTTGGTCAACTGTGATCCCCGACACCGTGATTCGACTTCCAGGGTGGTAGCTGTCGTGTCCCTACAGGTGATGTGCACCACACCCATGGACTTCCTTCCTTCTACACTTGTTGACTGTGTGCCCGCTGCCAGGTGGGATTACCTTGCATCTGTGGTGGTTACAACATGTTGCAAATGTGTAATAAACCTGTGCTTCACTTTGTGATGTGCGTTGTCTGTGGTCACACATCTGACTGACATTTGCTTACTGCACCAGTGGGCTAGTTAACACAGACTGTGAATAGGTGTTGGGTCTGTGCAATGCAACGTATTTCCTGGCAACATCAGTGTAGGCGATGAGTCAGATGGCCATGGTGTGTATGTGTTGTGTAGCCCTGGTGGTGTGCCTCCCTCATATGTGTGACGTCGCCATGACTCACATGCCGGTGTTGTACTTGCTGTAGCAGTTAGCATGCACAGTGTCATTTCCCAGTTCATCATCGCCACTTCAGAGACAACGTAGGAATCACAACAGAGGCAAGTATGGTGTATTAGTGAGTTTATTGACATACATGTGTGAGTATAGTGCACAGGATGGTGGGTGCTGTACATTGTGATTGTAATCCAAAGTTCCTAGATGATTTGGAAGTCCTGGTAGCAGAAATGTCCAGAGTAAAGTCCACAGTCATCTGAGACATTGGTCCAACTTGAGCTCCCCATGTCATGTGGGAGAGTTGTGTTGCAGTCAACAGGGTGAACAGTTTGCGCACAAAGGTGATTATCCAGAACAGGTTTAGGCTTCCTGGGGGTTGCACATGGCCATCGGCCTCTCACTTGCCCCTCCTCGGACGGCCCCTCTTCTTTGGGGGGGACCCTCAAGTGCAGGCTGCTGCGGTGCAGGGGACTCTCCGCCAGAGTCATCCTCCCTCCCTGTGGCAGTTGCAGTTGTTTCAGCACCAGATGTTGTGGGCACACAGGGAGGTGTTGACTGGTTGCTGCTCATCTGGCGGAGGCATTGTAGTATGTCCCTATGCACCGCCGTCATCTCTTGCAGTGTGTCCCACTTGGACTCCACGCGGGACATGTGTGAGTCCAAGCGGGCATGATGGGCAGCCTGCTGCTGTTTAATGTCCCTGAGGAGCCCCACTACCTGGCTGAGCTCTCCGGTGCTGGACTGGTACGCATCGGCTATGCGTGCCAGTTGTGGGTCATCATGCAGTCCAGACCCCTCTGCGATCAGTGACCTGTGTCTCCCACCCCTCCCACCACCCCTGGCGACACGTGCAGTACCTGAGGTGGCACGACACAGGTGACCCTGGGCCCCCTTGGGGGTTGTTGGTGGTGTTGGTGTCCATGGCCCCACGTTGGTCCAGGGTCCCTGTGCTGGTGGTGGTGGTGCTCCTTGGTCTTTCCATGTCGGCAGGGGTGGTATGTGTGTTGACAGTCGTTGGAGGGGTGGGTGCAGGGGGTGCAGCTGGTGGTCCTGCTGGTGCTGCATGATGACTTGCTCCGGAGGTGCCAGGTTGGTCTTCTTCATCCGAGGAGGGCAGTGGCTGTTCCACACCAGTGAGCTCCGTATCCTCTTGAGCCTGGGACGGGGACTCCTCAGCGTCTGCTGCTGTGTCCCCATCATCACCTGTTTTAGGGAGACACACACAATGTATGTTATGTTTCTGCAGGCATCAATGGTTGACACACCTGACAGTTGTGACTGTGCCTCTGGATGCGGGCCTGTACATTGCATTGTCCTAAGTTGTCACAGTCAGGGGTTGATATTGGTGTAGCACATTGTCCTGCATTATTTGGGCATTTCCATGTGAATGTTGGGGTGTGTACATGGTCTGCATTGGTTGTATTGGGTTGACATCCGGCCCTCCTTCCCACCCAGCCAGATATCCCACCATGGAACTTGCTTCCATTGCAGGGAGTGCAATTTGTCTTTCAGGATGTCAGTCAGTGGTGTCCTGCTGTTGGTTGGTGCACAGTTGCCAGCAGGGCCTTGTGCTCCCCACAGCAGTAGCCAGTGTCAGCCATCTTGTCAGTTGTTTTCCACTCCTTGTGATGTGTGCATGGTTCAGGGTGGTGTTGATGGGCCAATTGTGAGGCTGACCAATATCTGTGTCTACCACTCCCATCATGCTATTGCCTCCACCCCCCTTCCCAGCATGCCCATACTTCCTTCCTTTTGAGTGTACTTCACTGTGTGTGGGTGTGACAGCAATGGCAAGATGGCTGACAGTGGTGTCCTGCTGTTGGTTGTTGTCCAGTTCCCAGCATGGCCTTGTGCTCCCCACAACAGAGCACCAGTGTCAGACATCTTTGATGGGGCTTTACACTCTCTGTGAGGTGTGCATGCTTCAGTGTGAGCTTGCTGGGCCATGGGGGTGGGGGATGTTGAGCTGTGACTACCACTCCCATCATGCGTTTGCCTCCACCCCCTTCCCAGCATGCCCATGCTTCCTTCCTTTTGACTCAGCTTCCCTGTGGGGTTGTGTGCCTGTGCTGACAAGATGGCTGACAGTGTTATCCTGGGGTTTGTTTTGCTACAAGTCCCATGTGTGTCCCTGTGCTTCACACTGCATGACCCAGGGTTGTGGTTCTTTGTGGGATATTTGATTGGTGTGTGAGGCAATGCTTTCTCCCAGGTGAGTTGTGTGTAGTTTGTGTTAGGGGGTGTGTGGGTGGAGCTGCTGGTGACTATGGTCAGTGCTGTGAGTCCTCCTTCCCACCCAGCCAGATATCCCAACATGGAACGTGCTTGCATTGCAGAGAGTGCAAGTTGGCTTTCAGGATGTCAGGCAGTGGTGTTGTGCTGTTTGTTGGTGCACAGTTCCCAGCAGGGCCTTGTGCTCCCCACAGCAGTAGCCAGTGTCAGCCATCTTGTCAGTCCTTATCCACTCCCTGTGATATGAGCATGGTTCAGAGTGGTGTTGATGGGCCAATTGTGAGGGTGAGCAGTATCTGTGACTCCAACTCCCATAATGCTATTGCCTACACCCCCCTTCCCAGCATGCCCATACTTCCTTCCTTTTGACTCTGCTTCCCTGTGGGGTAGTGTGCCTGTGCTGACAGGAAGGCTGACAGTGTTGTCCTTGCGTTTGTTTGGCTACAAGTCCCAGGTGTGTCCCTGTGCTTCACACAGCATTACCCAGGGTGGTGGTTCTTTGTGGAATCTTCATTTGGTATGTGAGGCATTGCATTCTCCCAGGTGGGTTATGTGGAGTTTGTGTTGAGGGGGTGTGTGAGGTGAGCTGCTAGTAACTATGGTCAGTGCTGTGAGTCCTCCTTCCCACCCAGCCAGATATCCCACCATGCAACGTGCTTGCATTGCAGAGAGTGCAAGTTGGCTTTCAGGATGTCAGGCAGTGGTGTTGTGCTGTTTGTTGGTGCACAGTTGCCAGCAGGGCCTTGTGCTCCCCACAGCAGTAGCCAGTGTCAGCCATCTTGTCAGTTGTTTTGCACTGCCTGTGATGTGTGCATGGTTCATGGTGGTGTTGATGTGCGCATTGTGAGGGTGGGCAATTTCTGTGACTACGACTCCCATGATGCTATTGGCTGCACTGACTTGCCCAGCATACACAGTATTCCTTCCTTTCAGTGAGCTTCCCTGTGAGGTGGTGTTGTGGTGGTGGCTACATGTCTGAATGTGTTTGTTGGTTATATTTGTGCCACTGCCTAGCTGTATTTGTTGTTAGGTTTGTACATGTCATGACACAGTTACATTTCACTATGAGCTGGCATGTATTGTGTTTATCTGGCTGATATACACATTTTGGGATGATCTGTTTTGGTTGGTGTGTATTTGCTAAGGGTGCATGGTTTGACTCTCCCCTTTACAGTGATGTGTGTGTATTGTGGCACAATATTATGTGCATTAGTTGTGTACTCACCAGGCTCTGGGATGTTTGATAGTCCATATACGCTCACTGGTGGTAGGATGGCCCGCACCTTCTCCTCCCAGGGCCTGAGGTATACTGGTTTGGCAGGAGGGCCACTGCCGGTGTGTTGGCTCAAGATGTAGTCCTTCTTCAACAGCTCCTTGACCCTCCTGCGCACGTCATACCACCTGTTCTGGATGTCTACCTTTGTGCGCAAACATGGTGATTGTGCGTTGACCCTGTCGACGATCCTCTCCCACATCTTGGTTTTCTGCGCCATGGGTGTCTGTTGGACCAATGTGCCAAACAGCTGTGGCTCTACCCTGAGGATCTCATCTACCAGGACTTCCAATTCACTATCTAGGAACTTGTGATTCTTCTTTGGGGGCATGGTGTTGGGTGGTGCTGGTGAGTGATGTGTGTGTTGGTGTGCAAGTGAGGGTGTGTGAGTGTGTGTTTTGCTGGGTGTATGTGAGGGTGCTATTTGTTGTGGTGCTGCTGGTGTGTGGCTTGTGTGATGGATGAGCTGTGAGTGTGTGTGTGGCTGCTGTCTGTTGGTGTTGAGTGCTGGCAGTTAATTAGAATTTGCAAAGGATCATGGTAGGGATTTGTATCCTTTATATAGGTGGAGTTGTGGGTGTGTCTTTGTTCCCTGTTTCCCCCCCCAGTATTTATTTGCTTTGTGATAGCTTGTTTGGCCTTTTTTGTGTCTTTTTTTTCCTTGGTTTTTTTTGTGCATGTAGGAGACGTTCTTGTGACCGAGTCGGACCCTCCAGTTGTCTCGTGCGAGCCTCTCCTATTCGTTCACGCTGTGTTTGTGCTGTTTTCTGTGCTGCGTACGCGTCGGTCACGGGGTTTTGGTTTGCTTCGGCTCGCAGTTTTGAATGCGTGTCGGTCGTGCGGCTTGTGCTCCGTGCGACTCGGTCGTGTTTTCCACGCGTTGCATCGTACTTGGCGGGTCGACGTTCGCGGGTACGTTTCGTTCGGGATTCTTCCTGGTGCGTGTCGGTCGGTTCGTTTCGCATGCTTTTCCGGCCGGATGGCTGTTTTCCGCGCAACTCGGTCAGTCGGCTTGTGTTCCGTACGAGTCGGTCGGATTTAGCACGCTTTTCATCGTACTTTGCGGGTCGGGCTGCACCGGTACGTGTCGGTCGGTATTTATTCCGGCTCCGAGTCGGTCGGTACGTTTTCCGGCCCGAATCGGAATCGGCCCCAAAGTCTTTTCCAAACCAGCAGTCTTAGATACAGATTATTCCAAAGAATCTAATTTTGACTGTAGTTTCTCTGACAGAAGAATAGTAACTCCTTCATGTTCCATTTTATCAATGGCTTCCATTTTCACTATTGGTTGTTTCTCCAGTTTCAAAAGATTTTGATTGAATGTAGAGCACTCTTGCAGTGTTGGCATTAGACAAACTATAGACTTCTTTTCTCCAATTATTTTGTACATTATTTCAGGTGCAATGTTTTCATTTGGAAACAAGGTTGTTAATAGTCGACTTTGTAAAGCTTCTTTACCATCTTTTGTCAAGACACCAATTCTAATATCTTGAAGAATGTTTCCGTAATCACTTGCTTGTCGCATATTCTTAATAAGTTCTTTATATTCAAAAAGAGACCAAATGTTCACATTTCCAATACTTCCCAAAGATTTCCTAGTGTCTTCATGGACACGTGTTTAAAAACTGGTTGCCCTTTCACAGGAGTAAGTTGTAATAGATCGCCGAATACAATTACTTGTTTTCCTCCAAATAAAACATCATAATCTGTTTTTAAAATCTGTTGCATTCTTAAATGTACAAAGGCAAGCATTACATTTGAGACCATGCTCACCTCATCAATTATCAGAAGTTTCATTTTCTTTAGTACTCTTGAAACTTCATAACAAGCTTCTCCAGATAGCTTGTGATATTCCAACTTATTTTCATGTTCAATTGGTAGCATCAATAAACAATGTAATGTAATCCCTTTAATGTTGTGTGCTGCTAACTCAGTTGGAGCGGTTACAACACAAGATAAATGTGATTCAGTGGTTTTCTGTAGATAACTGGTCAAAACTTTAATTAAGAAACTTTTTTCCTGTACCAGCTTGACCACTGATATACATTCGAATAGGGTTAAATGATGTGCAGTTGCATTCTTTTTTTCATGAAGTAAACCATGCTCTATCTGTTATGTAACTTGCTGATATATTTCTTTCTGTTCAATATTTAGTTGTTCTTCCAAGTTTCCCAACTCCATAATATCCTGTTGTGCTTGTTGCATTGCCGTTTCTACTTCACTCATGGCTATTGCTGCTTCATTTTCAAGAATTGGTTGTCCTAGTGGATCTTGACTTAGTGGAGCAGAACTTTGACTGTCTTGAGAACTGTCTCTTGCAATTTCAGCTGCAATTCTAGTTTCTTGTTCAATCTCTTCATTCAACATTTGTAGATAATTTGGAAAAACTGTGCATTCAATGCTATCTTTACATGCATTAAAAGAATCTTCATAGCACTCAAAATCTCCAAGTAATTCCATTTCAGTACGCCAAGGCTTGAAGAGTTGCAGAAGTTCTAAAAAGAAAAATTCCCTTTTATCTACAGTATCACAACTGAGTTTCCTGTGATTAATAAGATTTCCTTTGGTATTTTATACCAAACATCCATCACATCCAATTACTGCATATTTTTCTTCATTTATATTTTCTGTAACATTTCTCTTAAAGCTGTAATATTGCAGTACTTCATAGAGACATATGTTTTCCAGATGTGGACTTCTTTTAGGATAGAACGTATCCAACATGTTTGTTTTAACAATATCTGTACTTTCCGGTTCATTTAATGCTAAGTATTCAATTTCTTGTACAGATTTCAATACTCAATTTCGTGTTGCAGCAAGACCTAGACTTACCCAAATGATTCCTCTTGACTTTGAATATAAACTTGCAGATGTCAACGGATCCGAACTTCGTACGATCCAATCTCTCGATGGGAAAGCATCTTCAAACTACAGCTGTACAATTTGTTACTAAGAGTCTTCTCTTGTGAAATTTCTTCCCACATTTCTTTCAACTCTGTCTTTTCAGATTTTGTTATATATGATGTAACATAGCGAGCAACAGCAATTGAATTATCTGCAACATACTGGATATCCATATTTGCATTCCACATCATCAAAATAACTGGATTGTAATCATTATTATACTTTGAATCTTCACTTCTTTTTATATTGTAAGTATTCTTTGGAGATTTTTGAGTTATAGTATGCCTCACTGCTGACATGAAACTGTTGACTCTTCCTTTGGAAATTACTGGATGTGGGAATCCAAAACAACATTTTGTATAACATTTTTCCTTTGACTTGTATTTCCGTCGACAATATTTCACACATCGATGACTTTGAAACCGTAAAAATTGTTGTCTTAAGGTATTTTCTCCTCCTGTTTTTGGAAAAGCATAGGTAACATAGTCTTCAATGAAAGATAAAACAGTCTCATCAGAATTGGTTCCAAATTTAGGTGCATCCTTGATCCATAATAGCATATGTATATGGGGAGCACCTCTGGCTTGGTACTCCTTTCTCCAAAAATAAATAATTTCTCCAAGAGGTGGGTTATTTTTATTGCAGATAAAAGACATCATAGCTTGAAACCTATGATTAAAATATCTGCACACATTTACAGAATCCAGGGAACCAAGCTCTCCAGCTGTCTTCAATTCAATGTTTTTAATATTTGAATTTGCTTCTCGTAGAAATTCAAGTAAATCGTCCCATACGTATTCAGCACAGCTAAGCGTAACAAACCACGTAGGGGTTTCTAAGTTCCTTAACATACATTTAAGCTCTCTGTGACGACGATACCAATACTCATTAGTACCCCGTTGACACGCCATCAAATTAATCAACTGAGATTCTAAATGATCGTCTCTTTGTTGTACTTTGTCCATGAATTCCTTTGCAGAAACATGTGTAAGATGAACTCCTGTTTTTAATATGTGGTTCACTGCATATGAAAGTTCAGACAAGTCACTTTCAAACAGAAGATGAAATATATATGGAATACATTGTCGAAATCTTGGATCTTCTGAGTACAATCTTTTTGTACGATATTCTGAAGCTGGAATCTGCACGGGTTGTTCATCATATTGTCCACCTTTTCCAGTTGGGAAGAGCTGTGGAAAACAACAGGCTTCTAAACTTCTTTCCCAAACACTCATAGGAGTTGCCTTCGCTTTCTTCATTTGGAATAATCATTTGGAATAATTCAATAGTATTTCCAATCACTTCTTTTAAATGTGAAGGATGTATACTATAATGTTCATAAATTTCTTCACTCCTGGAGACATCCACTTTTTCGATTTGGCCAGTTGAATTTTCTCTATCATCTCCTAAAGATATTTCTTCTTCGTCCACATGTATATTTTTAAAATAAATATTGTTTTGTATAAGATATAGTGTTTCTTTTTGAAGTTCGGTGACATCTACTAACTCTTGCCATATTTTCCGACTCTTTGTTGGTACACCATTAACTAGAATAACTACAGGTTCACTTTCCTCTCTCTCTACACCAACAGTTTCAATATTTTTCTTAAAATCTAAAGGTAAATACACAACTCTTCCTTTTAAACCTCTTTGTAAATCTGTTGGAGGCAGCTTACCTGTTTTTGGCTCCATACGAACAATAGCCTGAAACGGGTGCACAGATTGAATAAGAATAGATTCATATGTATTTAAATCTACTAGTTCTGAAGGAAAACCTACCAACTCTAGGTTACTATGTACAGCTTTAGCTGGCAT